>OY728153.1:389214670-390414670 GCA_963277665.1 Viscum album | reverse complement strand
TACATTTTAATTCAAAACTGCCTTTTAATATAAATTATTTATATAGTTAGAATATTATTTTAATTGGTTATAAAGTGTAATTGGATTATATTTTTACCATTTAATCCAATTTTGGTCATTGGAAGTAATTTCACTCTCAATTTGAACATAAAAAAGTGTCAATATTTTGATAAATATTATTTCTTTAAAACACACTTTTTAACAACGGGAATTGATTTTAAATTAATTTATTCCACTTCTCTGTTTTCAATTTTGAAAAATGGATTCCATATTTGGAATAAAGAGGTTTAAATTGTGTGAATATATAACTTTTATTTTTAGACATTAGAAATATTTATTTCAGTAAATATTTTATTTACCATGGTTAAAAGGGTAAATCTGGTAAATAAGGGTAAAAAAATATTATTATAATAATATTAAATTATAATAATATTAAATTATCCTAACATGTGTCCTAATCCTATTTTTTGATACATTTCCAACCATGCGCATATTTTGGTCGATTTTGGGACCCCATGAAGCCACATAGGAGTGATAATGACACTTTATATTAATTAATTTAAAGTAATGACAAAAATGACATAAACATATATCTTTTAGTAAATAGATTCTTACATGGGGTTATATAAGTTATCTATTTGAATATAAATATTAATTTTAAAGCTAAAAATATTTCCTAAATCATGGTGTTTTATTTATAATTTTTACACATTAAATAAATAAATTTAATAATGACATAATAATGATGCAGTAATTACTTCATTAATAAAGAATTCAAATAAATGATTTTATAAGTGTTGAAATAAATTTATTTTGAAACTTTTTATGACATCCACTAATTTTATAGATAATAATTAATTTTTATATTTGAATTAATGATGGTTTTTTGAAATAATAAAGTTGTTATAGATTTTTCAAAAGTCCTGATATGAATAGTTTATAAATTGACATAAATGAGTTTTTAAAAAATTAATATTTTATTAAATGATATAATAATCCTAAAAATATAAGATTCTTCCAAATGAATTATATTAGGTTTAAAATGTCATTAATGAATCACTTTTGGTTATATTGGTATTTTATAGTAACTATATTAACTTTATAGAGTGAATATACAAGAAGATATGGTAAGAGTCAAATTAGTTAACTAAGGGTTAAAGATAAATGATAAGGTTAAATTTGAAACAAAAACTTATATAAAACATATTTTTTGAGATTATTTATAATAATAATCATATTTTCTTATATGGGACCTTTTTAAACCTAAATTTAGTTTATAATAAAATAATATTTTCAAACTTCCCTAAAGAGCCCCCCTCCACCTTATAAAAAGCCATCACCTTTAACCCATTACTCTCACCTATAAAGCCTATTTTCTCATCCCAAATCTGACCAATTAAGATCCCTACATCCCTATCTTCTACCAATAATCATTACCTTATGAATAAATCACTTCAAGAAATCCTTTTGGTTCAAACCAAAGGGATTTAACCGATTTAAAGGTAATGTCTTCCCTCAAGTTCTATTCTTTTATTTTACTTATCCACTATCTATGATATTTTTATTCATTTTTTACATAAAAAACCAGTATCCTAAATATAATATTTTTTTTTATGATAATTATTCTAACTACACTTCCACACACCTCCATCTAATGGATACAAAAATACTATTTCTGTGGATGGCGAACTACTGCTTCACGAAATAATGATTGTTCAAATATCATCAATCGCCTCTCATGGTGGCCATTATGATTGCACTGTATTTATATGTGATATATATTATATTTATATTATCTCTATACTTATGTATTTTTCATTTATATTATACCTTTATGGTTTCCATAATGGGTAAACGCGATAATTTCATTTGAGAAGGTGCAGACTACCGCCCCCTTAAAGTGATATGACTCCTTCATACCATACGTGGAATGTATAAAGGATGGAGTTACTGAAATTATATATGATATTATACTAAAATTATTATATAACTATGTATCATTAAGTTTTCATTCCATTAAAAAATGAAATAGAAATGAAAGTAGTGTTCATCTGTACCTAAGATTACCGTCTCCATGAACGGTGCATTTCATTTCTTATATAAAAATGTTATATACTGTTATAAATGCATATATATATATATAGGATATATATGATATATATGATATATAAATCATGAATATAATTTTTTATATAATTTAATTTTTACCACATGGACAACTTGTAATTATAATAAGTTCATTTTTGACTGAAGTACCAAATATCGACAAAACAACCATTATTGACTTAAATGATTAAACAATATTTATAACATAGAAATAAGTGATATAAAAAGAATAATAAACTTTAAAAATGTTATTAAGCAAGTAGAAATTAACTTTAGTTTATAATTCAGGAAATTAAAGAACAAACGAGTCAAGTCAGACACGAGGTAAGGGACTTCATCTCAATCACCTTTTATTGAGGCATATTTTGATTTCTACACGACTTTCTTTTACATAGTGTATAAACCCCTTTGAATTTTCATTTCATTCAAATGGAAGCTTTTATCTATGAATCATTTTAATAAATGAAAAAAATAATGTTTCTTTTTAACGTACGCGGTGACAACGACCTTTCTACCGCTGTGGGTATTAGTTGATCTTCGGCTTCCTTAACAAGCCGTAGTATTTTTTTTAAAGGAAAATAAATACCATATACCATTTTTTATGTATTTTGGTAATGAAAATGGTTTTGAGAAAACATTGATTATTTAAATGTCTTGAAATGATATACTTTGATTGCAATGTGGAAATGTTATCTTTCCTTTATGCTTATTCTATGTGTTTTGGTTCTTGGGAATTGTTTATATATACAGGTGGTTCTGTGATAAACCTAGGGTGGGTGAGCCTGATATATCTCTCCAATGCATTGGGTAACATGATAGAGGTAAACATTAATGTTTCTCCTAAGAGATTTAGGGAATATACTATAATGGGTATTCCAACGTAACTCCCTATGTAGCTGTGATAGCTACAATATAGGTATGATAAAGATGCCACAAGTTACCCTTATGATTTATGATTTCTATGTGTTATTCATAAATCTTATGATTTCATGAGGTATGTTAAAAATCTTATATTTTGATGGAATAATGTTTTCTTTCTTTATTTTATAACCCTTACTCAGCTTTTTATGCTCATCTCAAGTTTTGAAATGTTTTTCATAGGACTTAAAGATAAGTAGGGTCAAGGATGGGATCAAGGAAAAGTCATGTTGTCTAAAACATGGAACTATACATGCCTCTTTTTTTTAAATTTTTTTTTATTTTATAAAAATAATGGAAACTGAGTATAAGTGTTTAATTTTTAATTTTTGATATGTGATGTAATAGTTATGGCCTAATTCTATAAAACCCTAAACTTGAAAAGATCCTCAATGTGAATTATTCATTTAATTCAATATTATGTAATGTTTTAAGGCTAGGGAATTATAGTTGGTATCAAAGTTTGGTTTAGAAAACTTTAGGAGTTATAATACTGTTAAATTAATGTCCATAAATTAATTTATGGTCAAATTTAAATGATATAGCATTTACAGATTACTATGTTGATTCACCTAAGATATTTTTGTGTTCAGAATGGTTTTCCGCAGAGGAAATGGGGTAGCTATGATGGGACGACATCAAGAGGAAGAAAACCTTCCAAATCAACAACTCTAAATGGTCAGAATCGGAATTGAACAGTTTGTTGCAGTGATGGAATAGTTGACTCAGGCTATAAATGGTGGTGATATCCATGTATGGGGTCAACCAAATCAACCACAGACGAACATGTCAGTAGTAGAGCATTTCATGATGCAATATCCCCCACCATTCAGAGGATCATCTGACCTGGTACTAGATAAAGGGTGGAATAAAGCACTGGAGAAGATTTTTGATGTTATGGGTTGTTCATAACATCAAAAGGTTAGTCTTGTTGTTTACCATTTTGAATTTGAATCCTATCAGTGGTGTTCGATGGTGAAAAATATCAGGGATAATGAGGATATTGATGCTCTTGATTGGGATGAATTCAAAGGTATGTTTCTTGATAAATATTTTCCTAAGGTGATTCGTCTTAGGATGGAAAAAAAATTCTTGGAATTGACATAGGAAGATGACTCAGTTGCTACTTATGAAGAAAAATTCACTCAACTAGCAAGGTATGCTCCAAACGGTATACGAGATCCTGATAGTAAAATCAATCATTTTTACTTAAGAATAAATCCAAAGTATCAAAGGGATATAGCTTCTCATGAGTTCAAAACTTATAAAAAAATGGTTTGATGTGCAGAGAAGGTGGAAATGGAGTTTTCTGATGATTAGGTGTTCTTTGAAAAACAATAGAATAAGAGTTCGAGGAGGCAGATGAAAGGGAAGAACTCTTCAAAAAATTCTGATGGTAAGAAACTTAAGTTTACAGTTTGTGAAAATTGTGGTAAAAATTATGTTGGGGAATGTCTTTTGAATTCTGGTAAGTGCTACCGATGTAGTAAAATGGGACATAAGGCTTGTAATTTCACTAAAAAAGATCAGGGTAATGGTAAGAAAAAATCTGATTTACAATCAGTAAAATGTTTTAAGTGAAATTAAATGGGTCATTATTCAAATGAGAGTCCAATAAAGAACTCAACTAAGAGAAATCATCTAGACTACAAGCAGAAAGGGGTGGTGAAATCCTTTGCAACTACTTCAGTAGATGTTGGGCCATCAAATGAAGTAGTATTAGGTACACTGTTTGTTTATTCAGATTATGCCAATGTGTTGTTTGATTCATGGTCTACACACTCTTTCATTTATGAGAATATTTCTAGTAAATTGGGAATTCCATATCAAGATATGAATCCTGAACTTATGATAAAAACACCAGGATGAAATGTTGATAAAAAAATAAATTATAAGAACCTTCGTGTCTTTGTGTTCAAAAAGAATATACATGAAAACCTTATTGGTTTGCCTCTAGTAGAGTTTGATATTATTTTGGGTATGGATTGGATTTTAGTTTTCCATACTAAGATTGACTGAAGAGCTAAAGAGGTTTCTTTTCAGAAATAATTTCAATTTGTGTACAAGAATGGACCCTTTCTTTTGTTAACATATCAGGAAGCTGAGAAACTAGTAAAAGATTAAAATGAATGTTACTTTGCACATATTGTTGAAAACAAAGGAACTATTCAGATTAATGATGTTCCCATGTTAAATGAGTATCTTGATGTTTTTTTTTTGATGAGTTTCTTGGTATAATACCTGATCAGGAAGTTAAATTTACTGTTGACTTAGTTCCTGATTCTAAGCCAATTTCAAACCCCCGTTATCAAATGGATAAAATTTAACTTTTAGAGTTAAAGAAGTAATTTCAAAAGTAATTAAATAAAGGTTTCATTTGACCTAGCACATCACCATGGGGAACTCCTATCATGTTTTTTAAAAAGAAATATGGTTCAATGAGACTTTTCATTGATTATAGTGCATTGAATAACATCACTGTTAAGAACAAGTATCCTTTGCCTCGTATCGATGATTTGTTTAATCACCTTCAGGGAGCTTAGTATTTTTCAAATATTGACTTGAGTTTGGGGTACCATCAGTTGAATGTAAAGGAAGAAGACATTCCGAAGACTGTGTTTCGTACTATATATGGCCATTATAAATTTTTGTTTATGCCTTTTCGGTTAACCAATACACCTACTGTATTCATGGATCTTATGAATAGAATTTTCCATGAGTTCCTCGATAAGTTTGTGGTTGTGTTCATTGATGATATTTTGGTTTATTCCAAAAGTAAAGAGGAACATTAAAGTAATTTAAGGGTTGTCTTTCAAACCTTAAAATAAAAGAAACTGTATGGGAAATTCAGAAAGTGTGAGTTTTGGTTACAACAAATTTCTTTACTTGGTCACATTGTTTCAAAAAATGGCATAATAGTTGACCCTAATGAAACAAAAGTTGTTGAAGAATGTCCAAGACCAACAAATATAACCGAGATCCATAGTTTTCTTTATTTGGCAGGTTATTACCAATGGTTTTTTGAAAATTTTGCACAATTATCTAGCCCACTAACTAAATTAACTCAAAAATGTTTTAAGTTCATCTAGAAAAAATAATGTGACGATTGTTTTCATGAATTGAAAAAAATATTAGTGAATGCTCTAGTTTTGGAACTGCCTTCCAAAAATGGGGAGTTTTTTATCTACAGTGATGCTTTGTTGAAAGGAATTGGTTGTGTCCTAATGCATAATGATCAGGTAATTTCTTATGCTTCATGTCAGTTGAAACCTCATGAGTAAAATTACCCTACACATGATTTGGAATTAGCTATTGTTTTTTTTGCTTTAAAAATTTGGAGACATCATTTGTATGGAGTAAAATGTGAAATATATACTGACCACAAAATTTTGAAGTATATATTCACTTAGAAATAATTGAACATGAGACAGAGGATATAGCTATAATTAATCAAGGATTATGATTGCACAATTCATTACCTTCCAGGAAAGGAAAATAAAGTGGCTGATGCTTTGAGTCGAAAAAGTAATGCTACATTAACCATGTTACATTTGGAATAATATCCTTTGATTAATGATTTTATAAACTTTGGAATATAAGTTTTTGGTGCAGGAAATACCTATGTTTTGTTTCAGGTGTCAATGAAATCATCTCTATTATACAGAATTAAGCAAGCACAGAAGGAATACAGTGAGTTGCAGAAAAAGTTATATTTGGTTCAGAAGGGTAATTTTCCTGAATTTAACATTGATAATGATGATATTTTGAGATTTGGGAAGAGATTATGTGTGCCTTGTGATTCGCAGTTGAAGAATGAGTTGTTATGTGAAGCTCATAGTTCTCCATTTTTCAGTTCATCCTAGCAGTACTAAGATGTACAGAGATATTTGGGAGTAATACTGGTGGGATGGAACGAAAAGAGATATTGATTACTTTACTATGAATTGTTTGACTTGTCAATAGTTTAAATCAGAGTGGTAAATATCGAAAGGGATGATTCAGTATTTATCGGTGATAGAGTGAAAATGGGAAAATATATCCATCAACTTCGTTGGGGGATTAGCGAATAAATCTTGAGGTAATAATGTAATCTAGGTTATTGTTGATCGATTGACTAAATCTTCTCATTTCCTTCCTATTTAAGATACTCTATCTCTAGATAAACTTTCTCACTTGTATGTTAAATAGATAGTTAGTTTGCATGGATTTCCCATCTCTATTATATTTGATCATGATCTCAGGTTTACTTCTAACTTTTGGAAAGGCCTTTAGAAGTTGTTGGGTACTGAATTAAATTTTAGTACATCTTTTCATCCACAATCAGATGGGTAGTCAAAACAAAAAATTCATACCTTGGAGGATATGCTATGTACATGTTCATTGGATTACTATGGAAGTTGGGACTAACATCTTTCTTTAGTTGAGTTTTCATATAATAACATTTTTCATTCCAGTATACAAATGGCTCCATTTGAGGCATTATATGAGAAGTGGTGTCGAACTCCAACTTTTTAGGATGAAGTATGTGAAAGGAAGTTGATGGGACTAGAATTGGTAGAAGAGATGGAAGAAAAGGTTCAGTTGATTCAGAAGCACAAGAGAACAGCTCAGAGCAGGCAGAAAAGTTATACGGATAACTGAAGGAAGGATCTTTCATTTGAGGTAGGTGATCATGTATTTATCAAAGTTTCTCCATGTAAAAATGTGATATATTTTGTTAAGAAGGGAAAGTTGAGTCTGTGGTTCATTAGACCTTATGAAATCCTAGAGAAATTTGGATCAGTTGTATACAAAGTGGCTTTACCTCCAATTTTATTCCAGGTACATAATGTTTTTCATGTTTCAATGTTGAGAAAGTATATACCGGATCCATCTCATGTTTTGAGTCCAGAGGTAGTTCAGTTAGAAGAGAATCTATCTTAAAAGGAACAACCATTCCAAATTCTTGACAGAAGAAAGCAAGTGTTGCGGAATAAGGTAATTCATCAGGTAAAGGGTTTTTTGGAAAAACCATATGGTTTAAGAGGCAACGTGGAAATCTGAAAATGATATGAAGGATAAATACCCCCACTTATTTGATAAGTGAATAAAATTTTTGAGGATGAAATTTCCAAAAGGGCGAAAGATGTAACATCCTAGGTAAATAAAGAATAATTCATTTTTATATTTATTAAAAAAATTAATTAAATATTAATTTTACTTTAAATTGGATGCTCTATTTGATGGTGTAACCGATACGCAACAACGGGTTTCTTTGAAATCTTACGTTGCACACAATGTTGAGTTATACTGAAAAATAATAATATAATATTATTATTTTAAATGGTAGTTAACGCCTAACTATTGTAATGGTGGGAATGAATATAAATAACTAAAATAGTATTATACATGTTTGTTAAATGTTTTTACATTTATCCAATAAATTTTAGAGGCTTAAAATAAGAAAGAATTCAATCTCAAGCATAAATACCCTAATATTCTTTAAAGGGTCGATTTATCGCCTTTTGATGGTGATCACTTTTTAAATATAGTTTTTGAAAATTTTATATATTCTATTTGAAAAAATAATATTCTTATTTAGAATCGGGACATCAAATTTTACTTTGGATTAAATTTTGGTATTTTTATGATAATGTTTATTTTTTAATGAATACTGAAAAATACTGCATTTTAATTCAAAACTGCCTTTTTAATATAATTTATTTATATAGTTAGAATATTATTTTAATTGATTTTAAAGTTTAATTTGATTATAGTTTTATCATTTAATCCAATTTTGGTCATTGTAAGTAATTTTACTCTTAAATTGAACATAAGCAAGTGTCAATCTTCTGATAGATATTATTTCTTAAAAATAGACTTTTTGTTTTGACAACAGGAATTAATTTTAAATTAATTTCTATCACTTCTGTGTTTTGAATTTGGAAAAATGGATTTCATATTTTTAATAAGGAGTTCCAAAATGTGCGAATAGGTAACTTTTATTTTTATACATTATGAATATTTACTTCAGTAAATATTTTATTTACCATGGTTAAAATAGTAAATCTAGTAAATAATGGTAAAAAAATATTATTATTATAATAATAAATTATCCTACATGTGTCCTAGTCCTATTGGTTGATACATTTCTGACCATGGGTATCCTTGGGTCGATTTTGGGACCCCATAGAGCCACTTAGAAGTGATAATGACATTTTATATTAATTAATTTAAAGTAATGACCAAAATGACATAAACATATATCTTTTAGTAAATCAATTATTACATGGGGTTATATAAGTTATCTATTAAACTATAAATATTAATTTGAAATCTAAAAATATTTCCTACATCATGGTGATTTATTTATAATTTTTAGATATTTAATAAATAAATTTAATTATGACATAATAATGATGTAGTAATTGCATCATTAATAAAGGATTCAAATAAATGATATTATAATTGTTAAAATAAATTTCTTTTAAAACTTTTTATGACATCCATGAATTTTAGGGATAATATTTACTTTTTATATTTTAATTAATAATTGATTTTCGAAATAATAATGTTTTTATAGATTTTTTAAAAGTTTTGATATGAATAGTTTATAAATTGACATAAATGAGTTTTTAAAACAATTAATATTTTATTAAATGATATAATAATCCTAAAAATCTAATATTCGTCCAAATGACTTATATGAGGTTGGAAATGTCATTAATGTAACACTTATGATTCTATTTTCATTTTATAGTAACTATATTAACTTTATATAGTGAATATACCAGAAGACATGGTAAGAGTCAAATTAGTTAACTAAGGGTTAATGATAAATTATAAGGTTATATTTGAAACCAAAACTTGTCTAAAACCTATTGGTTGAGATTATTTCTAATAATATTCATCTTATATTCTAATTTAATAAATTTTAGACCTTTTAAAACTGAAATTTAGTTTATAATAAAATAATATTTTCAAACTTCCATAAAGAGACCCTCCTCCCCCTTATAAAAATCCATCACCTCTAACCCATTACTCACACCTATAAATCCCCTTTTCTCATCCAAAATCTGCCTAATTAATCTCCCTGCATTCCTCTCTTCCACCAAGAAGCCTTAACTTAGGCAGAAAGCACTTCAAGAAAGCCTTTTGGTTCAAACCAAAAGGAGTTACCCGATTTAAAGGTAATGTCTTCCCTCAAGTTCTATTCTTTTATTTTACTTATCCACTCTCTATTATCTTTTTCTTCTTTGTTTACATAAAAACACCAGTATCCTCAATATACTAGGTTTTTTTATGAGAATTATTTTAACTACGCTTTCACACACCTCCATCTAATGGATACGAACATACTGTTTCTGTGGAGGGTGAACTACTGCCTCACAAAATGATGATTGTTCAAATATCTCCAACCGCCTCTCATGGTGGCCATTATTATGGAAGTGTATTTATATGTGATATATATTATATTTATATTATCTCTATACTTATTTATTTTTCATTTATATCATACCTTTATAGTTTCTATAATTGGTAAACGTGATAATTTCATTTGAGGAAGTGCGGACTAACGCCCCCTCAAAGTTATATGACTCGTTCATACCATACGTGGAACATATAAAGGATGGCGTTACTGGAATTATATATGATATTATACTGGAATTATTATATACCGATGTATCATTAAGTTTTAATTTCATTAAAATATGAAAGAGAAATAAAATTAGTGTTCGTGCGTACGTATGGCTTACCATCTCCCTGAACGATGCATTTCATTTCTTATCTCCAAATGTTATGTACTATTATAAATACATATATATACAGGATATATATGATATATATGATATCTAAATCATAAATATCATTCTGTAGATAATGAAATTTTTACCACATGGACAACATGTAATTATAAGAAGTTCATTTTTGACTCAAGTACCAAATATCGACAAAACGGCAGTTATTGACTTAAATGATTACATAATATTTATAACATGGAAATAAGTGATATAAAAATAATAATAAACTTGAAAAAGGTTCTTAGGAAAGTATAAATTAACTTTAGTTTATTATTTAGGAGATTAAATAACGAAGGATTCAAGTTATACATGAGGTAAGGGACTTCGTCTCAATCACCTTTCATTGAGGAATATTTTGATTTCTACACAACTTTCTTTTATATGGTGTATAAAACCCTTTGAATTTTCATTTAATTCAAAGGGAACCTTTTCTCTATGAATCATTTTACTAAACGACAAAAATAATGTTTCCTTTTAACGTACAACGACCTTTCTGTCGCCGTGAGTATTATTTGATCTTTGGCTTCCTTAACAAGACCTAGTGTTTTTTTAAAGGAAAATAAATACCATATATCCTTTTTACATATTTTGGTATTGAAACTGGTTTTGAGAAATTATTGATTATTTCAATATCTTGAAATGATATATTGTGATTTCAATGTGGAAATGTTATCTTTCATTTATTCTTGTTTTATATGTTATGGTTCTTGGGCATTGTTTATGTATACAAGTGGTTCCATGATAAACCTAGGGTGGGTGAGCCCGAGATAGATCTCCAATGAATTGGGTAATGCGACGGAGGTAAACGTTAAAGTTTATCCTAATAGATTTAGGGAATATACTGTGATGGGTATTCCAACGTAACTCCCTATGTATCTGTGATAAATACAATGTAGGTATCATATGGAAGCCACAAGTTACCTTTATGATTTATGATTTCTATGTGTTATTCATAAATCTAATGATTTCATGAGGTATGTTAAAAAGATTATGTTTTGATGTACTAATGTTTTCTTTATTAATTTTATAACCCTTACTAAGATTTTTATGTTTATCCCAAGTTTTGAAATGTTTTTCACATGACTTAAAGATGAATAGGGTCAAGGATAGGATCAAGGAAAAGTCATGTTGTCTAAAGCATGGAACTAAACATGACTCCTTTTTTCAAGTTTTTTTTTATTTTATGAAAAAAATGGAAACTGAGTAGAAGTGTCTATATTTTAATTTTTGAGATGTAATGTAATAGTTATGGCCTAATTCTCTAAAACTATAAACCTGAAAATATTATCAATGTGAATTATTCATTTAATTCCAGATTATGTAATGTTTTAAGGCTGGTGCCTTATATCAGAGGCTAGAAACTAGTAGATAGGGTATAAATAATGGCCTATTAGGGAGACGATACCCTCTTAAACAGATTAAAATAATGGTGAAGTAATAAATAAATCAATAGAAAAAGTAGTGTAAATAAAAGGCAGTAAAAAATAAATTAGATAACCCAGAAATACTAAATATAATACATCTATGCTTTCACGCCCAGATGATGGTACAATATCAAAAGTATGAAACATATAGAGGTGATATAAGATATGTATAACAAAATAATAAAATCCCTAAAGTCAATATTTGTGATCATCCTAAGCTCCGACTCTGCCCTGTGCTTCTAAGCTCCCATATACATGTGAAACAGAACATAGCATAAACCACAATCCTAAACCTAAAATCATGAGGTCTATTCAGGTACCAATTATTAACCTAAACAAGGTGTGAGATATACTCAATAGGCCACTACCAACGATGTTTAATGATATCCAGTCTATGAATATAAAATACAGTAGTGTGAGGGTATATCAATAATTTAGTAAATAAATAACTTAAAACAAGTCAAGCTTAAGTTATTAAAGGAAACCTGGCTAAGAATACCTACTTCAACCTAATCCAAAATATATATGAACATTACCACATGTATATATAAGAATATATTTAAATAAATATATGCATAGATATACATGAATAATATAGGATCCAAGGAATAAGACCAGGATATCCACTTAACAGAAAGGGTGATATTAATAAATTAGTCCTAAGAACCATGGCTAAAAGCCTTAGAATCCATGAATGGGTGTATCTAAACCACAGAAAAAATATAGGTAGTCACATGTATCTAAACATAAGACCATTATTTAGTCAAGGATCTGAGAAATATATCTAATATTTCCTATTGTAATTATCATTATAAGAATATACTACTAGTCATATGTAAAAAATAACCCAAGTATCACTCAAGGTGTAATATAATTCAAGTAACCTATGAGCCTGCCCAAAT
This sequence comes from Viscum album, assembly GCA_963277665.1. NCBI lineage: Eukaryota > Viridiplantae > Streptophyta > Magnoliopsida > Santalales > Viscaceae > Viscum > Viscum album. The sequence goes on along the minus strand of OY728153.1, from coordinate 390,401,539 downwards.
TATTCTATAATGAGGAAACTGGTATTTCTCATGGTACATATAATCTCAAATAGCCTATGAGCCCATCCTAGGAATTCTGTAATAAGGAACTCAAGTATCGCTCAAGGAATAGTGTAATTCCTTTTACATATTTCATATTAGTAATTAATCTTAGGCCATAGGCTTCATCCATGCCAATTTAAAATATCAAGACTTATTTCATTTCTTCTTTTATAATATCATTTATAAAAGATAAGACAAGAATAATTTAATAAATAAGAACATGTATATAAGTAAAAAATTTGTCACAAATCAATTATAGATAAAGAGGTACATACCCATAAGAATGTCACCTACCATCCAAATATCACCATTTAGATAAACCTTTTTATTAGAGAAGATAGCACGCCTCATAGGTGGTTTTATTACCAAATGGGGATAGGTTTTCAATATAATTTATTTAATTTAGATTAATCATTCCTTACATGAGGTTTAAAACTACACACAATACTTAATATGTGATTTAAGATCAAGTAGGCTTTATAATTATTATCATTTAACACAATACCCCAAGAGGGTGGATTAATTTTCCAAGACAGGGTTAAAAGGTCATAGCATTTAAAAAAACACCCAAATGGAATGGTTTGAGTTGAGATGAACAACCTCCAATGGTGAAATTTAATGTGAAATTACTATCTAATTTAAGGTATTATATTATAAATTATTAATTTCACATTTTATGAGGGAAAAATAGAAATTATGGAACACAACATAATGGTGTAGCTTATAAACAAGCTATACTTTAAGGGAAAATCCATAAACTACATACCTCACACATAATATGGTTCACTCATCCAATATCAGGATTTGATTCGATCCAGAATGAAAGAAATAGGGATAATAATCAAATTCCCTAAATATAGTACAAAATAGCTTGCATGGATTTAACATTTGATATGGAAAGGTAAACTAAAAAAGAAAGAAATATGAGACTTGGACTTACTGATACTCTTCTAATGCACCCAACGACATTTTATTTATATCTAAAACAAGGGAAATACACCAAAAGGGAGAAGCGGAGGAGGGGTGTACATGTGGGACGCCTCCTGGGAGAAAGGAAGAGGAAAATAGGGTAAAAATTCTTAAAGGAGGTATGATAAAAAAACATCATTTTTTCCTATTTTAAGAGCTGCATGGTTCGGTCACACTGTTTGGATAACTATACACCAACTATGTGGTTCCACTTCCTAAGTGGCACTAACCATGTGGGTTAGCCACACAGTTTTCCAAACCATGTTCAGCCTGTGATCCCACCTCTAAAATTTAATATATTCATCTCGCACGGACATTTGGACCTGGGTACATGGTTTGAAAAACTATGTGTCATCTTTCAGGTCCCTATGCCAAGACTCATAATCTCCCCTCAAGTGCCATGCCATTTCTTCAAATCATGACCCTATAGAAAATAATCCACATGGTATGGGCCACAAAATTATTACTAATTAGGTGTTAATTGTTTACCTCAGTCTCTTTCTCCAAAAATAGTTTTTTTTGGTGCCCAACACCACACAAAACTTATTTGAACTCCAAAAAAACTATTGGGACTTAGACCACACTCAAAAACAAAACTTTTATGTGTTACCACTCTCAGAATTTCATTCTGAAGCTCAAATTGGAATTTGTACTTTCCACCAAATGAAAGTTCAATTTCTCTTTGAATTTTTAACCCAGTCCAAAACATGGGATCTTACCATCTTCCCGCCTTATAAATTTTCATCCTTTATAATCCTTGGGGAAAATGATCACCCAGCCTACTTCAGTTGTGAAGTTTCATTCAAATGGTTGTGTTGAATTTCCCAATGCCCAAAGCACGTCCAAAGATGAATTTAATAATACAGTGTCTAAGACATTAAAACTTGATCCAAGTCTTAATTCAAAAATTAAAACTTAGAGATGACACATACCTGAGGCCATAAAATCTGAGATGTGATTACATAATCATTTATATCCTCATACAAACAATGAAACTTCCTACCATAGGTTCAATATTCAATAGCTAATTCTGATTCAAAGTTCTTCCACCATCAGAATTACCTAAACAAACAATCTCATATCTCTCCAATGATCCTCTTCAATATGATTATAAACTGATCGAATAATCAACTCCTAATTAACCTCATATATACTGGTCATGCCTAACTTTCCATGAAAACCCTTGTCCAAAATTTATAATGCACTCAACTCATCCTGATGATGTGTCTTAAGTAGTTTCTCATTGATCGCATGCATCTAAACAAGATAAGGTAAGTTGGCCCACTATTGGCTGACTATCTCCACCAATTCTCAGCTTCAACAAATAATGTATATGAAAACCTAATACTGATGTCTTTAAAATAATTTAACTTTGTATCATTTAGAGCATATTCACTGAAGCCAATAACCATATTTTGGTGATATCTCAAGCTAAAATAAAAGTTTTTTTCATCTTTCCACAACACAACCATAGGTTCATACCCAATCCATCACCCTTGGATCATCACACTCAAATTATTTTCAACCAAGCTCAATTATAAGTCTAGATAATATCAAAATCAAATACTAGAGTCCAAGGAGCTCATCCAAGGTTGTTTATACTTCAGATCTTACAAGTGAGATATTGGTACATAGTTGAAACATCCACGTACCATGAATACTGAATGATCCCAACAGCAGTATCTCACCTGTAAAACAAGTAAAAGAATTAATTAGGGTCCATGAGTCCATACTAGTCCTTCCTGCATGGGAATCCTAGTATCACTCGGGACAATCATACCTCTAATATTATCTATGATATTATAGAAAAACTTTGAAATATTCCATTTATCGATCCAATAAGGGAAATAACTTATTTATTTAGCAGAGTGTATAACTGATGCTCTCTTAGTGTACCATGGATGATGTCAAGGTAAGATACATGATCATCACTAAGTCAATATTTCACTAAGAGGATATCACAATTACCAATAAGACCTAACACACCACCATAATATCCAAGATTAATTCACTGGTTTGGTTTCCAAACAACCATAACTGATTACAGGTAAGAAGAATAGTTGATCCACTACTATAAAACTTCTTTTGAAAGAGATAAGTTTCACCTGCCAATGCATCCTCCTTAACCGACCATGATTTCCTTACCATAGAGGCATCCTATGAATGTTTGAACATAACTAGGTAAGTATAACCTGATTAATAATGTCTTTAAAAGGTTTCATGCATATCCAACTATTTCATCATCATGCTTCCTTGAAAGCACCAACACACCTCAAAATTGTTATGCTCTCTAGGTCGCCCATGCACCCCGAGCCTAAATCTAGTGTTCAGACTCCATAAAAACCCATAACTAGTTTTTATCTCAAGCATTGTATCAAGGATTAGATAACCCTATTTCTATCCACATGGTATTTCAAAAACTATTCTGACCATATAAATATGATCTTTTTTATTGTGCTCCCTATACATAGAATGGCATGCTAAAAAATGGTCTACATAATTCTTTCCACCTTATGAGTGTCCTAGTAATCATTTACTGATAATGGGAACTTATCTCATGGAACATGCCCCATCCACTACCAAACACGGTTTATGGATGTGTCTGACATGCTTTTACCAAGCACCAAACTAGAAGAGAGAAAAATCAGCCACTTAAAACAACACTAGATCAGATTTAATCTACATTTATCCATGACGGTATCCCAAGAAACACTCATGAAGATCATTAGTGATAGGTATATAATCTATAACTAAACTGATCAGTAGTGTTACAACACCCGATCCTTTTACAACATCACCCTAAATCACTAGGAAACTCAAATTTAGATTAAAAACTCAATGATGCAATGTTCATAACAATATCAAAATGCATGGGTCACTCTACTCTAGATAGGACCTATGAATGTAGCTTAACTGATCAAGTTATTAACAATTCTTTCGTACTCATATAGTTTATTACACAAATTTAACAACTTTATGGGTACCATGTGTATCATCGCGTACTATCCATAGATTTCACTAGTGTTGGAGCACATCCATTAATACTATCCACTGGACCATCATATCTATATATCCTAATATGTGATGGCATGTACAAAATATTTATCCTAGAGTGAGGATATCCCAAATGACTATTAATCTGGTGGAATACCTCCCAAGTCATCCATCACTGAAGAAAAGAAGGGTCACACGACCTGCAAAGTGGCCGACCAAGCCCTAGGAATGTCTAACATAATGATTTGGAGAATTATACAATGCTCACACACTTAACAAGGATCAACTTACTAAAAGACCACCCATCTAATTGGGGTTTTTTTTATTCACTAAGAGCCCTAATCAAGACAAATTAAACCCAAATGACACCTCACATTTGAAACTATTCACAAGAATTTAGTAAGGTTTTAATTCTGAGGGTTCTACCTACATCGGGCTAGCCCCTTATTAAAACAAAAAGCATCAAATTTTAAAAATAGTCACCCTAAAATGATTTTTAGTCTCTACTACCTATCATTTAGGTTCAAGCGATAGAAGAAGAATCCTATAGGAAACGATCACATTCCTATTCCAAGGCAACTATCAGGGAAATATTGGAATTAACCCTTACACAAGGAATGATTCTATAAATTCCTCTAAAAGTTTTTATTTAATCCATTACACTAAATCACATTTATTTTAAACATTTCAAAGGCTTGTTTTAAATATTAACAAATAGTATTTATGAATTACATTAATACTTGTTACTTTATTTAGATAATTCCACTAGGAAACATAGGAAAGTTATATCAAACTTCCTTTCAAACATTATTTATTTAGCTAGCATCTTATCATAATTAGGAAATTTATCTTATAACTAAATTTTAAACATTTATAATTATTAATTTGACCATGAAATTATCACAATTGACTTGGTTAAAGAAAATTAAAATTCCAAGATATAGAGGAAAATATCATTTAGGTTGTAATTAGGATTTAAATTAACCTAATCCTCCTAATAATAAGGGCCTAAAGTAGACCATAAGTTATCAATCATTTTAAGTGAATTGTTTTAGTAAAATTCCACAATACATTGATATGTAAAACTATATAAATATCTAGTAAAACTTTAAATAATCATCCCTATGTAGCATAAGTATACCCCGTGGGGTTAAGTACTAAATCATAAAAGATAAAGGTGACCTATGAAGGTCCCATCATTCCAACCCAAGTCCATCTAAGTGCTACCCATAACAGTTAAATTATCAAGCTTTTAAAAAACCTTAGTGGGTTTATCTTATAACAACATGCCTCAACTAACCTACTTGGGTCCATTTGTGTATTTAGAAACTTATTCATATGGTTCTTCATGCTCAGTTCATTGAGATACAATCCTTTATAAAAAATCCATTTTATGTAATGATTTAAATTTAGCACGTACCATGATTCAGTTAGATAAATTACCATTATCAATTTATAAAGGTACTTACCTTTATAATTTATAATTGGAATGCATGTAGATGCAACTAGGTTTATATCAGATTCAGAATATAACAAGTTCATATATGATGGTTCAATTATATGGGTCACCGTTCTCTAATTCATAAAGGCCCATACACTTTATAAATTGTATAATTGGTTCTCATTTAATTTCAACCAATAATGATTTATCCAATATAATCAATTGAACATGGATTAACATGTTGTTATTGGTTAGTTAAGGTTTTGGCATCAAGATATATGGGAAACACTATTTTGGTTGATGAAAACACTTTAATAACCAATCATATATCATAATTATAATATGGAATGTTATTATATATCCATAAAAAATATATACATAGAAATAGGAAACCACATAAGCATGGTATATAAGAAAATTATAAAAAATAATCACCTAAACATGGTATATAGAGAATAATGCTACTAAAAAACAAAAGTCACATCTAATATATATCAGACAGTCAAGTAATTCAACCTACATGGTATAGAATATTCAGGGAAAGTGAATATATATGTTCCTATAATGATGTTTGTAAAAATACTTTCTTTCCATACTAGGCCAAGGGTAAGATACCATAAATCTCATAAATCATCAAGTGGAAAGTACATCAATCACTCAAGGTGAAATAATAATCAATAGTAACAACAAACAACATGAATCAATAATCCCATCCCTAAACACTTTGTATTTTTCCCATGAATGATTTGATCACTCCTAGACATGGTTATTTGCCAAATCCCAACACATTCCTAGTCGCTTGTCTACAAGAAAAAAGTAGTTAGACAAGGAAAAATAAGCTCTGATACCACTTTTAATGTAACTCCTCATCTCAATCTATAATCAGTAATGAGACTGGTCTCCACATGGCCTCACATGCACCCCCCCCCCCATATGCCAGAGGCTTCCGACTAGCAGTGAGGGTCTAAAGGGTCATACAGTGGGGAGACTATACCCTCATAATCAAAGTCTCACAATGGTGCAATAATAAATAAATCAATGGTGTAATAAGTGTAAATAAAATTTAGTAGAAAATAAATCAGATAACCTAAAAATGAATAATATAATATAGTTATGTATGTATGTCCATATTATGCTACAATATTGAAAGTAGTAAACATATATTAGGAAATAAAATACAGGTACATAAAAAGAATAAAATTCCCAAAGGAAATCTCTATGATCATCCTGAGTACCAGATCATTCCTATGATCTTAATCTCCCATGTACACATGAAACAACACATAGCATAAACAATGATCTTAAACATGAAATCATGAGGTCTTTTTGGGTACCAATTGGTGGCCTGAATAGGGTGTGAGATAAACTCCATAGGACACCACTAATGGTTTATAATGTTATCCTATTTGTGAATGTAAAATATAGTAGTGTGTAGGTACCTCAATAAGGAAGTAAATAAATAAATGAAAATAGGTCACGATCAAGTTCCTTAAGGATACCTGGGCAACCGTAAATAATTCAGCCTAATATGTAATATCTCTAAACATTCCCACATGAATATATAAGCATATATATAAATAGATATGTGAAATTATATACATGAACCTGATAGGATTCAAGGTTTAATACCAATACATCCACATAATAGTAATGTTGATGGTAATAAAGTTGTCTTAGTACCAATGGCTACAATCCTAGGAGTCCATGAATGAGTGTCTCTAAACCACCAATAAAATTTGGGTAGTCACATGTATTTGAATATAAGAAAATAAGTTGCTCAAGGAACTAAGGTACATAAACAAGGTGTTCTAGTGTAATAATCATCATAAGGAGGTATTACTAGTTTTATATAAAAATAACCTGAGTATCACTTAACGAATAATATAATTCAAGTAACCTATGATCCCTTCCATGGTATTCCATAATGAGGAAATGGGTATCACTCATGGTACATATAACCTCAAATAGTCTATAACCCCTTCCTAGAAATTTTGTAATAATGAACCCAAGTATGACTCAAGGATCAATGTAATTCCTTTTACATGTTTCATATTAGTATTTAATCTAGTCCATGGGATTCATCCATGCCAATTTCAAATATCAAGACTCATTTTATTCCTTCTTTTACAATTTCATTTGTAAAAGATAATCCAAGAATAATTTAATAATGAAGGGCATGTACGTAAGCATGATATTTATCAAAAATCTAGTATAAATAAATAAATCTATTCCCATAATCATGTAACCTACCATCCAAATATCACTATTTAAATTTCCCTTTTTATTAGATATGACAGTGCACTTCTTAGGTGGTTTTATTACAAAATAAGGAAAGGGTGTTAATTAAATTTATTTAATTTAGATTAATCATCCCTTACATGAGGGATAAAACCAAACATATTCCTTAAGAGGTGATTCAAGATCAAGTGGTATTTATAATTATGATAATTTAACACAACACCCTAAGAGAGTGGCTTAATTTACCTAGATGAGAAATAAATGTCATATAATTTAAAACAAAACACCATAAGGGGATGGTTTTATTTGATATGAACAACCTACGATGGTTAAATTTAATATAAAATGACAGTTTTATTTAATTAAATAGCTTCTACATTCTTAATTTCACATTTTATGAGTGAAACGTGAAAATTATGGGATGCATCACAACAACATAGTTTATAAACAAGCTATAATTTAAGGTAAAATCCATAGACCACATGCCTCATTATTAAGATGGTTTGTGCATCCAATATCGAGCTTTGATTCGATCTATAATGAAATAAATCAATAGAATCATTAGATTCCCTAAATATAGGAAAAATGATCTCACACATATTCATCATTAAATACATCGAGGTAAATTGAAAAGGGAAGAAAGAATAATATTAAACTTAATGATACTCTTACAATGCACCCAAAGACATTCAATTTATATTTCAAATGATGTAGATCCTCTAAAAGGGAGAAGAGGGGGAAGGGTGTGTGAATGGGATGCCATTAGGGTTAAAGGAGGAGGAAAAGGGGTAAAACCCTTAATGGAGGTTGGGGAAAATCGTCATTTTGACCACTTTTAAGAGTTTCATGGTTTGGACACATGGTTTGGCTAACGGTGAATCAATCGCACAGTGCCACTACCTAAGTGGAACTAACCATGTGGACTAGGCACATGTTTTCCAAACATTGTGCAGTATGTGCATCGACCACTGTAATTTTTTACAGTCCTCTCGCACATCCATGTGGCCCCGAGTGCCTGGTTTAATAACCCATGAAATTCCCTTTAGTCCCTTGTTCCAAGCCACATGGTGTAAGAACTCGGATCTTCAGTTTCAGGTACGGATCTCTTTTATAGGCTTTTTAAGGAAAAACGAAATTTCTGGAAATTTTTGAAGTACACGCCGTGTACTTTATGAGTACACACCGTGTACTCTTTTCCCGCCCGAATTCATGTGATGGCCATGTCCGGGCCACACACACGGTGTGTAGGGTGACTTGGAGGCCGATTTTGGTGAAGTATGGAAAAACCCACTACACACCATGTACTTTAAAAGTACACACCGTTTACTTTTTTTATTTCATTAATTGACCCGGGGTCACGCCTTATGATCATTAACGTCTTCTTCTCTGCCTAATTCTGTCTAGAGCATCCGAGGAGGCCAATTATTCTCCAAGACACCAATCCTTCACCGATTTTCCGAATCAAACTCCTTCAATTTCAGAAGAATCACAGCGGAGAGTTCTTGGTTCTTCTTTGGCTTGGTTTCCTGATTCTTTCTCTCATGTGAGTTATCTGAGGTTGAATGTTTAGACGTATTTGTAGATCTACTCCATTCTAGGACAATTCACGGGCTGAGGTTCAAGTATATAGATCTTCAAGGATCGAGGTAGGTGGTTTGTTTCCCTACGTTGAAGTTCTTTGAGTTTTGGTTGCAAAAGTTTCGGATACCCATGTATCGGGTATCCCAGGTTTAGGATTTTTATCCTATTGTTTGTTTTACCTATATTTCTTGTTAGATTATGATTAATTGTTGCTAATATATGCTTGGTTTCATGTTTGAGGATCACCCCACGGGTGTTTATCCCTCTGTTTATCATCGTTTTGCACCGTTTGCCTGTGAGGAAAACCCTATTGTAATTGTTAGTTTACTTGTTATCACTGATTGCATATGTTTCCTGCTGTTTAAATTCTTTTGATGCATGGTATCTATTAGCCAAGAATTCGTTGAACTTACTTAGGGCTGCTGATAGTCGATTACGCACGACTGGACTGCTCAGGGCTGTGAGAACCTGGTGCGGGAGATCAAAGAGGGAATAGATGATTAAGTTCTTCCCTAGAGGGTCTGTTGGTTTTAGTTTCATATGCGGGACCTATGGGAATAGTACTTTGTGCTTCCCAACAGTGTTCTTAGTTTACCCATGCATTGAGACCACAGGAGGACTTAGACATAAGTGCTTCCTCAGAGAGTTTGTATCTATCGTTGCAAGACCATAGGGGAATTGACGTGAGAGCTTCCCAGAGTGTTTGTGCCTTGTTTGATTATTGGACTATAGGGGTCTTCTAGTTTGATCCACCCAGAGGGTCAGTGTGTTTTTTTTTATGTTTGGTTGTGACGATTCCACCAAGCCATAGAACAAGCTTGGGTTTTGTATTGCTTGTGTTTAGGTAGTCTGTTTTTTAGATACCTGCTGTGTTACTTGCTTTACCTTGAAATAGAAGGCTTTACTAGTTCTTCCAGGTTGTTTAATTAAATGAATGTGAATAGAAATTGGTAGGATTATTTACTAGTGTACTCCTATTTCATTACTGTATTTATTTACCTTTACTTTTTCTATATCACCCACTGAAAGTAGGGCACAAATCTTGTGGTGGTTTCCTACTAGGATTAGTCTCACACCTAGTTTGGGTCCTGATTTTCGGCCCAAACAGATTATATGGTTGCAGGTGTAGGTAGGTATTGTGGCCCTTCTACCTCAGGAACTTGATTGCTGGTTGGAGCTGGAGAGCATGGGACCGGGCTTTGGCCCGCGATGCTGCTGGATTTGCTATTTACTTTTAGTACTTTGGTTTCAGTTGTATTTCAGAACGATGTTTTGTTTACCTCTTTCCATAGATACATGTACCATTCTGCATCATTATTATATCATACATTTCTTCTACTTTAAGTTCAGCTGTTGCATGCTATTTACTGCTTCTGCTATTGATTTTCTTTATTCTTCCATTGCATACCTTACCAAATGAGGGAATAGTTTCCCCACTGGCTCACTAAGTCCCTCGCTGCTAGTCGGTAGCCTCTGGTGTTTGGGGAAACGTGCTTGAGGTTATGTGGTGAACCGGGTATGGGGCACCAGTTATGTGGCTCCGGATTCGGGTCGTTACAAAGTGGTATCAGAGGAGTTTTCTTCTTTTCTATTGCCTTACTGTTTTGCGACAATAGAAAGGGATAGGAAGAAATGGGTAGTTATTACTTAACTATTCCTGGGAGTAATTAACCCATGTACAGGGAAAAGCTATATTACCTCATAATTGCAATTTTCAGTTTTTGCAAGTGTTACAGTTTATTATATTTCACCGTTGGGTGATACACATGTTTGTGTTGTTACTGTTTATATGATTGTGGTTCTATTTGTTGCAACCCGATGAGATGAGGGTGTGCCATCTCATTCATCATATAATCACTGAGTAGGAAATCACATGTCATGCATTTTACCATGACATCTAGGGTGCATTAGAATTTGATGATATTGTGTTATATGTCGTGATAAATTATGCATGTTGTTGTGATAGTTGTTGTGACAGATATACTTTCTATGCTGTTTTACTTTATATATGCATTGTTATGATTCCAATCTTTGATTCTCGGGGAGTATGGTCCCCCACGGATCAGAATTTGGCACATAGATGTTTGTTTTTTAGTGTTTCTGGCGTTCGGTACAGTTTCTGAGCTACTGCCCGGAAAAACCCAGAATACACAGAGTGTACTTTATTAATACACATCGTGTAGTTTTTAAACCATGTTACTGACTGTGTGAACAAAAACACGGGGTGTTGGAGAGTCTTCGGGGACACGTCGTGTACCTTAAGTACACTTCGTGTGGTATTCAACCGTGTACTCAGCCGTGTCACTAACAACACGGGTTGGGAAAAGTCGTGTAGTACACACTGTGTGTATAAGAACACACCGTGTAGTTTTATCCTAGGTACCCGACCGTGTCATGAACAACATGGGTCGATGTTATCTTCTTCTATAAACGTTGTGTTTGTTCAAAACACGCCGTGTAAGCGGTTAGCCATGTGGTCGGCCGTGTAACCTGCTACACGGGTCGTCGAGCCTGTCTAGTACATGTCGTGTGTTATAAGAACACGCCGTGTAGTTTCCTTCTGGGTACCCAGACATGTCACGAATGACAAGGGTCGGTGTGCTCTATCCTTATACACGCCGTGTTTGTGCGGAACACGCCGTGTAGGAGTCATCCGTGTAGCCGGCCGTGTAACTGCTACACAGGCCGCCGAAACATGTCTAGTACTCGTCGTGTCTTTAGTGCACACGCCGTATAGTTTAGAATTAGGAGGACCGTGTAGGTTATCCATGTAAAGAGACTCGGTAAAGGAAGTGGAGTTCATGTACATTCCGTGTTTTGGGACAACACGCCGTGTAGTCTGGGATGTTACACGACCAGTGGTGGCAGAAGTACACACCCATGTAAATGGATTTAACAAACACACCGTGTAGTTTAAATACACGCCATGTAGTCCTATTTTGAAAACTTAAGTGTTTCTCTCTCCTATTCCCATTTTGTAATCTTTTGTTTTCTATCCTAGTTAATCCAAAATCTGGAGTGTGCTTTTGACCTTTCAGGGCTATGACACCAAGACGTCCTCCTGTTGCATGCCAGGAACCAGGCAGTGACCGTATGCCTGATATGGCAGACCAGGGACTACCTATAGTTCCACCAATCGTTCCAGACATGGCACCCACAGTGATTCCAGACACTGGTGACAATGCTCAGTTTAGAGAGGGTTTTATGAGGTTCATGAAGACCTTCCAGGGAGCTCAGCATCCTGCCCCGTCTATAGAAGAGCTGAGGTGAGTCTTCCAGCAGCAGCATCCTCCCACCTTCACAGGGGATGGAGGACCTCAGGCTGCAGAGTCATGGATATAAACCATGTTTTCCATCTTCGAGCATTTGGAGACACCCCCAGAGAGAAGGGTGAAGCTCGTGACTTACATGCTACGAGATTCTTCCAAGAGATGGTGGGATGTAGTCTCGTAGGCAGGGCGCCAGCAGACTATGGCTTGGGACGAGTTCCAGCATACGTTCTATGACTACTTCTATCCGGCGACGCTGGGGGCTGACAGGGCCAGGGAGTTCATGAATCTGTAGTAGGGTACTCTTTTGGTTATGGATTATTCCTCCCATTTCTCTGAGTTACAGCGTTTTTCTTTCGTTCTGGGAAATGGCGAGCTGTTTTTGGCAAGGAAGTTTGAGGAAGGCCTCAAACCAGAGATGAGATCGTGGGTGAACGTCTTCTAGTTGACTTCTATTACCCTAATAGTCAACCAGGTGCTGATCATCGAAATAAATCTGAGGGATACTAGAGCTATTGACCAGGGTAGTTCAGCATCCAAGGCTGACTCATTTCATGCTGACAGTAGGAAGCGCCACCGAGAGTCTACTCGAGGTGACTCAAGGAAGCGAGGTATTACTTCTGGTATATGAGATCTTCCTTATGGAAACCAGGTGGTGTGATATTAGTGTGGAAAGAGTGGGCATAAAAAGCCTTAGTGCCTAAGAGATCCAGTGGAGTGCCGAGCCTGCAGCAAGATGGGTCATCTGCAGCGTTTTTGCAGGGTTCTTCTTCCAGCAGCTAGTGAAGGAGGATCGGTTTCTACTCCTTATACAGGATCAGGATTACCAGTTCTGCAGTAGACTGGGGGATGGAGTCCTTCAGGTGGTCAGGCTCAGGGAGGATCATCTCAAGGATATCATGTTGTTACACAGGGCCGCGGTACTGGCCAGATGTTTGCAGTAGAGAAAATTCATCAGGAGCAGGATCCTGGACCTTCCACAGTTCGAGGTACGATCTTAGTAGCCTCAGTTTTATCTTCTGCACTTTTCGATACTGGAGCTTCTCATAGCTTTATTTCTGTACACACTGTGGAGAGCCTTAGACTTACTGTCTTTAATTCTGAGGATACTTTGGCACTAGACACTCCTTTGGGACATAGAACTACTAGTGTGTGTCAGTGCAAGGAGTGCCCCCTTGAGGTTGGTGGGTGTCACTTCTTGTGGGATATTTATGTCCTTGAGATGACGGGTTATGATTTCATTCTTGGAATGGACTGGCTAGTTCCTTTTCAGGCCTGTGTCGATTGTTATCGTCGCAGGGTGAGTTTCACATCACCAGAGGGCGAGTCCATTATTCACAAGGGCGAATGGGATGTCCAGGCAAGTAGAGCTGGACCAGAGCATCATGGGTTGGGCAGTGTTACATCCCAGATTGCTAGTTTATATCTGGATGATCAGGAGACCTCTCAGATGGAAATTCCTCTGGTAGTTGACCATTTTCCAGATGTCTTTCCAGAACCTTTTCAGGGTTATCTACAGAGCGTGAGGTAGACTTCTCTATTGAGATTGTGTCAGGAGCAGCACTGGTATCCATACCTCCTTATAGGATGGCTACGCCTGAGTTGCAAGAGCTCAAGAATCAGTTGGAGGAGTTGCAGGCTAAGGGTTTCATCGGACCCACTACTTCCCCTTGGGGTTCGCCTGTGCTGTTTTCGAAGAAGTCGAATGGTACCTTACGGCTTTATGTGGACTATCGGAAGCTGAACCAGTTGACGGTCAAGAACCAATATCCTTTGCCGAGGATTTATGATCTTTTTTATCAACTTTGAGGAGCCAGGGTATTCTTGAAGATCGACTTGAGATCCGGCTATCATCAGTTGTGGGTCAGACCATCTGATATACCTATCACAGCTTTCTGAAGCAGGTATGGTCTGTACGAGTATCTGGTTATGTTGTTCAGTCTCACGAACGCACCTGCAGTTTTCATGGTGCTGATGAACAGAGTTTTCCATCCTTACTTGGACTCTGCAAGAGTTATACAGTTTTTTGTGATGCATCTGGCATCGGTCTTGGAGAAGTGCTTATGTAGGAAGATCGTGTTGTTGCGTACGGATCTCGGCAGTTGAGGCCACACGAGAAGAACTATCCTATGCATGAACTGTAGTTGGCTACTGTTGTTCATGCTTTGCGTTGCTGGAGGCACTATCTCATGGGAGAGCATTTTGTGGTATATAAAGACCACAAGAGCCTCAAGTATATTTTCACACAGCGTGACTTGAATCTGAGACATCGGAGGTGGGTCGAGTACCTACAGTCTTTCGACTTCGAGCTTGCTTTTACGCCTGGGAAAGAAAATGTTGTGGAAGACGCACTGAGTAGGAGGACTCAGATTCAGGCAGTTCAGGAGGCCAATAGTGAGTGGCAGCTCATGGCTCTATTCTCTGAGATGCATTTGGAGGTGCATGACAGATAGGGTCATATGGTTCTTTCTTCTGTAGTTGTTACCTCTACCCTTTTAGATCGATTTAGAATGGGGAAGCTATCCGACCTAGAGGGCCTAGTCCTACAGGAGGGTGTGTCAGATGGAGACCCTACTCCAGGGTGGACACTAGGCGATGAAGAGGTGCTATGTTTTCATGGCTGCGTATGGGTTTCAGCAGACATACGTGAGGAGATGATGCGGTAGTTTCATGCTTTAGCTTGGGCAGTTCATCCTGGTGTCACCAAAATGTACCGAGAATTACGTCGTCAGTATTGGTGGCCAGGTATGAAGAAGGATGTGGATGGTTTTGTTATGCGGTGTCCCACCTGTCAGCAGGTGAAAGCAGAGCATCAACGACCATCAGGGCTTTTACAGCAGTTACCCATTCCTGAGTGGAAATGGAATGATGTCACGATGGACTTCGTGATAGGATTACTGAGATCGCCTAGAGGAAATGATGTGGTTTGGGTTATAGTGGATAGGCTCACGAAGGTTTCAAACTTCTTGCCGATCAAGGATACCTTCAGTGTTGATGAGCTGGGATGGTTGTACATCCAAGAGATTTTACGTCTACAGGGAGTTCCACACTCCATTTTTTAAGACAGGAATGCACGTTTTACTTCGCACTTATAGCATGGGCTACAGAAGGATTTGGGTACACAGGTACTTTTGAGTACAACATACCATCCCCAGACTGATGGCCAGTTCGAGCGTACAATCCAGGTGCTTGAGGATATGCTCCGAGATTTCATTCTAGACTTTGGCGGTACTTGGGAGAAGCATATTCCTCTGGTGGAGTTCGCCTACAACAACAGTTTTTAGGTGACTATTCAAATGGCACCTTATGAGGCCTTGTACGGTAGGCCATGCCGATCACCTTTATGCTGGCTAGAGGCAGGAGAGGCAGCTTTTCTAGGCACCTCGTCTTATTCAAGAGACCTTAGAGCAGATAGAGTTAATTCGGAAGAGGATGGCTACAGCATAATCTCGGCATAAGTCTTATGTTGATCAGCGGAGACGGCCTTTGGAGTTCAAGGTTGGAGATCAGGTTTTCCTGTGCGTTACCCCGAGGTTGGGACATAAGAGGATTAGGAGACAGGGGAAACACTCACCGATATATGTCGAGCCATTTGAGGTTATGGAGAGATTCGGGCTGGTTGCTTACAGGTTGCAGTTACCTCATAGGTATCAGGCCATGCACGACATCTTTCATGTTTCTCAGCTTCGGCGGTATTTCTCATACTCGTCTCATGTTTTTTAACCCGAGGAGGTTGAGCTGGAGCAGGATGCATCTTTCAAGGAGCATCCTATCAGGATTTTCGATCACAGTATGAAAGTTCTCTGTGGCCGGTCTGTTCCTCTAGTACGGGTGATATGGAAGCACGGGCGAGTACAGGACGAGACCTGGGAGAGAGAGGTCGATGTTCAATCGTAGTGGCCAGAGTTGTTCGAGTATTATTCTCCTACGACTTGTTAGGTAAATTCGGGGATGAATTTATTTAAGGGGGGAAGTTTGTAAGAACCCGGATCTTCAGTTTTAGGTATGGATCTCTTTTATAGGCTTTTTAAGGAAAAACGAAGTTTCTGGAGATTTTTGAAGTACACGTCGTGTACTTTCTGAGTACACGTCGTGTACTCTTTTCCCACCCGAATCTGTGTACTGTCCATGTCTGGGACACACACATGGTGTGTAGGGGTGACATGGAGGCCAATTTTGGCGAAGTACGGAAAAACCCACTACACGCCGTGTACTTTAAAAGTACACACAGTGTAATTTTTTCATTTCATTAATCGACCCGGGGTCACGCCTTATGATCATTAACGTCTTCTTCTCTGCCTAATTCCATCCAGAGCATCCAAGGAGGCCGATTCTTCTCCTATCCACCGATCCATCACCATTTGTCTGAATCGAACTCCGTCAATTGCAGAAGAATCGTAGTGGTGAGTTCTTGGTTCTTCTTTGGCCCCATTTCATGATTCTTTCTCTCATGTGAGTTATCTAAGGTAGAATTTTTAGACGTTTTTGTAGATCTACTCCATTATAGCCCAATTCACGGGCCGAGGCTCAATTATATCGATCTTCGAGGATCGAGGTAGGTGGTTTGTTTCCCTACGTTGAAGTTCTTTGAGTTTTGGTTGCAAAAGTGCTAGATACCCATGTATCAGGTATCTCGGGTTTAGGATTTTGATCATATTTTTTGTTTTCCCTAGATTTATTGTTAGCTTATGATTAATTGTTGCTAATATATGCTTGGTTTCATGTTTTAGGATCACCCCACGGGTGTTTCTCCCTCTGTTTATCATCGTTTGGCATCGTTTTCCTGTGAGGCAAACCCTATTGCAATTGTTAGTTTACTTGTTATCACTGATTGCATGTGTTTCCTGCTGTTTAAATTCTTTTGATGCATGGTAGCTATTATCCAAGTATTCTTTGAACTTACTTAGGGATGCTGACAGTCGATTACGCACGATTGGACTGCTCAGGGCTATGAGAACCTGGTGCGGGAGATCAAAGAGGGAATAGACAATTAAGTGCTTCCCTAGAGGGTTTGTTGGTTTTAGTTTCATATGAGGGACCTATGGGAATAGGACTTTGTGCTTCCCAAGAGTGTTCTTAGTTTACCCATGCATTGAGACCACAGGAGGAATTAGACGTAAGTGCTTCCTCAGAGAGTCTGTATCTATCATTGCAAGACCATAGGGGAATTGACGTGAGAGCTTCCCAGAGTGTTTGTGCCTTGTTTGATTACTGGACTATAGGGGTCTACTAGTTTGAGCCACCCAGAGGGTTAGTGTGTTTTTTTTATGGTTGGTTGTGACAAGTCCACCAAGCCAAAGAACAAGCTTGGTTTTTGTACTGCTTGAGTTTAGGTAGTCTTTTTTTTAGATACCTGCTGTGTTACTTGCTTTATCTTGAAATAGAAGGCTTTACTAGTTCTTCCTGGTTGTTTAATTAAATTAATTTGAATGGAAATTGGTAGGATTATTTACTGGTGTACTCCTAGTTCATTACTATATTTATTTACCTTTACTTTTTCTATATCACTCACTGATAATAGGGCACAAATCTTGTGGTGGTTGCCTAGTAGGATTAGTCTCACACCCTGTTTGGGTCCTGCTTTTCGGCCCAAATAGATTATATGGTTGCAGGTGTAGGAAGGGATTGTGGACATTCTACCTCAGATACTTGATTGCTAGTTGGATCTGGAGAGCATGGGATCGGGCTTTGGCCCGCGATGCTGCTGGAGTTGCTGTTTACTTTTAGTACTTTGGTTTCAGTTGTATTTCAGCACGATGTTTTGTTTCCCGCTTTCCATAGATACATGTACCATTCTGCATCATTATTATATCAGACATTGCTTCTAATTTTAGTTAAGTTGTTGCACGCTATTTACTGCTTCCGCTATTGATTATCTTTATTCTTCCTCTGCATACCTTACCAAATGAGGGCATAGTTTCCCCACTGACTCACCAAGGCCCTCGCTGCTAGTCGACAGCCTCTGGCATTTGGGGAAACACGGTTGAGGTTATGTGGAGAACCGGGTACGAGGCACCAGTCATGTGGCTCCAGATTTGGGCCGTTACACATGATTTCCACTAAAGGGCCACATGATTTTTTTCAAACCATTACCCTATAAAAAATAGTCCACATGGTTTGGGACACATGATTATTACTAACTATGTGACAACTATGTGCTTATTTTTTCTTCCCTCAAAATGAATTTTTTGGCGACCAACATTGCTGAAACTTATAAAAATTCCCAAGAAACCTATTGGTCCTTATACCATGATAAAAATAATACTTTTAATTTTTCCCACTCTTTTAATTTCATTCTGAAGCTCAAATTGGAATTTATCCCATCCACCAACCAAAAGTTCAATTTCCCTTAGAATATTCAACCTAGTCCAAAACACGGGATCTTACATCCAAAAAAATCCCCAATAAAACTTAAAACAAAATTATTTAAATATTTTAAAATTTTAAAATCTAATAGTTTATTGTTGATAAAAAAAGAGTGATTGAATGAGATACCAGTTGAAGCTTGTATGTGTCCACATTGTTTGGAGGTAGTGTGACCGAAGGTTGAAGATGATTGAAGTAGGAAGGTTTGAAAAAAATGGTATAAAATATATATATAAATAATGATGCTAAATAATTGTTAATTAATGAAGAAAGTGGAGATAAATTCATGAACACTCAATAAAAATGTGTAGATTTTCTCAACAAGGTGATAAGACTGATGTTAATATAAAAATATATATATATTTATAATAATATAAGGGGATTGATAGATGGTGACAAGAATGTGCATATTATAATTTTCTTGATATTTTAACACATATAATGATAATTTTTGTTTCTTTTAAAAAAAATTGAATTTATTAAACATTTTAATACATTATTTTCCATTCAAATGTTTGGATATAATCTATTACCTCCATGTTGATTTGGGGGTGATTTTGGTTTGGGAGGGGAGGGGAAGGTCTTGGGGTTGAGTCCCCAAGCATGCATATTTTCTTACCTTTTCATTGTGTGTGATAGGGATGCTATAATGTATCTATATTAGTATATGATATATTGATGTATTATAATATGTTGAGTATGGTTTGTGAATTAAATCCAAATGATAATGGAATCAATTGTTTATACAGTACTTAAATTTATCAACTCTTGATCTAGGTAGTGTGTGTAGTGTTTATTTATCTATACTCAAAATCAATGATCGATGAATATATAATATATTCTTATTGAGACAGTGAATAACCTTTTGTGATTAAAATAAGGAAATATCTATCTCTTTGACTATTAAAATGTTTGGTCCATGATTGTGAATCTTTCCATAAAAATATTTTCTTAGAGAGGTATTATTAAATAAAGAGGAAGATCCACTAATGATTCAAACTTGGTTAGGATATCACATCCAAATTTGAACTCTTTTCATTCCCAAAACTCAAATTTACTAATGCACTATTATATTATTTTAGTTATTTATTTTATTTCATTACAAACCCCCATGTATTCATATATTAGTATACTATTAAGTAAATGAAACAAAATAAAGTGTCATAGAAATACTTGTGTGAGTTAGAAATCCTCTATGTGAGATCGACCCTAGGTTTTGTTCTACTATAATACATACTTACAAAAAATTGAAAAATTAATTGATCAGAGATTCTCCAATAAATTCTATTTATCACCTATAATACTATTGATGGGGTTTTTAAGAAAGACTAAAACAAAGTAAATAATAAATATTTTATTTTAATAATTAAAATAAAGTAGACTAATAATAATGATTTCATAATATTATAATGAAAAAGTATATTTATAGTGGGTAAAAAGGGAAGTAAAATTAATGTTTTAGGATAATACTATTTTACCTAATCTTTGAGACTCCTCTATTCAATGTCACATAAGGCTTAATGAAATGATCTTTTTGTTATAATAGGGTTTTCCCAACATATATAAGAGTGTTTAGGAAGTTATTTTAGAGGATATTCTCCAAAGGAAGGTTATTTAGAAATAATGAGAAATGTATGGTGAAGAGGTGTGTCTATAGGTGAATGAGGAGGGTATTTTTAAATAAAATATTTAATAAATTATATTTTTTTCTCAAAAAAATGAATAGTATAGATTCCTAAGACTATTTATAGTAAATTATGCATTTGAGGTTGAATTAAAACATTATTACACCATTTAGGGTATAATTAATAATGTATTTACTACATCATACAAAATATTTTATTTTACTGTATTTCACTATTCAACTCTATATTTTACTATTTATAGAAATTACCAAAAAATTTCCCTTATCTAATTTTAATGTCCTGATTCAAACAATTAAATCCATTTTTATCAAAACATATTTTTAATTTAATTAATCCAAATATTTAAATTTAGTATAAAAATAATGTTTTTAATAAAGAAGTTAAAACATACTTTATTAAAAAATCACTTATACTTTATTTCAATTACATGAATTGAAGATACATTTTATGGTATTTTTATATTTTTACTTATAAAGTTACACTATATATTACCCTAAAAGGGATTTTAATATTCTAATAGTTATTTTATTGTTCAAACATCCATATTTCCAATATAAGAATTACATATTTACAATAATCATATAACACTTGTGCTTCTTATGTATACCCCTAAATTCCTTAATTCTCTATTCAATTACTTTTCCCTCAAGTTTCTCAATATTTCTTTTATAAACTTACTATATTATTTCAAAAAAAAAATCTTTGTATAGTATTTTACAAAGCAATGGTTTTTATTAGAGATCATAATCCATCGTATATAAAATTTATAGTCATGTTATTTACTTATATTTATTTTCCTATTATACTTGTATTAATCTTATAAAATATATTCATACTTCATTTTTAATATTATATTATGAAATAAAATAATTTGTTTGTAACATGAAAATAAAATTTTATGTAAGAAATTTTTATATAAAAACATGGGAAGTTACATGGGCCTCACTTTATTTGTTACAATCTCATCTTTCTCATTATGTTCATTTTAGAAAACCCAATTAGTGCAAATTATGTTATTGTCCTATAATCGAGATAAAAATACCATGTATTATTCTTTTGAATACAATCATTATAATTATTCATTTATTTAATACACTATTTATGTTAAAATGATTCCTCAATAAGATTTGGATCAACTTAAGAAATAAAGAAAACATAACTAGATTTACTCAAGGATTTTAGGTTAACAATTTTTCATCTTTATTCCCAATGATTTTTTTGGATCCACATGGTTTATAAGCCTTCATTGATTACTTTTGGGTTTTAACATCATATTCATCAGTTCTACATGCTAAATCATCATCTTCATATCCTATTAAAACATTATTTTCATTACTTTAACTTTTTTTTCTAAAAATTACCACATGTTTCACTTCAATTCCATAAATAATATAATTTTTTTCTTTATTATAAGAAAAAATCAAGGGCCTTTATGGAAAAATTATTGACAATTATACACATATTTTTTTTGAATAATAAATAACCACTTTGATGGGGGTGTATACTCAATGAAGATACCTTTTTATGTTCATTAATTAAATTTAACAATATACTTTCCCTTCACATTAATCATAAAATAGATACTAAATATGAAATAATGATGTATATTTGGATTCTTCTTATAAAAAATTCATATGGCATCATGTTAGAGTTGATTCTTAAGAAATTATGATTTTTCATATAAAACAGCCTTAATATAGACTCATTGCTATAGATTTCACTATATTAAGCACTACCCTTTATCAGTGCTAAAAAAGCACTGATAAAGGGGGTACTTTTATCAATGCTGATAAAAGACACATTTATCAATGCTTTTCTTAATAATGATAAAGGTGTGTCCTTTATCATTACTAAAATGCTTATTTTTAGTACCAATAAATATGGAATTTATAAAAAAATATACATTATTAAAAATCATATTTTAATATAAAAAATATATTTCTATTAATATTTATATTTATATACAATATTTTCTTAAATATGATTTATATAACACTAAATATGTATTTAAAATTAATATATAATATATTTAGTGAAAAATAGATTATAAAATAATTAAAAATTGATATTAATTAATAATTTTCTAATTAGTATCGAGTAATAAACTTTTAACAATAATTTCAAGATAGAAAATTTTAATAAACTAATTAATATATTTTAAAATTTTGAAAAAAAATAATGGACTTCAAATGGCCATATCTTTTGATATGGGTGTCCGTTTGGGCTCCAAAATATTTCAAATCAAATCTTGTGAAGATATTTATGGATTTTTAACTTAAGGGGACCCCGATCCTTGTTTTTTCTTAGTAAAAAATGTCCCAAAAGGCCACTAAAACTAATTTTTTAGTTAGGATACCCTAATTTTTGAACGTTTAATGGAATATCTGGTTTTTTATGAGGCTATTCTTGTATTATTTTATTTTGATAGAGTGTTAATTTATTTCTTGGTATTACATTCATATGGATATTAATGTGTTTAAATTTTAACATTTTTTATATTGTAATATTATTTATAATTAAATGTATACATATTTGTATATATTTATATTTAAAATTTTCATTATATGAATAAATATTTAAACATATTTACATATAAAATATCTTTTAAAACATAAAAACCATATGAAAATAAAAAATATTATCTATTTTATTTAAAATAAAAAATTACTCATTTTATTTACATTATAAAAATGTATGGATATGTATATATCTATAAAACTATATATATGTTTATATATAAATATGTGTATGTTAATATATATATATATATATATTCTAATATATGTGTATATATATATATATATTAAAATAAGTTTATATTCAAATATATATATACATATATAAATATGTCAATATGTGACAAGTAAAATTTGTTGGGCTAGTGGTAAGGGTGCTTGTTGAGATTACGGTGGGTAGGGGTTTGAATATCACCTCATATGAATTAATCCAAGATTTAGGGGGTGGGTTTATGCATATGGGGGTCCCAGATAGGATGGGGTTATGTGTGTAGGTGGGTTAACTGATTTTTCTCCACATTTTTTTAAAAAAAATACAAAAACCTTTTATCTGTGCTAGAAAACTAGAGCTGATAAAAGCTCCATTTTATTAGTGTTTTTTAAACATATATAAAAACAAATATATTTTAAGAGAGATTATAATATCAATTATTTTTAGTGCTGATAAAAATGAAATATAGCACTAATAAAATGTTTCTTTGTAGTAGTGATTGCCTCTAAAAAATTATAGGATGTGAAGCATGTTCAAGTATTGATTTACTACAAAAAAAATTACAATTTAGAGATATTTTAAAACTTCACTAACGAGTTTACCATCATTTATGAAAAACATTGGTAAACAGTGTGTCACTAATTAGTGACATTTATAAGCATCACTAATTAGTGATACACTATTTACTAATATTTTTTAGAAACGTCAATAAATTATTCATAAAATAGCCACGTTTTCTATAAACATGGATCTTTTTTTGTAATTAATGATATTATAATGTTTTTTAATCATTATTTTTTTTAATAGGCACTACACCCCTAATGGAACTAATTCACCACCCCACCATACCCCATAACTGACATCACTGATCATGTCACATGCCCAACCCCACTATTGTGGATTTCAAAGCATGTGTCGGTTGACTCCAACTCCACACCCTGACCAACTAGTCTAAATTAATTTTGGATATAAATAAATATATATATATATATATATATCAATATTAAAAACATTAATATATAAGTATATATCTATATATAATATATATATATATTATATTATATATATATATATATTGTGTGTGTGTTTATATTATATATATAAATAATATGTTTATATATATGTGAGTGTTTATATTATTTATATGTGTGTGTGTGCGCGCGTTTATGTGTGTGTTTATATATATGTGTGTGTGTATTTACAGACACACGTATTTATATATGTGTTTGTGTGTATATATATAAATTTATATCTGTATGTATTTATGTGTATATTTCTGTGTGTGTGTGTGTCTTATATATATATATATTATGATTTTTAAATATATGTAAATGTATTTTTATATCAATATAAATTTATATATATACATATATATAATTATAATTATAAATTTTTATTTTTATATATTTTTAAATTAATAGAATTATAATTATATATATGTATAATTAGTGACATTTTAAAAAACTGGTAAAAATATCACTAAAATAGCCACGTTTTCATAAAAATGTGGCTAAATATAAAATATATGTGGTTTTTATATATGAATATATGTGTATATATATACATGCTTATAAATATATTATATATGTTTATATATGTGTGTCTGTTTATACATATATATTTACATCGATGCGGAGAAAGGAGCTATATAACCAATAAAAGCTTGCAACACACAAATGTAAGGAAGAACTCAGCGATACTCGGACTTGAGACTTCACTAAGACCCACAGAGGCATCTACCACTGAGCTATATCCTAAGTGATTTATATATACACACATACATATATATAAATATAATTATAAATATGTGTGTGTGTGTGTGTGTAAATTAATAGAATTATACTTATATATAATCATCCAAATAGCCCTATTTTCTTAAAAATGTCTCTAAATTAGCCATGTTTTCTAGAAAATGTTTATATTTTTAAATTTAGTGACATTTTTTGAAAAAAATAGCTAAATTATCAATGTTTTCTTATAAACATGGATAAATTTAAAAATATCCACATTTTTAAATTTAGTTAAAAAAACTTCACTAAATTAGATAATTTCTCTAAATTAGCCACATTTTTCAAAAACGCCACTAAATTAGTAATGTTTTCTTAAAAATGTGGCTAAATTAAAAACTATACATGATTTTAAACATCACTAAAAATATTTATAAATTAGACTGGTTTTTTAATGTGGTAAAAAAGGTTACTAAATTCTAGTTTTTTATCATGATTGCATCTTCTATATGGAGAATAACTAGATGCTAACTCAGTCTTGATGGTCTAGGAAGTGACAGTTAGATATTTAGTAGATGATTATTTGATCGTACGATGATATGAGACAATGGTATCATTCGATGGAAATGTTTAGTGATAAATTTAAATGGATAATGTTCATCATAACTTACATATTAACCCATATAATTTTATAGAAAAAGGATGAGTAACTTTATTTGTTCATAAACTGAAGTCAGCAGTTAGAATATGATCTCTATAGTTAGTCGAAAATCACTATGGATCAATCATGTTATTACTTAAAATATAAGAGGTTGGTTCAATTGGATCACCATTTGGGACCCACTATATAAGTGGGTGGGACCACATTCACATGTGTAATGTGACTTCTTAGAGACTAGTGATCTATGTTGCTGAATAGTCATAGAGATTAAAAATCATTGTAACTTCCATTAGTAATATAATGCATTAGTGTTTCTCATATGGACTTAGGACATAATGTCCAAAGGATGTAAAACATAAGTGTTCAACTTTATTTTCTTTTTTTATTTCTTTTTATCCTGAATGTTGTGTGTGAGTTGTGTGAGTTAGAGTGAATGTGTTTGATTTTATCTTTGTGTGGTGAGTAGGGTGTAAGGACTTTCTATATTTAGATACACCAACGTCAATGGAGTACATCCATGGGATCTATTTTTAATGCATGTATCATCTGATGGATAAACAATGGTGATCGAATGTTGTGTGAATTCCCAATAAATTTTATCAAATATCATGTCTCTTTTCCCAGAATCCAGCACACTCATTGGTAGCTCAAGTAACACTCACTCTCTCACCTTGATGTTATTTTGATTTGAGTAGGGGTTTAATATTATATGATGGTGTGGTGTTAGATGAAGTTAAGGTCTAGATAGATAAGATAGACAAGGATGTTTTTTTAATTTTGGAGAATGTATAGGGAGGATCATCTAATTAAAAAGGGCATGGATATTCCATTGGTTTGTGTAAAACCAAAGAAGATATATTAGGAGGAATGGTTATGGTTGGACATTAAATATCTTGTTTTAGTGAGGATATCATTAGAATTAAATGTTTACTTTAACATCTGATAGGTAAAACCCATGGAAGATATGATGAAGGCCTTGAAATACATGTATGATAATCCAACAACATTTAATAATGTGTTCGTGATGCGAAGGTTGTCCATTATGAGGATATCGAAAGGTAAACCTATGTAAGATAACACAAATGACATCAGTCTAATCCCAAGGAATCTTGAATTAGTGAATTTGAAGTTTTTGGATGATGTTTGGGTTATTTTACTAATATCATCACTACATGATTTTTAGGATGTGCTGGTAATAGAAATTATCAATTTCGGTGGAAAGACCTATTTGGTGTTTGGTGGTTCTAGGAACATAATCTTGAATTAATAACTTAGGTAGAGGGAGATTCAAACACCTTTCAGAACCATGATAAATTCTGAAGAATGAGGGTACTCACCTCAATGGAAAAATTTGTGAAGACAGGAAGATAAGTTGTGAGACAGAAGCTGAGGTAAATCAGCTAGTCTTGGTCCTACATACGGGTAGTGTGGGAAAAGAGTACATATCCAGAGGGATAATATAAATCAAAATTAAACTTTAGGAATGTGAAATTACATAAGCTCAAATTTTATGAATATAATTTAGGTAAGTATCATCCAGCTACTAAGTATCAAAAATCTAGTGGATTTATGGGTTTTTTGCTTGGAATCATTATCTCACTCAACAACATATCAAAGATACATGATCAACTATATGTTTGAAATATTTATCAAGGTACACTTATCATATTATGAAGATCTATATCTTATAGGTAAAGTTGATTCTAATGTCTATATGAAGAATATAATATTATTTTAGTTGAAATAAGTTAGACCCATCTTGAGGCTACATAAGAACCTAATTTCTATAGAACAGCTTGATGAAGTAGACTATGGTTCTAGATTCACCAATGAAGTTTGAAAGGTGACTTTAGGAACCATATTGGTTGTATAAGGAGTAAAGGATGAGACCATATATCTAACCAAAAGATCATATAGAGTGGTAATTTCTAGAGAAACAACATCTGATGGTTCAAAGTTGTGGAATTTTCGAATTAAATATCTTAGTGAGAAGAACATGAAGGTTCCATTGGAAAAAGGAAATGTTAAAGCTTGATCACATATAATTTTGAAGATATGGGAATTGTGTGGTTAGGAAGTAGAAAATGGAATCCTTAAACTGAAAATTATAGAATCATAGAGATGGTAAGTTAAAACTAGCTCACTATGACATTTGGGGACCTTCCTTGGTCTAATCTCATGATGTTTCACTTAACTTTTTGACTCTTATTGATGATGAAACTAGGAAATTATGATTTTTCTTTTTGAATCATAATACTCAAATATTTTCAACATTCATTCATTTTAATTCCATGGAGGAGAGGGAAACCTTTCATAATTTGAAATGGTTAAGATCTGACAATAGTGGTGAGTACAAAAAAAAGATCTTCTAAAACTTCTTTTAGAAGAAGGGGATTAGGTTAGAGTGAATTATTCCTAATACACCATAGCCAAATGGTGTGGAAGATAACATGAACCAAACATTATTATAAAGTCATGAAGTATGTGATTACACTTAAGAATTCCCAAGACAATTTGGGAGGAAGTAGTGAACATGAAATCATACTTGGTTAATAAAAGAATGTGTGCTCCAATGGGATAGGAAGTTCTGAAATAGATATAGCCTGATAAACAACCAAAATTTATACACCTAAATGTTTCTGGTAGTCTTTCATACATCCATGTGGATGATAAGTATTGTGGTAAACCTAAGTTGAAATACAAAGAAAGTTTTTTAATTGTATATGGAAATGAAAATTTTCGATTTCAACTATGGGATGATAATAAATGAAAATTCATCGTGATTCGATAAATTTTCTTTAGTGATAAGGTTATATGGAAGGTCTGTAACATGGATGAAGTGGAATTTGAGACTAAGGAATCAAGTAAACATGTCCAAGGTCATCTGAATGGTGAAACTTTAAGGAAATAAATTATGATAGGTTTAGATTGTAACATAAGAAATCCAAAAGTAAGACCAACGAAAGATGTGTCTGGATCCTCTAGGACTGTTGAAGCTAGAGGGGATGCACAGGAAGTTAGATCATAAAAATATGGAGCTCTAGAATATAGTGAGATGGAAATTATAGATCCTAAATGATAAAATTTTAAAGTTCAATTATGAAGATATTCCAGATTCGTGTGTTCGGTCCCAGGGTTTGGGGCCGACGTGAATTTTCAACTTCTTACAAATGAAGGATAACTTGAAATATTTGAAGAGGAAACCATTATTAGTGACTCCAGATAGTGGGAATCAGTGATAAAAGAATAAATATGTTTGTTGGATGATAACATAATATAGGAGTTGACTAAGTTAACACAAAGAAAAATAGAACTTGAGAATATGTGGGTGTTCCATTTGAAGAAGGAATCTAACAGAAGGAAGAGGTATAAGGCATGACTAATGATGAAGGGATTCCAATAAAAGGTGGGAATTGACTTCTCTAAAATTTTATCACTAGTAGTAGATAATTATACCATCTGAATGGTACTAATCTTGGTAGCTTCTAATAATCTTCACTTAAATAAGATGGATGTAAATATAACATTTCTTCAAGGTGACTTGGGGGAAGATATTTACATAAAGAAAATAGTGATTTTTGAAGGTTATCTGAACAAGAACTTTGTGTTTAAGCTAAATAGGAGCCTTTATGGCTTAAAAAATTACCAAGATAGTGTAATTAAAAGTTTGACTCAATCATGGTTGAAGAAGGTTTTACTCAGTGCAACATGGATCATTGTTGTTAAAGGAAGGTGTGGAATGATGGAAGTTTCATCATAGTCCTTCTATATGTTCATGAAATGTTGATGATTGGTCTATAAATTACAATGATTCAGAATATGAAGAGTGATTTATCTATAGGAAATTATGGTTTTTACAATGGGTCATTTGCGACAGAAATAGTTCTCATTGAAAATGTTCCTATAAATTGTTTTTTTATGATGGATCAATTAAACCATTGCAAATAAGTTTTTTTACAATGTGTTTTTGTGACAGAATAGGATTTCATTGTAAAAACCCTTGGTGGGAACACATTCCAAATAAGAGGTGATTATTAATTGTGATATATGGTTTATGTCTGTCATAAATACATGTCATCAAATAAAATATCCATGATAGAAGTTGAATATTCATTATAAAAATAACTATTTACGATGGACAACCAGGTTCGTCGTAAATAAGTTTTCGGTAGTGGGTAATAAAAAATAAATATGGTGGGTCGTATTTGTGATAGATAACCATCTCCACTATAAATAAACTTTAAATTTACATGGGAAGTTTTTTTAGTAAGAATTATTTTTAATAGATTTCAACAAAAATAATATTATTAGGGATGGATAATCCATCGATAATATTCTGTTGCAAACAATCTAACCAATATAAGGTGTTCAACACCTCCTCCCAAGCCATTCTAACTCAATTTTATGATCTTTAGTCAACTATTATAATCCAAAATTTCCTTTTAAAGAATTTCATATTACAATTCAATTATTTTGATTAAAACTTTAGTTATAGTTTAAAGATTTTAATTAAGACACAAACATCAATTTTAAGGTGGTTTTTAAATATTTTTTGATAATTAATAATTTCATTAATTTATTTGTATTTTTTTATAATTTATTAATTGATTAAATGTTTTAGAATTTAATTAAATATGTATATTGTGCTATTAATTTTTTTTTATTTTTTAGAAGTTTAAATTAATACTTTAGTTAATTCGTAGTAATATTAAAAAATATTAATAATTACAAATAATAAGTAAAAAAATTAATCTGTATTAACTTTTAAAAAGATAAATATTAAAAATAAATAGTAAAAATTATTAATATATAGTAAAAATTATAACAAAATTATTAGTAAAAATATTAAAAAATTGTAATAATTAATAATTATTAATAAAAAAGTATTAAAAAATAATAATAATTAGTAAAAAATTATTAGTAAAAAATATATAAAATAGTAATAATTAATAAAAATGTAAACTAATAAAAATTAGTAAAAAAGTATAAAAATAGTGATAATTAGTAATAATTATTTAAAAAATATAAAAAATAATAATTAGCAAAAAATAGTAATAGTTGGAAGAAATTAGTAATAATTAGTAATAATTAGTAATAATTAGTAATAATTAGTTAAAAATAGTAATAATTACTAATAATTGGAAAAAATAGTTATAATTAGTAATGACTAGAAAAAGAAATAATTTGTAATGATAAGTTAAAAATATTAATTAATGTGAATTAGTAAAACTAAATATTAAAGAAAAGTAAAATCTGGTTATATAGTAAAAAATATGAGTAAAATATATTTTAAAATATTAATAATTAGTAAAAATTAGTAAAAATGTTAATTTTTAATAATTAGTGAAAAAAATACTAAATAAAAATAATAATAATAATTAGTAAAAATTATTAATAAATTTTTAAAATGGTAATAATTAGTAATGAATAGTAATAATTAGTAATAATTAGTAAAAAATATTAACTAGTAATAGTTAGTAATAAATAAATATTAAAAATAGTAATGATTAGTAATAATAAGTAATGTTTAGTAATAATTTGTAATAATTAGTCAAAAATATTAAAATAATAATAATAATTGTTAATAATTAGAAAAAATTAGAAACAATTAGTAAAAATAACAATAATTATGAATATTTAGCAATAATTAGTAAAAATAGTAAATTAGGGGAAATAAAAAAATAATTAGAAATAATTAATAATAATTAATAATAGTTACCAATACATATTTCTTATGAATTTTTCATATTTTATTATTTATTAAATATTATGTGTTTTTTTCAAGTCTCTAATTTTATGTTATCCCTTAGCTCATCTCTCCGTAATTATTTCTTTCTATTAGAGTCATCATAACTAGTATTTCTTATTAATTGATCATATTTTATTCCTTAATTATTTTTTCTATCAGATTAATCAGAAACAATATTTATTATTATTTATTCATATTTTTTTACTTATTAAAATAATATATGGTTTTTTTCTAGTCTCTAATTTTCTGATATCCCTTAGATCATCCCTCTATAGTTATTCTTTTTTATCATATTAATAGTAATTAATGATTCTTATGAATTGTTGATATTTGGTTTCTTAATTAGTAATATTTATTGTTAATTAGTAAAAATTAGTAAAAATTAGTAATACAATAGAGACCCATACTTTCTATACATGAATATTACTTCTTTTTAGCTAAATATCCAATAAATTTCACAAATATATACCTAAGGA
Source organism: Viscum album (assembly GCA_963277665.1). Taxonomy (NCBI): domain Eukaryota; kingdom Viridiplantae; phylum Streptophyta; class Magnoliopsida; order Santalales; family Viscaceae; genus Viscum; species Viscum album. The sequence continues at coordinate 390,369,653 of OY728153.1, read as the reverse complement.
CCGTAAAGGTTTAGTGTTTTTGGGACTAGATGCACAATATTCTTTTTCATGAAAGATATTCAATATCAGCCATAAATATCTTCCCAAGTAGAACTCTTCTTATACATAACCTACATAAAACCTTTCTTCATGACCTGGGGAAACGAAACATAAGAAACAGTGATCTTATACACTCATTAAGGGTAAAATGGGAGATATTAATGATCACTTAAGCATATCAGGTTCATAGGGGTATGAGAACATGGGATTAACATTTGAAAAACAATACCCATAATATCTTATATTATAATCATGAGTCATGGATAAAATATTAGCAGTTCATAGGACATGAATCATAAAGGAATCAATGAACATGATTCAAGAGATAATGACAATTTTCATAGAATTATGGTAAAAACATAATCTTCTAACAATATGAACATGTTTAAATGAAAACAGGTTTACTCATAAAACTAAGGACGTGAAATTAGACCCTTTCATAAGCATATATACATTAAATTAGTTCCACACATATAAACTTATGAACTTGAAACTAGGTTTACACATAAAATTTTGGACATGAAAGCAGGTCCACACATAAACTTTTGGACATGAAATCCAAGACCACTCATAAAATTGTGAACATGAAAACAAGTTCACGCATAACTTAATTAACTCATGATTTAAAAAACCTTGCCCAATGAATTGGAAGTACTTAATGGACCCAACTATCACATAATCATAACCCATTCATATAAGTTCCATAAGATCATAAATCATTTATCATAACATCATAACATAACCCAAGGAAAATAAATTCATTTCATAAACATCACATAATCATAATTATAAACCATATAATAAGATAATAAGGATGGTATCATTAGATCATATCCTATTAAAGAATAATTAACATCAAATGATGTTATCATAGATGAAAATTTCCTTAAAATAATCCCTATAATATTTCCTGATGGAAATACCCTTTTCACTTTAAAATAACTTATTTAAAATATAAAAAATAATCCCAAATTCTAAGGAAAATTTTTTCATTTAAAAGTACCTTGAAATTTTTTAAATAAATATTCAATGCATTGAGTTTTCATGACTTCATGAAATTACATTCATTCCATATAAGTTAAAAGAAAACATTCCTTTCATACGTTTCTAAAAATTCAAAAAGTACCTCATTCAGAAAATGATAAGAATATTTCTTTTAAAAAAATAAAAATTAAATTATGGGTAGAAAATAACTTAAAAAAATAAAATTATAATATTAAAAATATTCTTGAAAACATTTTTATAAGACATATATATAGAAGAAATAATATTTTTAACTGAAGAGAGAAATAAAGTAGGTTTTCTTTAAAAACGTTCTTTTGATCACCTGAGTGCTTAAAGTGAAGAAATGGAAGGAAATCATGTATTATTTATAAATAAACATATTTGAAAAAAAAATTAAAGGTATTCATTTGATAAGGATCGTATAATTTCCTCAATGTAATTTCACGAATAAACAATCTTGATTAAAATGGGATTAAAACATAAACCCCTTACATCAAGTCTCGTATTTCTTCATACATGTTTGAACTTGATGTATAATAAATATATATTTATTATACATGTATTAAAAACTATAATAATATATATCATACCATGTATGATTTACTTATGTAATCTTATCACTCGTTTATTGAAATTTGTTTATTAAAATCATTGTTTTGGGTGATAATTGCTCTGTTTTCCATGCATGTTTTGGTTCGGCAGTCCCGATCCTTATAATTTAATGGTTCCATCATATCTATAATGTTAATCATGATATAAATATAATATATATTCATTATATATATATATATTTATTCATAAAATGTAGAGATATAAAAATGAATTATATCATTCATGGAGATGGTAGGTCATTCGTACGCAAGAACGTTGTTACCATTTTTCGACTGATGGAATGAAAGAAAGGTAAATAATAATTCACCCTTCCAAAATCATTATTGTATCAAATATATTATATAAATTTATTAAATATATCCTTATTTCTATCCAACTAAATCATAAAGGAATAATAAATAACATTTTTTTATGGAGGTAGTGTTCCACATGTATGCATGAGTGACGTTATCATTTTCCAACAGGTTGGAAGGTAAGAATTTAGATGTGATATTATAATTCTAGAATTATAAATATTTCTTAAATATTATATATAAAAATTATACCCATAATAATACTCATCCTTATAATATTGTGAATAAAAAATTAATTGTATCGCTATGTGGATACGGTAATCCATACGTACACATGGGTGATACTTTCACTTCCAATTTAATGGGAAAGAGGGTGGATAATAGTGTTTTCATAATAATAATAAAATTTAATTATATTTATAATAATAAATTTTTTATTTTATGATAAATAACATATATTTATAGGTTTTAAAAGAAGAAGTAAAAAAAAAGTGATCGGTTAAGGTGATTACCTCTTCTTTGAAAGAACTCATTTGGATCGCTTCTTAAGGACTATAGGGATGGTCTTTTGGGGATACCAAAACATCTAGAATGTGTATAGGTAAGTTTAGAATATAATTTTATAGGTTTTGGTCGAGATATAAAGCTCAAATTAGTGTAAAGAAGAGAAAATAGGGGTGTCCTTTTATAAGGTAGGGAGAGGACACACTTGAAATTTCTTATAAGATTGAAATATTATAAAGTAATTATCAAGTAAAATGCTTCCAAATGGCCATTAAATAAAATAAAAAGAGGATAGGGTAAAATTAACTAAATAAAATTAAATTTAGATAGGTTTTTATGTCATTTTAAAACTTATATTTTTTATTAATACCTTTATTAATAATTTGTTACCTTAACCGTAGTAACAACTTCTTCAATATTAAAGGGTTAATAATGTTACCATAAATGGTAAAATGAATCATAAATGGACCATGATTGATATTTTAAACCATACTCTATTAAATTATCTGAATATAATATTTTTATGAATTTTAAATCATTTAATAAAATATTATTTATTATAAAATATCATTATTGTCAATTTTGGAACCATTCACTTAATTTGACTTTAAAGATGACAATAAAAATATGAAATTTAAATATTATATTTTAAAAAATACTTAATATGTCATATGTATCTAAAAAAATATTGGGACACTAAATCACTAAAATTATATTACTTTTAATAATTATAAAATCATTTATTTTATATTTCTATTAATTGAATAAATATTATGCCATTGTTGTGTAAGAATTTAATTAAATTATGTAATTAATAAAAATTATAATCAAATAACCATCATGAAAATAATTTCATTGTTCTAAAAATTAACATTAATATTCATTCGCAACTTACTTTTGTACTTATGTGAACATATAAGTGATAGTTAAAAGTAAGAGAGTGACATTTTGTATTTTTTTTATTAAATTATAAAGGTCATATTCATAGAAATATGGAACCAAGTAGACAAATATAAAATAATTGGATGTAAATGGATGAAATAAACTCATAAAATAGGATAAATTAAATTTTTTAATAAATTTTAAAGCCTTGTCCCAACGTTTTAACCCTATTTTACCTATTTTACCCTTACCGAGGTGAAAAAAACTTACTATGATTACGGTTTATATTGAAAAAAATAAATGGGACCTATTTAAAAAAATTATCCTCCTGATTCCAAATATGAAATATATTTTTCAATATTCTATTTCTATAATTAGCATAAATAAATTTTAAAATATGTTCCTTAAACGTGACGGAAACCGCTTTTTAAAAAAATACATTTTTAAGAATAAAAGTGGATTTATTCTTATCTCGTGTGAGGAAAAAATATTAGATAAAATTTAAAAAAAAACTTTATTGAATATATAATATATAAATTTCATTAAAATCATTCAAAAATAGTGATAAATTTAATTTATTAATACAAATACACATTGTACGCATAAAATAGTTTTTTTAAACATCTCCTTTATTTTAAATTGATTTTTTATTTTCATTTATAATTAATTGATAACCAAAGAATTTATTTTTGTAACGCCCCGACCCCAGCTACCCAGAGCCGGTGCGTTACTTCGTAACATTGGCATGATCACAAAGGATCAAGTCTCGAAAGACCGATTAGTTTAGTAGCCTTGGAAACACTAGATACATTCATAAGTCTTTCATTACATCAAAAAGTGAAAAACTACAATAACAAAGTCTCCATAGTCCACACTCATATCCTCTTCCGACTATCCCTGCAGGTCATTCATAAAATACTTCTTCACATCCTGGAAAATATTAAAACATTGAAAGGGGTGAGCTCAGATGCTCAGTAAGGATAACAATAATGCGGAAGCTTTCATAAATAAACATTAACATTTAAGGCAATGTATAACTAAAACAAAAGCCTTTTAAACATGAACTTCAACATAATATGGCAAAAGTAAAATGAGATAATGCCATTTACTTCTTCACATGGATATTCTACTGGTCGAATAATCACATGCAATATCAATAACCACTTTCATAATGATGGAATGCATAATGCCAGACTATCATAACCACATAGCCAAGGCCTCGTGCCAAGACTACAAATAAGATTTTGTCAAGGCCTTGTGCCAAGACACTAGTTTGTCTCATGAGACCTGCCGATGCATCGAGGAGCTATAGCGGGCTCCACCCGTCACTTATTAAGTCCAATTCATTCCTCATATGAATAGGTTTAAACATATCATAAACCATAACATAATCATATCACATAAAACATGCATAAAGGAAACATAACATTTCCACATTTCAATCACAAGATATCAATACAACACATTGATATAGTAAAAATTCTTTCAAAACCATTTTCAATACCAAAATAAAAGAATGTTAAAACTTTGTATTTATTTTTCATTAAAAAAAAGTGATGGATTGTAAAGGAAGCAGAAACTCAAATAATGGTCACGGCGGCGGAGAAGTCATTGTCGCCGCATAAGTACGGAAAGAAAAACATTCCCTTTTTTCGTTTAGCAAAACGCTTCGTATAAAAAGATTCCTTTTGTACAAACGTAAAAGTCAAAGGGGTTTATACACCGTATAAATGAAAATTGTGTATAAAACCAAATATGCCTCAATGAAAGGAGATTGAGACGAAGTACTTTAAAAGATAATTTTTAAATAAAATATATCTATTATGTGTATTCACTATAGGTACACATAAATAATGTAAAAATACAAGATAGGACATAATAATATCATGACATAATTTGAAAGTAGGAGATTAACCCAAAGAATGGAAGTTGGGTTAAGAAGTTCCCTTACCTTGTGTCCGACTTGACTCAACCGTTCTTTAACCTCCTGAATAATAAACTAGAGTTAATATCTACCTTATTAAGAACCATTTTCAATTTCATTATCCTTTTTATATCACTTATTACAATGTTATGAACATTATGTAATTATTTAAGTTAATAACGGTCGTTTTGTCGATCTTTGGTACATGAGTCAACAATAAACTTCTTATAATTATAAGTTGTTCATGTGGTGAAATATCCATTATATCCAGAATTATATTAATGATGTAGATATCATATATATCATATATATACAGTATATACATTCATTTATAATATTACGTAACATTTAGAGGTAAGAAATGAAATGCACCGTTCATGGAGACGGTAAGCCGTACGTACGCATGAACGCTACTTTCATTTCAATTTCATATTTAATGGAATGAAATCATAATGATATAAATGTATAATATAATTCCAGTATAATATAGTGTATAATACCATTTACTCCATCCTTTATACATCCCACACATGGCATTAACGATTCAAATCACTTTGAGGGGGCGGTAGTCCGCACTTCCTAAAATGAAATTATCGCGTTTTACCCATAATGGAAATCATAAAGTATGCCATAAATGAGAAATACAGAAGCATAAGTAAAACAAAAACATATTATATATCATATATAAAAATAGTGACATCTTAATGGCCACCTTTGGAGGTGTTATATGAGTGTTGAACAATCATCGTTTCGTGAGGCAGAAATTCGCCATCCACAGAAACCGTATGTTCTTTAACCATTAGATGTAGGTGTGTGTAAGTTTAGCTCGAATCCTTCTTATAACAACATCCTAGTATATTGAGGATACTGGTGTTGTTACAAAAGAAATGAATAAAAAGAGTTTAGGGGGTTGGAGAAGAAAAATAAAACAAAACAACATTATAAAAGACATTACCTCAAAATCGGGTAACTCTTTTTGATTTGAGCCAAAGGCTTCCTTGGGAAGAGTTCTGCCCAAAGTGAGGATTCTAGGATTAAGAGAGGGATGTTGGGAGAGTATTTGGGCAGAGGTTGGCCGAGCCAAATGGCTTGAAGGTGTGAATAAGGTGGGAGAGGTGGGGGCCTTTTATAAGTGGAGAGGAGGGGCACTTTTGGAAAGTAATGAAATGTTACATTATTTCAAAATGCTTTTCGGATTCTAAAGGTCCCACATCTATATAATTCGAGGCTAAGGTGATAAGGTTTCGAAATATCTTCATCCAATAGGCTTTGGACAAGTGTAAGCCTCGGATTTTGCATTATCTTCTCATTTTATTTAAATCGTCAAATAATGATGTCATCGCTGCATCATTATTATGTCATAAATACTTTAATTTATTTAATGTCTAAAAATTATAAAACAAATACTATGATGTAGGAAATCTTTTTAGCTTTCCAATGACTATTTATAATCAAAATTTGGGCTTGTATAACCCCAATTAAAAATTGTTTTAGTAGAACAATTTATGTTAGTGTCATTTTCACTTTAACATTAAATAAAAAGTAATTTATGTTATTTCCCAACAAAAGTGGATCCATGGGGTCCCCAAGTTAGGCCATGGCTTGTCTTGGTCGGCCATGACTCAACCAATGAGGTTGGGACATGTGTCTAGGTCATTTAATATTATTAAAGTATTATCTATACCTTAAACTACACTAATTACCACTAATCGCGATTAAGAACTTAATAAGTTACTATTCACCAAAAAATTATTATAATCTCATTGAACCACATTTTACTTCTTAATGACAACCATGTATGTCGGATTTTTGAAAATCAAATCACAGAAGTGGTAATATTTCATTTAAACGAAAAATCAGTTATTTAACTACCACTTAGTGGTTTCACTATTCATCAAAAATTGAAGTTTCTCAGAACAATGCCAAAATTTCATCCTAAGCTATAATTGATATTCCGAATTCAAAAATGATGTCTATTTTACAAAATTCCAAACATATAAGTTGCATTAATTAATTTTATAATTAATTCCCGCTGTTACGACAAATAGCGTGTTTTCAAGAAACAATTTATATCAAAAGATTGGCAATTGTTTATGTCCAAATTCAATGTTAAATTAATTCTAATGACCACCATTGGATAAAATGGTAAAAATATATTCTAATTATACATTAAATCCACTCAATAGTATAACTTATCACTATAAATTATTTTGATTAAAAAAGTTGTTTTAAGTATTTTTCACTATTCATAAAAAATTAGAAGTTCTCAGAAAAATACCAAAAATTCAACATAGGCTAATTTCGATATTACGAATACAAAAATGAAGTCCATTTTGAAATATAAAATTTCTATAATTTTAAAAAGTGGTTATTACTATTCATAACGGCTAGTTTGATTTGTCGCGATGTTTTAGAACTCGAAGTTGCGTACAATGCAAGCTATTGTATTATTGAATGAGAAGCGTATCGTGGAAGCTCGGGGTGTTACATTCTCCCCTCCTTCAATAAATTGCGTCCTCGCAATTTGAAATTTTTCTTGGAAAATAAAAGGTTGAAAAGGGAAAATACCTTTGTGGAAAACCCACATCGGAAATAAGATTAATAAAATTTAGCCTTAATAAGAGGTAAATGGAAATAAGAAAGTCACCACCAAATTATAATCTCGATAAGGAGAACATTGGTGGCAATTAGAGACATATAATTGGAGGAAAAACGTAAATATTTGTAGGGAGTGATTGAGGTCATCAATAACAATCAACTGTCAAATTGAGGGCCTCAAAGCCTTCAATCTATATTGATTTAAAATATCATCAGTTCAACAAGACATAAGGTATTAGGATAACACATTTTTTTGTTTTAATATCCCTTTACTAAAGTTTAAGAATTAATTTATTCATTGAATAAGAGATAGGTATATATATATTTATGCTTGACAATTAGAGTTTCAACCTTCAACTCATCTTTCACTCAAAAAGATAATAGAACTCAAAAATATCATACTTATCCTAATTGTATAAGGTTCAAAATGTTAAAACATACCATTTAGATTAGTAAAATTATTTTGTAATAACCAGGGACTTCCTGTAGGCTAGTGGTAGGAAATAAAGGCTTGTCGCACTTTGATTGTGGGTTCGATTCCTACAGCTTTGTCCGACGCGACGGTTTATGCCCCACCCTGCAGGTTGTCCTTTTCCTAAAACTATAGTATTATAATACTCCAAAAACAATCTTCATTAATTTTTTAACCTTAAACCATACTATCCAAAGATCAACTTAATCCACTCCAAAATAACTCTGTCCAGACTTTCTCTAAAATGTCTCTTAATTCCAAAATCAATTGTAGCATCAGATTCCCCATAAAAAGAAAAGTTTCTCTTATTGTCACATACTAAAAATATGATTACCTTAATCATATTAAAACCTTACTGAAATCAAAAAGTACTGCAGTACAATACTTATATAGATCACATTATTCTAATAACCAGAATATAATCCATGAGTCCGAAAGCATCAATACATTAGTTATTCTGCTTCAACTGTAGTAATAGCATAAGATTGTCCTTGATCCCTTGGCCTTTTCTGAGGTAAGATTCCTTGACGCTTAGGACATTCATTTGCGTAATGACCCATTTCTCTACAATTGTAGCATTCAACTTTGACAGCCTCTTTCTTTCCCTTGCAATCACGTGCCTGGTGACCTTTTTCTCCACATTTATAACAGACTCCCATTCCTTTTAGGCAAGTACCAGGGTGATTCTTCCCACAATTATCACATAACGGAAAATCCTTCTTTCCCTTTTTCCCTTTATCTGTCTCTTGTTCCACCATTCTCTTCTTCTCTTGCTTTACTTTGTTGTCATAGGACTTAGAGAATTCCTTTTCTATCTTGATAGCACACGAGACAATATCTTCGTATGATGAGAAGGATTGTGATACCAAAGCTCGACGGAGAAATGGTTTTAACCCATCAAAGAAACGATCAATCTTACTCCTTGGGTTACGTATGTAATCTGCAGCATACCTTGCTAACCTTGTAAAGTTAGCCTCATACTTTGCGACATTCTCATCCTCCTTCTGCCTCAGACTCAGAAATTGCCTTTCCATATCTGCTCGATGGTCACGAGGAAAGTATTTTTCTAAGAAAAGATCTTTGAACTCCCTCCATTCCATATTCGATACGTCATCATCTTCCTTTGTGTTTTGAATCAGCGACCACCACTGATCGGCATCTCCAGTGAGGCGGTAAACTGCCATGACAACCTTCTCCCTTTCACTACTCCCCAAAGCCTGAAATATTTTCTCTAGGGAATTTATCCATTGCTCGGCTACTAAGGGATTTGTACTCCCATTGAACATTGGTGGTTGTTGCCTCATGAAACGGTCTAGCATTGATCCTCCACGTTGCGGATCAGGGTGCTCCATACGAGTAAGGTTGTTATTCATAACCTGCGTGAGTTGTCCCAGTACGGTGAGAAGCTGATCAGCACCAGTTGTATCACTAGCTCCACCATAATTATCCTGAGCAGGAGGGCAATCCCTACACGGAGTTCGTGCATTGATACAGTTTCCATTCCTTCTACTAGGCGCCATTTCTAAACAATGGCATAAACCAGATTAGTTTATGAATCAAAATACATAATTCCATACTTGTATAATACTTAACATAAATTGAACTATTTATGGATATAATCCATAATCATAAAAAGGTTTTATTTGAGAAAGTATATACTCATAACCGTTCATAGTGGTTTGTAAAGAAAATGAGAATTATCTTAAGCATATCCCCCGGGAGTGTCGTAACCAAGAGTGCAGCAAGGCCCGTTGTCGTGCACCAGTTCCCGTTCGAGTCTAGCTCAAAGCGGTGTTTTCGGGTTTTACCCCTAGGTACATCTGTGCCAGAGCCGCCTCTACCTGCTCGTATCCAGACAGGGATGTATTGCTCGGAAAACTCATAACATCTCTATAATACCAAAATTCTAGGAAGTTCTTCTATACTAATCCTCAAAGTATATCTTTGGGCTATGTGCTCTAATCAGAGTTTATCTAAATCTAGCTTCCAAGGTTAGTACTAAACTGCCTCTGATACCAACTGTAACGCCCCGACCCCAGCTACCCAGAGCCGGTGCGTTACTTCGTAACATTGGCATGATCACAAAGGATCAAGTCTCGAAAGACCGATTAGTTTAGTAGCCTTGGAAACACTAGATACATTCATAAGTCTTTCATTACATCAAAAAGTGAAAAACTACAATAACAAAGTCTCCATAGTCCACACTCATATCCTCTTCCGACTATCCCTGCAGGTCATTCATAAAATACTTCTTCACATCCTGGAAAATATTAAAACATTGAAAGGGGTGAGCTCAGATGCTCAGTAAGGATAACAATAATGCGGAAGCTTTCATAAATAAACATTAACATTTAAGGCAATGTATAACTAAAACAAAAGCCTTTTAAACATGAACTTCAACATAATATGGCAAAAGTAAAATGAGATAATGCCATTTACTTCTTCACATGGATATTCTACTGGTCGAATAATCACATGCAATATCAATAACCACTTTCATAATGATGGAATGCATAATGCCAGACTATCATAACCACATAGCCAAGGCCTCGTGCCAAGACTACAAATAAGATTTTGTCAAGGCCTTGTGCCAAGACACTAGTTTGTCTCATGAGACCTGCCGATGCATCGAGGAGCTATAGCGGGCTCCACCCGTCACTTATTAAGTCCAATTCATTCCTCATATGAATAGGTTTAAACATATCATAAACCATAACATAATCATATCACATAAAACATGCATAAAGGAAACATAACATTTCCACATTTCAATCACAAGATATCAATACAACACATTGATATAGTAAAAATTCTTTCAAAACCATTTTCAATACCAAAATAAAAGAATGTTAAAACTTTGTATTTATTTTTCATTAAAAAAAAGTGATGGATTGTAAAGGAAGCAGAAACTCAAATAATGGTCACGGCGGCGGAGAAGTCATTGTCGCCGCATAAGTACGGAAAGAAAAACATTCCCTTTTTTCGTTTAGCAAAACGCTTCGTATAAAAAGATTCCTTTTGTACAAACGTAAAAGTCAAAGGGGTTTATACACCGTATAAATGAAAATTGTGTATAAAACCAAATATGCCTCAATGAAAGGAGATTGAGACGAAGTACTTTAAAAGATAATTTTTAAATAAAATATATCTATTATGTGTATTCACTATAGGTACACATAAATAATGTAAAAATACAAGATAGGACATAATAATATCATGACATAATTTGAAAGTAGGAGATTAACCCAAAGAATGGAAGTTGGGTTAAGAAGTTCCCTTACCTTGTGTCCGACTTGACTCAACCGTTCTTTAACCTCCTGAATAATAAACTAGAGTTAATATCTACCTTATTAAGAACCATTTTCAATTTCATTATCCTTTTTATATCACTTATTACAATGTTATGAACATTATGTAATTATTTAAGTTAATAACGGTCGTTTTGTCGATCTTTGGTACATGAGTCAACAATAAACTTCTTATAATTATAAGTTGTTCATGTGGTGAAATATCCATTATATCCAGAATTATATTAATGATGTAGATATCATATATATCATATATATACAGTATATACATTCATTTATAATATTACGTAACATTTAGAGGTAAGAAATGAAATGCACCGTTCATGGAGACGGTAAGCCGTACGTACGCATGAACGCTACTTTCATTTCAATTTCATATTTAATGGAATGAAATCATAATGATATAAATGTATAATATAATTCCAGTATAATATAGTGTATAATACCATTTACTCCATCCTTTATACATCCCACACATGGCATTAACGATTCAAATCACTTTGAGGGGGCGGTAGTCCGCACTTCCTAAAATGAAATTATCGCGTTTTACCCATAATGGAAATCATAAAGTATGCCATAAATGAGAAATACAGAAGCATAAGTAAAACAAAAACATATTATATATCATATATAAAAATAGTGACATCTTAATGGCCACCTTTGGAGGTGTTATATGAGTGTTGAACAATCATCGTTTCGTGAGGCAGAAATTCGCCATCCACAGAAACCGTATGTTCTTTAACCATTAGATGTAGGTGTGTGTAAGTTTAGCTCGAATCCTTCTTATAACAACATCCTAGTATATTGAGGATACTGGTGTTGTTACAAAAGAAATGAATAAAAAGAGTTTAGGGGGTTGGAGAAGAAAAATAAAACAAAACAACATTATAAAAGACATTACCTCAAAATCGGGTAACTCTTTTTGATTTGAGCCAAAGGCTTCCTTGGGAAGAGTTCTGCCCAAAGTGAGGATTCTAGGATTAAGAGAGGGATGTTGGGAGAGTATTTGGGCAGAGGTTGGCCGAGCCAAATGGCTTGAAGGTGTGAATAAGGTGGGAGAGGTGGGGGCCTTTTATAAGTGGAGAGGAGGGGCACTTTTGGAAAGTAATGAAATGTTACATTATTTCAAAATGCTTTTCGGATTCTAAAGGTCCCACATCTATATAATTCGAGGCTAAGGTGATAAGGTTTCGAAATATCTTCATCCAATAGGCTTTGGACAAGTGTAAGCCTCGGATTTTGCATTATCTTCTCATTTTATTTAAATCGTCAAATAATGATGTCATCGCTGCATCATTATTATGTCATAAATACTTTAATTTATTTAATGTCTAAAAATTATAAAACAAATACTATGATGTAGGAAATCTTTTTAGCTTTCCAATGACTATTTATAATCAAAATTTGGGCTTGTATAACCCCAATTAAAAATTGTTTTAGTAGAACAATTTATGTTAGTGTCATTTTCACTTTAACATTAAATAAAAAGTAATTTATGTTATTTCCCAACAAAAGTGGATCCATGGGGTCCCCAAGTTAGGCCATGGCTTGTCTTGGTCGGCCATGACTCAACCAATGAGGTTGGGACATGTGTCTAGGTCATTTAATATTATTAAAGTATTATCTATACCTTAAACTACACTAATTACCACTAATCGCGATTAAGAACTTAATAAGTTACTATTCACCAAAAAATTATTATAATCTCATTGAACCACATTTTACTTCTTAATGACAACCATGTATGTCGGATTTTTGAAAATCAAATCACAGAAGTGGTAATATTTCATTTAAACGAAAAATCAGTTATTTAACTACCACTTAGTGGTTTCACTATTCATCAAAAATTGAAGTTTCTCAGAACAATGCCAAAATTTCATCCTAAGCTATAATTGATATTCCGAATTCAAAAATGATGTCTATTTTACAAAATTCCAAACATATAAGTTGCATTAATTAATTTTATAATTAATTCCCGCTGTTACGACAAATAGCGTGTTTTCAAGAAACAATTTATATCAAAAGATTGGCAATTGTTTATGTCCAAATTCAATGTTAAATTAATTCTAATGACCACCATTGGATAAAATGGTAAAAATATATTCTAATTATACATTAAATCCACTCAATAGTATAACTTATCACTATAAATTATTTTGATTAAAAAAGTTGTTTTAAGTATTTTTCACTATTCATAAAAAATTAGAAGTTCTCAGAAAAATACCAAAAATTCAACATAGGCTAATTTCGATATTACGAATACAAAAATGAAGTCCATTTTGAAATATAAAATTTCTATAATTTTAAAAAGTGGTTATTACTATTCATAACGGCTAGTTTGATTTGTCGCGATGTTTTAGAACTCGAAGTTGCGTACAATGCAAGCTATTGTATTATTGAATGAGAAGCGTATCGTGGAAGCTCGGGGTGTTACAATTTTATACATGTGTAAACCATGTATTTTAATAATTTAGTTATTCTTATTCATACCCTACAAATTAATAGTTAGGTTATAGCTATAACATTAAATAAAAATATTTTAATTGTATATCGTGGTTTGTTTAAACTCGATGTTGTATGTAACTTAAACTATCGAATAAATTAAATTTATTCGGAAAAAATCATAAAATATCAAGGTGTTATAAATAATTAGTAAATATTAGTAATAATTAGTGAAAATTAGTAATAATTAATAAGGACTGATGTTAATTAGTATTTTTTAGAAAATTATAGACTCCAAAAGTAGTCACCTATTTTTATTATGAGATTATTATTGGATAAATGATTACAGAAGTCCATATAGTTCTAGTGTAAATCATGTCAATGGAATAAATCCATGTTTTTTTTGCTATCATCAAATATTTATTCCTCAAAATCAACATTTTTAAAGGAATATAAATAATTTTAAAAATGGTGAATTGAAAGAGGTTGTCCTCCAATAGTGCCCTCAGGTATTCAGATAAAGTTTATCATCCCTTTATTGCCTTGTATTACCTTTGGTCCAACTATAATCCAATAAAAAATAAGTTTTTTTGGGAGAGATCAAAATTGGATAAAGAATGCTATTTTTTGGGATTAGTCATATTGGTCTAATTTTTTGGTATGTCACATGTTTTATTTCATGAATATTCAAAAAAATATTTGATATTATATCTTATACTGTGTTGGACACACTGAGTAAGACTAAACAAACTATACATGCATGGTTAGATCTTTCTCAAATTTATCAGCGTCCCAAAAAAAGTTATTTTAAAATGATAAATAATAGAATTTAATAAATCCAAAAACAGTTTATACACTTTCTAAAGAAATTAATTTATTATTTTCCCATTGGATTATAGATTTATGGTTACTAGATGGTTATGCCTCTAATTTATCTTACTGTTCCAAAAATAGTCATATTACCTGATTAAAAAATCATGATTCTCATGTCATAATGGAGATATTATTTCTAATTTTCCTTAGATGGTTATTAGATTCTTTTATTTGGTATTTTTTTAAAGAAATAACATATTTTCTCTTATACATTTTTATAGTGACAACAAACTATTATAAACTATGTATGTTGAAAAAAGATGTTGTTTTAATTTTATATAAATTGGGAAAAAATCTCTATCATCCTTCTTTGATTCAATGGAAAATTTAATATTACATTTTTTATATGAAGCTAAATATGGAGAAAAATATAGTTCCAATATATGTACCCATACAATATATGCATGAAAAAATTGAAAAATAAGGTATGTAACAAAGCTTTAGTTAAAGGCTCAATTTCATAAGTGAATTTGAAAGAACAAATTTCAAATTTCTGTTCTTATTGTTTTCAAACCAAATATCCTTAAAAATATAATTGAATGTGTACTCATAAGGGAAATGTTGATGATTTCACAGGCCATAAATTATTAGTATTTAATCAGTCAAATCTTGGTTTTTTTGGGGATCATGAATGAAGAATTTCATATAAAGAACAGCACACAGCTCATACATATGTTCTGATCAATTGTAAAGAAATGAATCAATTTGTGAAATAAGTACAAGTTTTACCTATTTTTTAAATATTTTTCAAAAGTAAATTCATATTAATTCTTTTCTAGATTATATTATGATCATATCAAAAAAAAATTCACACAAATTACACTGACTACTCTTAAAGAACATCGACAATGTAATATTTCTTACTAGCTTCAAGGATTGGAAAGTTAATTTTTTTATGGTCAAACATATGGAATCATTTATTATATATTTATATATATATATTCAGGTTTCACCATATAGAAATAAAATTAAAAATTGATTATGTTTACTAAGTAACCCACCATCCAAATTGGTTAAACCTTATAATACTTATGTTGTTATGGATTTTGATTTATTACAGACACATATAGTGAATCAGAAAAATAAATGAACAATATTTTTTGTTTGAAAGGATATCATTACAGAAAAAGTGAAGTTGAATTTTATAGCATGGTGGATAAAATAATTAAGTTATGTTATCTATGATATAATTTCATAATAATTGTTAAATGTCATTTGTTTGATACTGATTGAGGGTTGTGTTTTCATCTATGAGATATAATCATTTCCATTAAATATAAAAGTCTTTTTATAGTAAATTAACCATTTACATTTTCACATTAATCATATATATTTTATTATGCAAATTACTATGATGTTTTGAGATATTTAATGAACTAGTGGAGTGTGATAAAAATTAAATCTCATGAAAATCACTTTTTGGAGAATAAAAATGTTTCTATTAAAGTGAAATATGTTTAAATTTTTCAAGATACATAACCAAATATATATATTACTTTAATAGATATAGATATAAATGATGAAACCCCATAGTTAAGGTTCGATGGTGTTGATAATGATGATGATACAACCAATGAATTTAAAATAAAAAAGGATGATAAAATTTAAGTTCGTATGGAAATTGATGATATTGAGTAGGAAAACTAAGACATTGACATCGATGAAGATGATGATAAAGATGAAGAATGAAATATTGCATTCTCATAGAGAAATTTATGTGGTTTTTTATATTTGAAAACTATATTAATAATTATTTATAGGTGAAATTAATTTTGTGTTTTAGATTAATGGGGAAGATATGGATGATTTGTTTCATTCCCTCATGAATTATGAGCTTCCTGGTGATAAACTTGATGACACATCATTTGACCCAAAGTATTATACCACTACATTGTCAACTAGTAGGGGTCACAGCCTAGTAAGATTGATGATTCTAGGCCCTATTGCCGAGTAACATCCCTCTCTTGATTTTAATCACCACTTTCTATGGTATGTTCAATTATGTATTTAAATTAATTAATTTATATACTAACTATTTTATTTTATATTATTTTTTCATATTTATTTACATATAATTGTTGGTTAGGTGGGTGTGATTCTATATAATTATTTTTCTGCACCATGGGTGTCATGGGATCTAGTTCCCATCAATGTTCATCATCACATGTTTGATCAATCACTGGCATGTAAATAATTAATAATTAATATTTTATTTTATTATTAACTTTATATTATTAATTATTTATATAGTTTATGGTATCAAATCATTGTTATCTTGAGAACCACCATCTGAAAGGCATGAGAGGTTTTTATGTGTGATCATTTTCATTGATTTTTACACAATCATAGAAAGCGATCCATGGATAAGGCTTCTGTATAATTTTTTGATCATAAATACTTCTTTCATTGATCTAAATACATCCCAACCTAATATTGGGTTGGATTTTTCTCCTACTAGATATAAGAAACTTTTCAAATGAGGTCATTATCAGGTCGACAAAATAGGGGGAGGTGGGAGGTCACACATATAGTTGGGATTCATATGTTTGGTATTCATCGATGACATATTGTGATCAATTTTTTTATAAATTTATATTTACTTTTAAATTAAAAAAAATTATGCTATATTGATAAGATATTTTTTCATGAATCCTACTTCAATATATTTCTTATTTTCCTAAGAACGCAACATAGTGTGCACCCTAGGGTTAATGTAAATGAGGCTTCTCACATGCATTATTCTTCTATTGTCACTATTATGATCTAAATAATACTAAAATGATATAAACTAATATAATGAGGATTTTATAAAATTTAGATGATATATATATATATATATAAATTAAAATGTAGAAACCAATATGTAGACATAATTCAGTCAGTAAAAAATAATTCATTGTCCTTAGAAGTTTGTAGAAATTACAATCATGATTCAATGAATATTAAATTTCTATGGTTCTCTCTCTTAGTGAATAGTACACAATCATCCACTATTCACCCTCTTACTTAAATTTTATCAGAATATAATGAGATCTTTACATACAAGAGTGACCACTTCCATAATAATACCTAAGCCAAACGTAATTATATGGATGAGTTAAGTATCAAAGACAATTAGGCAAAGATGAAGGACGAAAATTGATAGAGAAAATGAGGAAATAACACATACTAATCAATTTAACCATAAATCTAAACCTTATATTCATAAAAATAAGAAACAATACAAACTCACATAAAACTCAAGGAATCAACCACTCCCTCCCTTAAATAAGCAGCGTGGTTAGTTCTTCATTTTCATGGAGTTGAGAAAGACACATTGGAAGAACAAAAAAATGAAAAAAAAATCAAAATGAGAGAAATAATAAGACTAAAATATATTCAAAGTATCAAAACTATTATAATCTAGAAAACCCTACTTAAAAAATTAAAAATGACTAAATATTTCAAAGTATGTGGGAGTAAAAATTTACAGGAAAAAGAGAGGAAGAATTTCTCTTGAAATTTAACCTATAAAAAATGGCACATAATAGACATAATAAATGGATGAATTGGAAATATTTTTATTATTTGAGGTTAATCCCTTCAATATTACTCATGTACACACAAAATATTAGCTCTATTATCCATGTTTAACTAAAGTTTAAATAATTTTACTTGGGAAAAACTTTTCAGCATGGTGATTGTTCATATTATAATGTTTCAGTTTCCCATGCCTTAATGACCTTGAAAGAGATAGAATCTTGAGTTTATACAGTTATAAAAAATTCTTATAGGAATTTTATCTTACTTTTTTAAAATAATCATATTATTTGGACCTTCCATGTGAGATATGTGGGTTCATCTTCAAAATTTATCCAATCTGGGAACAGATTCCAAGGCCTGAATTATGAGATTCTTTTGGGCCCTGGTTTGTTGGATTCATCTCTTGGTCCTATTGAATTAAATGTATACCATTAATCCTAGAATCCTAAAAAATTAATTTAATAATTTTGATCAATTTAGAAAAATTTATATTCAAATTATAAAACTAATTTAAAATACTTAAAATACAAAAAAAATCCATTATCGCTATTAGGATCAAAACATTACAAAAACATAAAAATATGATAATTGATATTAAAATATCTAATTAGTGGGATTGAAAACATCGAAATTCAATATAAAATTGAGAATGTTGGCTCTATAATATATTTATGTAGGCCTTTGTTGATCTTAGTGTTACAAATTTTGATATTTATTAGAGGATGTACACTTTTTCTATTACATGAGAGATTACTTGGGATGGATACCATCAGATTGTGGTTAGTATTATTGTTATTAAATTTTCCACCATAGATCATTTGTGATTCAATCCATTCATAAATGAATTTTGTGACGGGATTCCACTACAAATGAAATATCATAAAAAATAAATTTTCTTATTGGGATAATCTGGAATGTTTGAGATGAAATATCTTGAACATGATAAAAATATTTTGGTAATAGATATTGAGAGAGATAGGTAAGTTAGTACTTTAGTTATATCTCAAATGGACTATTTATGGAAGGTCATCAAAAGGTTTGGGTTGACCGTATGGAAGCTAGTTTCAACTCCATTGGTCAAACACTTCAAAATTTTCAAAAAATAAGATGCCTAAAATATAATATGAGATCCAATATATAGTGAAATTTTTGTTTGCATCGGTCCTTGGTTGTCTAATGTATGCCATCGTATGTACTCGATTTGATATTTCATTTTTAGTGGGAGTGGTGAGCCATTTCATGAAAAAAAATATGGTAATGTAATACTAAGAGACTATGAAATAGATCATCTGGTACTTGAAGTGATCAGAAGATACAACCTTGTGATTTGAGAAAGATGATCCATTTCAAGGTTACATAATAGACTTTGTTAGGGATTCAAACACCCATAATATCACCATTGGGTTTGTGTTAACCTATGGAAAAATGACCATCAACTAGATGTTATGGCTAAAATAATTGGTTACTTGGTCCATAATGGAAGATGATAAGCAATAACATAAGTGGGTAAGGGAGTGATATGGTTGACACGCTTACTGAATAAACTTAAAAATTATAGGAGGGTGGGGTATTATTAAGGGATAGTTAGAGTGAAATTCACTTATCTTAGAATCTATCATTTCATGAAATGATGAAAAACATCAACCTAAAATATCACTTTACCTGTAATTTTCTATAGGAAAAGGTTTTAGAATGTAAAATGATAACCAAAAATAATAATCCAAAGGACATGTCCACCAAGAGTTTAGTCTAAGAAATTATGAAGTAACATTGTGCCTCAGTGGGACTTGGGTGAATTAAAGGATATAGATAACACTGACTGATGTTTTTTTTGGAGGATCAAGAATGTTACAAAGTGCTGGAGAGTTTCCATGTAGTTTCTTGGATCATTATTCAAGTGGAATATTATTGGTATGTGAATCATATTCAAGTGATGATTACATCCACCAAACTGAGAATAACTATATGATAACTCAGTCTTGATGGTACAAGTAATGGAAATGAGATCTTCAGTGGTCTAAAGGTTTATTGGATAATTATAACACCCCAAGATTTTATGGTATGTATCTTCTTAAATAAATTCAATTTATTCGATAGCTTACATTTCTCACAACACTAAGCTTAAACGAACCATGATATACTATTAAATATTAACATGATCATTGGAATAGTAATGTTTCCATTAGAATAATAACCCCACCTATGAAAGTATAAATAAAATTTAGGTATCTCATAAATGAAAATATGATATATTTACATCATGTAATAAGTAGATAAATTTTTTAAAAATGATAAATTAAGAGTTGGTATTTTTGAGAAACATAAATGTTCATTTACAATTTTATAATTAATATAATGATTTAAATGAAAATTTATCTTCCTAAAATAGATTCATATATTAATATTTTGTTTTATTATAATTATAATATAATTTTATGAGACCATAATTAATTTTTCAAAGTGTCGTAAAATCGGTTATAATATTAAAATCATTATTTTTTTAATAAATAATGATTTTAATTAAAAGTTAAATATATAATTTTTAGAAAATTATTTTTATAAAATGGAGTCCATTGTTTAAATCTACACATTGAAAAATGGTTATGGTTAATTGTTTGGTTTTTTCTAAAATAATTGAATTTTTTATGAATAATGAAATACGGTAATTTATAGTATTTAACATTATAAGTAAATAAATTAATTATTGAGCCATAGATTTTTTGAGGATGATGTAAGCATCATTATGTATAACTCACATTCTCTAGTTACTATAATTAGTCATAATAATAATTACTATTTATAGTCTTGAGCCAAAATAATAAGCTAATGAATAAAATAATCAAAAACACCCCTCTCCTCTTCCTATAAACACCACTCCTTCTCCTTGCACCTTATAAGCCTTGAATAAATTCTACCAAATTACCTTCCCAATACTATTCCCCATGTCCAAGACCTTCTGGTCTTACCAAAAGACCAAATCCAACTGTCTTAATTAGGTTCCCAAGGAGATGATATTCAAGAGGTAAAATCCTCCTTCTTTATCTTTTAATTTATTTTATTTTCTTATAATATATTCTCCTACCCTATAAAAAGTGGAATTATAACTCTATTATCATATATATACTGTAATTATATTGTTTTAATGGAATATTCATCATCAAATCTCTTCTCTCCTCCTTTTATTCTAAAAATGAAAACATTGTCTGTGACGTGTTGATTCACCGCCTTCGTGGACGATGAGTTTTCATTTTCTATTACCTCATTAATAGCTGATCATAAAAAAATTATTATGGTTAAATAATATTTTAATATACATATTTTAATTTATATAATGTTCTAGAACCAATATATAAACATAATATTAAATAAAATTACACAAGTTTTTGGTGGTCCTAAAAACTGCCAAAATAAATTAAAACATTTTCATCAACATTTTATATAATGATTCATCCTCATTACATATAAATAAATGATATATGAGACCATTTAAAATTCTTGAATATCATTAATACTAAATAATTTCACTTTTGGATATTCCATTTTATAATAACTCCTAAAATTATACACAAGGGAACCAACCATAAAACTATGAAATGAACACTCCCAGAACAATGAAATTAAACATTATAACTCATCATAATTGCTATAAATGAACTTAATAAAATTATAATAAATCAAATATATGATGAAGAGGTTCTAATTTATGTAATTAATTAATCTTATTTGATTATCCAGAATATTAATTAAAAGTTCGGAATTCTTTCAAACATAAGGTAAGGGGTTTCTCATCTCACTCTTAGTTCTATGAGATATTCCATAGTCACCATTTATTTCTTATTTATGGTTTATGTATAATTTTATTTGATATTTCAAATCATGAATATATTTTTCTTCATGGTATTAAATGTTTGATTTGATAATCATTAATTTTATCAGGCATACAGTTCAACTGATTACAAAGTGGTAAGGGTTTTTCATCTCACTTTAATTTTTGTGGGACATATGTCATATTCATCACTTATTACCTTTTTGTACTACCCATTTTATTTATGATAATAATTAATTGATGATTTCATTAAATATACATATTTCTTGTATCATGTATATGATTATTGTCTAATTTTTATACCATTTTTACATACAGTGTTTACTTTGAATGTTGTTTTAATAGGGGAAATATTTATAAATTTGTATCCTATACTAAATATGGATATTTTGATAAGAAATATTTTTGATTAATTAAATATTTGTATGAATAATTATTTAGACTTGAAGTGATGGGTGGGGTCAGTATTATATATCCCTTCGATGCATCGATGAGAGTTATGAGACAAAAAAGTTGGTGACAAACCCTTCAAGTTTATTTCCAAGCAGAATCAAATGGGTTTATACCTACAGACTTTAACCATTTTGTGAAAGGTCTTAACAGTAGTGGTTCATGTTCCAAATACATGACATCCAATAATTAATCATTTCCTTCATTCAGTATTCAGTTATTACTATCCATGAGATTTTCACTATGAAAAAATTTATGGATGCATTTTTATTCTTAGATTATTGATTAAATGGAATCTTTTTTTTCAGTTATTTACCATTCCATATTGATTATACCTTATTTATTATGATTAACTTATTATTGATTCATATTTATATTATATTTAACCCTTACTTATCATTTGAGATAACCCTTCAATTTTTTTCCTTCCCCGGGTTATGAAGTTAAAATCATTAAATCAGTGTCAAGGAAGTAGTTTATTTTCCTTTTTTATTTTCTATGTTTAATTACCAATGTAATAATGGAACCATGTATGTATCTAGTTATTCAATACTACTAAACTGATCAATCCTTGGTTATGTGATCTCTTGTATCTATGTCATTGTAATAAAATAACCACTGACTCTAGGATACTGGGGTTAGAGTTGTTACAATTATGGTATCATTCAATGGGCATATGAAGTGGTAAAATTTAGTGGAAAATGTTTAGAAAAAGTTACAGAGTAGTCCTCGAGGTTTTTTGGAAAAGTGATGCGTAACATGGTGTGTTCATAAATTGGAAGTCAGCAGTATGAATCGGATTACTACCATCAATCGGTAGTCACCATGGCTCAATGGTGGGACTCCCATATAGATCAAAGTCTGGTAGAACTAGATAACTGACTGGGACCCACTATATAAGTGGGTGGTACCACATTCACATGTGTAATGTGATTACTTGTATATTAGTGATCTATGTGGTTTATTAATTACAGTGATTAAAAATCTGTGTATTTTCTATTAGTAATGGATTATATTAGTGTTTCTCCCATGAATGTAGGTTGTAATATCCAAACCATGTTCATCTTTCTTTACATTGCTTAATTTATGTTTGTCTTGAATGTTGTTCATTATTTATGTGAGTTAGATTGAATTTTTGTGAGGTTATATTGGTTTAATTAATAGGGTGAAAGGCCTTCCTATCTTGTGGTACACCAATTTCGAGGGATTCTACCTAGAGGATCAGCTTCCACTATATGCATTATCTAGTGGACAACAACTAGTGATCAGGCATTGTGAAAATTCACAACAAAAATAATATGATATAACATGATTGGTGAGAAAAATAATTTCTATATCCACTAATATTTGATTATTTTGTTTATAAACTATATTTTTATGGAATATATAGATAAATAACCTCATTTTATATACCATACTTATCAAGGAATAAAAAACATCCCATTTGTTTACTTAATTCCATTTTCAAAGACAAAACACTAAAATGGACAGTTTTTTTAATCATTATTATATATTTCTTGAACATTTTCAAGGATTTTGATTTATTTGAAATAAAAATAAAATATTTCATATAAGTGAATTCTTCAATAAAAGTTTGGAAATACTTATATCCAATTGTGAATTTCTTACTCATTGGGCTGAACAAATAATTTTTTATGGGCTCAATACGCCTTTGAGTTAGTTTTTAAACTCTCTTATGGTTTTGGTTTACCATTTTCAATGTGTTTCGCATCTCACATAATGAAATTCTATCTATTTTCAGGTTTAAATTTATTAGATAACATCTTATTAAATAATTATTCTCAAATTATTTTGTCCAAGATGCATAATAATTTAGTTTTATTATGTGTTATCATCTTTAATTCTAATTTTTCATGAATTATGTTTGTCACCCACTTGAAATATATTAATGCCAATAAAGAGCTATAGTGTAATAGGGATGGAAATGGGTACCAAATAATTGGGTACCCAGACCCACCCAACCTGATAAATTATATATTTAATATATAAAAACATAAATATAATTTAATTAAATACTTGATAAATAGGTTAGGGTTATTTATGGGTATTATAATTGTTATTAAAATTCAGGTTTAGGTATTTATTTTAACATTAAATGGGATTTATTTGGGTTTAGTTATTAAATTTTTAAATAGGTTCGGGTTTAGGTAGCCCAAAATTCATGGTTACTTGACCTGTTGTCATCCATGTCCTATAATCTCTTAATAATAAATCAATTATTATAAAATATGAACTTATTTTAATTTTTATATAATATAAAAATACTCAATATGTTGTGGTTCAAACCATTAAAAAAATATAAATTTTTGGATTTGTTTTCATTCTTTTTAATTTAGAAATTCTAAGTACCTTTGATATTCAATGATATAGATTCCCAAGTAGGATCCACTAATAGAAGAGTGGCTGAATCAGTGGTTACATTTTATGAATTCTTATTTTTTATTCAACCTATATAGCTAGTTAAATCCTCGATATCTTATTCTGTGAAGACCCACTACTCTCGTGTGCAAACAAATTAAAGCAATGAAAAGCATACAAGGATTTTTACAAGGTTCGGTACTAAGACCCACTACTTGTCATGATCAACCTATGGTTGTTTCATGGATTTTCTTATCATTGTAAATTTAAATGATGAAAAATGCCTATAACTTTCATACAATGTTAGACAGGTTAAACCACACCCTGTAAAAGGTTGATGGAATTCTTTATACTATTACCACCAGTATTCAATGGAATTGTTTATACTGGCACCACCAGTTATTCAATTATATTGAAATTTGATCCATTGTATGATGATTATATGGTCTTCCTCTATAAGTTTTTTAGATCAAACTTGTTTTTGTACTTCCTCAAGATCATAAGCAATGCTAGTCATGAGACTTATCATTAAATGATCGGGTTTATGGGATCATATTCTTGAAGAATTAACCCAACTTTGGATCTTTCTCTTTTTAATACAAGAATGTATCAGGATCATGATATTCAATAGATATTTCAATATTGTGTCTCAAAGTTTTTTCCTCATCACCTACATGCACATATTTATACACAAAAATGTGGTTCATGGAAATCATAATAAATTCCATGATTTATATTTCCACAATTAAATGTGTCAAGAATTAAACACATTAATTTTATTCTTCAAATAATAATACCTGAATGTGGGTATTATATTAATTTCCACATCTTTGAATACCCCATTATTGTTGTGTATTAAATTTATTCCTTTCTCATTCAAAATACCCCATAAACAGTGGGTATTTCATTTCATGCATGCACGTTCAATTTATTTCCTTTATTCATGGAGGCTTGTTATTATCTTATTCTTTATGTGTACTAGTTCTCATGACTCACCTAGCATGAAATAATGCATGCATTCTCATGAAATGCCTCAAAAACAATACCCATCAGTTCAGGCCCAGTGATATTATCACACGGCTAAGTATAACAGTCATGGATCCCCCTTGCTTAAAATACCTGAAGGACTCAGTTTTACCTTTCTTATTTACATGGAAACGAAAATACCCACATCTCACTCTATTTTATTCATATTGTAAATGACTAAAGACTCTGTTTCATTATTCTTCATGTGATTTTCAAGATTACCTGTGACTCATTCAATACCTTTGGAAAACAAGTTTTCAGTTTTTCACATGAATAACAAAAATGTTCCTCATGATAACTAGTGGCTCCTCCTATTAATGAAGTGATAATAATCTAAATTTAAAACCTCATTTAAATATATACATAATCATATTAATTCTCAGACACCATTTTTACTGAATAATTTGGTATATATTAAAAATATACTCTGAGAATTGTGGAGCCAAGAGTCACATGTTCTCATCATGTTAAAGAGATCATCTGAATGCCATTATTTTATTTATTCTAATTTAAAGAAGATAGAATATATTTATGGACCGAGTGCTCAATATGTTTCCTACAACTTTGTTTACAGTCATATTTTTCGTCTTCTTCAAGAAAACCACATTCGGTTTTCATGCTTGCAAAGTGAATTTTCATGCATGATTATTATCAAGCTTACCTGGAAAAAAGGATATCATCAGGGACTTAATTTATCTCTAAGAGGACTCAGTTTGAGCTTCATTGTTTCATAAATAGAAGAAGAAATCGTTCTTCATATCCCTCAAGTGATGGAGGAATAAGATTCAACACCCTCGATAGAATTGCTCAGATTGTGGGGATATAATTCTTTCTATGTTTTTTAAAGAAAAAGAATAGTGCATAGGGGTTCTTGTCCCACATTAGCTATAAACTTCGTTTTCCATTTCTTTTAATCAAATTGATCCAACAGATCTCTAAAATTCCTAAACCCCCATAGGCACCACCCCATGATGACTCTTCTTAATGTTGTTTCATCCCACATGGTGGTGTTGTTGCTACTCAAATGCGCTCTGTATGTGGGTGATCTATTATCTGTGGGCCTTATAAATAGAATACCCCCTATATTGCTCATTGGATTGGGGATCTCCCTTGATCATGGTTGACCTCTAGGTCCCATATGTTATCAAGGTTTAATACAACTTGTGTCAACTCCCATTAGACACCTTCTATATCCCGATAGGAAAGATTATACTGACTCTTGTTAGTTTACAATGTTTTATTATATAAAAGTTGAGCCAAACAAAATAATATAAACATTGTTAAATCTTCTCCACAAATGCTCAGTCCGAATCATCAGTCTGATTTGGCTAAGTCTGATCTTCTCAATACGGTAAGAATGATTATGATTTTTCCATTCTCAAAAACTCAAAGAAAACTTTCTTCAATCTGGTGGGAAATTTTCACTTTGAATTATCCAGAGCTCCACCTTTTGTGTGTGTGTCAAAGTTTTTAAAATGAACAAATGATCTGAGCAAGTATTTATAGGTAACTCAGAAAAAAAAGGTGAGAATCTTGATAAATTTCCCCACTTCCTCGAATCTCAAAAACTCTGAAAATCTCTCGCATTAAAATTTCAAAATTGACTTCATCAAACCTCTTTAAATTTCTCCAAGATTTATGAAAAATTTAAATTCAGGTATGACTTCTTGAATTATTCACTCAGTATGATAATGCTGAATCTTGGATCTGATTTTCCAGAAACATGCTCAATGTGAATAACAAGGTTGAGATGGTTTTCTCAACCAAGTTACTTCACTTTCTCCAGTCTTCATGCTTCCTCATCTGATTTATCCTTTGGAAACAGAGATCTTATCACTCCTAAAAATTCATTTTTTGAGATAATTATTCTCTTTTTAGCCATCAAATCATATGAATCCCATAATGTAATCTTCATTATCTTAATGGATTCTTCTTGTGTTGGAAATTTGGTTAAACATCTTCTTGCATTATGTCCAACATTATTGCACCTCGCACATAGAACTTATTCAATACATGACTTTTCCTTTTTTATAACCTCTTGTGAAATTCATCTTCTTTATGTGGAATATTGTTTGTGTCTTTTTCACAAGCCTTTTATTGTGCTTCTTTAAACTTTCATGCTCTTTTAAAATCTATTGGTCAAATAACTAATATATTTTTGAAGTTATTGGTAGCATTCCTGGAGTTTCCATATGGATTCTCATGAATTCCTTTCTTCATGTATTTCTTCTCAGATTTAGAACTCTTCTTGATAACCATTTTGGACTTATTTTGAATTTGTTTTTCATTATTCTTGTTGTCCAAGGATAACTACTTTTAAAACATCATGGGTGTAATATGTTTTGTAAATTTCTTTAAATATATTCCCAAGGATGGCATTTTTTATTCTATGGTCTTCTTTTCTCATTCTATTTTGATATATATTGATATATACATGCATTACTTTTATGAAAATCGTTTCTTCCAACATCATAGTAATCTTTGAGTGCATAAAATACTATTTGATGTTGAAAAAATCTTATTGCTATGTGAATATTTCAAATTCACTAGCTTTATCTAATTTTGAATATGCACCATTTTTTATTTAGAAATTATGGAATTATACCAACAATTTAGTTCACTATGCTTGAATATTTTTAGAACCAAAATTGACCCATAATTATTGATATTCTTTTATCTTTGGTATTTAGTTTAAAATTTCTAACATAATCAGTATACTATTTTTGGGTCATATTTATTACCTTTTTTCTCTTCTTAGGGAACCAACTTCCACATCTCTTCTTCCCAATATAGACATGGTGGAAGGGTATTCTTCATTTATCCTCATCCTTATTTATACAAAATTTTTATTTAAACCATCACTTTTTATAGAAATAGATTTAGAAAAATGATTAGATTGAGATATGGATGATACATTTTTCTTCACAACTACTTGAAGGAGATCATTAGATGATGTAATGGTATTTTATCTATATGATGGAGGAATTTTGTCAGTATAATCATCCAAAGAAAATTGTGTGGCAGTAGAAACATGATTATTTGATTATGAAGTCTAATCATGAGTCTTTTCAAGATTATCTAGTTTGATTTATGATGTGAGACATCTCATAATGGGGATATTATTTTGATATTTAGTAGATGCTATTTTATCTTCATAATATTTTTTGATATTATCATCCACTTAATGTGATGAGACCTTTTCTGGTAATAGTTATTCAAGCTCTTTGATCCTATTAGATTTGATTTCTAACTGAACATTCTTAATAATGATATTTTTTTCACATTTTCATAAAATGAATGGATCTTCTTCTCAAGTTATTTAGTGGCCTCAAAATTCTCATGGATTATTTTTATCCACTCTTCTTCAAGTTTTTAGTATCTTATTTTAAGCTTCTCATACTCTTTTTTGGAAACTCCAATTTGTATTGAGATGTTTTCACAAGTTTTGAACTTGTTATTCAAGATATTATCCTTTACTTCATACCCATCCTCAAGAAAATTGATTTTATTTTTCATGTTTTAAAAATACCACAGATAATAGAAACCAGTTTTTTGGGAAAAGAATTCATAATTTTCTTTAAATCATCAATTGAAAATTCAATTGTCATGTTATCACTTTCATTGGTGCTTAGATCATCTTCAGGACAGATATAATCACATACCTCATGATCACTTGAAACCCTTGATCTTGATAAGGTAATAATATTTTCCACATTCTTAATTATTGAAATAACCACTTTTCTATCTCCAATAATTTAATATTTGAATTCATTATTTCTTATAGAATCTGAAAATTCTTTTTCCTCTCTTAACGAGAGGGATATCTTCTTCGTCTTTTTCTTCCCTTTATTTTTCCAGTTCATCAAAGTCTTGATAAAAAAAGTTATAATTTGAAATTGAAATAACTTCTTTAAATATTCACTTCATTATAAGTTCAAGAAATAGATTCAAATCTTCACAATAACAACTTCAAATGTAAATAATCCACCAGAGGAAACCTTTAAATCTACTACCACTTGTAGAGCCATAGGTCGAATCCACTGAGAGGGGGGTGAATCAGTGGTCACTTTTTATGAATTCTTATTTTTCATTAAAACTCTGTGGTTGGTTAAGGCCTCGATCTATCATAATTTTAAAACTCGTGACTCTCATGTGCAAACAAATAAAATAGATGAAAAGAACACAAGTATTTTTATAAGGTTCGATACTAATACTCACTCCTTTTTATGATCAACTTGTGGTTGTTTCACGGATTTTATTATCACTTTAAATTGAAATCAAGAAAAATGCATATACCTAGCATACAATGTTAGATAGGTCAATCAACACCCTATAAAGGATTTATGGTATTCTTTATACTGGAACCACCAGTCTTAAATGGAGTTGTTTATACTAGCACCACCAGTTCTTCAATGATATTGAAGTTTTATCCACTGTAGGATGATTCTATGATCTTTCTCCACAATCTTTATGGATCAAAATTTATTGTGTACTTCCTCAAGATCTTAAATATCATTGTTCATGAGACTTATATTCAAATTCCTGGGTTCATGTGATCATCTTCTTGAAGAATTAAACCGACTTTGTCTTCTTATCTCTTTAAAACAAGAATGTATCAGGGTCATGATATTCAATAGATATTTCAATATTCTACCTCACATCTTTTTTCTCATCACCTAAATACACATATTTATACACAAAAATGTGGTGCATAGAAATATCAATAAATTACATGATTTAAATTTCCTCAATTAAATGTGTTAATAATTAAAAAATTTAATTTTCTTCTTCAAATAATAATACCTGAAAGTAGATTATATTAATTTCTTCATCTTTGAATACCCCATTATTGTTGGGTATTAAATTTCTTCCTTTATCATTCGAAATATTCCATAAATGATGGGAATTTAATTTCATGTATTCACATTAAATTTATTTTGTTCATTCATGGGGGATTCTTGTTTTCTTATTCTTCATGTGTATCAGTAAACATGGCTCACATAGCATGCATGCATGCATTCTCATGCAATGCCTCAAAAACTATACCCATGGGTTTGGATACGGTGATCTTCTCACATGAATAAGTGTAACATCCAAGGCTCTCCCTTTCTCAAAGCACCTGAATAACTTAGGTTTAATTTTCTTATTTACATAAGAAATGAAAACACCTATAGTTCACTCTGTTGTATTCATGCTATAAATTCCGAAAGACTCAGGTTATTTATTCTTTATGAGGCTATCAAGATCACCCACATCTTATTCAATATCCATGGAAAACAGGTTTTATTTTTTCACACAAATAACAAAAATGACCCCTCATGATAACCAGAGGATCCTCTTATTAATGAAATAATAAGAATCTAGATTTAAAACCTCATTCAGATACCTTAATCATCATATGAAGAATTAGCCACCCTTTTCATTGAAGAATTTGGTATATCTTAAAAATGTGTGTCGAGAATTGTGGAGCTACGAGTTTCATGTTATCATCATGTTAAAGATCTCACCTACATTCCATTATTTGCATGATTATCATTTATAGAAGCTAGAACATATTTATGGACAGAATGCTCAAGATGTCGCCTGCAAATTCATTTTCTGTTGGGTTTTTTGTCTTCTTTGAGCAAACTGCATTCATTTTTCATGCATGCAAAGTGAAGTTGCATGAATGATTCTTCTCGAGCTTACCTAGTTCAAAGGATATAATTTTGACCTTAATTTATGTCAAATTAGACTTAGTTTGATCTTTACTATTTCATCAATAGTGGAAGAACCCGCTATGCAGATCCCTTGATCAAGGGAAGAAGAAGACGCAACTTCCTTGATAAGACAGCCCAGTTCATCCAGATCATGTGACCATGGTTCTATCTATGTTTTTTAAATTGGATGAACATCATGGGGAGATTTTTCCACTTCATCCAATAACTCCATTTTTCACTGCATTATTAATTAACATGCTCCATTGGATCTCCCAAAGTCCCGAACCCCCACTGGCACCGCCTCATGTTAGCTCTCTTTACCATCATGCCACCCCTCATGGTGGCACTACCACTACTCCCATACACTATGTGTGTGGTCATTCTCTTATTTTCAGTCCTTATATCTGATTTTTCCCCTATTCCACTCATTATCTTGCCTCAAGACAGCTACCTTGGGCATGGTCGACCTATGGGTCCCAAATGTGCTCAAGTTTTAGCTGGCCTTATATGATCAATGGGTTGGCCCTATTTTTTGCAAAGGTAGCCTTCAAAATACTTAAGTAAATAATATAAATTCCACCAATACATATTCTCAAATACCAAAACACCCAACCTCTCTTTAAACCATATTCATGAAAAATATAGCATGCCCTTCATCAATCTTCTTCTTCGTTCATTTATTATTCAATATTATTTTCTTAGGATAATATTGCTTGGACAATATTTCTCTTCATATTGTAGTAAAAAAATATGTCATCATTTGACACATGTATTGAAACTTAGGATCACTTAAACAATCATCAGATTTAAAAAAACATGACTAATTTATCAAGCATGGCATCCAATGCTATTAAATGAATCCATAATAACTCTCCAGGCATCACCACTTTATCCAAAACACATATTGACTTATTAACAAAAAATAAAACTTAGGATCAACAAATAATACATCATTACTAGACATGATCACCCATATATCATAAATTAATATTACTTTAAGAATACTTAGATAACCCATTATATTAGCTCCATTTTCTACTACCATTGTCTACTACCATTTTCTACTCTAATCCATCCCTCCTTTATTAAAAAAATCATATTAAACTTTTCTTTAGTTTAACTATTATATCTTTGAGACTTTTATTGCATGTTTGAACTTGTTGGCCACTCCTTCACATGTTTCATAAAGGTTTTTGAAAAATTTATCCACATTAACCCTTTTTTACACATTTTTTTGCTACACTTTAATAAAATATTATATAAGAATGTATATGATTTATGGATAAACACTCAACAACACCAACAGTAGAAAAAAAAAATTCCTCAGAGAACATTTTCCCTATTCTGAAAAATATTATTTCTAATTTTGAACATTTTTAAGTGATCTAATAGTATTTTATGATTAAACCAAAATTCTAAGGGGTAATCATAAAATTCTTAATGAATATGTTTTTTCATAATCTCTCTCTCAATTATATAATTTTTTAACTTTTCCTCATACATAATCCCAACATTAATAATAAAATATTAATATTATCACACATTTATATATATATATATATGTATATATATGTAAATATGTATCTATGTATTTTTGTGTTTTTATATTTGATACTCATAAAAAAAATTCTATACATTTCACACTAACAAAAAAATTTAAATAAAAAAAATCACAGTTATAGTTGAAAAATTAAATTACATATAATAAAAATTAATTTTTATATTATTTCAAAAATTCACATTTAAATAAAACAAAAAATATAAAATATAAAAATGAAAAAATGAACTGGGAGTTATAAAATATCCACTATAAACACTTTACTTATCTCAAAAACTCAATTGGGGCCACTTATTGGACCGTTTAAACCTTTCTCAATTATCATCTTGTCATTGATATGTAATTTTTATTCCAAAAACATTAGTCTCACTCATTTTTACTCGTCTACATCATAAAAACCCAATAAAATTGTAATGTGTAGATGCAATCTAGTTTCCAAAACACAAATGTAACACCCCAGTCTAGAAAAAATGTTTGAGTTGGGGGATATGTGGCCTCAAGCATGTATCCCCATATTTCAGGGGTTTCTGACTAGCGGTGAGTGCCTAATCCATTAAACAAGGAGACTATTACCTTAAATTAGAGTCATACAACACAACATAAATAACCAAAACATACACAAAACGTAATCATAGTGTGCATAATGAAATAAACATAATGATATAATAGATGGAATGTAGCATACAAACACATGGTCATAAAAACATTCATTGATCTCTTTATATGCACATTATCCCTACTACCATCCATGGGCCTCATCCCAATCTTCAATACTCATCAAGATGCTCTATCCCGATCCACTATTCAACATGTTCTCTAACTTAAAACCAAACATAAGGTTTGTATGCACACTAGAGTGCCCATGTAGGGTGTGAGAATATAACTCAGTAGGGTCCCACCAATGACCCCTAATATACACCATCATATGTGTGTGTATGAATGAGAAAAATAAATACATAATTAAATATTTTCATCTAGTCTTTGTGTACTAACTAGGCCACTAGGAAACCCAATGAGGTACACATGCCTTTCAGGATACCATATTATAACTAGGATACCATGATTCTTGACCATACTTGCTTTGGTTCCATGCTAGAATCTCGTCATCACCTCACACCATCATACCTGTATCCCACCCTCTACCCAAATAATCAGGTTTGGTATCATCCAAGACCTCAACTCGCTACTCAAAAGGATAGGGAAAGGATATATGTCCAAATCCTAACCCACTACCTTGCAGTTGTGGGCGCACCCAAGTGGTAAATCCCTATGATCTTGCATTAAAAAACCCATGATCAAATCTGGGTGGGAATTAATTTACATAATATAGTAGTAGTTACTATATCAGGTTATTTTAAAAATGGTATTATTCACCCAATTTGGGCTTTTAGGCCATGGTGTCAGGCCTGCAGAACACTAGGCCCTCAGGACATCATGGACCTTCATTCCATTGGGCCTCTAAGGCTTTCTATTCAGTGTGGTGTAGCTAGGAGAAACCTCAGTCTAAATGAATGATATAGAGTGGTGATAAGTCTCTCATAAAGCGATTGGAGAGTATTGGGTTGGACAAGGCAATAACAGTTGGTTTTAGGCCTCATAAACTTCTATGCGGGTTAATGAAAATTCCAACTACATCGTTAGGTGGTGATAAAGGAAAAAAATAATGGGTGTTAGGGGGAGGTGTGTTTCTATATTTCAATATGTGAAATTCCTTTATTCCACTGAGCTTTTGGGTCATACACTTTGGTCCTTCAGTCCATATAATATTTACCTCTCAACCTGGTTAAAAAGATAATTATCTAAATTAAAATTATTCAAGGTTGACCCACTACCTTATCACTTGAGTTAGGGTTCATCATATACGTATCATTCCATAATACAGCTTATCCCTCTCACTTAGGGTGATACACTCTCATGAAACAAGCATTATCACTGAAGGAAAATTCTAAAATTCATGCACATGAGGACCTTGTATCACCCACAATGGTCCATCCAACACCATATAACTCATAGCGGGGTGATTTCTCAATATCCCTCTCCTCCACTAGACCTATCACCTATCAAAAACACACATTCAATCACACACATGTAGCAACAGATAGGGACTTTAGCCCATAAAAAACTCACCAACTCATCATCAAAGTGCTAGTCTCTTAAGACCTATCTTTTTACCTTGAATAACATCTCATATCACCCATAAAGGATTCCAAAATGGTCTTTCTGAATCATCATGGTATTTGATCGTTGATACCATCTCATGTCTGTTACCTATTAGTGACACCACTATCAATAGGCTCCTCTGACCCAGACTCCAAGGCCTACTCTAACCTCTTCAAAACCCTCATCACTCCTAGTCCCACTACCTAGGGACCATCCCAATATATCCCACTCTATACCCCTTGGTGAACTAATTCCATTTCTCAAACAGTTCCTCTGACCTGCACCTAGGTCTCATCTAACATCTCCTAAGGGATATCTCTTAACCCATAATCTAAAGGAACCCCTTATCTTTCACACACATCATGACTCTAAGGACTTATTTTACTCATCTCACACATTAAGACTTTCCTATGACCTTAGTATGGAGTTCTTATCCACTCACAGGATGTACAATCTTCTCACTCATCATCACTCAACCCAGGCCCCTCATACCTTCCCATTAGCACTATGAACCCAATCTAGGCTATCCCACATCACCACTATTACAACAAGACCTTCCCAATGCATCATTTCAACCTAAAAATCACCTTATCCCCTTGGATACATAGTTTTTGAGTGATCCTAAATTTCCCCAAATGCCACGAAGAACTTAATTCAAGCATAGTCGTATGAACTCCATCCTAGATCTTCTACCCAAGGCACCCTCAGTCCCTAATTCTCATAAATGATCCCATGAAATTATGTTGGCATGCATTATCATATCCCTCATATGGTGTACTTATGATTTCTTTAGATAGAATGTAGTTTAGTGGGAATACAATAATCTATAGAGAATAACCCCATATTGAAATAAGAAGTTCATGCTAAATTATCATCGACCAAACCATATCCCTCATTGTATAATTTATCCTCTTAGACATATAATTACATTATGATGCTCCAAGAGGAGTGATTTTTAGAATAATTCCATAGTCTCTCAGAATATCAGTGAATTCCTAACTCAAGTATTCACCACCCCGATCTGATTTTAGAATCATAATAATTTTTCCCAGTTGATTATCTACTACATTCTGAAACTATTTGTACTTTTTAAAAGTTTCATACTTATGTCTCGTTAGAAACACATTACCATACTAACTAAAATCATTAGTTAAAGTAATAAAGTACCTAAAACTACGACTTCATTGTGTACTCATTGGTCCACGTGAATTTCTATGTATGAGATCCAACAATCCACTAGCCTTTTCACCTTTTCCACTAAAAGGTTTTTTATTCATCCTTCCTAGATAAAGAAATCAAATTTCTATGTATTTAAGTAACATAATAACATTTCTATAATTCTAGAACTAATCCACTTGGTATACTTAGAACATAAGTGTCAACTTCTAATGAAACAACCCTTGATCCATTGTCAACATGAATATATACTTATCCCTTCATCAATTCCCCCATATATTTGAGTGTGTTTTTATGAGAAAAAATGTGTGATACACACCCATTATCCAATACCCATGAGTGAAAGTTAGATAAATTGATCTCTATAACATTTGTATTTAGATGCTTAGAATGTTTCTCTTTGATAACACTTCCCAATCTTAAATACCAATTTTGAAATGTTTTATAAATCATACCTATAATATATCTCAATATTATTAACATGATTTATGCCACAATCTAAAACAAATATATATCTTTGGGTGAGTATAATGTTTTATATATTTTCATCAAGTACTTTTAATAAAAGTATTCCCATTAAAAATGATGACCTCATACGTCATATCTATTTAGTGATCCAAGTTCTATATTTCACTAAGTAATGAGTTTGTTATGGAATTTCTCTCATAATTTATTTATTTAAGTAGGGAATCACCTCAATCATAACAGTTATAATTCTTATATAGTTTAGTGGATAACCTTTTTTCAAAATCCATCATATGGATTCACTCAACTCTATTCCTTTTGTAACTTAATCCTATTAGGCTCTCTCAACTAAGTATATCCCAAATAAAATTCCAATAATGGGAACCTAATAATATTAGGTCCACTCATTACTTTATTACTTACATAAGATAATTTAGGGGCACCCATATATGGAATGACCTACCTAATTGGATGATTGAGGTCTTGAAAAGTTCTGCTTTGGAAGTAATCTCAAACTTAGTATTTGAGGGATTTTCTTTTAAAATTCTCACAAACATAATATACATCATATGAATACTATATTCATAAATATTATATCACAAGAAATCTTAATTATCTCATGTTTTATTCCTTTACATATGCATGTTTCTAATGATTTTTCTTTGGAATCCATATTTTATCCACCAAATTAATATGTTCACGTCATATTAATATATAACTCTTTACATAATCCACAATTTGTGTTACCAAAAAATAGAACTCAAACATATTCATACATTTCCAAATGCATCAAATTCATAAGGTATATGAAATATCCATGTAAAGGTTTAAAATTATATGAGATTGAAAATATCTTCATGAGAAAGAATATAGTGAAAGATAAACAACCCTTTCATTTATAAAATAATGAATAAGCCTCTAGGATAGTGGTAATTCTGACCCAAAGTCCTTTTACCTGGGAAACATTTACTCTAGATAGAATCTAATTCATCATATCTCTAAAACATAATATGCACAAACTATATTTAACAACTAAATTCAAGATAATAACTTTAATTAAAAATTGATATCAAGGTAGATGAAAACTAAATCTTATGCTGTTGTTACTAGAATATAACACATGGCTAGAAATTTTATAAGAAGCAATTTACCACATAAATTAAATCATACACAACATTATTATTTCATAAACCTGAATATTCCAAAGGAATTAAAAAATAAATATACTCTATTTATTTCCCAAAAATGAGATAGAAATATGAACTTTTCATATTTAATTTAATGATGAGAGAACTAATTTTATAATTCCTAACACTTATAATTTATAAAAAAATTATAAATGATAATAAAAAATAAAAAAAAAATATTAAATTTTTAACATTTTGATATATATTTTATTTTATGACTAATAATGGATATTATCAATTGTAAATTATTATTCTTATGTAAGGATAACTTCACTAACTCTTATATATTGAATCATATTTTATGATATAATCCAATTGTAATTTACGGTTGAAATCACCACTTATGATTGGCCATATCATAAGGCTCCAATTATATTTAACGATATCCCCAATATTGTAAATACATTACATTGATCTGTTTTTACTGAAATCGTTTCAAATGGTTTCTCATGTAATGAATGAATCAATCCTAATTATTTGTAATCTGATAAAACCATGATGGATTTATGGAATGTTTCATGCACTCTAAGCCATAATCTCAGGCATCGCATGCATACTATGTTTATGACAATGTAATATCAAGCTCTTTCTCAAGGTTACATTAGTTAGCAATGTATCCTTGAACCTGATATGCATATCATTATAGATGATAGGTGATATCATACTATATGATATATCCTTTTAGTACACATCCAAAATTACTGACATTTCATTATGATTGATATGAAGATTGAATGTTAAGTGTTAACATTAGAGTAATCTTCCTTGTAAACTAAGATATCAATAATTAAGATGTTTCATATGATGAAACATATGGTAGGATCAAATGATGCATTCATGTGATGAATTCATGAAAAGATTTCATGATTAAGTCAAACATTACTTAACATATGAGTTAATTCATGAAATTATCGAGAATGTATTGGGGGATATAAAATGATATGATCATCATGAGATCAGATCATCTAATATTTCTTGATCCTTAGTTGATATGCTTCCATACCTTAATCTCTATTCCTCCTCTATTTTCTTCTAGAGTCACTAGCATATCATGAGATAGAGGACCGTCCTACTCATGCAATGGGTGATTCTATTCAATCCATGGATACACCATAGAGGAGGGAGTCTGATGGTTGCCTCTTAGTGTTATTCATCAACCACT
Organism: Viscum album; assembly: GCA_963277665.1. Lineage (NCBI taxonomy): Eukaryota > Viridiplantae > Streptophyta > Magnoliopsida > Santalales > Viscaceae > Viscum > Viscum album. The sequence goes on along the minus strand of OY728153.1, from coordinate 390,330,091 downwards.
ATAAAGAAAGATAAAGTAAAACATCTATGGTGTAACTCACACAAAAATGTTTTTCATTTTATATAAATCATAGTTTTGGATTTAATAATGGTAGGTCTTGGGTTTAAGTGTTTCTTATTGTTTTCATTGCATTGATTAAGTGTTAATCAATCCTTAAAACCCCATCAGGTGGTATTTAGGGTTTTTAAAGATCGATGAAATGGAGTCCAATTTCTCAATAAATCTAGTATTGTAGGACATATTCAAGTCAACTAAATGAAATTGAGTAGATTCTAACATACACTGGAAAGGGTCCATCAAATGTACTAGGTATGATATAAGTAGAATTTATTCTTTCTAGTGATTTATTTGATATGGGTGCATCACACTCTTATTTCATATAACCTAGTGGGTGATTGGGGATTAATATAGGGTATCCATTATGATTGTTATTAATCAATGCAATTTTATGGGGGGTTTATAAAATTAATAGGTGTCCAACATGTGGTATTATAGTGAGTGGAAATTGAAATTTTTGAGATTTATTTATTCTATACATGACTAGTTTTGATATTATCATTATTATGGATTGTCTAACACATTTTTGAGTGTACACAGACAACTAAAAGGGTCATATATCATTTAATTTTTTGACAAGTGATAATTATACATTTATTATAGAATGCGATTTACAGGAAGGATTAGTGGGACCTAAACTTGGTTATTTTAGATCCATCACTAATCATATGGTTTATATTATTCATTTATCAATATAGGGGACACAATGACCTATATCTCCATAAAAATAATTTTTTAAGGTATTTCTATAATATTTTTATGAGTTCCATTTGAAGAGGGAGGTGAATTTTACCATTTACTATATACTAGTTGCATAGAAAAAGTCAATTTATCCATATTGTGTGTCACCTTCTTGTAGGGTTATTATCTAAATGAAAACTTCCAGATCCTTTATTTGGATTAGTAACAACATAAAAATCTATCTTAATAAAGAATTTTCTTTATGTTTTCAATAATTTATAGTGTTTAAAATTTTATAAAAGTGTCAAGACTACTAAAATTTTTTCACATCATAGTGACCTTTCCTATCATATGATATATTTATAAAGCATTGCATCTGCTTGGATATTTCAAACCTAATGAGAAGGTTGAGTTTCTATTGAATTATAAAATTAAAAATTCTCTACTAAATGGAATTAAAAGAAATATCTATTTGTATTTCCTTATTAAATAAGGAAAATAGAATTTTGAAGAAGTTAAAAACAACACATTTTTGAATGAAAATAGTGCTTAAAACAAAAAGGGTAACACTTCATGAAAAATATCAATGTTTTGATTTCTTTTGAGGAGAACCTGTGACACAAATATACCAAAGGGTTAGGATAATTATTAACAATCTATAAATATTTTATGAGACTAATATTATGGATAAGAATATGGTGGAAAATATTATTTGTATACTTATAAGGTAATGGGAATCAAAGATGTTGTAACCAGTGGACCGGTGCAGACACCTGAGAGGGGGGCTACCCCAAAATGATGAGACAGCCCGCACACAGAATCTTAGGATCTTCTTGGGTGTTTTTCTTCATAAAATATGAATTCGAACAATAACATGAATTTCTAGTTTATTAGATATACACTAATAAACAAAAACATAAGGTTCAAATTCCCATTTTAACAATAAGGAAAGAACATATAGTTTAGAACATACTAATTATCATCTATAAGAACAACATGTTCAAATTGAAATTCCATACATGAGGAATAAATCAAATGAATTTCAATAGCAGTGATCAAAACATACATACTAGCAGAGTCTATTACAACATCAATCATGCAAAAATTATCATTACAATAGAAAAATAATTATGTACACACTGATTCAATAAAATGGTATCAGAAACAATGATAATTATAATTTCTAGATATACATATAAAAATTTACAGAACTGTGAAACAAAAAGTAATAAAGAAAAGATAGTATTATACAAGTAGAGAAACACAAATGTCCAAATAGATTCTAATTAATCAAATAAATCCAAACCAGAATTTAATTTAATTCAAGAAGCAAAGATCATTCAACAATTTACTAGTTGATAAAAGTGGAAAGAAAATAATAAAATGACAAAAAGATTTATGTACTTTGACCATTTTTCCTATGTTCATGAGGTAGGATCGTCACTATTTTTCCACAATGAAAAATGAAGGAATACAAAGAGGATCAGAAAACTAGACAACAATACATGAACAAAAAAAAAGTTAGACCAACACATGATGATAAAACAAGCAATAGAAATAAGGCTTCCAAAAAATCAATAAAGAAAACCAAACTGGACTGAGACCCCATTACCAAGGATCAGTATCACCTTGTCAAGAAATAAGCTCATCGGAGGTGCATAAAATAATCATTGTCAATATATCCAAGTTTTTCTCTCCTATAAAGGTTTTTCATCATCAAATATGGTGCGCCACAAGCCACAAAGGGGATGCAACAACTCAGGGATCTGAGGGCGAGCTTCCACAAGCTAGTAGTCAATCAGTTTCTTCTCTGGAAAGATGAGAACTAAGGGCCACTAGAGAAAATCCTTCACAACACACACACACACACACACACACACACCCTCCCTCCCTCTCTCTTGAGGTAGCTGAGATGCTCTCTACACAAGCAAATTCAATCTCAATCGATCAGGAAAAATAAGGGAACATGCACCCTTAAGAATAAAGGGTTGTTACAATGACATAAAAAATTGAGATAAATGAGAGGATGAGAATAATCCAACCCTAACATCCTGATAAAACTATAATAGAAATAAAAAACCATGCATAAGGGTAATTTAAACTGATGCGTAAAGGTCCTACTTCGTAAAGGTGCCTGTAAGGGTAACACCAAACATAAGGGTACCTACATAAGGTAAATACCTACATCCGGGTGCCTATTCAAGGGTAATAGGTGCTACATAAAGGTAAACCCCTCCGTGTAAGGCTAATAAACCACTTTTATAAGGGTAAGCTGGCTAAAATCCCTGCGGTGTAAGGTTAAGACCCATGAAGTAAGGGTACTGTGTAAGAGTACAAATGAAATCGCTTAAGGGCAGAAACCCACTTACATAAGGGTATCCACACACCACCTAAGGGTACAGACCAATGCATAATGGTCACACCCTAGCTATGTAAGGATCACACTCGAGCTGCGTAAGGGGTAATGACTCACTATGTAAGAGTTAGCACCACTCGCGTAAGGGTAAAATAAATCCCACATAAGGGTACACCTATATCAAATAAGGGTAAAACCCATGAACCAAAATCTATGTATGAGAAAAGATTAGGACATGTAAAGGCTAGGTACTTCACGTAAAGGTAAGACAAAGAAGCAAAGGCTCTCGTAAGGGTACCTAGGGAGTTATGTAAGGGTAACCAAAAGAGGCAGAACACATGTAAGGGTACCTAGAACTTATGTAAGGTTCAAGGGGACTTATGTAAGGGTAAAGAGGAACTCAAAAATTATATGTAAGTTTAAAGAGAAGATCACATGAGGTTAAAGTAAAGGAGGAATGATACTCACATAGGGGTAAAACCAAGCTACATAAGGGTCGATGGTAAAGACAAGAGGATGATGAAACTTAGGAAACAAACATATAAAACATGAAAAATTTAAATGAAATATTAAAATATAATATTAAAACCAAATTTAAAAGGAAAATTAAATACAACATTAATCATGCTAAATATGAATATTAAATTAGGCATTTAATTAACAAAAAAATAAGTAAATAGAAAATTCACAGTTACCTTTTGATGTTTTATTTTTATAATTTAAATATGAAAATGTTCTTATTATAGTTATTTCATTTTATGAAATGAGAAGTAGATAATTTCCTTTATATAGATTTGCATGTTACTTTTCATTGAGTTTTTGAAGTAGTTCTCTAATTTCCTAAAATTTATAAAATAATTTTTTCACAAGCATATGTACCCCCCCTTTAGAAGTTCTTTGTTACAAAGAGATAAAATAAAAAATAGAAAGTGATAACTTGAATATGATCTTTATCATATTTTCTTTAATGAACTCAAATATATTATAATTCAAGGTTTTCATGAAAATATCATAAGATGATTTTTAGTTATAATATATTTAATATAAATGTCTCCTTTTTGTTGAACTCTATGAACGAATGTATAACATTAACATGTTTAGCTCACGAGTGATGTGTCGGGTTTTTCAAAATTGAAAAGGTACCAGTGTTATCACACATAATCAAAGTGCGAGTGAAAGTAAAACCATAGTATTTGAGTGTGTGCTTCATCCACAAGAATTTGCACATAATAACTACCAAATATCACATATTCCACTTTAGCAGTGGATAGTGCTATAGAATATTATTTCTTACCAGACCACAATACTAAATATTCTTTTAAAAACTGACATGCTTCGAACATAATTTTTCTATCTAATTGAAATCCTAGAAAATTAGTATCTGTATAACTTTTTAGGGATAAATTGAAGGTTAAAACAAAATAAGGATTAAATCTCCTTTTAAATACAAGGAAATTATTTTCAAATTTTTTACATGATATTATTTCAGATATGATTTTTACCTAGTACAAAGGCATACTGAGAACATGATGTGTAGTTGAAATTTTTTTAACTAGACTTCCAATCATCCCTCTATTTTTTTGAACTATCAGCTTTCTAATTTTATCCAAATCTAGCTTATAGGAAGTACGTACTAGAGATCCAATACTTGATGCATTGTCAAAACTAAAATATTTCAATAAGTATATAGTGTACCTTTTCTAACTTAAAATAGTTCCTTTAAACTTTTGGGAAATTTGAAAACCAAGAAAGTAAATTCATCCATCACACTCATCTCAAATTCAATTTTCATAAGTTTACAAAAAATATTGGAAAGTAATTTTTGAGTTAATCTAAATATTATATTTTCCACATAGTTATATATGATCTCCATATACTTAAAATACCTTATTAATAAAAATATTAGTATTTTTTTACCTTTTATAAAAAATAAAAAATAAAACTAAATAATTGATCATATCAAGATCTCAGATATTCTTCAAGTCCATGGAGGGTCTTAGAAAATTTATAAACATGGTTTGGAAGGAGAGGATTTTCACAATCTAGAGGTTGTTCAACATAGAATTCCACTTGAAATCACCCATGTAGAAAATCATATTTAACATCTATTATAAAAATAATAAAATTCATATGAGCAGTAAAGGATTGGGGAATCTGAATAAACTCAAGTAATTCTATAGGAGTAAATATTTCTTCATAATTTATTCCTTTTTTTATTATACCCTTTTTAAACTTGTCAAAATTTATTCCATATTATAGTTTCATTCTCATCATATATATTTTTGGAAGACCCACTTAGTTCTAATAATTAGAAATTCGCTAGTACATTTCACTAACAACCACATCTTATTCCTTTAAAATTAATTAAGTACTTACTACATGGACATATTTAAATTATCATCACCTAAGGTGTCATCTATCATTCTAGGATCAAATTGAGATAAAAATGAAAGATTTTCACAGCCATTTTTTATAGAGATTAGGGATATGATTAGTTAATAAACATCTTTAATAACATTTTCAATGGAGTGATCCCTCAATAGTCTATTTTTTGGGAAAATTAGATGAAATTTACAATTTTACCATATTCTCACATTCTAGTTCATTGATATATGATATCAATGGTTTAGTCAAAAAATTTATAAAATAGAGGGAGTATATAAAATTTTATATGTATTATCTTCATTGTCCATAATTTTTGAAAAGAATTTTGTAAAAGGATTGGTTTCATTAAATTTTATATGTACTATGTCTTCTATGGAGTGTGATCATTTATTAAAGACTTGATAAGCTTTACTTAGGTTAGACTATCTAATGAATATTCCTTCATTGGATTTTGGATCAAATTTTATAATATTATCTTTTATATTCAATATAACTACCTTTCATCCAAAAATATTGAAGTTCCTTTGGTCTTTCTTCCAATCCATAATTTTTAAGGTGTTTTCTTTAAAATAATATGGAGAAAATATGATTTATAGTATGATAAAAAAATTCATATCCTCAAAAAAGTTATTTATCTACTGTATACTCACTCTTGAAGAATTTTATTTCTTCATTCAACTACCCCATTTCTTTGTGTAATTATTATCACTGAAATGTCGTGTTTAATACCTTTATCACTACCAAAAGTTTCAAATATGATATTTACAAATTATCCTCTATGATCACACTCGATAGTGATTATCAGTATGTTATTTTTGTTTTAAACGATAGAATAAAAGTTTTTGAAAAATATTAGTTTTTCTAAATTTTGAAAGAGAAAGAATACCCCAAGTGTAGAAAATATAGTCATTACTAATCACATACACATAGTTTTTACCTCTATTACTTACAGTTCGATATTTTTTAAAGAGATATGTATCTGCTAACTATAGAGGTTTGGATATTGATACATTTTTTATTAGTTTAAAACTAAATTTTTATTTCTTAACATATTGACAAGGGTCAAAGGATTTTAAAGAAGTAAACTTCAACTCTTGAAGATCCTTTACAAGGTTTTTCTTTGAAATCTTAGTTAAGGTCTAGATATTATATTTTATAACCTTATCTGTTAACACTAGGAACTATATTCAAAGTCAAGGAATATTTTTCTAGGTCAATTCTTTTATATCTATGGTGTAAATATTATCATATTTATTTGTATATAATATTAAATCTCCTTGTGAACTGGTTGTGATATATTTTTATTAAAAAATCATTGAGTATCCCTCATCACATAACTGATTAATGATGATGATATTGTTCTTTAAACATAAAAGATAAATAAAATTTGAAATTAAAGGTTTACCGTGTATTAATACACTTTTTAATCTAATTATTCATCATTGTACATTTTCTCTATAAATGAAATGTTCTTATTATACTTTCAATAAGTTTTGAAAGTTGGACTTATCACCAATTATATATTGGTATCAATCTCTATCCATGTACTAAGTATTCTTGCCTATGGTAATCAACACATTTTTGTGGTACCCAAATTTTATTGGCTATGGAAATACCATATAACAAAACTTTTAGAACCCATTATTTCCTTAATATTTTATGTTGGAGATTAGTGAGGTACCTATTAATATAATTTCTAGTTATTTCAAAATATTGTGGTTTCTTTTAAGATAATATATTATTCTAATGACCTATAGTTTGAAAATAAGTGAAAAAGGGTCTATTTCCTAGAAAAAATAATTCTTATAGAACTTTAGTTTAGAGGATAAAGTATACACTACTCTAGATATTTAATTTGGTGGTTTCTATAACGTAATAAACTTCTCTATATTTTATATACCTACCATAAAGGTTGAAAAATTCATTTTCAGACTTATAATTTCTAACTTAATCTTTATTACTTCAATATGGTTGGTGGATAGCATAGTTATAGCTAGTACAGCTTCCAACTTTTCTGAAAGTGTTAAAATTTTTTATTAATTGTGGAAATATATACCTTAGACTGGTGATATTTATTTTCTATCAACTTATATGAATCCTCTAGTTGGTCAACATAATCATTTAACTTGTCATAGATGAATTATCACCATCAACACCATTCATAACTAAGAAATTTAAATATTTTATAGTTAATGATTTGGCTATATTTTCCATGAAATGATTATCATTTTCTTGAGTAGTTGATGGAAATAATACTGTTATCTTTTAGTTATCATCATTTTTTTATACACTATCAGAGGATGAATCTTCACTGAAACTCCATGTGTTAGTTTCCTTTAAAAAAAGTTCCTTTACTTTTCATTTTTCTTTTTAATTCCTTATACATTTTTTTAATCTAAATAAACTCTAGTTTAAGATGTACTAACTGTTTTTATTTATAGAAAATAACTTTATTTGATTCTTATTTTCTTCTCTTATACTAAATTCTCATACCAATCACTTCTATTTTTTTTATTCTTTGGAAATATTCTTAAAAACATTCTTCTCATTTTTTTCTAGTTTTTAGAAGTCATCATCGTTTAGTTGTACATAAATTTTATTTATTTGATTTTTAGTTATTATAGAGGTAAATGCAACTCCCTTTATCTTATGTTTTTCATTTTTATCACATCTCTTATTAAATTTTATATTTCATTAAGGTTTCAATTAGTTTATCTACTTTGAGATATGTTATATGTTTCATATCCTCCAAAATTGTCTCTATTTTTGTACCTAGGGTTGTATGATGCCCCCTTAGCTATCCATGATAGGGACTAACTAACCTTCTACTTTCTAAGCATCTTTCTCTATCCTACATAAGGTATTGGCATAGATTCCATAGTTTTTTTCCCACATAGGGTGAGGGGTATTTCATATGTGGTTGATAATCTAAGTTGATTTCCCTAAGAGTCATGAGGCCTTTTTAGATGGGTGGGAATCCCAAGAAAGAAAAATACATGCAGTTGGAACACCAAAGTGGACAAAATCATGGTTGTAGGGATGAACATTGTTCTCAACATGACATTAGAGCACATGAAGTAGATCCATACACCCTCGAGTAACATTGATGGGGATTTTGTTGTACCCAAGGTTGTATAATACTCTATTAGGTATTTATTATAGGGAATAAATTCCCTACTGCTTACCAAGAATCATGCTCTATCCCACATAAGGTAGTGGCATAGACACTATAGTCCGAGTCCCACATTGGTAAAGGAGTTATTTCATATGCGGTTAATAATACAAGTTGATTTACCCAATAGTCACAAGGCCTTTTCTAGATAGGTATGACTCTCAAGAAAGGAAAGGTTGTATGGTTAGAACACCAAAGTGGGAAAAATGTGGCAATAGGGCTAGGCACTGGTCCTAACATGAAATCTGGAAGTATTCTCATTTCTAAAGTTCCCTTAGGTTTATGATTGTTTTTTATCACTTGATCTTTTTTTCATTATCAATTTCATTATTCAAAGGTAATGACATGGGTGGTGGAGTGTGTAACCACTAATTACTTGGAGATTAGACCTACTTCCTACATATTGGGAAAATGAGTATGAGGAGTTGGATTCCCTTGAATACCTAACTAGAAATATTCAAGTGGGAATACAATAATTACATCATGAAATTGATGAGTTGGACTTCATGTTTATGAAAATTAATAAACTGGTTGAGTGTTGTCTATAAAAATTACATGATGTAGAAAAAAAAGTGCTTATTTCTTTACCTGTACTGGACAACTTTGATAACTATTAATAACGAGTGTAAAATAGGTTCAAAGCATGGGGGATAGATATTTAAAATTGGAGAACCCATATAAGGAGTATAAATCATGTTGTTTTTTGTGTATACAATGTTTATATATTCTAGGTTGAAGGTTGAAGTAATCAGAGATGAATCAGTTGATTGAATAAGAGTCACACCTAAGCTGGCAGAGGATTTCACTAAAATTATCTTATTTGAGTATTTTATATGTTGCAACATATCAAAAATTCATTGGAAGGATATTTTAATTATTCTAATAATTCCAAAAATAATTTAAATAAGTCTTGATATAATTTGAGTAGGCTGGATAAGCCTAAAAGGAAATCAAAAGTTGTTTTGAAGCCTACTATAGAAATATGGTTTTTGGAGTTAATGATAAATTGTCTAAGTATAGTGTGTAAGGATTTTCCTAATGATCATAAGAAATTACTCTAAACATAATACTTCAGGTTCTAAATTTAAGGCTTTGAAGTCTATTTAATATTGACAAATAAATGATCATATGAATTTATTCATAGCATAAGTCTTGATCGAAAGACTTCACTATAAGTATTTGATCCCTCTGTATGAATTTTTTGAAACTTATGAATTCAATCTAATGCAAATTTAGTCTTCAGAATACTAATTGTAAGTCTCCATTAAAAGACTGAATTTAAGACTCCTAATTTCCTAGCATAAAGCTTTGGCAGGGCAAAAATCTTAAATAATTTTAATTTTTTTCAAAAAGCTTCTGGATAAAAATGAAGTATGGGAAGAAGAACATAAATATTTACCACAATGATTTGGGAACGTGAGTATTTTAAGTACCCAACATAAGACTTCAACAATTATAAAAAGTTTCTATTGGATAGAAAATCAATTTTCAAGATTTTAAATCTGATGAAGATGAAATAATTGGGATGATACAAGAGTTGTTTATTCATGGTATATACATCATAAAAACTTAGATTGGTGTGTGATCCAAGATTGTGAAATTGTGAGAAGCTGATCTTCATCCATGTAGGGAATATCAAAGAATAATGAAAATAGGAGTTTCTAGAATTATTTAATTCTTTCAGTTATGTTGTGCTTTCAAGATCAAAACATCATATTTCTTAGATCATTCGTGATACAAGAAAAAATTTTAGAAGATAAAATGAGAGATTTCCAATGCATGTATTAATTGATGAAGAAAATTAAATCAACAGGTTTTCAATAATAACATGAATATTATTCAATCAATGCTTGATCTGTATATTAGATTCTATATTAGTTTAATTTGAGATGGTTGGGTGAGTTTACTGATTTTATTGACTGGTCGAGTAGGGATACAATGCATGTACTAATTATGTTTTGTTTTTCTTAATATCCCAAATCACCTACTGATCGAGTAGGGATGCATGTTGAGTTGTTGAGATAAGATTTAAAAGAGAATATGAGGTGCAACTATTTTGTATAGATCCAAGATTTAATGTTTTACTATTTTTCTTGGAAATTATCATGTTTTAAAATGAGTCACACCACAAATGATGTGCTTTATATTTCCATATAGATAAAAAATATAATATTGATTGTAGTGGAGAAATTTTGAGTTAAATAAGGATATGGAGAATAATTCATGCCTGCTGTAGTTATTTTTTGAAGATATTTTTTTGCATGTTTCAAAAGAAAAATTAGTTGCAATAAATTGAAAAATTTATGGAATGTCCTCTGAGTTGAAAACTAAAGTGATTGAAAAAGTTTAAGAAAAAAAGTGGGTATTTGATAATACCACTTTTTAGATATCATTGAAAATGTTTCAAGTTATTACATTTATGAATATTGAAAATGAAATAAGACATTTAACATTCCCTCTCATACACTTGATATTTTGAAGAGATTGAGAAGAAATAAATACAAAATTGAGGAGTATATTCTACTATTTGTGTGTTCAAAGATTGAGATTTCAAGATCTGAGATGTTGTGTGACATTTGAAGATCTATCTCTCTATATCTATTTTTCTTAAAGTATTTTCTACGAGTTGTAGTGAATAATAAGAAGAGGAAGAGGATAATATTATAGAGTGTTAGATTCTTTGTGTGTCGAAGCTAAAAGATTTGAGAGAAGTGAGAGAGATATATGAGTAGATTTAGTTTAAGTCTATGAAGCTGAGCTAGGTAGTGACCAAGTTACAGGTGCTTCTCTTGAAGATCTATTTCTATTCTAAGTCACTGCTATGAGAGGAATGAGATATAATATTGTGCATGTAGAAGAATATTGTACTTAAAAAATTATTTACTTCAAAGGAGGATCTTGAGAGGAAACACTTTCATATACATGGTGGGATGCTATGGAACCTATGTGACTCATGATATGATTGGAAAACACGGTGTGAATCCATGCATTCAGTGTGAAGTTGGTAGTGGAAGTCTTGTGGATAGTATGCCCTTGAAAGTTCTATGAGAAGCAAGAAAGTGTATACACAATGAGACTTTGTGTAGGTTTGATAAACACCAAACCAATATATTTATATATTGATCATATAGTAGAGAATTCATGTTGGGGAACAAAACCAACATAGAAAGGATTATATCTTTGTACCAAACCTTATAAAAACACCACGTGTCTTTAATTTACTTTACTTGCTTTCACATGTTTGATGATTTCTTGGTTAAAATAAAATAGATTAATATGAACTAATAAAAATTAGTGGTTAAATTCAAAAAGTGGTTGTAGGATATTTTGGGATTAGATAAAAAGTAAGAAACACCTGATTCACCCCCCTCTCAGGTGTCTACACCGGTCCACTGGGTACAACATCTTTGATTCCCATTACCTTATAAGTATAAAAATAATCTTTTCCACCATATTCATATCCATAATATTAGTCTCGTAAAATATTTATAGATTGTTAATAATTATCCTAACCCTTTAGAATATTTGTGTCACGGGTTCTCCTCGAAAGAAATCAAAACATTGATATTTTTCATGAAGCGTTGCCCTTTTTGTTTTAATCACTATTTTCATTCAAAAATGTGTTGTTTTTAACTTCTTCCAAATTCTATTTTCTTTATTTAATAAAGAAATATGACTAGATATTTCTTATAATTCTATTTAGTAGAGAATTTTTAATTTTACAATTCAATAGAAACTCATCCTTCTCATTAGGTGTGAAAGCTCCAAGAAGATGTAGTGCTTTATAAATATATCATCTGATAGGAAAGGTCACTATGATGTGAAAAAAAATTAGTAATCTTGACACTTTTATAAAATTTTAGACACTATAAATCATTGAAAACATAAAAAAAATATTAAGATAGATTTTTATGTTGTTACTAATCCAAATAAAGGATCTAGAAGTTTCCATTTAGATAATAACCCTACAAGAAGGTGAAACACAATATAGATAAATTTATTTTGTCTATGAAACTAGTATAAATTAAATGGTAATATTCACCTCCCTCTTCAAATTGAACTCAAAACAATATTCTATACCTTAAAAATGATTTTTTATGGAGATATAGGTCATTTTGTCCCCTATATTGATCAAAGAATAATATAAACCATATGAGTAGTAATGGATCTAAAATAACCAAGTTTAGGTCCCACTCATCCTGCCTGTAAATCACATTCTCTAATAAATGTATAATTATCACTTGTCAAAAAATTAAATAATATATTCCCCTTATAGTTGTGTGTGTACACCCAAAAATGTGTTAGACAATCCATACTAATGATAATATCAAAACTAGTCATGTATAGAATAAATAAATCCCAAAAATTTTAATTTCCACTCACTATAATACCACATGTTGGCCACCTATTAATTTTCTAAACCCCCCATAAAGTTTCATCGATTAATAACAATCATAATGGATACCCTATATTAATCCCCAATCACCCACTAGGCTATATGAAATAATAGTTTATGTACCCATATCAAATAAAGAACTAGAAAGAATAAATTCTACTTATATCATACCTAGTTCATTTTTGTTTCCCTATTTTATATTCATGTTTAAACCTTATAGATTCCTTTGGTCGGTGCTAGCTATTTATGTATCTGGTTTTGGGGTAAAAAAAGGTTTTGTGTGAGGTTAGCCCATGTGAGAGGTTTCTGGTTAGTAGTGAGGTATTTTTCTAGGGTCTTGTGTCTCTAGTGTCTATCATTTAACTATGAGTTGATCTTATATTAGCTCCGTTGTGTTTCTACACAACTTTTAGTGTTGTTAACTCTAGGTATGAACCTTTAGTGAGTTCAGTTTTTGGGCTTGGGTAGTTTTTGGATGCATTTTTTGCTTGGCTAGCCACTAAGATTCTTGGTTTTGTTGTTTGACCCTTTTAACATATTTTTCTTGTTAGTTTCCTAATGTTAGGAACTATGTGTTATTAGTAAGTCCATACTAGGATGTTCCCTTTAGTTACTTGTATTCTCCTAGGTTTCTAGTTGACTCCCCACCTTTTTTCTCATGTTTTAGAGTTATCCTAGGATATTGGGACTACTTGTGTGTGTCCTTGTAGTTTCCCTTTGTTTGAGGATCTCTCCTTTTGGATTTTGTTTTTGGCAGTCTTCTCCTTGGATGGAGATTCTAGATCCCACTTAGGATGTGTGGTCCTTTGGTTTTATGGGTTCAGGTGGAGACTCTTTCTATGTTTTTTCCCTTACTATGAATCCTCTCACTTTGTAGCTTTCTTTACTGCTAATTTTCATGATTTCACTATTTTACTGAGTTGTTTTCTTTGTGAATTATTAGATTTTTTTTCATGTTTTTGTGTGAGGATATATACTTCTCTATTTTTTTGTGGTCTATAATAACTAGTGAGTCATTTAGAGGACCTGTTGTGGCATGAGATTCACTGGTCCCATTTTCCTCATTGACATCGTCTCATAGGGCAACTTAGGTAAGTGCAGGTATGGCCTTTATCATGTATTTATTTATAATTGTTTAATTCTGAGCATGTTTAGTATCTTTTAGGAATATTATTCAATTTTGGGCACCATGTGACATATTGATACATGATAGGGAACTTTTTTGGTCATTCCCTATAGATATTTAATTCTTAGGGTGATATTCCCAAGTTGATGACGGTTAGGTGGTGCAGAATCATCATGTGGTTTAGGGTTTTAATTTTCAATGTGGATAGTGTGATGATGTTTCATATTAAATCCACTTCTGTATTTAATTTCCAATGTGTATAATTGTGAATTTGGTATTCACTTGTTTTGTTTTTAATTAAATGTATGATTTAATATGCATATTTAGTATGACTAATATTATATTTAATTTTCCTTTTAAATGTGCTTTAATATGATCTTTAAATATTGAATTTAATTTGTGCATGTTTTATATGTTTTCTTCCTTAGTATCATCATCCTATGATCTTTATCATCAACCCTTACATATCTTAGTTTTACCCCTACGTGATTTTCCTTCTTCCTTGCCTTTACACTTACGTGAGGTTCTCTTTACCCTTATGTATCCCTATTGAGTTTTTATTTACCCTTACACAAGTCCCCTTGACCCTTATGTAAGTTCTAGGTACCCCTACCACTCTTTGTTATCCTTACATAACTCCCTGGGTACCCTTACATGGGCCTTTGCTTCTTTGGATTACCTTTATGTGAGGTCTGTGACCTTTACGTATCCCCATATTTACCCTTACATGGATTTTTGTTCATGGATTTTACCCTTACATAAGATAGGTGTGCCCTTCTGTGGGAGTTGTTTTACCCTTACACGAGTGGTGTTGACCCTTATGTTATGACAACCTATATCTTTAATACACTTTATTTCAAGATTTATTACATAAAAGTACACATAATAAAATTTCAAAAGATCGTGAAGCCTAGCGTCTTTGGAAAATTAGTTATATAGCATAACAAATTGCAACAGGAATACAATGACATTATTTAAAACTTACTTAACATGCTCCTAAAATTCCATCATTCATCTAAAACTGCATGGGATAACCTGGAGACGTACATAATAAGTGGTGAGTTATAAATACTAGTAAGGGAATAAACAAATCATAGCATAAGTTAAAGTACTACATGTGATACAAGTGGCATGTCAAGGTAACATAAGAGAGATGAGAATTATAATCTTGAGTAATGAGTCATGATATAACATGACAGCATAAAGGAAACATAGGAATGAAGCAACAACATAAAACATGAAATCATAAACATAATTCAAGGCTAACCACCAAGACAACATAACATAGTATACTTAGTGTAGAATGGGAAAACCCCCTTACCTTCAAGGTGAGGTGGAGGCCTTCTTTTATAGATAGAGAAAGAGGAATACAAATATGATTATTTTGATGTGGGACTCGGAAATACCCACAATAAAAAAATAGGGTTTAACACTCCCCCTCAAGCTGGACATTCCCACCTTGGACAATGAGTCCCACAAAAAATAAAGATGAAATCATACAAGACCAGACACACTCCCCCTCAAGCTAGGTTGTAGATGTTGTGGATGCCCAACTTGGAACTGAGCGAGGCTAGGCGAGCCCCTGGGAGGCCTTTGGGGAAGATGTCAGCAAGATGGTCCGTTGTTGGAATGTGGTGAAAGATGACATTATTGTGCTCCAGGTGGTGTTGAAGAAAGTGTCAGTCCACCTCAATATGTTTCGTGCGTTCATGGAAGACAGAATTCGAAGAAATCTTGGTGGTTGCCTGATTATCACACTAGATGTGAGTAGATGTTTGATAATGAAATACAAGCTCTTGGAGGAGTTGTTTAAGCTAAATTATATCTGTAGTGATGGTGTCTATGGAACGGTACTCAGATTCCACACTGGATTGGGAGACGACATTCTGTTTCTTGTTGCGCCAAGAGATGAGGTTGCCTGCCAAGAATATGGAAACCCCAGAAGTAGATCTCCGAGCAGTAAGATAGCCAACATAATCAGCATCACAAAAGGCCTCAATATTTAGATGATGATGTTGGTAGTAGCGAAGACCACGAGCAGGATCTCTCTTGATGTATTTGGAAATGCGGATGACAGCATCCTAATAAAAGGTGGTTAGATGTTCCATAAATTGACTCAC
Organism: Viscum album; assembly: GCA_963277665.1. Taxonomy (NCBI): domain Eukaryota; kingdom Viridiplantae; phylum Streptophyta; class Magnoliopsida; order Santalales; family Viscaceae; genus Viscum; species Viscum album. Next base: position 390,313,798 of record OY728153.1, on the reverse strand, counting down.
TTTGCCAACAACTCAAGCAATGTCAGGATGAGTCATGGTGAGATAATTGAGTATGCCCACCAGTCTACGGTAGCACTCTGGATGTGGATATAGTGCTGAGAAGGCATAAAGAGACCTTTCCCCAGGCTCCAAAGGAGTGTCGACGGTAGTGGCATGTGTCAGCCCAGCATCCTACAGAATATCCAACACATACTTCTGTTGGCAGAGAGAGATGGTGTCCGAAGAATAGGATACCTCGATGCCTAAGAATTATGTGAGAGGACCGAGATCCACAGTGTGGAAGTGCTGGTGAAGATTCCCCTTGAGATGGGTGATACCTGCAAAGTCACTGCTGGTGATGATGATATCATCCACATAAACGACCAATAGGATGCAGCCAACATAGCTCATCCTGTAGAACACAGTGTGGTCCTTCATGCTGTGAGAGAGACCAAAGTCAGTGATGACCATGCTAAAGTGGCCGAACCAAACATGGGGAGACTTCTTTAGGCCGTAAAGAGAGCAGCAGAGTCGGCAGACTTGAGACTCGGCGCCGGAGGCACAAAATCTGGGGGGTTGCTGCAGATAAACCTCTTCTTCAAGGAATCCATATAGGAAGGCATTCTTAACATCCATTTGATGAAGATTCCAATTATGATGAGTGACCAGAGAGATGAATAATATAACAGAGTCCATTTTGGAAACTGGTGAAAAGGTATCAAAGTAGTCAATACCGTAAGTATGCATGAAGACATTGTCCATAAGGTGGGATTTGAGGCGATGGAGAGTGCCATCGGGATTCAGCCTGACTGTGTAAATCCATTTAGTGCCTACCATCTGTTTTCCTACTAGAATGGGGACAAGATCCCAAGTATGGTTTTCTTCCAGAGCCTGCAATTCATCTTGCATTGCTGCTAGCCACCTGAGGTGAGATTTGGCATCACCAACTGTGCGAGGAATAGAAATTGTCTCCAGAGCGGACAGACCCCTGTATGAAGATACAAATAGAGGAGTACTCTATAAAGAGTGTGTACCTTTCCATAGGGCAATGGGAAAGTCCTCGGGCGGCGGGGCAGGAGCATCGGACGAAGCGGGGACGACAGTGTCATTGGCCGAGACAGGGGATACAGTTGATGGATGATGGAAGTAGACCTGACCAAAATGGGTGTCAACAGGGGTTGACACCGGTGGAGGGTGGATGATGAGATGAAGAAAATCATCGAAGGTGGGGTCAGGATGAGGAGAGGGAAGGGAGAATAGAGATATCTCAACAAATGCGACATCATCCGAGATAACATACGGCCGTAGGTCGGGTGAGAAGCAGCGATATCTGCACTGAGTGCAGGAGTAGCCAAGAAAAATGCACTGGAGGGATTTGGGATAGAGTTTGGAGAGGCTAGTACGTTTGTTTCAAACATAACTGAGTCATCCAAACATGCGAAGGGGGAGGGATTGAAGAGGGATATAGGATAAAAAGGCCCAAAAAGGAGTCTCTCTATGAAGGATAGAGGAAGACGGTTTATAAGGTAGGTGGCAGTGAGAATTGCATCTCCCCAAAAATATTGAGGCACCTGTTGATGGAAGAGGAGGGAACGAGCAATATCCAGAATATGTATGTTTTTTCACTTGTTCACGTCATTCTGCTGGGGTGTATCATGAAAAGAGGTCTGATGAAGGATTCCTTTTGTCTAGAGAAACTACCAAAAGAAAGTGGAGAGATACTCACGCCCATTATCTGAGAAGAGACATTTCATAGAGATGGAAATTTGGTTTTTAATTTCATTGTAAAAGGTTTGGAATGTGGAAAACACTTTAGAGTGTTCTTGAAGGGGGTAAATCCAAGTCATTCCTGAAAAATCATCAATGAAAGATATATAATATTTATACTCCAAATGAATCGAAATGGTACAAGGACCCCACACGTCTAAATGAACTAGATAAAAAGGGTTTGAGGCCCTTGTATCCACTGAGGAATGTATGTATTGCAATGATTTTTTGAAAATGTACATGACTCACAGTGAAAATAATTATGCCAACTAAAGTCTGAAAAAAGCTGATTAATGGTGGAGGTAGGCGGGTGTCCCAATTGGTAATGAAGATCCAATGCTCGAACAGAGGCAGACATGCAAGCGATGGGTGTCGGTCCATCGAACATGTAGACCCCGTCCCGAAGTTGGCCTCTACCAAGTTCCTGGTTCATAGTCCTCTCCTGAAATACAGCACTAGAGGAGGTAAATATGGCAGCACAGTTATAATATTTTGTCAGCTTACTGATGGAAAGAAGATTAAATGGACTACGGGGCACATGTGCCACAGAGTGTAGGTGAATCGATGGAGTCAGGGAGCATGCACTGAATCCCACAATGGGGATAGTGGAGCCATCGACAATGGTGATGGATGATGAACTAATATAAGGGAAGTAGGAGGTCAACATACCAGCATCACCAGTGAGGTGGTCGGAGGCACCTGAGTCGAGCATCCATGTAGGGGAGCGACAGCCTATAAAGGCAGCAGAGCGAACATAATGGGCCAGAGAAGTCGAGGATAAACTGGGTCCTATGGGGTCCTAAGGATCATGAGTTAGCCGGATGTCAGCCATAGACAGGTCCAGAGATAGTGGAAGAGTGGTGACTGCCAAGGAATCCTCCTGAACTACTGTTTTTTCCTGCCTTGGGTGCTGAGATGGGCATCCATGAAGAACCCAACATCGGTCAATCAGGTGTCCAAGCTTGCCACAATGTTGACGGAGGGGGTGTGGATGACCTTCGACATGGCCACATCTAAGAGGGATCAAGGAGCATCCACTGCCATGACCGATGAGAGCTGATTGGTCGATAATGGGGATGGGAGGGGGAAGAGCCCGTTGGGCCTTGATCATCTGATGATAAACCTGTGGGATCTCCAGTGTCGAAGGGCTGGAGATAAGCTTGGTCGTCGTGGTGGAAAACTTTGGAGTGAGGCCACTGAGAAGAGTGAAGTTGCAGAGTTGGTCCCACTGGGTCTGATCCTCTATCAGTGTCTGGGGAATGGGCCACAACTCCTGCAATTCATCATGAATCCCTTTCCATTCCATGAAATATGTGGTGAACTACTGGTCCTGCTGTCGAATATGGGACAGGAGATGGAGGAATCAGAAACTTGAGCCAGGTTATTGGTCTTGGAATACATGATGTTCAAGGATTCCCAGAGTTCCTTGACTGTATTCGCCATGCGGGTGACATCCTTGACCAATTTATCCATTGAATTGACTAGTAGAGCAAAGATCTTTCTATCAGCAATCTTCCACAAATGGTATTTGGGGTCAGTTGAAGTCAGGGGAGGATCCTCAAGGTGATGATCAAGGTTCATCCTGGACAGGGACATCACCACAGTCTTCTGCCAGATGAAGAAATTTGTGGATTCCAACCAATCATCGATGAGGCGGGTGGAGGTGGTGATCATCTGAGGTAGAGGGGAGGAGTCTGCTATGGAGGCATCGGGTAGTGGTCTAAGACATAGTGGTGGGAAGTTCCAGAATCAGCAGGGGTTCGGGTGTGCCGGGAAGTCGTGAATGGCCCTATGCAGCGGAGGTGACGGGAAAAGATGGAGTCCTAGGAGATGACCCGGCTAGAGCATCGGGAGGGCGGCTCGGAGAAGATAGCGAGTGCTCCTTAAGGAGAGGTCGGCAGGTTCTGATTCACACATAGGGAGAAGGGCCATCGGGGGGCGCTAGAGGCATCGCGCGTAGAGGAGGAGTACTACAAGAGAATTGCTGTTTAGCGGCGGTTTTTTTGTGTTTAGCGGCAGTACATGGTTTGGCGGTGGTTTCTATAAACCGCCACCTAATACGGAGTCGGAAATCTATTAGTGGTGGTTATTTCCGTTTCGCAGCGGTTTACAGAAAGCGTCATAGCCACCACATTTCACGGCGATTTTACTAAGTTTAGCGGCAGTTTTTACGAGCCATGGACATCAGTTTATTCGCGACAGTTATAACTGACGTGAATAAACTCAAATCCAGTAGTCGTAAAACCATTGTTGAACTCACGAGAACCTCCGTGGAATGATCCCCTACGATGCAACTATTTAGCAGTGGTTAAAACCACCAAAAAACGTAAATTTTTTACATTTAGTGGCGGTTTTCACCGTTTAGCGGCGGTTTAAACCGCCGCCAATGTACATTTCGTGGCGGTTTAAACCACCGCGAAAATCTGACCAGAAAAAAAATATAAATTTTTTGCTTCCGCTACACCACTGCCCTTAAAGACAAACCAAACCGGAAATACCGCAGTATAAAAACAGCATGCATATCATGAATGAAAGGAAGAGGGACAATAATTTAGAATGTCTAAAAAATTTGATCATTCATAATTTAAAAAAGGGAGGAATATCCACATTTTGAAGTATCTCTGATGTTTCATAAAAAATGGAATGAATTACAAGGTTTTAACTATGATAAAATATGATCAATCACACATGAAATGTCAGAAAATGTTTGGAAATAAGTTTCAATCGAACACTGAAGTTCCGATCACCCCCCTTCTTCAGATTTCACTCTACAATGAAGAGTCTTGACCAAATCCATCAACTCCACAACCCTCTTTTAGGTAGTTTCCAAGAAATATGATGATATTAAAAGATATTTCCTCAGATGAGCTATGATTTCCTCACATCTCCATATATGTATAGTCTAAGAATCCATGTGAGCCTACAATTTGAATATCCAATTATGAACTTGCTCAAATGCCTCTAAGGACTCCCTTATCTTCCTAGAAAGAGGATCCTCATCTATAAGATCATGAAAATATATTTCACTTGTCTCCAAATCATACTGATTTAAAACAATTTGATTCATAATTTTATATAGAGCTTGTCGGTAAAAACCACCAGCACCCAAGTCATTAAATAATTTATAAACGTTTTCCCCTTGGTTGTGGAATATTTCTATGTGGGTATGAGTGATCAATCCATGAATCTACTAAAAAAATTTCCTATTTTGTGCCTCAACCTGTGTGACTAATGGAGAATGTGTGGAAAGAGGAGGAATAACTAGTTGACTCAATGAGGAAGAAGGAGAATAAGCCTCATATGACCTTATCTCAATAATCATATCATATGTAGCCTATGATGTAATATTAATTTCATCAATAAAGTTTATTTCACCATTAGGGTAGTCATCACTAGAACGAGTTTTCTTTCTTGATTTCTCACCCAGATCTTTGATCATCTCCATCGTCACCACTAACAATGATACTAGTGAGGAAAAACGACTATCCACATGATGGACCACCTATCTTATCACACCATAGATTCAAGATGTTACCCACTCTTGGGCATAATCTTGGGAAAGGAATGCAGGAGCATCAACAAGCAGATGTATGATTTCATCTTTGATATTCTCATATGTCGGCTGTAACATCCCAAGTAAGTAATGAATAATAGATATTTTTATCTATATCTATTAATTATTAAGATAGTGTTATAGAGGCTTAAAATGAAAATAAATACAATCTTATGCATGGAATACACTAATATTCTTAAAAGATTGTTTTACTGCCTTTTGATGGAAAACCATTTTTGAATCTATATTTTGAAAATTTTATAAACTATGTTTGTCAAAATAAACTTATTATTTATGATTGGGACATCAAAATTTACTTTTTGTGAATTTTTGGTATTTTTCTGACAATGTTCATTTTTTAATGAATAGTGAAAAATACTGCATTTTACATCAAAACTGCTTTTTAATCTAATTTATTTATATGATTAGATTATGTTTTGAATTTCTTTTGAAGTGAAATTAGAATATATTTTTACCATTTTATCCAATGGTGGTCATTGGAATCAATTTCACTTTGAAATTGGACTTAAACTAGTATCAATCTTTTGATACTTATTGTTTTGTAAAAACACGCTATTTGCTCTGGCAGCGGGAATTAATTATTAAATTAATTAATGTGACTTATATGATTTGAATTTTGTAAAATAGACTTCATTTTTGAATTCGGAATATCAAATATAGCTTAGGGTGAATTTTTGGTAATTTTCTGAAAAACTTCAATTTTTGATGAATAGTGAAACCACTAAGTGGTAATCAAGCAAACTGATTTTTCAGTTAAATGAAAGTTTACCACTAATGTGTATTGAATTTTGAAAATCCGACATACATGGTTGTCATTAGTATGTAAAATGTGGTTCAATGAGATTATAATAATTTTTTGGTGAATAGTAACTTATTAAGTTCTTAATCACGATTAGTGGTAATTAGGGTAGTTTAAGGTCTAAATAAGGCTTTAATAATATGAAATGACCTAGACACATGTCCCAACCTCATTGGTTGTGTCCTGGCCGACCATGACATGCCATGGGTAAACTTGGGGACCCCATGGATCCACTTTTGTTGGGAAATGACATAAATTACTTTTTATTTAATGTTAAAGTGAAAATGACACAAACATAATATGTTTTACGAAAACAATTTTTAAGTGGAGTTATACAAGTCCAAATTTTGATTATAAATAGTCATTGGAAAGATAAAAAGATTTCCTATATCATAGTATTTTTTTTATAATTTTTAGACATTAAATAAATTAAATTATTTATGACATAATAATGATGCAGCGATGACATCATTATTTGACGATTTAAATAAAATGGAATGATAATGAAAAATCTAAACCCTACACATGGCCAAAACCAATTGGAAGAGTGGATTTCGAACCCTTATCACCTTATCCACGAATTATATCAATGTGGTACCTTTTAAAACCGAAACACATTTTCAAATAAAGTAATGTTTCTTTACTTTCCAAAAGTGCCCCTCCTCTCCTCTTATAAAAGGCCCCCACCTCTACCTCATTTCACACACTCTTCAAGCCTTTTTCTCGGCCAACCCCTGCCCATTTGCTCTCTCCACATCCCTCTCCTCATCCTAGAGTATTCCCTTTGGGAAGAATCCTTTCAAAGGAAGCCTTTAGGCTCAACTCAAAAGGAGTTACACTTTTAAAGGTAATTCATTCTCTCGTGTTCATTTGTTTTATTTTGCTTCTCCAACCCCCTAAACTCTTTTTATTTACTTCTTTTGTAACAACACCAGTATCTTAAATATACTATGATGTTGTTATATGATTTATTTGAGCTACACTCTCACACAACTACATCAAATGGTTAAAGAACATACGGTTTCCGTGGATGGCGAAATTCTGCCTCCCGAAACGATGATTGTTCAACACTCATTTAACACCTTCAAAGGTGGCCATTATGATGTCACTATTTTTATATATGATATATAATATGTTTATGTTTTCCTTAAGCTTCTGTTTTTTTTCATTTTTGGAATACCTTTATGGTTTCCATTATGGGTAAACACGATATCTTCATTTTAGGAAGTGCGGACTACCGCCCCCTAAAAGTGATTTGATTCGTTAATACCATATGTGGGATGTGTAAAGGATAAAGTTAATGATATTATATATGTTATTATAATATACTCTTATATCATTATGATTCCATTCCATAAAATATGAAATAGAAATGGAAGTAGCGTTCATGCGTACGTACGGCTTACCGTCTCCATGAACGGTGCATTTCATTTCTTACCTCTAAATTATGTAATATTATAAATGAATATATGTACTGGATATATATGAAATATATGATATCTAAATCATGAATACAATTCTGGATATAATTAACCTTTGACCAAATTAACAACATGTAAGTGTAAGAAGTCTATTTTTGACTTAAGAACCAAATACCGACAAAATGAACATTATTAACTTAACTGATTACATGATGTTCATAACATGGTATAAAAGGAATAATGAACTTGAAAAAGATTCATAATCAAGTAGAGATTAACTCAAGTTTATTATTCAGGAGATTAAAGAACGGTCGAGTCAAGTCGGATACGAGGTATGGGACTTCGTCTCAATCTCCTTTCATTGAGGCATATTTTATTTTATACACAACTTTCTTTTATACGGTGTATAAACCACTTTGACTTTTGTGTTTATTAAAAAGGAATATTTTTTTTATACGAAGCGTTTACTAAACGACAAAAGGGAATGTTTTTGTCGTATGTATGCGGCGACAACGACTTCTCCGCCGTCGTGATCGTTATTTGAGTTTCGGCTTCCTCTACAAGCCATACCTTCTTTTTAAAAGAAAAATAAATATCATGTTTTACTTTTCTTTTATTTTGGTATTGAAAATGGTTTTCATAATATTTTTATATCAATGTGTGGTATTGATATCTTGTGATTGAATGGTGGAAATGTTATGTTTCCTTTATGCATGTTTTATGTGATACGTTTATGTTGAGGTTCTTGGGCATTATTATGAAGACGGGTGGTTCCGTGATAGACTAAGGGCGGGTGAGCCCGTTATAGCTCTCCAATGCATTGGGTAACGCGAAGGAGTGAAACGTTAAGGTTTCTCCGAAGAGATTTTAGGGAATATACTGTGATGGGTATTCCAAACGTAACCAAGAGAGTTACTCCCTACGTAAGAATGTTATGAATGCCTCAAGTTACCTTTATGTCTTATGATTTCTATGATTTATTCGTGATTTTATGAGGTGTGTTAAAGTGCCAATGTTTTATGGGTAATGTATGATTTCATTCTTATGTATATATGAACTCATGTTTCCTTTCCATGTTTTTTTTTATAACCCATACTGAGTTTTTATGCTCATCCCAAGTTTTTGAAATGTTTTTCACAGGTCAAGGGAAAGGTACATGATAAGATGATAGAGTCAAGGATGTGTCAAGAATTAATCCATGTTTTATTTTAAATGTGTTTCCATTGATGGGAATGAAGAATACTATCTTTATGTAACCACTTTGTTTATATGTGGAATGTAATGCAAGTTTTACGATCTAATTCTCTAAAACTCTAAACCCGAAAAGATCCTCAATGTGTAATCTTGTAATAACTCAAGATTAAGTAAGGTTTAAGGCTGGGGCCTTATATCGGCATTATCCAAAATCGATGGATAACAATAGGTTGTCACTCCTCCAATGGTCCTCCAAAAGAAGAGTGGTGACACTTAGGGTGAAATCAAACTACCGATTGAATCCGTATGTTGTATAAGGTTTTAAAATAATTATATCATCCATCGTGGCTTCAAGTACCCCTTCCCAAAGATAGACCATGTACGACCTTTCATCAAGGGAACCGCTATAGTTATCAATAATCGGCCCAATTGGTGCATGAAAAGGGATAAAATCGAAGATGAAAGATTGGATCATTTCATATTTAACCTCATTGGGGATTTGTGACATGGTCCGAACTCCCGATATATTCAAAAAAATTGGGATAGATGAAGCATTGTGGATCCTAGTGGAATTTTAATATTTATAACAAAAAAAGTGCTCCTCTGTCAAACCAAACAAAAACTAGTGAGTACCCCTAGTAATTTAAGGAATTATACCTTATTGTATGTTTCCCTAGAGTTGATAAATATGTGAAAGGATCAACACTACCAAATTGTGGTATTTTCTTCCACAAGTCTCCCCACCATCACCAAAGTGCTGACACTAATACCTAAATGCATAACCCAATCCTGGAAAATCCACCCATTAAAAACATGGATATAATGCCTATCAGCCTAAGGTCTAAGGAGATCTTCAAATTCACTTATTAGAATCATGATTTATAATCCCTATCTTTTATAATAGGAAAATATGAGCTAGAACTATTTCTGACTTATTGAGAAGGTAACTGATGATGGTGTATGGTAGTTGGCATGTCCCCACTGTAATAAATAAAAATATGGATCCAATACATAAAAGAAATGAGAAAACACATTTTCAGATCCTTCCTAAATTTCTACTTCACAATAATAATCATCTCTTTCGCTAAAATTGTTGTTTGTTGGGGATCATCCCAAAAATCCTTAGTGTATATGAATTTATCATACATCTCTACAAGAGGGGGATTACTAATGTGAATCCATTAACATGGAATTGGATTGATAAACTATGAACTCTTACATTTTATGAATCCACTACCCCCTCACCACTAAAAAATAGTAAAACCATCTCAACATAAGAGAATGTTACTTAGTTCAAATTCAAAGTAGTATAACATGTGAAATGACCCAATTTGTTCAACACATCAACAATGGGTTTAACTCCTAGTCATCCAAAATATCGACTACCAATTCAAACACAGGCCTAAATGGAATGATATATACCACACTCGAGAAATCAAGACATAAAAAGAAACATCAGAAATCAATAAAATGCATAAAAGGAAACATGAGAAATCAAGGAAATTTTAGGACATGAAAATGTTTGGTGGAAAATATGTACCACAAATGTTACATATACAAACCAACTGTTCCCATATTTGTTCAACACATGTACAATACAACTACTCATGGTCCGATGATGCATCTTCACCCTTGCCACCTTCATCACCACTTTCTGTTGTCACCTGTAAGAACATTACATTGAAAATTAAACACGGTTGCATATTTATATTAAAACTTAAAACCAATGAAAGTTAGAAAACTAAATAATTTTGATTTTTTTGATTTACTTTCATACCACCAGTCGATGCACTAACACCGGGGGCATATCTGCTCATATTATGATGTATTTCAATCAACTCTTTCTGCAAAGCAGATATCTGATCCCCCTGCTGGTGAACTGTGTTTTGTAGAGGAACAATCTATTTCTGAGCATCTCCGGGTATGGGCTGACTAAAGCCAGGAGTAGATGAATCTTCCATCCCTGGTGGCCTGCTAAAAACCTCAGATGGTATGGGTCCCAAACCCATCCTACGCACTCTACCAGGATTCTCCTTCCCTAGGACTTTACCAATCGGGTCATCCTGGGAGACTGAGTAGGACTGCGCAAGATTGGCATCCCATAGTTATTTAATTTTTACCTATAAATCAAATATAAATATATATTAACACAGTAAAAACTGTTAATAAGTTATTATAATAAAAAATTGACTTCATACCCCAACTTCTTTAGTAGGCTCATTAACAAAACTTCCATCTGATTTCTTGTGAACATCCAGCCATAGTTCACTTCGGGATGCTTCGTGCCATAAACTCTATGACTGCATTAAGAAAATATAAATCAACAATTTAATATATTAAACAGATAATACTGTCTTATAAATATTTAAACTAATTAAAAGATTACCAATGTCATTCGGCTTCTAGAAAAGCTTTTTGAGCCTGTAGTGTGAGGGATGACTTGCTTAGCCCGGTTTGAAGCATTCTTTCTTGAGAGATCCTAAAATAAATAAAATGAAATTTAATAGTAATGTATTCAATGTCATGTCCTCTTCATATACATGTATAAATGTAAAATGAGGATAATACAATAATATATATTTCAATACCATTCGCTTCTCATCATGATGTCTGCCAACAAAAACTTTCCACTGTTCTTTTGGTACCCCACTAGGTAGCTTCTCATACATTTGTTGCACAGTCAATGAGGTATCGTTGACATCACACCACAATATCCATTTGAAATCTTTCCATTTATTACCTAGATTTTTCAGCGTCCACTTCCGTGCTATCACATCAGCAACTGTGAAGTGGAAGAACATCTGTATACAGAAATTCATTTTGAACATATTAGTAACATGACATTCAATTAAACCATAATGTAATAAATTTACCTTTATTTGAGAATAAAAAACTTCATTTTTCCATCTTAGAGGCATATGTCTCTAATCATCATATGAAATAGGAATGGAAATGGGATCTACTGCCAGCTGGCCTAGAATCTGGCCAAGTAACCCTGTGGTGTCATCCGTCGGGACCCTATAAAAATCAAATGGAATGACTATCTTTTCGCCAGTCATATTCCAAAAATCTGAACTTTTTATGTTTTTCTCCATAGTTGTATTTTTTTCATCTTCAATGAGCAAACAATTAGTATTAAAAAATGTAATAAATTTATTTAATTAAAATTTGTACCTATGACAGTGACACTCTAGTACGCTTGTGATGAACTGGAATGGGCGTGTCGGTGCCCCACTGCTGAGGCTCCGGAAGGGGGAGTCGATGAATCACCCTCTAATGGGACATCCAAAGATGGTGTGAGAGATGGTGCAGTGAGAGATGGTGCAGGAGTGTAGGTAGCTGGTGCCTCAGATGTCGTGGGGAGGGAGCCAGATGGATCGTCATCTGTCGCGGAACTAGATGAAATAGTATACCGCTTCTTCCTTGGCATTCCTGTCATTTAATCAAATAAAATTAAGTTCAGAATATATATTTCAAAAAAAATATGTAGAAAAAAAAATAAAAATGATAATAGATGCCCAGTACTAATAGACAAAATATATATAACAATGATAATGAATGACTGTAGAAATGAAACAAGTGGTTGCTGAATAAATAAATAATTGTACATAAAATAATTTTCCCCTTCAATCATGTTGGTTCCCTGCTCCATTGCTTCATCCACTTAATTCATTATTGCTAGACTAATATTTTCAATGTCATGATGGACAAATAATTCTGCTGCCTGTTGTTGATTAAATTCAATTTTAGAGGTCAAATTATCCACTTCATCACCCATATCATACAAATCTCTTTGTATTACGTGAGAAACTACACTACACCCTTCATCGACAACATCATTCACATAATATACCATTTTTGCTTGTGATTCTAAGATATATGGATCATGCAGTTCATGATCACCAACATCCATTAAGCGAGAGAAGTTCACAGAAGTAAATTGCAAGGAATCTCTTTTAACACCTCTGATAATATCGACCCATTTTAATTTGAATAAAACAATAGAAAAATGTATGTGGTAGTTTAATTCAATAATATCATGCAGCTTTCCGTAGTATTCTACTTCAGTAAATGTAAATATACCACTATTCTATGTTTTAAAACTCACTTCTCGATCGACTGTATGAAATCTAAATCCATTCACATTATAAGCGTTGAACTTTATAACTTGTTTTAAAGGACCTCTAGCAAGAAACTTCAAATCTTCGGACACCTCTGCTCGAGTATCAGTATTCATGATCTGAAAAAAGAAATATACTTTATTAGATTTACAAAATGTATGTGTCAAACTAATATTCGTACTTATTGCAATATTTATGAACTTACACGTCGTGCAAACCATTTTACAATCTCTTTATTAACAGATTTCATTATATCTTTCTCATTTAGTGTTTGGCATCTCATTTGTATCTTTGTTTGTATCCTTAACTCTTCAATAAATGGATCTGCAATTTTACTATTCAACATCACATATCTATGTGCTTGTAATAATTCCAATTCAGTCAGTGTCACATTTGAGGTCCTCCCAACTGATCAGTCAATCGCAGGAAATATTTTGGATTTATGATGTATTTGAGATTGATTCGATGTGTCATCAACACGTCCAACTCGATTAAATCTTGTCTCAATATCATCCAAGTATCGAGAACAAAAGGTAAGACACTCCTCATCCAAATAGCCTTCAGCAATAGAGCCTTCTGGTTGAGATTTATTTCTCACATATGATTTCAAATGCCCAAGATATCTGTGAAATAAAATAAACATAATTATGAATTTAATTAAGTACCAAAAATTGTTTACTTAACTGAAAAACATATAAATAAAGTAACTTTCAATTGGATACATCCATCGATAATGAGAGGGGCCTCCTAATTTAGCTTCCTCAACCAAATGCACAGTTAAATGCATCATTACAGTAAAAAATGACAGAGGAAAGATCATCTCCATTGCACAAAGGGTCAATAAAAACCTCTCCTGGAGGTTGTCAAGATGAAATGGATGTAGAGATTTCTCACATAGTTGTCTGAAAAATGTGCATAATTGGAGTACAACAGAAGTAATTTTTTCAGGTAATAATGTACGCAATGCCAATGGTAGTAACTGTTGTAACAAAATATGTGAATCGTGACTTTTCAATCCATGTAACTTACAATTCTTCAAGTCAACACACCTCGAGATGTTACTTGAATACCCATCAGATACCTTAACATTCTTTAAAATTCAAAGGAATGTATCTTTATCCCTATTTTTCATTTCAAAAAAATGTTGGAGGATACTTTTCATTCTCATCTGGCCAGAGATCACATTTTATGTTCATTGCTTGTAAGTATTTACAATCGTTGAGATGATCCTTCGACTTTCCATGCTCATTAAGCAATGTGAAAATCAAATTATCATAGACATTCTTCTCAATATTCATCACATCAAGATTATTCCGCAAAAAATTAAATTCCCAATACAGAAGTTTAAAGAATATACTTTTTTTCTTCCATTGTTACGTTTCGATTTCACTTGATGATGCACTTCGGACCTATTTTCCGCTATCATTCAAATGATGAACCTTCCCAAATTCTGTTTCAACATTTTCAAGTTGTGTCAATATTTCAAAACCAGTTAACAACTTTGGTGGTGGTCTACGATCACTGGAACCATTAAATTTTGATATGTTCAGCCGAAATCTATGAGATGCATCGAGAAATCTTCGATGACACAAGAAGCACCATTTTCTACTGTGAGGTAGCCATTTGGGATCAAAATAAAAGTTACAAACGGGACAATCCAAACCCGTGTAAGTGTTCCAACCAGATAAATTCCCAAGCCTAGGGAAGTCACTAATGGTCCACATTAAAGCAGCATGCATTTTGAACATTGTTTTAGAAGAAGCATCAAATTTCTCAACACAGTTTCTCCATAACTCCTGAAATTCATCAATCAAAGGCTACAAGTATACATCAATATTATTTCCAGGCATTTGTTTTCTAGTAATAATCATCGAAAGGATAACAGAAGTTTGTTTCATACACATCCACGGAGGCAGATTATAAGGGATCAAAACAACTGGCCAAATGCTATAACTAGTACTCAAAGTCCCAAATGGGTTGAATCCATCGGCAATCAATCACAATCGAACATTCCTAGGATCATCTGAGAAATCTAGATGTAATGAATCAAATGTCTTCCATGATTGGGAATCTCATGGATATCTCATTAACCCATCATTATTATTATCTATAGAATGCCACTTCATGTATTCAGCGGTTTTTGATGACATGAATAATCTTTTCAATCGAGGATTTAAAGGAAAGTAACGCAACACCTTTGCAGGTGTGTTCCTTTACTTCTTCTCCATGAAATTATGTTCATTCATACTTCCATCATCACCCTTTGCCTGCCATCTTGAAGAAGAACATTTCTTGCAATTCTATCTACTTGAATCCTCTCCCCAATAAAGCATATAATCATTGGGACACGCATGTATTTTTGTATAATTCAGACCAAGTTTGTTAACAACTTTTTCCATATCATAAAAAGATTTTGGGATTTTTGCTTCAGGAAATGCACCACGAATCAATTCCAATATCATGGACATTGCCTTATTTGTAATTCCACATAGACATTTGATATGGTACAACTTCAGCAGAAATGAAAGCTTTGAATATTTCAAACACCCACTATACAAATCTTGATTTCCATCGTCAACTAAATCATGAAATGCATTTTCCTTAGTGAAGTTTTCTCTTACATTTGGCTCTACAGAATCAAGAGGAGGATCCAATGACATGTTACAATCTTGATCTACCTGTGTTACAGTCTCAAAAACATCACTTGTCACGTTACAATTTGTAGCACCCTCTTATAGTTGTTCTGATATGTTTTGATGCTGATAGTGGTGTCTTGCAGTGCCAAATTCATCATTTATGAGGTTTTGCATTTCATTTTCTGTTGTCGACAAACTTGGGACCTCATTCTGTGGATTAACATCAGTGCTCAATCTTTCTATAACGTTCAATTATGCATGCCAAATCCAACACAAATATTGACCAGGGAATTGCTTCAGTATTAAATGTTCATAAACTTCATCTATCTTCAACCATGTTCTGAATTTACATTCAGGACATGGACATTTTATTCTCCCTTCAATGGGTCGATTAGAAATTGCAAAATCTAAAAACTCATTCAATCCCTTAACATACTAAGGTGTGTTCCTCGATAATGTGATCCAGCTTTTATCCATGTATATCACAATGTGCCTACACAAAATATACGATAGTGTAAGATTACAGAAACATAATATAATAAAGATGGCCCATTGATCATAAAGTATGCATAATATAATAAAGATGATTCATTGATCACATTTACCAATTCAGACCAACCTAACAAGTCTGGTCCATAGGAGACAGCGTCAACACCTCATTGAGGAGCAGTAAGAATATCAGGTTACACACTTATCATAACAGTGTCAGTCACACATTTATGTTGCCTCAAACAACACCCCATTGACGTATGATCGAAACCGATCATAATGCATTTTAAACCTGAGACATTATCTGATTGTTTAGGCTTGACCTTAGATGTCCTCCAAGAGGAATAGTGTTTCTCAATGGTTTCATACACAACCAACCATATCAAAGTCATATTTCCAAGCAATAACTGAAGAGATTTAAGACATGAGATCTCAAAAGAAATTCTAGAGGTATTTTTCTTTATTTGATATGTTTATGTTTAGTGTTGTGTGTTTTAATTAACAAATGACTCAAAGTGAATGTTTTCAATTTAAAATCATATTTTAAAAGAAAAAAAAAAGGAGTGAAATACTCTAAACTAATAAAATGAATTCATGTTATTTTTATACTTTACGAAAACTATCATAAGTCATTTTTTATGTGTATTAATCATCCACACCTCAATATAATAAACAGTGTTACCGGTATGACATGAAACGTGTGTTTTTAGTGGAAAATTGAATTTTTTTGTCAAAAATGTGTATAAGTCACTAAAATTCAAGAAAAAACACGCTGGTTCTCTTTATAATTTATTAAAATTATGCATAAGTCATTTATGATATGTAAGAATCATCTACACATCAATCTGACACATGATGGGACCAAAATATGTTTTCAGTTTAAAAATGACATTTTAGTTAAAAACATTTCAATCAATGAAAACCTATAAAACCACTTTTATTTTTCTTGATAATTAGGAAAATAATCCTTATTTCATTTGTGACTTATAGGAATCAACTTTATGTCAATCTGATACACGGTGTGACTGATATGACTCAAAGACCTATAAAAAACTCAGTTCACCCATCAAGTCATTGATAACTCCAAAATGAATTAGTTATCCTTTTATTCATATATTTTTTTCCATAATATTTTCTATGTATTCATGGAAGTAAATAAGTTGTGGAAATTGATTCCCAATCTGATCCAAAGAGTATACCATCCTTGGAACACTAATGTTGACTTCTCCAAGTCCCGAGCCATTTCACATCATTAGTGTATTTCATAATATCTTATAGGAAGTCAAAATTTTCCTTCAAATATTTGTAATAATCCATAAAATATATAACATTTTATTTTTATATGGAAGAGGAAGTCACATGCATCCAAAAATGTGAAATAAATTTGAAGGATGCATCCATAAATTCTATTGTCACACCAATTTTCTTCAATTCGTTTTTGAGAGAGAATATGTTGTTCAAATATAATCTCACATCTACCAAGTGAAAGACATAAAACACATAAGGAATCCTTATTTTGGATAAAGAATATAACATTTATCTGGTGAAAAATATCCATAGTTCGACATCAAGAATTTATTATTTTGAATCACTATACTAATCATGTTAGATAACCCATAATGTTGAATTTATTGCAGAATAAAAAAGAAAAGTGTTTTCTATAAAAAAATATTATGTAAGGTGAATATTTCAAATGATTAATAAATAGAAGATATTTTTTATCAAATGAAACAGCCAAACCAAGAAACATTAGTTCAAATTTATATGAACAAATCTCTATCCCATACTATTTATCAACAATGAAAGATACATCACTGATTTTTTGAAAGTACTCCATCCCTAATCAAACAACATCGAATTTGTTGGGGATTTTTCAACCTTGGAAGTTCTCATTGATAAGATATAATCACATATCCATTTTGGAGTCATTTAATTATGTATTATTTGTTTTTTACATGATAATTCACCATGAATGTGTTCATTATAGTAGAGAATTGGTTTCCAAGACTCCAAAGGAAAAGCTGTGAAAACTGGCCAAAATTGATCATTAAACGTCATGAAAATCACTTAAACGACGTGTAGAAATCAATTAATACATGTCAAAAGTCTCAAATCAAGTCCTAAAGAAATTAAAATTCATGAAAATATTACCCGACGTGAATCTACAATACACGTCATGTAAGATTCAAAGGCCTCTTCCAAATTAAATTTCAAGACGTGAGAAGATTCATATCATGAGTTTCAAGTACACATCATGAGATGATTCAAATATCCAATACTAGAAGAATCGTGTAGAGATTCACACCAGAAAAAAAATCAGATAAAACCATGGATCGAGATTATAATATGTGAGAAGTTTACACGTCATGTAATATCTTCACTATTGAATTTTCAGTGTGCATACAACAACACATAACTTTATTTCATCACAATTTTCTCTTTTCCTCTATTGTTTTTTTGACTTATTTACACAACCAACTAAAATCTATATAATTTTTGTTACTATTTTGATTAAACCAAAGTTTCACTGATTTTTCTATATGTTTTATTCAGTTCATTCATCAATGTTGTTGTTTGACATCTATTTCACATTTTTATTTCCATTCAACATCTGCTTCCCCATAAGTTCATACTTTTTTATTATTTCAAGTAAGTTGTTCATGGATTTATTACTATTTTGATTGTGAACTATTTGACTCCTGAACCCTTAACTGGGAACTGTTCTACTTCAACTTCCTTGTTAATGTTTTATGCATGACTTAAATTGTTTATTTATTATTGATTATTACCATCATGAGAGGCTAAAGAGATTAGGTTAGTGGTTGATATTAGGGGAGTTTTGAAGTTAATGAATCTATAAATGTTATCTTTGTAAACCTAAGTCTAGTAAATAGGTTACATAACAACTATTCATTCAATTATTTTTGGAATCCCTAACCACATGAAGTTTAAATGAATGAACCTGACCTGATTAGAGTAGAGTAGGCTATGACCATCATCCTAAAATACATTCTTCCATATAAGACAAGATTAATTCATCTAGGTTTTTAGCTATATATGAACCAAGGATTAGTTTCATCTTATATATATCTAGTTGGTTTGACCATGATCAAATTTTTCTCTATGTACGGATTTGCAGCCTAAGCCATTTGAATATTCAAAGTTGGGATCAAGATTATCCTTTTTACTTGAATCCCAAAATTAAACTTGATACATACCATCTCCATAAATCCTAATCCAAACTCATTAGATTTATTCAGATATCAGACTCAATCAATCTCTTGATGAATCCTATAGAAATGGTTCAATGTTCTAGTCCATTGTTGCCATTTTGATTAAACCAAATTGTTGTTGATTGTTCTACACACATTCTTCAGTTAATTCATCAATGTTCACCATTTGAAATTAATTTCACATTGAATCTTCACTTGACATCTACTTCACCATATGTTCTTACTTGTTTGTTTTTTCAAGTATGTGGTTGATTGATTTAATAGCTGTTTTGGTTGAGAACTACTTGATTCTTGAACCCTCAATTGTGAAATTTCATATTAAAACTTATTTATTAGTATTCCAAGCATGACTAAAATTGTTTCTTTAATATTGATTATTACAATCATGAGTAACTAAAATAATTAGAGTAAGTTTCAGGAATAGGGGTGGTATAAACTTATTGAATATATAAATTGTAACTTGGTAATCCTAATCCAAGTAACCAGGTTATATAATAACTCTTTATTAAATTATTTTTGGAAAAACATACCAAGATATGTTTAAATGAACAGACTGGACCTGATTGGAGTAGAGTAGGCTATGACCATTACAATGTGATATATTATTCCATATAAGTTAGTATTAATGAATCTAGTTTGTTATATATATCCAGGCCAAGGAATAGTTAAATATTATATAGATCTTTTTTTCACCATGAATAGTTATTTATCTATGCATAGCTTTGTAGCCTAAGCCGTTAGACTATTCTGAGTTAGGATCGAGATAATACTTTTTACATGAACCCAAAAATTTACCTTGAACCCTACCTTCTTCTTAAATCCTAAACAAAACACAATATCATTAATCAAATCCCAAACTCAATCCATCTCATGAGGAACTATACACAAAGGGTTCAAAGTCCTAGTTTCATTCCCACCAAAACATTCCTCATGGGTTCGACCCCACATTATAACTATACTAATTTATTGTAGAAAGTGTATATTGGGGTAAAAAGAAATTATAATATGACTGCATCCCATGAGAATTAAACGATGTGCATTGGTGTGTCAATTTTTTGCGCTATTTCTGGGATATATTTTAATATTCTTAGGAACAGGAAACATCGACACAAACCTTGGATTGCCTCAATCACCCCTTTATCATTTCATTCTTTCATTCTTATTTTTGGATGCAGCATCATCCTTATTCTTCAGGCGTAGTGCATTCATCAGGGCCCCTTGACACATTCAAAGAGCCTTGATGGATTAATGCGATGTTGCATCCTAGAAGATGAGATCCAAAGTGTTTTAGACATGTTTCACAATTCACCAACTAGACCGCATCATGTAATAGAATGAACATTAGAAAAAATCCAACCACATTTACTTTTTTGTCCCACACTTCACAAAGATATTAGAATTTTTTGTCAGAGCTATGACCGGTGCCAACGAACTGGCACCATTGGAAAAAGAAATGAAATACCCGAAAACCAGATCTTGGATATCTAAATCTTCAACATTTGTGGAATAGATTTCATTGGGACACTCCCCAATTCATGTGGCGTGTTCTATATCCTTTTTGGCATTTACTACATCTCTAAATGGGTAGAAGTTGAAGCTACCACTCATGTCACCAAAGAAGTAGTAATGAAATTCTTAAAGAAAAATTTGTTTTCAAGATTTAGATTTCCCCAACCACTCATTAGTGATCAGGGAACACTATTTACCAATAATTATATTAAAGGACTGATGGGGAAGTATTGAATCCATTATAACATAGGAACTCCCTACCACCCTTAAAAAGTGGGAAAATTGAATTATCAATAGGGGAAATCAAGAAAATCCATGAAAATATTGTAAACTCATATCCAATTCCATTAACACATGGAATAACAATTTCAATTAAACATGAATTAGGTATCAAATTAACAATTTTCTTCAAATTAACATGCTAAAACTTGGAGTAAAAACATTCTAATCAAATAATAAACATATATTGCAAGAATCTTGTAAAAAAAGATGAAAAATGTTACCAAAATGGAAAACTCACTTTGGGGTCGCGGTCGCAGTGAGAAGGGTCGCCGGGAAAAGGGGGGTCGCAGGTCACTGGGGTCACCGGTCGCGGGCTCCTCCGTAGACGCTGGTCACGGGGTCGCCGGAGACGGAGGTCGTGTTCGCTGGAGAAGTCGCGGGATCGCCGAGGGGGTTGCGGGAAGAAGGGAGCGTGAGGGGCCGGGAGGGTTGTGGGAAACGGGGGTCGGGTAGGGAAGGGTCGGGATTTTTTTAAAAAAAATATGGGTTTAGGGGCGGTTTATTAAAAACCGCCGCGAAACCTTTTTCAGAAAACATTTAGCGGCAGTTTTGTGAATCGTCGCCACAAAACCGCCTTTAAACCTTATTTATATTGTAGTGGAGGGCCGCTGGAGGCGTCGTGCATTGCGCGCAAAGGAGTAGGGTCGTCGAGGGGCTGCTAGAGGCTTCATGCACTGAGGGAGAGGAGGAGGGCAGTTGGGGTGCTGTTGGAGGCGTCGCGCACAGAGGAGGGTCAGACGGCGCAGGGAGGCATAGGTCATCAGCCGAGAGCACCGTGGGGATGGGAGGGGGCCACGTAGGGTAGACCGAGGAGGGAGGGGGTGCCGCGTAGGGAAAACCCAGGAAGGAGGGGTGCCACTTAGGGCAGAGTCAGGAGGGAAAAAATTAGAGGGAGGTCTTGGTAATAGGTTTTCTCTAATACCATGTAGAATGGGAAAACCCCCTTACCTTCAAGGTGAGGTGGTGGCCTTCTTTTATAGATTGAGAAAGAGTAATACAAATAGAAGTATCCCGATGTGGGACTCGAAAATACCCACAATAATAAAAAAGAGGTTTTAACACTTAGGATAACCTCTCATACACCATACATGTAATCTTATGAGATAAAAACATTATCCAATGCATTAGAGGGGTATATAATTTTAGGCTCACCCATCACTTTCATATAATGTACATGAAAAAGTGTGCCACATAGATTATACAACATAAGGAAGTCTCACGTCAATTTTAACCTCATGAATAAGTAGTGCAGGTTACATACATGTAAATACCCAATCAATGAAGGATAGGTAAAACTAGTTTAATACCCCCTAGTGGAAATGGAGATGAGAATTCACTACAAAAATGTTTGACATGAAAAATCGCAAGATAATTTTGACAACATAACGGATGTACATAAAGGTTTGTATAAGGGGTGAATGAGAGGAAAAGGGGCCTCTCATTACTTGGGAAAAATATGTCTCAACGGTTAGAGTGATGTGTAAAAATATATCCCAACTTGAAAAATTGGAAATAAAAAGGCACGACATAAAGAAGTGCTTGAATAAAAAGGAGGATATGATCCCTTACCTTGAGAGGGTGCTTCTAAAAGTACTAGCTTTTTTTACAATAATAGTTTTTCTGACCCTTATAAAAACTATTTTTTGACCTCATAAAATTATATTATAATTTATATTTAATAAATATTATTTAATAAAATATCATTTATTTCAAAAATTCTTGAATTCATCAAAAAGAGTTTCTTTATTGAAACTATATATTTCCAAAAAATACAATTTGTGTTTCATCATATCAAAATCAAGTTTTTTCCAAACTCATTATTTAATAATTTAAGAAGTAATATTAAGAAAGGATAAATATAATCATTTTTTTTATTAAAAAAATTACAAATTCATATTGTTAGGGTCTAGATACATAACTCTTTATTACACAGGTGAATGCCCTAAGGGTAAGGTGTGTGATGGTGGTATTTTCATGGGGTGGTTCGGCGAACATGGTTTGGGTTGTGATCTTGATGAGATTGAACTTATCTCGTAAACGGTTTCACAAAAACTTCAGTTGTTGAATCTCATTTTGGGCTTGGACAAGGGAAAAAATTAGTGATTCTATCTACCATAGAAGTTATGATAAATAGGCTTCATACGGTATGATCTTACTGGTCGAGGTCGTCGCTTTGTCTGTGTCAAAAAAGACTTTATTATAACCCTTAATATACTGATCTTAATGGTCATTGTACAAAATATATATAATCAATGGTTATGATACTTAACTATCTTTCAAATTTGATAGACCTTATAACAGTCCAAAATAACTTAAGTAGTGCATGTGTTTTCTATAACTTCATTACTTAATGAGGCATTTAATCTTTGTAAAAGAGAATTTTATTAATAAAAGTTCAGGTTGTTACATTCTTCCCACTTCATAAATTTCACCCCTGAAATTTTCATTTCATACACCAAAATATATGAGGGTACTTCTATTTCATCGCCTTTTTTGGTTCCCAGTTTGCTTCCTTAAACTTGTGGTTCTGCCACAACACTTTGACCAGGTGAGTTGTCTTGTTTCGTAGAACCTTATCTCTGTGATCTAATATCTTCATCGGCTTATCCTTGTATGAAAGATCATTCTTCAATGGTACCACCTCTAGATTCATTGCATGCGAGAGGTATAGTATGTACTTACTCAAGAGGGATACATGGACACATCATGTACTTGAGATAGGTTAGGTGGGAGTGATATTTGATATATCACCGCTCTGATGCGATCAAGGATATCAAAGGGTCTGATATATCTAGGACTAAGTTTTCCCTTCTTCTCAAATCACATGACTTTCTTCCATGACGATATATGAAGGAACACTATCTCAGACCTCAAACTCTAGATCACGTCAATGATTTTCCGCATAGATTTTCTATCAACTTTGTACAAATTTCATATGATGGTGAATGGTTTGAACATTCACTATCATCTCTTGGATAAGATCAAGTCCCATAAACTTCTCATCTCCAACTTCATCCCAGCATATTTGAGTCTGACGCCTCTTCCCATACAGAGCCTTATAAGGTGTCATTTGTATGCCTAAATAGAAACTGTTATTATATGAGAACTCCACTAAGGAGAGGTGTTGATCCTAACATCCTTGAAAATCCATTGAACAATATATCCTCTAGATTTTGAATGGTTTTTTGAGACTGACCATCTGTCTGAGGGTAATAAATAGTCTTGAATCTCAGCTTTGTATCCAATGTTTGTTGAAGTATTCTCCAAAACCTATAGGTAAACCTTGGATCTCAACCAGATACAATATAGAGTGAAACTCCATGCAGCCTTACCACTTACCTTGTGTATATCATGGCAGGTTGGTCAAAAAAAATATTCCTTGATAGCAATGAAATGTGCCGACTTGGTAAGGTGATCGACTACCACCCAAATGGAATTATTTCCTTTAGAGGTCTTGGGGGTCCTATGATGAAATTCATAGTTATGTTTTATCATTTACATACCGGTATGGGAAATGGTTTCATCATACCCTTAGACTTCTATCATTATGCCTTGACTCGTTGGCATACCAAGCATCGAGATATAAACTCCACAATCTCCCTCTTCATGTTATCCCACCATAATTTTTTCTTCAAATATATATACGTGTTAGTTATTCTTGGATGAATAGGGAAGGATGAGCTTTCGACATCATCTAGAAGTTCCCTATTCAGTTCTGGTTTTGATGGGACACATATTCGGGTTTCAGACCTTATAACTCCATCTTCAACAAAGTTGAACTCTGAAATATTCACTAAATTTTTTTGTAGCACATAATCATATTTTTGAGCCTCCTTGATCTTCTCAATAATATATTGTTGAGTATTTATTTGAGCAAGTTAGGATGAAGATACATTTATTATTCCCATATAAATCCTTTGAATGTCCAAGAAGATTGGATCTCTTGCAATCCACGTCATAGTTGGGGTTGTAGGATCATTTATACTCATAGCATATGCCACTTTGTTTTCCTTCCCATGATGGTAATGGATTGAACCATCATAATCATTGGTCAGCTCTAACCACCTTCATTGGCGCATATTAAGCTTCTTTTGTGTGAATATATACTTGAGACTTTTATAGTCTATATATATTTTACACTTCTCTCTGTAGAGATTATGTCACTAAAGTTTAAATGTGATGGTCACTGAAACCAATTCTATATCATGTATTGGATAGTTCTTCTCATGAATCTTTAATTGGTGGGAATCTCACTATCACTTTTTCAGCTTACATGAGTATACAACCCAATCCCTTTTTGGATGCATCACTGTAGATCACAAATCCTTCCCCACTGGTGGGTAATGTGAGCACAGGTGCAGTGATTAGCCTCTTATTCAGCTCTTTAAAGCTTTCTTCACATTCATCAGTCCATAAAAACTTCAATCTCATTTGAGTTAGCTTGATTAGTGGGATTGAATCGTGATAAGTTTCTCAAAAATAAATAATAGTGCCCAACTTATCCAAGGAAACTATGGATTTCTGTCACAGATGTTGATCTTGGTCATCATTCAATTGCCTCTGTTTTTGAAGGATCTGTAAATATCTCTTTGTTGGTGATAGCATGCCCCAAAAAAGTTACTTTATACAACCAAAACACACATTTATTATACTCTACATATAACATTTCCTTCAGCAAGGTCTTCAGTATATTATTTAAATGCTCCTCTTCTTCATGTTTTCTTTTAGAGTATATAAGAATATTATCTATAAAGACTACCACAAATTTGTTGAGTTAATCCCTAAATACTTTATTCATCAAGTCCATGAAGATTCATGTAACATTAGTTAGTCCAAATGGAATCACTATGAACTCATAGTGTTTGTACCTTGTACGAAAAACTGACTTGGGGATATCCTCCTTCTTCATTATTAACTGATAATATCCTGACTAAAGATCCAACATAGAGAAGTATTTTTCTCTATGTAGTTGATCGAACAAGTCGACAATCTGTGGTAGAGGATACTAGTTCTTTATTATGATCTTTTTGAGCTCATGATAATCAATGAATAGGTGCATTAACCCATCTTTCTTCTTGATAAAGAGGATCGGTGCACCTCATGGTGAAGCACTTGGGCGTAAACCCTTTAACCAGATTATCTTGTGATTTTTTCTTCATATCCTCAAGTTTAAACATGGTCATTCTATATGGATTCTTGGATATTTTAAAAGCTTCAAGTATGAGCTCGATTAAGAACTCAACCTCAAGGTAGGGAGGAAGACCAAAAAATTCTTCAGGAAACGCATCAGTGAATTCCCTTATAATGGGAATGCCATCAAAGATGGTCTTTTCTTTAGTATCAATCATCTGAGAAAGATATGCTTGTTGGAAAGGAATTAATATCCATGATTGAGAATTTGGTACCAAATAAGATTCATTCTCCTCCTTGTACTTTTATAGATTCAGAGGGTGATTTGCGATACGAAGGGTGATTTCCTTCTCTTAGCAATTTATGTTGGCTCTATACAAGGAAAGTCAATCCATGCCTAGAATTGCATCTAAAGGGAGTATCACAAGGTTTGATGGGAAATTTGACCCACAAATATAGACATGGGATGAGTTATATATTTGGGATGCAATAATTTATCCATTTATCATTTTCACTAATAGCTATACTTTTATGCTTTGCGGTGGTGTTTGAATAGTTCTACTAAACCTGTGAGGAATGAAAGAATGCATAGAAATAGGGATGATAAGTATGTCTTTCACTATTTTATTTTGGTTCTAATCATTTACTTCATCTAAAATATACTTAGGGATAAGATTTTTTTAACTATTATAGGCATAAAAGGGAAACCATGAACATTTAAGGGATAACTCATAAATGAAATATATTATTTTAACCTATGATTTTTAGGTGTCAATCTAAGTTATCCATGATCAATTTCTTAACATAAAATATTATGGGCATTTTTGTTCCCTTGATAATTTTTTGTAAGGAGTTTGAGAATTTACCAAAGAATATCTCTCAAGAGTGTCAAACCAGGTGTGCATCAAGTCTCATTGTCATGCACTAGTTGATGATCTAGTCCAACTCAATGCACTCTTTTCAGTGTTATTACTCCTAGTTACATTTGTGCCAAAGCTGCATCCACTTATAATATCCGGACAGAGATGTATTTTCTTGGAAGCCACTTAATCTATAATTTACCAAAATTTAGGGATGTTTTCCTATGTTTTTTCTAATCCCTAAGGCTTTCAATAGAGTGTTCTAATCCTGATCACAAAAATAACTAGACTTTGTTCTCATATACCAACTATGACAACTCATATCTTTAATACACTTTATTTCATGATTTATTACATAAAGTTATACGTAATACCATCTCAAAAGATCATGAATCCTATCATCTTTGGTAAATTAAGTACATAGAATAAAAACTTGCAACAGGAATACAATGAAATTATTGAAAACTTCCTTAGCATGCTCCTAAAATTCCATCGTTCTTCAAAAAATACATGGGATAACCTGGGAACGTAGATAAGAAAGAGGCGAGCTATAAATCCCAGTAAGGGAGTAAAATAAAACATAGCATAAGGTAAAACAATACATGTTATCCAAGATTCATATCAAGGTAACATAAGAGGGGTGAGAATCATAATTTTGAGCAAAAAAACATGATATAACATGATGACATAATGGCAACATAAGAATATGAAAACATAAAACATGACATCATAAACATAAGTCAAGGATAACCGCCAGGACAACATATCATAGTGTGCTTAAGATAACTTCATGTGCACCATACATGACATCTTATGAGATAAAAACATTACTCAATGCATTGGAGGACTATATAATTTCAGGCTCACAAGTCACTTACATATCATGTACATACATAAGCGTGCCCATAGTTATTAATGGCGAGGGCCATGGCTTCGCCATGGTGCATTTGGAAAAGCACACAGTGGTGCGCGCTATGGTGCACAATGGCACTCAGTGGTGTGGCGCGCGCCACTATGCCAACCTGTGCATTTGTTTGTTTTTTTTTTTGAAATTTTTTAGTCGGTGTCTGCTGACTCATATCTCGATCCCGATTAAAAACACCTCAAACGTACCTCATGTGTGACCTCCCCTATTGTGAACCCCTAACCTCTCTCTATGACAGTCGTAACCCAGACCCTGCTGGACCAAGTCAAGTCGTGCGAGTCATCTCCCTCGACACTAGCTTCCCGACTGAGACCGACCGACCACAACTCTACCCTCCTCATCCAGGGTAGGCACACGCACACAGCGAACCCCAAGTCCCCACCCAACCCAAGTACCATTTTTTTATTCATTTTTATTTATGTTTTCTTTTTTTCATTTATTAGTGTCCTTCCCACAGTTTGGAGGAAGGGCACTTCCCTTCCATTTTTTTATGCTACATTTTTTATTTATTTTTTTGTTTATTGTTTTTTTTGGGATATATTGTTTAAGATATTTAATTGTTTGTTTCAAATATTTCAGGAATTGTGATTTATTTCAAAATGTCTAAAGTAAGGCAACAAGAGCCTGCTTGGAAATATTTCAAGTTAGAAGATCCTCAAGATAAAAATTCAGTAATATGCAAATTTTGTGGTAAAGTAACGAATGGAGGTATTACATGATCCAAACAACATTTGGCCGGTGGATATAGAAACACAACTGCATTCCAAAATTGTCCACCGCATTTGAGATAGGGGATAAAAAATTGATGAAGATATAAGGGCTTTGAATGGAAAAAGGAATATAGCTGGGACCAGGATGTATGCAATTGATGATGATTTTATAGAAGAAGAGGTACAAGGTTTAGAACGTACAATATTTTATGGTGGAAATAAAAGGAAATCTATTTCAAGCAATAGTTGTGTGCCACAAGGATCGAGTTCTCAAAAAGGAAGCAATAATGATCCTGTATCCAAGGCAAAGGGAGTTATAGATGCATTTTTCACTCCAAGTCCATAAGAAGTTGTACAACAAAGAAAATTGTCTAATGTTAGACAAACAACCATCATGGATGCATACAAGGAGAAAAGAGATCATGTTTGCCAATTGTTTTCAAGGTGGATGTATGATGTTGGAATTCCTTTCAATGCTGTCAATTATGATAATTTTTCGGCATTTTTTGAGGCAGTTGTACAATGAAGACCTGGTATGAAACCTCAAAGATTACATGAGGTAAGAGTTCATTTGCTTAAAAAGGAATTGGAACATACAAATTTACAGTTGAAAGAATTTAGGGAAGTGTGGGCAAGAAAAGGATGCTCAGTCATGGAAGATGGTTGGACAGATCGAAGGGGGAGAACGTTGATAAATTTATTGGTTAATAGACCAAAGGGATCAGTATTTATTGAATCGGTTGATGCTTCTTCTTATGTAAAGAGCGGGAAAATGATGTTTAAGTTGTTGGATAAATTTGTAAAGAAGGTTGGACCGTCCAATGTGATACAAGTTGTCACTGACATCACTTCAAATAATGTTTTTGTTGGTAAATATCATTGTTATCAATAATTTGATATTTTCTTGAACTTTTATTTTTTTTCAATGATCCTTATTACTTACTAATATGAGTACTTTTTATTTTCTATTTTTTAATATGAATATTATTGGAGGAAACTTACTCTAATTTGTATTGGACCCCGTGCACCGGTCATTGCATTGACCTGATCTTATAAGATATTTTTAAAATTTATATGCTTGTTAAAACTTTGAATAAGGTGGAGACAATTAGTGGTTTCATTTATAACCATGTCGGTGTGTTGAATTTGATGCGACAATTCACTAAAGCAAGGGAGCCCCTTTGACCTGGAAATACTAGATTTGTCACTGCCATGATCACTCTTTCTAGTATGTCTACCCAACAAACTAATTTGAGAAAGATGTTCATTTATGATGAATGGAATCAAAGTAAATGGGCAAAATATCTAAAGGGAAAGATGTTGTTTTGATTGTGCAAAATGTCCCTTTTTGAAAAAATGTCAATTATTCTCTCAAAGTGGGTGCTCCACTTGTTGAAGTGCTTCGTTTGGTTGATGGGGAAATAAAGCCTCTGATGGGATACATATATGAAGTCAGGGATCGAGCAAAAGAATCAATTGCAAAGGCCTTCAACAATAGAGAAGAAAAATATAAAAAGATTTTTAAAATAATTGATCGAAGATGGGAAGTTCAACTTCATCGACCTTTGCATGCAGTAGGATACTTTTTTAATCCAGAGTTCTTCTATGATCATCCTAACATTGATGCTGATGAAGAGGTAAATATGGGTTTGATTATTCAAAGATTGACACCTGATATAGTGATGGTTGATAATATTGATGAAGACTTGACAAAATATAGAGAGGCATTGGGCACTCTTGGCACTGATTTGGCAATGAGATATAGGAAATTGAGGGCACCTTCTGATTGGTGGGAAACTAATGGTGCATCGACTTTACACTTGAGAAATTTTGCGATAAAAATGATCAGTCTTACATGCAGTGCTTCAGGTTGTGAAAAAAAAAATTGGAGTGTTTTTGAAAATCTTCACACAAAAAGGAGAAACAGGCTTGCTCAAGAAAAATTGAATGACTTGGTTTTTATCAAGTATAATAGAGCTTTGATGCATAGATTCAATGAATGAGACTCCATTGACCCTATTTCTTTGAAGGAAATTGATGACTACAATGAGTGGTTGCTTGGTGTCATGGATGAGGAGCGTGATGCAGCTGATGAATTTGTTTTTGATGATGATGATTTGACTTAGGGTGATGTGGCTTTGGCTTCCGGTGTAAAAGAATTGGCCCGTACTACTAAAGCATCAAGTTCTCACACCAAGTGTTTACAAGAGAAATCTATGGATACTATTCAAGAACAAGAAGAAGAGGTGCAAAAGTAAGAGATTGAGAATGAAACAAGTGAAGAAGATGAAGATGTTCAAGATATGCCTTGTGGTGGGAAAGAATCATCTGGTGATGATGAAGTCTCTCCTGCTAATTCTGAGAGTGATAATGAGAGAACCCCCACTCCTTAAATATTGTATGTTTGAATCTTTGTTTGCATTTCACATTTTGTATATTATTGTTGACTTCATTTGTTTTTTGATGGATGAAGTATGAATTATTGACAAAAATCTTTTATATTTATGTAATTGTTGCATAATTTATTATTTTTTATTGTTAATATATGTATGAATCTCTTCTATGCACCACAAGTTAATATTGCCATGTGTCGTACGCTTTTGCGTCAGGGGCCCTTGTCGTCATTGTGTGTCACGCGCCGTAAATAACTATGATTATGCCACATAAATCATACAACATAAGGAAGTATTACATCAATTTTAACCCCAAAAATAAGGAGTGCGAGTTACATATATGTAAATCCCTAATTAATGAATAATAGGTACAACTAGGTGAATACCCTTGAGTGGAAATGGAGTTAGGTATTCACTACATAAATGTTAGGCATGGAAAATCACAAGATAATTTCAGTAGCATAACGGGTGTACATGGGGGTGAATGAGAGAAAAATGAGTCTCTCATTACTTGGGAATCATAAAAACAGTAAGAGGGATGTGTAAAAACATATCACAACTTGAGCAATTGGGTATCAAAAGGCATGACATAAAGAAGGTGTTTGAATAAAGAGAATGAGAGGATCTCTTACCTTGAGAGAACGCTTTGAAAAGCTTGGGAGGAGCTTTTTAAGAGCTTGGGGACACCTTGAGAGGGCTATAAGGGGGGAAAGGTAGAGTAATGTCATGGTCAAGGGTTTTGAGTGAAGAGGAATGGGAGGTTGGGTGGGTTTATATAGCAAAAGAGAAGAGAGTTCTTTATTAATTTCTAAACTTAAGTTTTTTTACTCTATATGATAAAGTAATCAAAACCATAATTCTCATAGTTTTTGTCCATGATTTCTACCAAAGAGGAGTTATTTTCATTATTTTATAAGGTCAAGAATCAAACTCATTAAAATAATACCCTTTGTGATGTGGAAGTGAGTCATGTTTATAAATAATTGATTTTAAAACCTTAAAATATAGTATATATTTTGGAGGATTCGTTAAGGGTTTATACAATAAATCAAATAACCTCAAAAACACATTATTTTAAAGGAAAAATATATATTTGGTCATGAATACCTTTCATGTCATATATTACATCACTTTTAGGTCATTATGATGCAATAATACATACCATATATTTATACTGTATTTAATTTTTACCTGAAAATTCGACTGTCTTAAAAAAATTATGAAAAAATCAACAATGGATAATTTCAATGTGTTAATTTCAAAAATAATATTTATTTTATCAAAATAATTCTCTAAATATTATAATTTACATTATTAAATCAAAATACTCATTTATTTAAAAATACTGGGTTTTTTTTACAATAACAGTTTTTCTAACCCTTATCAAAATTATTTTTTAACTGCATAAAATTATATTATCATTTACATTTAATAAATATTATTTAATAATAATATTTTAATAAAATATCATTTATTTCAAAAATTCTTTAATTCATCAAAAAGCGTGTCTTTATTGAAACTGTATATTTCCCAAAAATACAATTTATGGTTCATCATATCAAAATTAAATTTTTGTCAAACTCATTATTTAATAATTTAAAAAGTAATATTAAAAAGGGATAAATATAATCATTGTTTTAATAAAAAACGGTTATGGTCTAAATATATAGCCCTTTATTACATCATTGAATTCCCTAAGGGTGTGCAATGGTGTGATCTTCATCGGGTGGTTCGACGAACAAGGTTTGGGTCATGATTCTGATGAGCTTGAACTTCTTCTGTAAATGGTTTCCCACGAGCTTCAGTTGTTGAATCTCATCTTGGGCTTGGTTAAGAGAAAAACTCAATAATGTTATCTCCCTCAAAAGCTCTAATAAATGGGCTTCATAGGATGTGATCCTACTGGTCAAGGTCATCGCTTCCTTTATCTGTGTCAAAAGGACGTTATCATAATCCTTAATATACTAATCTTAATGATCATAGTACAATAGCTATATAATCAATAGTTATGATACTTAACGATCTTTTAAATTTGAAAAACCATATAACGGTCCAAAATAATCAAAGTAGTGCATGTATTTTCTATAACTTCATTACTTGATGAGGTATTTAATCACTGAAAAAGAGAATTTTATTTATAAAAGTTCGGGTTGTTACATATGTAGTAAGTCATTACCTTTACGCAACTCGGGTGTGACCCTTACCCAGCTAGAGTGCGACCCTTACGCATCAGTTTGCACCCTTATGTAGCGGGTGAATACCCTTATGTAAGTGGGTTTCTGCCCTTACACAAGGGTGTTTGTACCCTTATGTGGTACCCTTATGTCATGGGTCTTACCCTTATGCCGTAGTGGTTTCGGCCAGCTTATGCTTACGAAAGTTGTTGATTACCCTTACGCGGGTACCCTTACATTCGATGTTACCCTTACGCATACCTTTATGCAGGAGGACCTTTACATATTGGTTTAAATTGCCCTTATGCATGGTTTTTTATTTCTGTTGCGGTTTTATCAGGTTGTTAGGGTTGGATTCTTCTCAACCTCTCATTTCTCTCGAATTTGTTATGTTGTTGTAACAACCATCGATTCTCGAGGGTATCTGTTCCCTTCTTCTTCCAGGCCAATTTAGATTGAATTAAAGGATCGTCTTGCTTGTGTGGAGAGCCTCTCGACTACATCCAGAGAGGGAGGGAGAGAGAGAGAGAGAGAGAGGGAGAGAGAGAGAGGTGAGAAGGATGTGCTCTAATGACCCCTAATTCTTGGCTAGCTGGGGAAGAAGTCGATTGACGAGTGGCTTGTTGGAGCTCGTCCTCAAATCCTTGAATTATTTCACCCCCTTGGTGGCTCGTGGCGTGTCATATTCGATGAAGACAAGCCTTGGTAGCGGAGATGAACACGAACATCTTGACTCCAACGATTTCAGCACCACCAACAAGCTTCTTCCTCAACCAGGTGATACCGAGCCCTGATAGAGGGTCTCAACCCTGATTAGTTTTCTTTATTGATTTTTTGAAACTCTTGTGTCTATTGCTTATTTTCTTATCGTGTGTTGGTCTTGGTTTTTTTGTTCTTCATGTATTGTTGTGTGGTTTTATTCTCCTCTTGTATTTCTTCATTTTGTATAGTGAAAAATCAGTGATGATCATGTCCTGTGTACGTAGGCCAAATTGTGAAATCATGTAAATCCTAGTCTTTTTATTGCTTTCTTTCCGCTTTTATCGACCTGTAAATCGTTGAATGGTCTTTGCTTCTTGAATTAAATTTAATTCTGGTTTGGATTTCTTTGATTCATTAGAAGTCGTTTAAGCCTTTGTGTTGCCCGGTTTGTATGGTGATGTCTTTTCTTTCTTGTTTGTTGTTTCACAGTTCTAGAAATATGCGTATGTACATCTGGAAATTATAATTCTCATTGTTTTGGGTTCGGTTTTATTGAATCAGTGTGTACATACTTATGTTTATGTTGCAAGGAGAAATATTACACTCTTGATGTTGTAATAGCCTAAACCTGTTTGTATGTTTTGATCACAAATGTTGAAATTCATTTGATTTATTCCTCATATCCGAAATTACAATTTGAACATGTTGTTCTTGTGGATGACAGTTTGTATGTTTTAAATAGGATGTTCTTTCCTTAATGTTAAAATGGAAATTTGAACCTTTTGTTTTTGTTTATTAATGTATATCTAATAAACTGAAAATTCATGTTGTTCCGATTTTGAATATTAGGAACCAAAACACCCAAACTGATCCTGAGCTAGTGCGATTGTCTCCTCCTTTTGGGGCAGCCCCACACCACAAAGAGTGGAACCTCTATCAAAATAGCTATAGAGATCGTCTTTTGGTTTATGTATCCAATGGACTACTTTATTCTGATACTAGGAACCAACAATCCAGAAAAAATCACTAGATTGGAGATAAGCTATGGAAGGTTGATCAATCTGGAATGGTTTAAGAATAGTTTGCACAAGTGGCCGGAATGCTTTACTGACCATGAACTTTCAAAAGAGGGGTCCTTTAAGAAATAAGATACTCTCATTTGATTGATTCTAACTATTGACAGACCTCATAAGATGAAAAATTTGGGAGTAGAACAAAGGATAGCTTGCAAATGATATTTACATTAGGGCATTATGTTCTAGATTTGTAAACATAGACATGCTTTTGTATGGTTGAATTATTAATAGAGTTGTGTAAAAGATGTTGGAAAAAAGAGAATCATTTCTCTTAGAAAGCATTTGAAAATCAGAGATAATCTGATAAATGAAGACACTATCTTCACAATAAAACTTGTCTATAATAGTCAATAGAGGATTCACATTGATCTGAAAATGGAATTACCATCATGTTCAATAAAGGGAAGAGTATGTTGGTCAAAAAGGAAATTTTTATAATCCTCATGGAAATAGGTAGAGGTTGGACTATCTAACAAAGAGAAAATTATCGTCTCAGGTCAAACGATTGGACCTGAGGGCCAGGTACACCACGGGATGAATTCCACCTGGCAAAAATGTGATGTGGCGGCAGATCTAGTTTTTGATTTAAAATGTTTTTTAAAATTCAAATCGTTTTATTTGAAACGGTTGGACAATAATACCCCTGCTGCGTAAACCGTTTTAATAAATAGCTGTAAAATGTAAAAATAAAATATGTTGTTATAAAACATTAATAATATAGATAAATAAAAATTGTTTAATAATAATAATAAATATATAATAAATATATAAAAATGTTTATTTTAGATTTTTCATAATCAATTTTACAGTGCACATTTATAGTATAAAATTTCAGTGCAAATTTAAAAATTCATATATGTTTTATATACATTGTTTTATATAGAAATTTTTCCATTATTTAAAAATAAAACAAATAAGGTTTCGAGATATTAAAATTTATAGCTATTTTTTCATTATTTTACAGGAAAACTAATAAGGTCGTTTTTTTAAAAGATTATGTCTTGAGAATTTTTGTTTATTATAAGTATAGAAAATATAATAATGATCATTAAATTGCTTTTTAGAGAAAATTTACTTTTTTATTTATATATTAATATATTTTCAATTTAATTTTATGTGAAAATTTGAACTAAAAATTTCCTATTGAAGTTTGCATTGGAAATTTCTAACATAAATTTGTGTTGAAAATTCTCACCATAAATTACATTATTCATGTATTAATATAACTACACTAAAAATGTAAACAAGTATGTATTTTAAAATTTGTTTAATTAAAATTCTGGTATAATTATTGTAAATATTAAGTGGAAATTTTAACTGGAATCTTAAATGGGAATATGAACTGCAATTTTTCATTGTAAATTTGCACTAAAAGTTTCCAATGCAAATTTTCAATGTAATTTTCCAGTGAAAATTTACAATTTTTTTCTATATTAATTCATTTGCATTGAAACTTTAAGTATAAATTTGAATTGTAAATTTGCAGTGAAAATTTCCACTGGAATTTTGCATTGTTTATTTGTGTATTGATATATTCACAATTATAATTTAAGTGGAAATCCAAATTGGAAATTTAAGATGACAAATTTCTTTTCAAATTTCCACTGTAATTTTCCAATGCAAATTTGCATTGTTTATTTACGTATTAATCTATTTTTACTTGTAATTTAAGTGGAAATCCAAATCGAAATTTTGTATTGTATTGTGAATTTACACTAAATATATTCGGTATAGATTTACAATGTAAATGTAGAACACCAAATGTCAATGAAAATTTACTTGGATGTTTGTATATAGGTCTTGAAAATTTACACAATACAATTTGCACTTGAAATATATAATTTAATATTATCATGTGTATTTGTATTTGTATGTGTTTCTTTGTGTATTTTTAGTTTGCATTGAAAATTTCATCATACATTGAATTTTTATTGGAATTTTTCAATGAAAATTTGCACTGAATTTTAAATGAAAATATCTAGTAAAAATGCACATTAAAAATTTCCCTTCAAAATTTGAATCTAACCTTTCACTAAA
Organism: Viscum album; assembly: GCA_963277665.1. Taxonomy (NCBI): domain Eukaryota; kingdom Viridiplantae; phylum Streptophyta; class Magnoliopsida; order Santalales; family Viscaceae; genus Viscum; species Viscum album. The sequence goes on along the minus strand of OY728153.1, from coordinate 390,276,787 downwards.
AGTTTCCAGTGGAAATTTGCAATAAATGTTTCTAGTGTAAATTCTCAATATAAATTTCCGGTGAAAGTTTACATTTTTTATTTGTGTATTAACATATCTTCTTTGTAATTTACAATGTGAATTTGAACTAGAATTTTCCATTTGATGTTTGCACTGGAAATTTGTAGAATGGGTATCTTGGGAATAAAATCTTCTACTTATACATGATTTATGAAGTGTTTATAAACACTTAAAAATCCAGAAATTTTACACCATAAATTTTTAATGCAAATATTCAATAAAAATTTGGATTTTTTATCTATGTATTAATATATTTTCATTGTAATTTTATGTGAAAATTTGAAGTGTAAATTTTATGTAGAAATTAGCATAGAAAATTTTCGATGGAAATTTCCACTAGAAATTTTCCAGTGGGAATTTACACACGAATTTCCACTTGAAATTTTTCCAGTGAAAATTTTGACAGGAATTTCCGGTAGTGGCAGCGTAAAAAATCCCAAAAATGCATAATGAGGCATTTTCATCCAAAACCCCAACCTGAGTTAGAGCCTCTAAAGAAACAATCAGAATAATAAAGAGGACATGAAGTTTGCCTAAAAAAAATATGCTGAAAAGTTCCCAGAAAAAGTTGAGGGTAATTCTTCCTCCCGTCAAGATCACTAAACTTTCTACCGATGAAGCAACTCTTGCCAAGGGAAAAGTTGAGGTACACTCATTTTCCTACATGAAAAGGAAAAGGGAATGTGACAACAGATGAGGAAAATTCATCTGAGACTTCATCTAACGAATCCTTAGATTCTTTACCAGTTGAAAGTTTTTCTACACTGGAAAGTTCAGAAACTTCAAATGGTTTAGTGCCAAAAGATAGAGTCTACGCAACCAGTAAATTTTGGAAAAATCATGAATTATATAATGAAGCACACTAGAGCAAGCAGGAACTAAAAAGTCTAGGACTTTACCGAGTCCTCTAGAGCATTCATCACCACTGGATGAAGAAAACTCACGAATCCCCCACCAGGAAGAAACCATTTCTAAATAAATCAACTCATAAATCTTCAGCAAATAAGTCTTATTTAAAAGGAGGTATCTCAGAAAAAAACAATGGAAGATGAAAAACAGGATGGATACTAAGATTGTAGAAATTGATAACAATGCTAATTCAGAGAATCATGGCGATTCAGAGGAGAAGTATCTAGCAAAACAATAACATTCTTACACTTCAAATTCTACTACAGATATTCCAGAGTTATCAGCTGCTTATGAACTAAACCACCGCAAGACACTCTGCCGTGTACCGCACCCCTCGACGGCACATGAATCTGGAAACAGGTGAGCACCGGATCCTCTACCGGAGACCAAATGGCCGGATTGGAACCCTCCGATGACACCAAACAGGGCAATCACCCAGGGATGTCACGCACTGAAGTACCAGAGAACACAACACCTGGATCTGAAAATCCGACATCACAGCTGAAGGATGAAGGGCCTGCGTAGGCTCCGGACCGAACTCTCGAGAAGGTGGAAGAGGAAATCCATGAGTAGGAGCCTTAGAAACTGCGGAAGCGGAGGAAACCAGGTTGCCGTAAGAAGAACAGGGGCCGAAGGAGGCTGGAGCGCCGGCGCAGCGTGCAAGGTGGAGGTGTCTCCGTCGTCCTCACGAAGCATCAATCCTAAATTAATTTTGACCTAAAGAAGTTTAGATATTATGAGAAAGGAAAGGTGACTAAAGTTATTACACAAAGCCTAATATATAGATGATGGTATTCAAATACTCTAAAATGGAAGATGGAAGACAAGTTTAGGGGCCTATAAAAAAAAACTCATTGAAACCAATATTCTCACCGAAGTCATTAAAGTCACAATAACTTCTTTGTGTGAGAAAATTAGAGGACCATTAGAAGATCTTCGAGGCCCAAGAATCTTGGTGAAGATGCTCAAATGCCCATCTTCAACTATTTACAAACATGGGTAAATAATCGAGCTTAAAGACAAAAATACATATATTAGTGGATTTTTTATGGATTTTATGGAAAAAAAATTAAAAACTGGGATAGGGTTTCGAATTTTTTTTAAAAACGGGACTCAAGATGCGTGAACGGGGTTCACGCATCCTTCGCGAAATGGATGAATGATGCGTGATGTAAGAACTCGGATCTTCCTTTCAGGTATGTGACCTTTGTTTGATGTTTTTCTTGGTTTTAAGGTTAAGGGTGATGAAAGGGAGAGTCGGAAGAACATTGAGTGATGTTTTGAGGCAAAAGGAGGAGTCGCACGGGCGGCGCACAGTTTGTATAACCGTGCGGCCAAACCGTGCGTAATAAATGTTTAAGGCAGTAGCTCCCGCACGGTTGGCGCACGGTTAGGAGAAACCGTGCGATGAGGCCGTGCGAGAGGGGTGGCCGAGGCAGTGGCTACCGCACGGTTAGCGCACGGTTTGTCTAACCATGCCAGCAAACCGTGCGGGCACTTAAGTGAGATCCTAAAAAAGTGGATCTCACTCGTTTTTGCCTCCAAGTGGCTTGTTTTTCCTTCTATGCGGCCATAACTCGGGATTTTGCTCCTCCTAAGATCAAAGAAGGTTCTCTCATCGTTCCGGAGGCGATCTAAATGCTTCTCTTGGCGAATCGAAGCCGATTTCTTAAGGTATGTGATCGTTCTTCTTCGTTCTTGCTCGGTTTCTTAGATCTACTAAGATCTATTTCTCCTCTTCTCTCGGTTTCTTAGATCTACGCCCATTATGGGTAGATCTAAGTGTGTGGATGACTTTTTGATGAGTTTTGGTCTTGGTCTTATTAGGAGAACAGATCTAAGACGAGTTCTTGGAGAATCGAACCGGGTTTCTTGTGCGTTCCTCGTTTGTTGGGAGTTTTCATCAAAACCTTTGAGGTAGGTGGTTTGTGCCTTTCTGTAGAAAGTCCTTGAGTATTTTGTGCAAATTCCACCAATACCCTTGAACGGGGTATTGCATGTTACCTGTTTTTCCCTTGTTGATTGCCTCCTTTGCTTGTATGCCTGAGTAGAGGTTATTGCTTGTGAATAGGGTAATTTACTATGCTTTGGATGTTTTGCCCATGCATGTTTTTCCTGTTTATGACCGTTTGATCTAGGTTTGTCTGTTAGGCTATTTCCAGTTCCATGCCTAGTTGTAGGATGGAGTGACTTTGTTTTTGTTATGTTGATATGTTTGTAGAATGCTAGCCAATTAGTTCTTGAGGTTACTTTGGCTGTTACGCGATGCAATACTTGCTGACTTTACACAGGGCTGCAGGAACCTAGTGTAGTATACCATAGAGAGAATGGATGTAAGGGCTTCTCCAAAGCGTCTTTATAATACAATGTGAGACCACAAGGGGAATTGACATTGAGTGCTTCCCCAGAGTGTATGTAGTTCCTCAACGCGGGCCACAGGGGGAATGAGACGTTGAGTGCTTCCCCAGAGCGCCTTTAGTACGATACGAGACTATAGGGGGAATTGACTGTGAGTTCTTCCCCAGAGAGTCTATTCTTTAGCTGAACCAGAGAGGTGAGACTGTGTGTGCCTCTCATAGGGTTGCTAGTACTTGTTGGGTGAACCAGAGGGGTTAGGCTGTGAGAACTACCCAGAGGGTTACCTGTTTGTTCTTCTTGATTGTGTAGCTGATTACCTGTTGTGGTTTAGATGCTTGAAACCGTGGATTGTTTACTGTTTAGTACTTTCCTGTTTACTGCTTCTGTACTTTTACTTGTCTTATATTCACTGACTGTTAGACACATATCTCGTGGTGGTTGCCTACTGGGATTTAGTCTGACACCCTGTTTGGGCCATGCTTTTGGGTCCAAACAGATTATTTTGCTGCAGGTATAGACAAGGGCAAGCGCCCTTCTACTTCAGGTACTTGATATACTGTGGAGCTGGAGAGCACAAAACCAAACTGAGGCTTGCAATGCCGAGGAGCTGTTTATCTTGTTTTCTTTTGTACTTTGGTTTAGTATTGTTGAATTCCAACATTGTGACTTGTTGGCTGTTTTCCAAGACATATGTATCATGCATCATATATATATATGTGCTCCTACTATTTATCATATTTGGTCTTCCACTGTTTACTTTGTATGGATTGTTACTACTTCTGGTATTTCATGTTATTTACTTATGTTGTGTACTCTGCCAATGAGGGAATAGTTTCCCCACTATCACACCCAAAGCCCTCGCTGCTAGTCGGCAGCCTCTGGCGTTCGAGGAAATGCGTTTGAGGCCATGTGACCAATCGGGTACGGGGTGCCTCTGGGTGGCTTCTGGAACTAGGACGTTACAAAGTGATATCAGAGGGATTCTTTTCTCTTGACTTACTGTTTGGAGCCTATATCCAGGGATAGGACGGAATAGGTACTTGGTAATAAGATGTGCCTGGGAGTAGCTAACTCGTGTGTAGGAAAAAGCCATACTACCTCGTTTATTACAATTTTATAGGTTTGCAATTTTATAGTTGATTTGATTTCACCGTTGGGTGATTCACATGCTTTGTGTTGTTACTGTTTTTGTCATTGCAGTTATATTTCTATCACAACCCGATGAGATGAGGGTATGCCATCTCATGCATCATATAGGCACTTGCTAGGAATCACATGTCATGCATTCTTTCCATGCCATTTAGGGTGCATTAGCAATTTCATGTTGTTGTGATAGGTGTTGTGTATAATATGAATGCTGTTGTGATAGGTTCCTTGATAAAAATGTATGCTTCTTGTTAGAGCATTGATTGTGTAAGGTTTTTTTAATGAGCGCCAAATTTTGTTTCTTGAGGTGTTATGGGCCCTCATGGACCGGAACGTGGTGGATCATTGACTTGTTTACCTTGTTTGTAACTTGAGTAAGATGCCAAGCTTTGATTCGTGGAGAGCATGGGCTCTCACAGATCGGAATTTGGCACTTTCAATGTTCGTTGCAATGTTTCTCTGGGTTCCGGAGTAGTTTCTGAGGCTTAATTTCCGGAAAAACCCAGAATGAACGCCGTGTAGTTTTGACTACACGACATGTGTTCTTCTGTTCGGGAGGAAACATTCTTTCCTTAGTACACGCTGTGTACTCTCTGTACACGCTGTATACTCCTATGTTTCAGTCCCTGTTAATCTTGATCTAAGGTGTGCGTTTGACCTTCTAGAGTCATTCCACCGAGACATCCTCCGGTTGTCCGCCAGCTGCAGGGCAACGATCGGACACCAAACATGGCTGATCATGGACTTCCAACAGTTCCTCCTACTGTGCTAGTCTTAGCACCAACAATTATACCAAATGCAGGTACTGATGCACAGTTTAGGGAAGGCTTCATGAGGATGATGCAGATCTTCCAGGGAGCACCACCTCCTGCCTCGACTATGGCAGACTTGACATGGGTTTTCCAGCAGCAGCATCCTCCCACCTTCTCAGGGGAAGGAGGACCTCAGGCTGCAAAGTCATGGCTAGAAGCCATGATGATGATCTTTGAGCATCTGGATACGCCTCTAGAAAGGTGGGTCAATCTCGCTACCTACATGATATGAGACTCCGCCAAGAGGTGGTGGGATGTGATATCACAGGCGGGCCATCAGCAGGTTATGGCGTGAGAGGAGTTTCAGTGCGTCTTTTATGACTACTTTTATCCGGAGACTTTGAGGGCCGACCAAGCCCGGGAGTTCATGAGCCTAGAGCAGGGTAATCTTTCTGTCATGGAGTATTCCTCTCGTTTCACTGAGCTTCAGCGTTTCACACCCCTCCAGGGCGGAGATGAGTTGTTCTTGGCAAGGAAGTTTGAGGACGGTCTCAGACGGGAGATCCGCTCATAGGTGAATATCTTCAGGTTTACCTCCATCATTTCCATCGTCAACCAGGCGCTGATTGTGGAGCGCAATCTGAGAGATTCTGAAGCTGAGAGCCAGGGCGGTTCCACTTCCAGAGTTAGTGCTTCACCATCTGACATCAGAAAGTGCCGTAGGGAGTCTACGCGTGGTGATCTGAGACAGCGAGACACATCTTCAGGTAGCCAGGTAGTATGTTATCAGTGTGGAAGGGTTGGGAATACGAGGCCGCAGTGCCAGAGGGACCCAGTGGAGTGCCGATCTTGTGGCAAGATGAGTCACCTTCAGCGCTTCTGTCATGTTTTCTCACTAGCAGCTGGTGACAGGGGTTCTTCCATGACTCCTTGTTTAGGAGCAGTGCCACCAGTTTCTCACCAGTCTGGGAACTGGAGTTCTTCCAGCCATTCGGGCCGAGGTAGAGGTAGAGGCCGTGGTGGTCAGTCACCAGTCTTTCAGTGACAGCAGGGTGGATCAGCTCAGATCGGTTAGGCAGGGTCACAGGGCCATGGAGCAGGCCAAACTTTTGCGGTGGAGCAGGATCCCGGACCCTCTATAGTTTGAGGTACCATTCTAGTTGCCTCAGTTTTATCTTCTACTCTTTTCGACATAGGGGATTCCCATAGTTTTATCTTTGTTGCTGTTGTGGAGAGCCTTGAGCTCTACATTTTTTCCTCTATCGATACTTTGACTCCAGACACATTGTTGGAGACTAGGACGACTAGTGTACGTCAGTGCAAGGAGTGCCCTATAGAGGTGGCTGGGTATCGCTTTCTATGGGATATCTATGTTTTGGAGATGACTGACTATGATGTCATTCTTGAAATGAACTAGCTAGTCCCCTTCCAGGCAGTCGTCGACTGCTATCGCCGAAGGGTGAGTTTTATATCACCAGAGGGTGGATCTTTTCTTCATAAGGGCGAGTGGGATGTCCAGGCGAGCAGAGTAGGACCAGAGCATCATGGGTTAGGAGTAGTTACAGCCCAGGTTGCTAGTCTTTATCTGGATGACCAGGGGAATTCACAGATAGAATTTCCTCCAGTGGTGTATCATTTCAGAGAAGTCTTTCCAGAGGAATTTTCAGGTTTGCCTCTAGAGTGTGAGGTAGACTTTTTTATTGAGTTCATGCCAGGAGCGGAACCGATGTCCATTCCTCCTAATAGGATGGCTACACCTGAGTTGCAGGAGCTCAAGAAGCAGTTGGAGGAGTTTCAGGCAAAGGGTTTCATCTGACCCAATACTTCTACTTGGGGTTCGCCTATCCTAGTTGCGAAAAAGGTAGACAATACTCTTAGGATTTGTGTGGATTATCGGAAGTTGAACCATATGACGGTCAAGAACCGATATCCCTTGCCCAGGATTGATGACCTATTTGATCAGCTATGAGAAGCCCGGGTGTTCTCGAAGATTGACTTGAGTTCCAGTTATCATCAGTTGCGCGTTAGACCATCTGATATACCTCTCACATCTTTTAGGAGCAGGTATGGTCTATACGAGTATATGGTTATGCCATTCGGTCTCACGAATGCGCCTGCAGTTTTCATGGCACTGATGAACCGATTGTTCCATCCATACTTGGATTCCTTCATGGTGGTCTTTATGGACGATATCTTGGTGTACTCCCACACTCGACACGACCATGCTACCCATATTGAGATCATTTTGAGTACACTGAGAGAGCATAAGTTATATGCTAAGCTCTCGAAATGCCACTTTTGGATGGACCAGATTCACTTCTTGGGTCATGTTATCTTAGAGACAGTAGTATTAGTATACCCAGATAAAGTGAGAGTTTTAGTTTCCTAAGATCAACCGAAGAACTTATTTGAGGTGCAGAGTTTTCTGGGGCTGGCTGGATACTACAGAAGTTTCATACAGGACTTCTCGTGCTTGGCAGCACCACTGACAAGTCTGACTAAGAAGGGTGAGAAGTTCTTGTGGTCAGATTCTTGTGTGTCAACCTTTAAAGAGTTGAAGGGGAGGTTGACGTCAACATCGATACTAGTCTTTCCAAAGATGAGCAAGAGCTATACTATTTACTGCGATGCCTCAGGTATCGAGCTGGGAGCTATGCTTATGCAGAGAGATGGAGTCGTTGCATACGGATCTCGACAATTGAAGCCACATGAGAGGAACTACCCGACACACGATCTTGATCTGGCAACAGTTTTTCATGACTTATGCTGTTGGAGACATTATCTTCTAGAAGAGCACTTTTTGGTTTTCACCGACCACAAGAGTATCAAGTACATCTTCACTTAGCGTGATCTGAATTTGAGACAGCGCAGGTGGGTTGAGTACCTACAATCCTTTGACTTTGATCTTACCTATACGCCTGGGAAGAGAAACGCAGTGGCTGACACATTGAGAAGGAGAACTCAGATATAGGTAGTTCAGGAGGCCAGTAGTGAGTCGCAGCTTATGGATTTGTTCTCTGAGATGCATTTGGAGGTGCACGGCAGACAAGGGAAGACTTTTATATCTTTTGTAGCTGTTAACTCTACTCTTCTCGATCGGGTACAAATGATGCAGCTATCAGACTCAGAATGCCTAGTCCTATGGGAGAGTTTGTCAGGAGAGGACCCTCTTCCTGGATGGATAGTAGGAAAGGATGAGATCTTGCGTTTCCAGGGACGTGTATGGGTGCCAGCAGACATACGCGAGGAGCTGATGCGGGATTTTCATTCCTCAGTTTGGGCAGTTCATACTGGCGTCACCAAGATATATCTTCATCTACACTGCTAGTATTGGTGTCCAGGTATAAAGAGATATGTTACAGGTTTTTTCATGAGGTTTTCCACTTGTCAGCAGGTGAAAGCGGAGCATCAGCAACCAACAGGTCTTTTACAGCAGCTACCCATTCCGGAGTGGAAGTGGAACGATGTCACGATGGAATTCATGATCGTTTTTCTGAGGTAGACTCGAGGTAATGACATAGTTTAGGTTATCGTCGACAGGCTTATGAAGGTTTCTCACTTATTTCCGATCAAGGAGACCTTCAGTGTTGATGAGCTGGGACAGTTATACATCCGTGAGATTGTATGTCTGCATAGAGTTCCACACTCCATTGTTTCAGATAGGGATGTGCGTTTTACTTCTCAGGTCTGTCAAGGGATTCAAAAGTCTTTGGGTACACATGTACTTTTGAGTATAGCATACCATCCTCAGACAGATGGCAAGTACGAGCGTACGATTCAAGTACTTGAGGATATGCTCCGAGCATGTATCCTAGATTTTGGAGGTTCTTGGGAGAAACATATACCTCTTGTGGATTTTTCCTACAATAATAGTTTTCAAGAAACTATTAAGATGACACCATATGAGGCTTTTTACGGTAGGCCATGCCGATCACCCTTATGTTGGATGGAGGCAGGAGAGACAACTTTGTTGGGACCTCGTCTTGTTTAGGAGACCACAGAGTAGATAGAGTTGATTCGGAAGAGGATGACTACTGCACAGTCTCGTTAGAAGTCTTATGCTGATCAGTGGAGATGAACTCTAGAGTTCGAGGTCGGAGATCAGGTTTTTCTACGTGTCACACCAAGGTTGGGACACAAGGGGATTAGGAGGCAGGGTAAGCTTTCGCCGAGGTACGTCGGGCCGTTTGAGGTGTTGGAGAAAGTTGGGCCGGTTGCCTATCGGCTACAGTTACCTTAGAGGTACCGGTATATGCATGATGTATTACACATTTATCAGCTCCGATGTTACTTTTCAGACTCGTCTCATGCTTTCCAACTCGAGTAAGTTGAGTTGGAGGTGGATGCATCTTTCGAGGAGCATCCTATCCTGATTGTCGATCGTAGTACGAAGGTTCTTCGTGGCCGGTATGTTCCTCTGGTATGGGTGCTATGGTAGCATGGGCGAGTGAAGGATGAGAATTGGGAGAGGGAGGCCGATGTATGATCACAGTGGCAGAAGTTGTTCAGGGTTTCTTCTTCTGCACCTTGCTAGGGAAATTCGGGGACAAATTTCTTTAAAGGTGGAAGTTTGTAAGAACCCGGATCTTCCTTTCAGGTATGTGAACCTTGTTTGATGTTTTTCTTGGTTTTAATGTTAAGGGTGATGAAAGGGAGATTCGTGAGAACTTTAAGTGAAGTTTTTAGGAAAAAGGAGGAGTCGCACAGGCGGCACACGGTTTGTATAACTGTGCGGCCAAACCGTGTGTAATAAATGTTTAAGGTAGTATCTCCCGCACGGTTGGTGCACGGTTATGAGAAACCGTGCGATGAGCGATAGAAAAAATATTTTCAATTATTTTATTCTGAATTTCAATGTTTTTAATCCCACAAAAGTGTTATATCAAGGTAAATTGTCACATTTTATGTTTTAGAAGTATTTTGAGCTTAATTGCTAAAATGGCTTATTTTGGATTTAAACAGTTTTCATTTATTATAATGATTCGTCCATAGCTTTTTCTAAACTTATCCAAATTGAAAAATTATTCTTTTATAGGTTTCTATGTTCTATGAGATTCATTTTATCCTTCTGAACCCAAATCTCAATCAATCATTTAGAAGCTCAAATCCATCTCACAAACCAGGAATCAAAAACTGTGTATAGAACTGGATAATTTTATTCTTTGGACCATATATCATAAATTATCTACCCATTAGAGCTTAAATTTTACATGTAGATGGAAAAAATACTTAGGAACAAGTTTTATTAATATGTCCGTGCATGATTCTTTCATTCTCAAGGTCATTAATGCGTTGGAACTCGGTGTATTGGAAGATGAAGAGTCTGTTTGGAATAATTAAATACCCGGAGTACATTGACTATATCTCTCTCCCCACGTGTCCAATTATTCTCAAATTTTGTGTGTCGACACAGGAAATACATACTAATAACTTTCAAGAAGTACCAAGTTCCAAATTCTGTCATTAAAGAGTCCATCCACGCACCTACATTCGGAGACGATTTTTGGATCGAAAATGTCACCCCATTTCCCTATAAAAATGTATTCCCTTTTCTTTCCAATGGGTTGTCAACTTAGGAATAGCCTTTGTTGGACATTATATATAGTTTAGTTTTGTATTTTATTTTACTTTCATTATGTAATAGCATTTCATATTTTTATTCAAGTGTTATCCTATCTCTCTTTTCTTTCTCTCTTTTGTTTTCTTCCCCCGTTTTCTCCATCACTGTGAACTCTTATGCTCATGATCATGAGTAGCTAACCCGAAGAAGTTACTAGGGGAGTAATCCAGTGATGAACCCAATTATTTGAATATTCATATTTATTGTTTCTTATTTACTTAGAGTTAGGATAAGGGGGATCTTAGTGGGCAAGACACCTTTGTGTCTCCACTTTCCACCCAAGGCTTAGCTTTCACTGCTGTCACATTCTCCCTCGATCGAGGAGGTGGATGTACGGTATCTCGGAGATTGTTGAGTGTACTGTATATTCATAACCATAGGAATAAGGGGATGTTCGTTCATATGATTTAGCATGCTCATCAACTTTCATGTTGTTGTTTTTTTGAAATTTTCTTGTTTTCCTTTTTCATTTTTTTGGGTGTGTTTTTAGGAATCATGAGTGAAATCGAATGCTTTGGAAAATTCAAACCATCTTTGTATTTTCGGAACATTGTTTGATTTAAGTATTTGAGATTTTAAATGATTTCTGAATGGATTTTGTTTCTGATTTACAATCTTTTCATTTGATGAAGTTTGATTGACTGTGAAACTCATGTGCACTAGTGCTGTCCAAATTGAAAATCTTGCCCAACCCGAGAGGTCTCTAAACCTTTTTGACATATTCTTTAAATTTATTTTTTTCTTGAGAGTCTTGAGGAATGTTGTGTGATTCATAATTTTCTCTTTTTCAAAGATGTTAGACTTCATGGAATGTGTTAAGTATGATTGAGGCATTACTTTGAAATACCTTTTGTATTCAATTCTTATTTTGGCCTACCTTTACATATGACCTTCATTAAGCCACTAGTAGCCATGAAATACCTTATTAGGAAGCCACATTACAAGCCATTTATCCTTTTCCAACCTTCTCTAGAAGTTAAATGCGTGATTATTGTTGAACTCAAGTGTGGGGGAGGGAGAAGATGGGCTATATTTTTCTTTCCTGAAGAATATTTTTGAGCTGAATTGAATGTTGTTCCATATTTATTGATACTTGGGTGGATGAAATGTCATTATGGGAAGATGGATTGGTGGACCAAAATATCATTACACATATGGGCTGGCTGTTCACCAATATTTGAAGATCAAAAGATGCATCTCTTTTCCTCCAAAACATGATTTTGAAGAAAAATCCAGATATGAATTCAAGATGAAATAGATATTTGAAAATCGAAAATTCTATACTAAAAGTAAATATGCAGATAAAATGCAAACACTGCGAATGAAAACAGAATGATGTTAGGAATAAAGGAGATCCTCCCAAGAGATTATCCAGAGTGAACCTTCATTGTCTCTTTGATAGTTTCAAATATACTTAATGAGCATGCTCCATAGTATGCACAGACATCCCCTTCTTCCTATGGTTATGAATATACAGTACACTCAACGATCGCCGAGATACCGTACATCCACCTCCTCGATCGAGGGAGAATGTGACAGAAGTGAAAGCTAAGCCTCGGGTGGAAAGTGGAGACACAAAGGTGCCTTGCCCACTAAGATCCCCCTTAGAATAACTCTAAGTAAATAAGAAAAAATAAAATATGAATGTTCAAAGACTTGGGTTCATCACCGTATTACTCCCCCGGGAACTTCCTCGGGTTAGCTACTCATGATCACGAGCATAAGAGTTCACAGTGATGGAGAAAATGGGGGAAGAAAACAAAAGAGAGAAAGAAAAGAGAGAAAGGATAACACTTGAATAAAAACATGAAATGCTATTACATAATGAAATTAAAATAAAATACAAAACTAAACTACATATAATTGCCAACAAAGTCTATTCCTAAGTTTCCAACCCATTGGAAAGAAAAGGGAATACATTTTTATAGGGAAATGGGGTGACATTTTGGATCCAAAAATCGTCTCTGAATGTAGGCGCGTGGATGAAATCTTTAATGACAAAATTTGTAACTTGGTCCTTCTTTAAAGTTGTTCGTATATCTCTCCTGTGTCGACCCAAAAAATTTGAGAATAATTGGACACGTGGGGAGAGAGATATAGCCAAAGTACTCAGGATATTTAATTATGCCAAACAGACTCTTCATCTTCCAATGCACCAAGTTCCAATGCATTAATGACCTTGATAATGAAAGAATCATGCATGGAAATATTAATAAAACTTGTTCCTACGTATTTCTTCCAGCTCCATGTAAAATTACAGCTCCAATGGGTCTTCCATTTATGATATATGTTCCCAAGAATAAAATTCTACAGTTCTGTACATAGTTTTCGAGGCCTAGTTTGTGAGCTAGATTTGAGCTTCCAAATGATTGATTGAGCTTTGGGTCCATAAGGATAAAATGAAGCTCATCGAACATAGAAACCTATAAAATAACAATTTTTCAATTTGGATGAGTTTAGAAAAAGGTATGGCCGAAACATTATAATAAATGAAAACTGTTTAAATCCAAAATAAGCCATTTTAGCAATTAAGCTCAAAATACTTCTAAAACATAAAATGTGACAATTGCCCTTGATATAACACTTTATTGGGATTAAAAACATTGAAATTAAGAATAAAATAATTGAAAATATTTTTTCTATCAATGAGGCTGTGCGAGAGGGGTGGCCGAGGTAGTGTCTACCACACGGTTAGCGCACGGTTTGTCTAACCGTGCAAGCAAACTGTGCGGGCACTTGAGTGAGATCCTAAAAAAGTGGATCTCACCCGTTTTAGCCTTCAAGTGGCTCAGTTTTCTTCCTATGCGGCCATAACTTGGTATTTTTCTCCTCCTAAGGTCAAAGAAGGTTATCCCATCATTCTAGAGGCGATCTAAAGGCTTCTCTTGGCAAATCAAAGACGATTTCTTAAGGTATGTGATCGTTCTTCTTTGTTCTTGCTTGGTTTCTTAGATCTACTTGGATCTACTTCTCCTCTTCTCTCAGTTTCTTAGATATAAGACCATTATGGGTAGATCTAAGTGTTTGGATGACTTTTTGATGATTTTTGGTCTTGGTCTTATTAGGAGAAGAGATCTAAGGCGGGTTCTTGGAGAATCAAACCGGGTTTCTTGTGCGTTCCTCATTTTTTGGGGGTTTTCTTCAAAACCTTTGAGGTAGGTGGTTTGTTACTTTCTGTATAAAGTCCTTATGTATTTTGTGAAAATTCCACCAATACCCTTGAATGGGGTATTGCGTGTTACCTGTTTTTCCCTTGTTGATTTTCTGCTTTGCTTGTATGCCTGAGTAGAGGTTATTGCTTGTGAATAGGGTAATTTACTGTGATTTGGATGTTTTTACCATGCATGTTTTGCATGTTTATGACCGTTTGGTCTAGTTTTTCCTGTTAGGCTATTTCCTGTTCCATGCCTAGTTGTAGGATGGAGTGACTTTGTTTCTGTTATGCTGATATGCTGTAGAATGCTAGTGTAGACGCTGAAAAAAGGTCCGTAACTCCTTGAGGAAGTTTCAAACTGACGAAGCGAAGTCATATTCGGACTCAGAGGGCCGGTCCGGAGGGCCCAAAAGTGGTGCACCGAAAATTGGGTGAAGTGCGCAAAAAAAAAATGTCCCGCGCAAAAGGCAACCCAGGATTCACGCAAAGTCCCGGCACCGGCGTGAAATAATTTCACACCCACATCCCACGTGGTTGATATTTCGTGCCGCTGTCTCCATCGCACAAATTTTGCGCGCAACCCTGGATTTCGCGCCACCGGGTGCCTATAAATAGAAGGCGACCCCTTCAGTTTCAGGGTTGAGGAATTTGAACCGGCTCCTGTGCGCGTAATTACGCGCACAATATGGTCTTGAGTTATGGTTATTTTCCTCACCAAGTCGCCCCGGGATCCGCCTTTGCGCGAGATCCCCATGGCTTAGACTAAACTCCAACCCCTTCAGGGTCTGCCCCTTGCGTGCAATTCCTTCATTTACGCGCAGGCCAGCCAAGTTGCGAGCCATACTTCTTTTGCACGCACACCCCTTCCACTGCGCGCAATTCCTTCTTTTGCGCACAATCCCTTCCTTTGCACGCCGACCCGACCTTTTTCACACGCATCCCTGAATTGCGTGTTGACCCGGTGTTTTCTGCGTAGTAGCCTCAATTGCGCACATGACTACCCTATTGCGCGCAAACCTTCCTTATTGCGCGCAACCTGTCCTGTGTGTCGCTCCTATTACGTGCAACAGTATACAGGCTCGCACCCGCTGGTCCATACCGCGGGGGCTGCACCCCCGCACCCCCGCTCGGGGTCAGTGCCGGGCTGCGGTCCCGGTTCGCTACCGTCACAGACCCCCATGAAAAATGGAGAGTCGCACCGCGAACTTTTCGGGCCGGGGCGTCGGGATTTTCGATTGCGCCCTTATGCGCACCCACCTTCAACCTAGAAAATACCATGATTTGAGATACTCCTCTGCACACTATGAAACACCTTGAGTTGAAATATTCCTCTTGGTTCGTTTCCTATGCCGTGAGTTGAGATTCTTGTCAATTCTTATGAGTAGAATGCCCTATCATTCGATAATAGGATGCCTCTTGTTCCAAATAAGAGATACCTTGTGGTCCAAGCATAAGATTCCAAATGCCATGATTACAGTGGCATAGTTTCAATAGCGTTGGAATCCATTCAAACATTCCATCACTCCACCTCATGCTTTGTGTGTCCTTCATTCAGATCTGCATCCACTTCCATGTCTGAAGGGACCCCCTAACAGTATGGATGCTTGACCTGTGGTACTCCTACTGTAACAATATGGATGATAGACCTACGGTCCGCCTGTTCTAACAGTACGGATGAATGAACCATGGTCCACCTGTCGTCCTGGGCCAATGCCCCGAAATACTTTGGACAACACTTTGAGTCGGGTCCTGTGTTTCGAACACAGTCAGCAGTCAACCCTCATCTGTTTGTCCCTATTTTAGGCTAACGCGACAGGATGCTGTGTTGCGAACATGGACAACAGTTATCCTCTATCTCCACGCCTCTCTCATTGCATTCCGAATGCTGGGAATGTGATTCACACTTTTCCTATCCCTTTGTTCAGTCCGATTCCAACGCCCTTGACATTATCCCGCTTGTGCACTAGCGCATAGGTGCATACCTCAACCCATCAGTGAGTTGGGATGCCCTCATGACTAGACATGAGGAAGACATTATGGGCTACGCCCACGCGTAAGTCCCATCCATCGTTGCCACTCCTTAGTGGCACCTAGGCTTCTTCCATGCGTAAGCCCCATCCACCATAGCCACGCTAACGTGGACCCCTCGATGGTTCACCCTGCGGCCCCCCTCCACCACGGCCTTGACGATGCCTTCCCTCCCACAGGGGGTAGAGTGTGTTGGGTATGTAATCCCTAGGGGTGTGGAGCGAACCCACCTCTTCCAAGCTGCAGGAAGTTAAACTACTAAGCACCTCGTCCTTAACACATGACGTTAAACTATGGTCCGACCCCGTGCTTCGCACGCAGGGTCCCCCCAGCTCGGACATTCTTTATGCCTCTCGTCTCCACAGGAATGGATTCTTCCTCACATGGAATGAGATCCTCCTTGTTGGAGTGACGTTTGTCCACGGGGGAAGGGATGCCTCAGAGCGTAAGCCCCTAGCCCCTCTTGCGGAAGGTTTCACCCATGCACCTCCGTACTTCCCCACTGCCAAGGCCAGTGGAGTCCCTTTCCCACTGCACTTTGTCGCACCACGAGCCTCCATCCTGGAGTAAGCCCCAGCACCAAGGGCCTCAAACCGCGCGTAAGCCCCTGTTTCTTCTTTGGGCCGCTCAACACGTAAGCCCCTTTCCACTTCTCACGGACGCACCCTTTGCGACATGATCGTCTGGCCCCTTCTGCCTCTTGTTTCTCACACCGAGCATGACTCATGTGGGATTAGAGCGCGCATTGACCATGAAATCCTCCTATGGGCCACCTCAGAGCATAAGCCCCATACCAGTGAACTACGTGGACTTTGATCCATGCTAATGCGTGGTACGTAGGAAGCCTCCATGAGGTTCAAGCCCACCACCCAGTCGTTCCGACTTCTTCACGTTGGTTCGCCAACACTTTGGGCTGCCTCAGAGTGTAATCCCCAAATGCCCTCATCCCGCATGACGTTTAACTGTATGCCCTCGTCCCGCATGATGTTAAACGGTATGCTCTCATCCTGCATGACGTTAAACTGTATGCCCCGAACTACATGAACTTTGATCCGTGCTAACGCATGGTACGTAGGAAGCCTCCACGAGGTTCAATACCATCACTCAGTTATTCCGACCCCTTCGCATCGGTTCACCAACGCCATCATGGGCCGCCTCAGAGCGTAAGCCCCGTATTCCCCATCTTGGTCCGCCTCAGAGCGTAAGCCCCATGCCTCACACCCACGTCTCATCCTGACCTCCCCCTCGAGCCCACGTGCCTTGGGAAGCTCATTCCATAGCCCGGAGATCTTACTTCCTCCAGGCTCCAATCCATGCGTTCATTCTCACGGGTCGCCTCTTCAGGTGTCCCACCGTATCACCGAACTACATAGACTTTGATTCCCTGCCATGGGGATACGTAGGAAGCCTCCACGAGGTTCAAGCCCATCATTCCATTACCCATCCTGATCCTTACCTGGGCCACCACATCCCGGTGAGATCATGCCACCTCATTCCTCTCCACAGTATCCGGAAAGCCGCCCACGTGATGGCCCCAACATCGGTGTTCCCCCCAGGGGGTCCTTCAATCTTATCCTCTCAGTGTTCCAATCAGTCCGATCTATCTCCGCAAGACATTAAACTCGTGGCATACCCCATGTCAGACATGGGAATCTAAGGAAAACCTCATATGGTACACAATTCCCCGTGTTCGATGTGGGATGCCTCGGGCTTCCGCGCCCTTGAGAAGCCCTATAGTAAAGGACATAAGTCAGACATGCCAATCCCCAGCATCAAGGTGCGCCGACAACACCCCAACGTGACCATTATCCTTACCAAAGGTTGCTACCCCGACCAGACCCCTTGGAGAGTCTTGACGGAAGTAGCGTAATTAACTGGCGTCCATGCAGATATGGCGCTGGGAACAAGCTTCACGAACCCATCTTAAATCTATGAGGGAGACCCGGACTAGGTGATGAGCTCCGAGGAGGAATCCACAGAAGGAAGAACCGACATCCCATTATCCTGGTTTCGATCAAGGAGCAGACGTCCCTGAACAAGGAACGGATGCCTCCTGCCCTTGGAAAGCAGGAATGCGGGGCAACAAGCCGCACGTCCTCCCCCCGCGTGATAGACGCGTGCACACACCCCGACGTAAAAGCGTCAAAAACAGCTAGACAAGTAGTTCTTGAGGTTACTTTGGCCGTTACACAATGTGATACTTACTGACTTTACACAGGGATGCGGGGACCTAGTATAGTAGACCATATAGAGAATGGACGTAAGAGCTTCCTCAGAGTGTCTTTATAATACGATGCGAGACCACAAGGGGAATTTATGTTGAGTGCTTCCCCAGAGTGTCTGTAGTTCCTCGATGCGGGCCACAGGGGGAATGAGACATTGAGTGCTTCCCCAGAGCGCCTTTAGTACGTTACGAGATTATAGGGGGAATTGACGGTGAGTGCTTCCCCAGAGAGTCTATTCTTTAGCTGAACCAGAGGGGTGAGCCTGTGTGTGCCTCCCATAGGGTTTCTAGTACTTGTTGAGTGAACCAGAGGGGTTAGGCTATGAGAACTACCCAGAGGGTTACCTGTTTGTTCTTCTTGATTGTGTAGATGATTTCCTGTTGTGGATTAGATGCTTGAAACCGTGGATTGTTTACTGTTTAGTACTTTCCTATTTTCTGCTTTTTTACTTTTACCTGCCTTATATTCACTAACTGTTAGGAACATATCTCATGGTGCTTGCCTATTGGGATTTAGTCTCACACCCTATTTGGGCCATGCCTTTGGGCCCAAACAAATTATTTTGATTCTGGTATAGACAAGGGAATGTGCCCTTCTACTTCAGTTACTTGATATGCTGTGGAGCTAGAAAGCACGAGACCAAGCTGAGGCTTGCGATGATGAGGAGCCGTTTATCTTATTTTATTTTGTACTTTGGTTTAGTACTATTGTATTCTAGTATTGTGACTTGTTGGCTATTTTCCAAGAAATATGTATCATGTGTCATATATATATGTGCTCCTTCTGTTTATCATATTTGGTCTTCCACTGTTTACTTTTTATGGATTGTTACTACTTCTGTTATTGCATGTTATTTACTTTCGCTGTGTACTCTGCCAATGAGGGCATAGTTTCCCCACTATCACACCCAAGGCCCTCACTGCTAGTCGACAGCCTCTGGCATTCGAGGAAATTCGCTTGAGGCCATATGACCAACCGGGTACAGGGTGCCTCTGGGTGTCTTCCGAAACCGGGACGTTACAAGTGAACGGGGTTCACGCATCTCACCTCCGCGTTTTTATATAAGGATCCCTCCCTCAAATCTTATTCTTCTCCTCTGAAATTTGTTGCGAAGCCCTACAGAATTTATTTCTCAAAAAATATTTTCTACTTTTAATAAGATAAAATTTCAATTTATTTTTTTTAATTATTTAATTATGTTTATTTTATTTGTATGTTTTATTTATTTAAATTGTGATGTGTAGAAATTATTGTTTGTATGTATGGTTTATTTATTTAATTTGTATTGATGCGTGTATGAAAGTTTAAATTACTATCTTTTGTATGATTTAATTTTTGAATGGGTTAATGTTTGTTGTATGAATTCATATCGAATGTTTAGTAAATTTAAATATGGTATATCAAAAATTTAATTTGTATATAAGTAAATAAAATTGTTTTTTAAAATGCATATATTTTTAATATAAATGGAAACCTTAACATATCTTTATGTATATGAAATATGTTATTTTTTAAGTAATATTAAATTAAATTATAATATTTTATAGACTAGTTATATCATTTATTAAAAATATATTATTCATATTAAGTATTATATTTAAATTTATTAATAAATATATAGAAATATCTTTTTGTTAATAGTATAAAAATTGTTTTTTATAAATAATTTTTTTAAATTATATTAACTATAAATAATTATTATTTGAAATAATTAATTATGAAATATAATTAATTAAATATTGTAAAATAGATAAATGACAAAAAAAATCTCTATATGTAATTTTATTAAATTGAAAATAACATAAATTTATATCATTTTAATGGTTTTTATTTAAGTTTAAATTATATTACTTTTATTTTCTAGTGATAATAATTTTAATCAATAAATTTAAATAATATCAAGTATAAATAAATATTCTTTCAAGTGATAAAGTATAATATATATTTACTTATATTTTGGAAGGTAGTTGAATAACAAAAAAACAATATATATATATATATATGCGTGTGTGTGTGTGTAATTTTATAAAATTGAAAATAACATAAGTGTCCAGTATTGTAATGATTATTATGTAAGTGTAAATTATATTAGTTTGAAATAATATTATTAAATGTTATTGTTATATATATATATAAACACACATACAAATTTAAAAGTTAAATTTTTGGAAAATAAGTGTAGATATTTAATATATAGTTCATCTCGTAATAGGTAAAGTCATATATTATATAGAACATAATAATTATATCAAAAAACATGTTAGCAGTATTGGGTGATGACTGATATTAAGATGATCGACCAATATATAATGGAAATTGCATGTTTTTTTTTGTGTATGTGGTTATATAATTTGTAATAATTGCTTTTTCGTTTTCGTATTGATGATCTGTGAGTCATCTCTCACTAAGTTTGTAAGGATCTGTGTGTCCTCTTAAAAAAAGTTATGTATTTCATACCCCTAGACCCTCTCACATGCATGTGGGTAAATTTGTAATTACAAGGCGATCAACAAGAGGCATCTGTCCCTGAAGAGATGTCCCTGAAGAGGCATTCCCGAAGAGGCATTCCCAAAGAGGTGTTTGAGAACATGCATTCGACAAGAGGTGTTGTTGTTTGAAAGGAGACCGATGGTTGCTGAAATAGTTCATAATAGAGACACTAAGAGTCCACCCATATGTTTTGGTTAGTTTATTAGATAATGATAAACTAATCCATAGTAAGTCTCAAGATCAAGTCATGGTTATTTATTAATAAGTAATTAAAATTTATGAAACATTTGATAAGTGGTATAAAAATACATAACATTATATTAAATTTTCTTTGGTAATAATATCAACTTCACTATACCTTAATAATGACAAACCAATAGAACGAAAAAGTCTCAAGATGAAGTCATTAATTCAATCACAACCAATTTAAATAATTTAAAATTTTGATGTAGTATATAATATTTTATTAATTATTTTTTTCTAGGTAATCATGTCTGTGAAAATTTATTGCAACGGTGAGACGATTTATACCGAGCAAGGTTTTAGCTATAGTTCGCCACCTACAAGAGTGGAAAATCTTCATGGTTGTCAGACATTGGATAAAGTTCGAAATAAGATTCATAGTCAGTTAAAACTGAGGGTCGATAAATCTATTGTTTCAATAACATATCGACATATACAACATCCTGAACGTTTTTGGCACACCGAGTACCCTCTGGTCGATGATGAAGATTGGATGGATGCATATTCCTTATTTAGACAATAGTGTGCTAATGGTTTGATGGAGTTGTATGCGGTGATTTCTAATATAGATGTGGTGCAACCGACAACTACAAAACCATGTTTTGTAAGCTCTGTAGAAGTTGGTCCTTCACATAAATCTTTTTCATCACCTCCTTCTCACATGACTCCTGTGATAAAACCAAATTATGAAGAATATGATCAGAATTTGGAAAGAATTGTAGATGACATTATTGTGTGTACTACTGATATAGTGAATGAAAGTTTATTTGGGGAAGAAGAATCTGTTGAGGCGTTAGGAGATGATGTGGTTGAGGGTGATGTGGGGAATGAACCTTCTGAGGTTCCTTTGAGAGACAGGCTTCCACGATAGGGTGATGTGGAGAATGAACCTTCTGAGGTTCCTATGAGAGACAGACATCCAAGACACCCACCAGTTAGTGGTAATCATCCTTCAGTATTGAGTTCTTTAGTTGAAGGAATGTCATGTGGACAACATTTTGATTGGGATGTCATTACACAAACTTTTGAATTTCCTAAGATTATAGGAAATAAATCTGCATCAAATGATAATACTTTCTATATCAGGAATGAGTTTGAAAGTAAACTTTTCATGCAGAATGTGATAAAAAAATACCACATAGAGTGAAATTTCACATTTGCGGTTGATGAGTCAAAGAAGAAAAAATATCTCATCCATTGTGAAAAATATAGGGTAGAATTTAAATTTCTATTAAGGGAAATATATGATATATTTTTTGCATATTGGAAGATAACCAAATTAGAAGGCCCACACACTTGTGTGCATACAACCTTATCACAAGATCACTCTTCCATTGATGTATAGTTTATATCAACTATTATTTTTGAGATGATATGAACCTATCAGGATGTTCATGTTTCCCTTATTCAGGAAAGAATTCAATAGTTGTATAACTATAAGATATCCTACAATAAAGCATGGAATGAAAAATAGAAAGAAATTGTAAAAGTGTATGGTGATTGGGATGAATCTTATGCAATGTTTCCACAACTTATAGAATTATTGTCTCTCAATAATCATATTGTTTATCAGTTGGACACTGTTGAGTATGTGTCCCCCAATAACCAAGTAGATCGATCAAAGGTGAATTTCAATAAGATTTTTTTGGGTATTCAGGCCATGCATCGTTGCTTTTACCTATTTTAAACAACTCATTCAGGTCGATGGCACTTTCTTTTATGGTAAGTATACATGTATTCTACCAATTGCTTCCATAAATGATAGTAATCGTGCTCCTCTGCCACTTGCATTTTCTACTGTTGAAAAGGATAATTTTGAATACTAGAGCTGGTTTTTGGCATGTGTACGCACTCATGTCACACAAAACCAGGGAGTCTGTCTGATATTTGATCACCATCGAGCAATTATAGAGGTTTTCAATAGTGACGGGGTTTCATAGATTGAGTTGAATGCTTATCATCAATATTTCATCCCACATATTTCAAGTAATGTTCATAAGAATTTCAGATATGAGTCAATAAAAAAGGTGATCCTCAAGTTAGGTATGTTTTTCTAAACTTACAATTTATTTAAATAAAATTAAATATCTTTTTTAATATATTATTTTGTTATGGTTTCATCATATGATCCCTAAAAAAAATGATTTGATCAACATTTTGAAGAGATTCAAAGGGAAAATGAAGATTTCTATGAATATATGATACAAATTTCAAAAGAAAAATGATCATTAGCATATAATGGTGGCTGAAGATATGGAAATATGACCACTAATATAGTGAATTACATAAATGGGGTCTTCAAGGGTGTGCACAAGCTCCTGATCATAGGGTTAGTGTAAGATAATTTTTATAGATGTGTGCACCACTTTGTTGACCGGTCCCAAAAGTCTTATGAGAGGATGGAAACTGGTATGCATTTTACTCAGTATTTTTAAAGTGATATTGACCAGATATTGAATGAGGAATCAAGATGGAGTGTTGCAGAATTTGATAGGGAAAAGAGGATCTTTCAAGTAAGGGAGTTCTTTGACTGGGCTACATGCCGTAGTGGTCTAGTGCTTGTGGTGTTGTTGTATAATAGATATTGTGATTGCGACAACTTTCAGGCATTGAGATATCCATGTGCACATGTTATTGCAGCTTGTGCTTCGGTAAATATATCATGGGAGCCTTATGTTGACACGGTGTATAACATGAGCACTTTAGTTTACTATTATAGTGCAACTTGGATACATGTTGGTGAATTTCATTCTATCACATTGCCTACTGATCAGCTGATTATTGTCCCTGATATTTCAAGGTTTCGTAAGTTGGTTTTGTTTTCATTTATGTTTTTTTCAATTTCTGTCATTTTTTAAATAATTGGCTTCATACTACTAGGTTGAGTCCCCAAGGAAGACCAAAGCCAACTTTAATTAGAAATGAGATAGATTGGACTCAACAACAAGGAGGTGGATGATGATACAATATTTGTCATGTAGAAGGACATACTCGTAAGAGATGTACCTAAGTGGTAGGAAAAATCTTCACATCCCATCATCTATGATCGAGGATGTTTATTTTATCATCAGTGTGTATATTTTGTTTAGTATGTGGCCATATCAGTAATTATTTCTTTTATTTCTGACTAGATATATTTCTTACATGTTTCAATTTTGGTTGGTCTCATTTTTTGATTCTAACATAAAGAGTTTTGTGATACTATAACTATTAAAAAAATACAACGAACATGAATATATCATTCTTACACATGTTCAATGTAGGTTTCTCATCACTACTACATTATTTAAAAAATAGAATAAATTAAACTTTATTGAAGATTAATAAAATAATAAATTCATAACCTAAACCAACAACACCACCCTCATATATTTTCTATCTGATTTCCCTTGTTATGTTTTTTTGTAATAAAAGTTTTCATTTTTTATTGAAGCCACTATCAAAAATTAATGATGATATCATTTATGTAGATGATAGATTTTCCATTTCTCGCATCACGGGCTACTCATGTATCACAATTGGTTTTAGAGGGACGTCCTATGGCTCCTTTGAGTGTCTGTAGATCTCATCATTTCCATCATGCCGCACCACCTCCCACTATCATCCCCCATATTCGTCGCACTAGATTTTATGGCGTAGCGATGTGCGACTTCACCTTTGTCGATCATTATCTCATTACTGCGCTTGTAGAGAGATGGAGGCTAAAGTCACATACGTTCCATTTTAGAGAGGGGGATATTACCATTACCCTGCATGATGTGTCCATTATGTTGGGCCTCCTGATCGACGGTGTAGCTCTAATAGGCCGAGTTAAAGAAGATTGGTTCAAGATTGTTCATCGATTACTAGGCATAGAGGTTCACGATTATGGAAGGTCCGTCATCAGTGGTAGATTACGCTTTACTTGGTTAGATCAACACTTAAAACATCTAGGAGATAATGTTGATGAGATCACCATGCTGCAATTTTTACGTGCATATATTTTGAGGCTGATTGGGGGCACAATTTAGTTGATCACTACAATACTTTTGTACATCTGATGTATTTACCTCTTCTGGAGAATTTGGACCAGGAAAACTAGTATAGCTGGGGGTCAGCTTGTCTAACATATACATATAGGGTGTTTTGTAGTGCATGTTACATCAATAAGATGAAAATCACAAGATACGTTGTTCTTATACAAATGTGGGTATGGGAGAACATCCCTAGATTAGATCCACATGCTCGTGTGCCATTACCTACTGATATTTTAGCAGAGGATTCGCGTGGACGATGGTATGTTATCCCTTCCTTCTAATGTATAACTTAGTTATATATCTTTCTATTATGAAATGTAACTATAAAAATGTTATCTATAGGTGGAGTTAGGCACATTGACATTCAGATTCCACCAGACATGACGTCTATGCCTACAGAATTATGCTGGACAACCTTCGATAAGAATATGTAAGTAAATATTATCTATATTGTTAAATCTATATTCTCTACTATACATATCTTCATTTATTAAGTGGTTATTCATTTTTATTTCAGATTACATGGATTCCATATACATATTATATCATCTAGAGTCTCCCACCATATTGTACAACTTTCTACCGGCTCTTGAATGGTTCCATTGATTCATTTTCATATAGTCGAGTGGCATTAGACCGATAGAGTTATGAGGAAGTTCGGATTTTTTCAGCCTATTCCTGACCCGCCTAATCAGTTAGCTTCACTGAATTTTCTAAAGATGTTAAGGAAGAGAGAATTTGATTGGAGGAGATACCATGCCACATATATTGATCTATGGTATAGACGAAAGGAGTTCCGGTTACGAGGTTAGGGGATAAAACATTTTCATTTGTGTGATTAGCTGGATTATGTGTCCTGGTACTACAGGTCCCTAGTCATATTTTTTACATGACACGAACAGGGCTTTCATGAGTTGGTATATATTCTTCCTTCCATTATTCAATATTTTTTATTAACATTTCTTAACAAAAAAATTTGTTTTTATAGGATATGCATATTAGTCATCTACTTCACACTTCTGATCCAGTAGAGAGAGACACATTTGACCAGACATATTTTCACAACACTTTGCTAGAGTTGATTCCTTTAATGAATGAGATTTATCATGGAATTTTATTTGATCCACCACATTATTATGAGGATGAAGAGCATGCTGAGCCTAATATAGATGTACCAAGAGGTGAAGACCCTGTTATAGATATTGTTGTTCCATAGGAGGAGGGTGTTCATTATGATCAGCCAGATGCTACTGTTCCATAGGAGGAGGGTGTTCATCATGATCAGTAAGATGATCCTCCAGCTTCTCAGTCATAGCTAGAGGCATATATAGACATTGACTGGGTTCAACTAGATGCTTTATTACTCCCTTCTATGCAGACATTCACATCACAACAACCATCTTCTTCACATGTTGGTGAGAGTTCCAGTCAATATCCACTATCCATAGAGGTAGGACATAGTACAGGTGTTAAGACTATACATCCACCACTTGTCACATAGGAGGACGTGGAGGTTGCTACCAATGATGATATACAGGATCACCATACACTAGAGTAGTGACATAGACACACACATCATGGACTCATCCAGTATATTCCTGCCTTTGGTACAAAGTAGAATCCAAGCCATAGGTGTAGATTAGGTTGATATTACATTTATGATACATGTTGTATGTGTCTTACTGTTCTAATTTATAGAGTTCTGTTCATTTTTTAATAAATGCCTTACTATTATCATATTATCTACCAAAATCAATAATTTTTATTTTTATATTCATAATAATACTTAGTATTATTATCTATATATGTATAATAAATAATATTCTTAAATTCATTAATAAATATTAATAATATTACTTATTTTTAATTAAAAAAGACTTTGAAAGAAAAGATCCATGAACTTGAAGAAATTTGAATAAATATTATTGATATCAATGATTTTAAAATGGATGTAAAATCATAGAAGATCATGGAACGTGAGTATTTTTTAACAAAAAATGTTTCATGAAGAAGAATATAAATGAATAATGGATATGGAGAGTAGGTGATTATGATTGAAGATCATAAGAACCACAATATGAGATGTATGAAATTACAAGTTCATTTGACCAATTTTGAGAAGATACATATTTAGACTTTATAAAAGGACACAATTTCTACGGGTTCACAATCTTCACTGGAGGATTTTAAGGTTAAAAAACCTCCAATAAGTGATAAAATTATGGAAGGCTGGGGATTTTGTGTGTGTTCATGTTTCTTTGTAGCTTTGTATTTACCCTCTTTCGACCGTTTGTAATATACACATATAGTCTTATATGTCACATGTCTCTAAAAAAACTCAAAGAATAAGGTTTAAAATATATATTATTCGTCAAGTAATAGATCCTATAATATAACTAAAATTAAACCTATTTTATCAAGTTAGAATTGTGATTAGATAAAAAATTTCAATCACATCAGAAATCTGAGTTCATGATCAATAGTCCTATAAAGAATGATATTTTATCTATATATTTATCGATTAAATGAGATTAAATCAATAAAGTGGAAGAAAAAGAATCACTAACCGTGTCATTGCACTATCTCTTTCATTACTCTTGGAGGTTTACCATGACTTCATCTCCTCCAAATGATCTTAAACCAAGAATTCCTGAATTCTTTCCCTCTATCCCCTCCCCTCCCCGATTCCCTTATCATCCAGCCTTCTATTTACCATCATCCATAAATGCTAATAAGGAAAAAAAATCTCCACAAAAATGAAAATATAATTTGAAGAGATCCCTTTTGTTGAAATTCGATTCATATTGATGATTTTATAATTATTATGTATTTATATTTTAATACTATTTATTATTAATGATGATTTTTTTAATTAAATATTATGGAAGAATCATGAAAGGGGTTCATGCTTCCTTTATACAATTCTTATAGGAAGTGTTGTGACGTCCCGGACCCGGCTGCCCCTCAACCCGAGCCCTGAGCCCGGTTGGCCACATAACCCCTGGCTCGTCCCTCCGAAGGCCAGGGGCTGCCGACTAGCAGCGGGGGTGTAATGGTAAGTCAGTGGGGAGACTATACCCCAACATTAGAGTACACAACAGTATATTAGAAAAGTAATATAGATAGAAGAAACACAACCAATGGATAACAGGAGAAATAGGGAAACATAAAAACCAAACAATGGAAGTAAGGAAAACCCTGATAGGTATACAAAAGCCACACAGGCAGTGTCTGATACAAAATGGATGCATGGCATGTTGATACAATGGGAAAGATGGAAACCATGCTATACAGTAATACAAAAAGAAAAAAAATAGTCCATGAGCATCTCTAGCCAAGCTTGATCCTCTGCTCTGGATCTACAACTAGAATGTATATAAGTCAACAACCTGAAGTTGGGATTTTTCCCCTACTAGTACCTGCAGCAGTAAAGTCTACATGGGTTCCCAGGAGGCCGCTCAGGCAGGGTGTGAGACAAGTCTCAGTAGGCAACCACCAATGGTGTCTACGTGTAATCCAAATAGGTGTTCGCATGAAATAATGAGTGATATATTGAAAGTAAGCAAGGAAAAGTAAATAAACAACCCTTCTGCTCAGGTTCTGGAAGGACACCTGATGGGTATACCTGCTTCAGATCAAGGCTGGAAATTTGAACAAGTCACCTGAGTATAAGTACATACATATAGGTTATCAATAACACGAGGTAAGCATGCCTCTCGTCCATAAGCACTGTAGCTGGCGTGGGGTAGAAATGCCTCCCACCCTTAAAGGTTATATAGGCACGAGGTATAAATGCCTCTCATCCTCAATCACTGTAGCTCATGTGGGGTAGAAATACCTCCCACCCATAAAGGTTATATAGGCATGAGATATAAATTCCTCTCATCCTCAATCACTGTAGCTGGCGTGGGGTAGAAATTCCTCCCACCCATAAAGGTTATATAGGCACGAGGTATAAATGCCTCTCGTCCTATTTCACAGAGTTTCATCTGGCACGGGGTAAGAATACCTACTGCCCAACACACGGAGATTCATCTGGCATGGGGTAAGAATGCCTCCCGCCCAACATGGGTTATCACAAGCATGTTGACACAACAAAGCATAACCATTCACATCACAAAGTATAAGGCATTACATCTTATATCATATCATGTTATCAAATCATGACATACATACACTTAAATTCATTCAAGGGGTTCAAGCTATCTCATCCTAGCCAACCTCTAACCAGGTCATCTCATTTTCCTAACATGGAAAATGTCGTTTCAAGTCATATTGTTAAGGTTAAAAGTTGAGAAAGGGGAAAAACTCAAGGCATAACACCTATGGTTGATCACTCCTGGTCCATACCTCCTCTAAACTCCCTAACAAGGTTATATTCATCCATCCCATCCCACACGGGTCATTTAGATAGTAAGCGGTCAATATAAATAAGGGTTTTGGGGAAAGACAACCCCCGACACGGTGTTATAAACCCAAAGCGATGGAAAACCCAAAAGGAGAACACATGACCACCTACCTTAGGGCTGTAGACGTAGGCTCGCTTGATATCAACCTCATATTTGCAACAAGTTGGAAGAGATCTAAGTTTTAGTCCAAATCCATGAAAATAGGGCATATGAGCTTGCATCAAAATAACACAAAGGTAGGAAAGATTTTCCAAGGAGAAATGGGTGCGTGATGTTAGCCTTAACAAGGGTGATCCAATGCCTTCGACAGATCGAAGAACAGACACCGGGGGAAGAAACGACAAGAGAATGAGTGAGGAGAGGGTTTTGGAGCTCAAAGGAGGCTCCCCTCTGGTTCTGTCTGCGGGAAAAAGGAAGAATGGGTTTTAGGATTAAATAGAATTAAGGAAAAAATTATAAATTTTTACCCAGATCAGGGTCGCATGGTTTAGGTACACAGTTTACCAAACCGTGTGAAAACCGTGCGCATCCCACTGCCTCCGGAATGCAGATCTGCATGGTTTATCCAAACCGTGCGACTTTACTATTCATGTCGTGCGCAAACTGTACGCCTCAGTCTACAACTCCAAATCTCAAACTCCTGGGCTCCGAACAAGCCCCGAACACTCCCTGAACCTTCCTTATAATGTTACACACATTAAGAAAGCTTAAAGGAAAGATTTGAAAGCAAAATTAATGATCCGTACCTTTTATAAAGAGTCGGGTCATTACAACCTCCCCTCTTTAAAGAAAATCATCCCCGAGTTGGACTTCTGAGGGTAAAGAGGTGTCACCAGCGAAAAGCTCCACCCATTGAGATCATATATCAGCCTCCCGCTCCCAGGTCTCGTCCTGTACCCGGCCGTGCTGCCATAGCACCCGTACAAGAGGAACAGACCTACCTCAAATTGTCTTTACGCTTCGGTCAACAATTCGCATCAGATACTCCTTGAAGGAAGCATCCATATTCAGTTCAACCTCATCAGGATGAAACACATGATTCGGATCTGAAAAGTACCAGCGAAGCTGAGATACATGAAAAACATTGTGCATGGCCTGATATATTTGCGGAAGTGCAAGCTGGTAAGCTACTGGTCTGATCCTCTTGACCACTTCAAAGGGTCCTACGAACCTCGGTGAAAGCTTACCCTGCTTCCGAATACGTCTCTGCCCTAACATGGGTGAGACCTTCAAGAAAACCCGGTTCTCGACCTCAAACTCAAGAGGTCATCGGTACTTGTTAGCATAAGACTGTTGTCTAGACTGAGCTGTCTGCATACGCTTCCTAATAAGCTGTATCTGCTCGGTAGTCTCCTATACAAGATGTGGTCCTAGAACAACTGCCTCCCCTGCTTCAAGCCAATACAAAGGTGAGTGACAAGGCCTACCATATAAGGCTTCATAGGGAGCCATCTCAATGGTAGCCTGGAAGCTATTGTTATAACTGAACTCGACAAGAGGGATGTGTTTCTCCCATGAACCTCCAAAATCAAGAACACAAGCACGTAACATATCCTCTAGTACCTGTATAGTGCGCTCGGTCTGTCCGTTAGTCTGTGGGTGATAGGCCGTAATCAAAAGTACCTGCGTACCTAAAGCCTTCTATAAACCCTGCCAAAACCGAGATGTAAAACGAGGATCTCTGTCCGAAACAAACAAATGAGGTGCTCCATGAAGGTGCACTATCTCCTTAACATACAACCTTCCCAAGTCATCAATCGTGAAGGTCTCCCGCACTGGTAAGAAATATGCAACCTTCGTCAGACGGTCGATAATAACCCATACTGCATTGTTGCCACGAGGTGACCTGGGTAATGCAGTTACAAAGTCCATAGAAACATCATCCCATTTCCACTCTGGAATGGACAACGGCAGCAAAAGCCCAGCCGGATGCTGATGTTCCACCTTCACCTGCTGACAGGTGGAACAATGCGTGATGAAACTGGCTATCTCCCACTTCATGCTAGGCCACCAGTACTATTGTCGCAAATCACGATACATTTTGGTGATGCCTAGGTGAACTGCCCATGCTGAGGTGTGGAAATCCCTCATCAGCTCCTCTCTGATGTATTCTAGGACCCATAAACACCTACAGAACAATAAAGTATCACCTTAATCCATGGTCCAATCTGTAGAGGCATCATCAGCGACACTTTCTTGTAAAACAAGGCCTTCCAGATCCGATAACTGTCTCGCCCTAACCCGTTACAAAAGAGTAGATGTTACCGCTAAGGCTGAGAGAATAGTTTGACCCTGACCCTCTTGAACCTCAATGTGCATCTTCGAAAATAGGTCCATCAGCTTACACTCTTCATCAGATTCTCGAACTACTTATGGATGAGTTTTCCGACTTAGCGCATCAGCTACTGAATTTCCTTTCCCAGGAGTGTAGGCCAATTTAAAATCAAAATATTGTAGGTACTCGACCCACCTACGTTGCCTGAGATTTAGATCTCGCTGAGTGAAGATATATTTGAGTCTTTTGTGGTCAGTGAATACCAAAAAATTCTCTCCCAACAAATAGTGTCTCCAATAGCGTAAGGCATGTACAACTGCTGCGAGATCGATGTCGTGCGTTGGATAATTACGTTCATGAGGCTTTAACTGATGAGAACCATATGCAACAACTCGCTCATCCTGCATCAAGACAGCTCTAATCCTGATACCTAATGCGTCACAATAGACCGTATAATCCCTACTCGACTCCGACAAGATCAGTATCAGCACCGAAGTTAGTCTGCCCTTCAGTTCCTGAAAAGCTGTTTCACAAGGTTCCGACCAATCGAATCTCACCCCCTTTTTAGTCAAAGATGTAAGCGGTGCTTCTAGGTATAAAAAGTCCTGAATGAACCACCTATAATATCCAGCAATCCCCAAGAAACTTCTGATATCGAAGACATTCTTGGGTTGCTCCCAAGAGACTACAACACTCACCTTCTCAGGGTCAACTGAAACTCCAGACTCAGAAATAATGTGAAACAGGAAGTGAACCTTATTTATCCAAAAGTGGCATTTATTGGGATTAGCATAAAGCTGATGCTCTCTTAGCGTATTCAACACGATCTTAAGATGGGTTGCATGGTCGTATCTCTAGCGTGAATAGACTAAGATGTTGTCCACAAATACAACCACAAAAGATTCAAGGTAAGGGTGAAAAATCCGATTCATAAGATCCATAAACACTGTAGGTGCATTCTTAATCCCAAACGGCATGACTAGGTACTCATAGAGACCATACCTACTCCTGAACACCGTGCGAGGTATGTCTAAAGTCCTAACCCGCACCTGGTGATAGTCTGAACTCAAATATATCTTTGAAAACACCTTCACTCCTTATAGCTGATCGAAGAGGTCGTCAATTCGAGGTAAAGGATACCAATTCTTAATAGTCAGATGATTTAACTTACGGTAATCCACACAAAGATGAAGGGTACCATCTGCCTTCTTGGCAAAGAGGACTGACAATCCTCGAGGAGAGGTACTGGGACGTATAAAGACTTTTTCTTCTAGGTCCTCCAACTGACTCTTGAGCTCCAGGAGTTCCTTAGGTGCCATCCTATTAGGAAGAATGGTTACTGGTGATGCTCCTGGTATAATATCAATAGTAAACTCCACATCTCGCACCGGAGGTAGGCCAGAGAAATCATCAGGAAAGACATCACTGAAGTGCTCCACCACTGGAGGATAAATAGAGGATTGTAACCCTTGGTCATTGAGATAAAGACTGGAAACCTGTGCCATGACACCACCTAAACTCTGGTGTTCCGGTCCTGTTCGTGTCGCACTAAGATCCCATTCTCCCTTACGCATATACGTGTCACCCTCTGGTGACGTAAACACCACCCTCCGACGATAGCAGTCAATCTGGGCTCTATAGGGAACTAACCAATCCATCCATATTATTACATAAAAACCTGCCATATCCAGAACATACAGGTTCCACATGAAAAGGTAACCGCCCAACTTGAGGGTACAATTCTGACAACGTCGAACGCCCTCTGAACGAACACCTAAAGGGGTATCTAACATGATCATACCATGATATTACTCAACGTCAAGGCCCAAAATTCCAATAATCACCTCCGATATAAAAGAGTGAGAAGAGCCTGTATCAAAAAAAGAAGATACTAATGTAGAGGCAACTAGAATTGTACCTCATACAGTAGATGGTCCGGCGTACTGCTCCTGTGGCACAGGCTCGACTGCATACAATTGGCCGATACCACGACCCTGAGTCACAACCTGGCTACCCTGAGCAGACCCACCCTGCTGGTGCTGAGAGTCATATGCCTGATTACCCCTACCTCGGCTGCCACCACGACCTGATCAGCCGACAGTATTCCAGCTTCCTGACTGACGTGATCCTACCGATCTAGCTCCAGATCGTATCGCAGGCACAAATCCCTGCTCACTGGACCTTGGGGGAAAAGTCCTGCATAGGCGATGGAGATGACCCAATCTACCACATCCTCTGCACTCCACTGGGTTTCGCGTACACTGCCTCTTCATATTACCTGGCACCCCACATTGGTGACAGATAGGAGTACCACCTGAGAAAAGGGTCTGACCACCACTAACACCACGAGAGTCCTCAAAACGCCGCTTCTTCCCAGAAGAAGATCCACTGGAACCCTTAGGTGCTGAACCGCCCTGGTTCGCACTATCCACATCTCTAAGATTCCTCTCCGTTATCAAAGCCTGATTGACAATCTCTAAAATGGTCATCATCCTAAACATGTTAACCTGCGACCGGATGGTGTAACACATCCCATCCTCAAATCGCCTGGCGGCCGTGAGATCATCAACAACTAGTGTAGGAACAAAACGCTGCAACTCCATGAAACGGGATGAATTTTCCATGACTGTCATGGTTCTTTGCTGCAGGTTCATAAAATCTCTAGATCTGTTAGCTCTCAAGGTCTAGGGAAAGAAAAAGTCATAAAAGACTTCCTGGAAATCTACCCAGTCCATGTCTCCCTGCTGTCTCGACTGGGTGATGACGTCCCACCACCTTCTAGCTGAATCGTGCAGCATATAAACGGCTAATTTGACTCTCTGCTCGGGAGGCATCTCGAGATGTTCAAATATGGTCTAGATCGCCTCCAGCCAAGACTCAACAGCAAGAGGTCCGACATCTCCCAAAAAAGTTGGAGGATGTTGTAACTGAAACTCACTGGTCAACTCTGCCATACTTGGGGCAGATCGCATGCCTCCTTGAATATTCTGCATCATCCTCAAGAAACCCTCATGAAACTGGGCATTGTCGCCCATCTCAGAAATAGAAAAAGGAGCCATGGGTGGCTCGACTGGAAGATCAACAGGCGGCTCAGGGCCCACCACCTCAGGAGCGTGGTCTTCACCTCCTTCAGCGCGCACAACTCGAGGATGTCTTGGAGGCATAGTGCTACAATGCCAAACGAACATATTAAAAGAAGAAACCAAAAAATTAAAGGTTGAACTCTAGAATCTAGGACAGGTACTAAGCCTTCCTACCCCTAAGATCACCTACCCACACCTACAAGGGTTCTTAGCAAGACAATCAAACATTCAAGATTTCCAAATCCAGTGATATGGAACTTCCCAGCCCATAAGGGTCTATATTCCTCATGAACTGAAAGATGACACACACTTGGATGTTATTTCTCATTTACTGGTGCTAATTAAGTATTTAAATTTCCTTTTAAGAAAATGATTGGTTTAGTTGTAATGTCATTTTCCAATCCATAAGGGCCCATACACTTTATGAACCAAAGAGTGACACCCACTAAAACCACCTCATTCCTGAATTCACAACCTGAAAGAAAGATTAGCACAGTTGCACACACATCAATAAGGAATGGAAATAAATAACAGGCAATGCTCACTGAAAATTTAAACATGGCATGGAAAGATGCATGGCCTAATCATATTGTGCCTATAGTGATGCATGTTCTAATGCAGAACCCTTATTTCATCGGGTCGAACCATGAAATCCAAATCCCAACATTGAAAATCTCAATAACATCACAAAACATGTGAAACACCCAACAATGAAATGATATCAACAGTAAATAGAAGAATCAATAACAACATAATTTAGGAAACTTAGTCTTTACCCTGTACATGGGTTCGCGACGCACAAGAACAACTTATAACTAAGTCCCTAAGCGTTCCCATTCTCCAAGTCTATTGTCGCTAAATAGTAAATAAAGAAAGAAAGAAAATCCTCTGATACCAATTTGTGACGTCCCGGACCCGGCTGCCCCTCAACCCGACCCCCAAGCCCGGTTGGCCACATAACCCCTGGCTCGTCTCCCCGTAGTCCAGGGGATGCCGACTAGCAGTGGGGGTGTAATGGTAAGTTAATGGGGAGACTGTACCCCCATGTCAGAGTACACAGTGGTATAGTAGCAAAGTAATATATATAGCGGAAACACAACCAATGGATAACAGGAGAAATAGGGAAACATACAAACCGAACAACGGAAGTAAGGAAAACCCTGATAGGTATAAAAAATCCACACAGGCAGTGTTTGATACAAAATGGATGCATGGAATGCTGATACAATGGGAAAGATAGCAAGCATGATATACAGTAATACAAAAAGAACAAAAATAGTCCACGAGCATCTATAGCCAAGCTTGATCCTCTGCTCTGGATATACAGCTAGAATGTATATAAGTCAACAACCTGAAGTTGGACCTTTTCCCCTACTAGTACCTGCAACAGTAAAGTCTACACGGGTGCCCAGGAGGCCTCCCGGGTAGGGTGTGAGACAAGTCTCAGTAGGCCACCACCAACGGTGTCTACGTGTAATCCAAATAGGTGTTTTCATGCAACAATGAGTGATATACTACAAGTAAGCAAGGAAAAGTAAATAAACAACACTCTCGCTCATGTTCTCGAAGGACAACTGGTGGGCCTACCTGCTTCAGCTCAAGGCTGGAAATATGAACAAGTCACCTGAGTACAAGTACATACATATAGGTTATCACTGGAATGAGGTAAGCATGCCTCTCATCCATAATCACTATAGATGGCGTGGGGTAGAAATTCCTCCCACCCATAAAGGTTATATAGGAATGAGGTATAAATGCCTCTCATCCTCAATCGCTGTAGCTAGCATGGGGTAGAAATGCCTCCCACCCATAAAGGTTATATAGGCACGAGGTATAAATGCCTCTCATCCTCAATCGTTGTAGCTGGTGTGGGGTAGAAATGCCTCCCACCCATAAAGGTTATATAGGCATGAGGTATAAATTCCTCTTATACTGTTTCACAGAGTTTCATCTGGCACAAGGTAAGAATGCCTCCCGCCCAACACACAGAGATTCATCTGGTACGGAGTAAGAATGCCTCCCGCCCAACATGGATTATCACAAGCATGCCAACACAGAAAAGCATAACCATTAACATCACAAAGTATAAGGCATTACATCTTATATCATATCACATTATCAAATAATGGAATACATACACTTCAATTCATTCAAGGGGTTCAGTCTATCTCATCCTAGCCAACCTCTAACCAGGTCATCTCATTTTCCTAACATGGAAAATGACCTTTCAAGTCATATCGTTAAGGTTTAAAGTTGAGAAAGGGGAAAAACTCAAGGAATAACACCTATGTTTCACCACTCCTGGTCCATACCTCCTCTAAACGCCCTAACAAGGTTATATTCATCCATCCCATCCCACATGGGTCATTTAGATAGTAAGCGGTCAATATAAATAAGGGGTTTGAGGAAAGACAACCCCCGACACTGTGTTATAAACACAAAGCGATGGAAAACCCAAATGAAGAACACATGAACACCTACCTTAGGGCTGTAGATATAGGCTCTCTTGATATCGGCCTAAGATTTGCAATAGGTTGGAAGAGATCTAAGTTTTAGTCCAAATCCCTGAAAACAGGGCATATGAGCTTACATCAAAATAACACAATGGTAGGAAAGATTTTCTAAGAAGAAAGGTATGCGTGAGGTTAGCCTTACCAAGGGTGATCCAACACCTTATACGGATCGAATAATGAACACTAGGGGAAGAAACATCAAGAGAATGAGTGAGGAGAGGGTTTTGGATCTCAAAGGAGGCTCCCCTCTGGTTCTATCCGCGGGAAGAAGAAAGAATGGGTTTTAGGCTTAAATAGAATTAAGGGAAAAATTGTAAATTTTTACCCAGACCAGGGTCGCACGGTTTAGGAGCACGGTTTACCAAACCGTGCGAAAACCGTGCGCATCCCACTGCCTCCGGAATGCAGAGTTGGATGGTTTATCCAAACCGTGCGACTTTACTATTCATGTTGTGTGCAAACCGTGCGCCTTAGTCTGCAACTCCAAATCTCAAACTCCCAGGCTTCGAACAAGCCCCGGACACTCCTTGAACCTTCCTTAGAATGTTAAACACATTAAGCAAGCTTAAAGGAAAGATTTTAAAGCAAAACTAACGATCTGTACCTTTGCTAAAGATTCGGGTCGTTACAAGTGTGAACCCCGTTCACGCTTCCTAGTGAGAGGAGATGCATGAATGAGGTTCATGCTTCCTTTATACAATTCGTATAGGAAGTGTGAATCTCATTAATTCTTCTTGGTGATAGGATATGTGTGAACAGGGTTCACGCATCTCGGGATCCATTTTTATTTTTTTTAACCCTATCCCATTTAAAAAAAGATTAAAACACATAAAACACCTTATATTAGTTAATAAAATTTTTGAGCTCTCTTTTTCTTCCAAATTTCAACTTTATATTTTGTTCCAATCATTTAATCATTTTAATTTAATTTTCAAGACAACAAACTTTCTCAGGTAAATAATTTTGTTTCCATCTACCACTCTTTTAATTTAAGAATTCCTTGCTTGAGATTTGTTTGTAAAGTGATCAATGCTTGTACTCAGTGCTGGGCGATCAAGATCTGTAGTTAGCGTTGAAGTTGGTTCCCTAAAACCAAATTCTATGTACTTTATGGTAACTTGTATTCATTATTTTGAATATTAACAAACTTCAGATCACATCATGATTGTTCTTCTGTGTGTCATAGTATGTGATAATGTCCAAAGAAAACTATCACACTGAATGGTCATAATAGTTCTCTGTTATGATGAGAACCCAGAAGTGTCACAACATTATTCTAAAATATATTCTATAAAGTATGATTATATCATTTGATGAGGAATAAATGATACATGCTATTAGGGGTGAAGACTCATAATAATTTGAGATAATTTCTCATGGTGTAAACCCTTAGTAAATTTTAGTGTAATAGATTATGAGAACACGACCTGCCAATAGGAAATCCATATTTGTATGTTTCATTGAATGTTCATATCTGTGGATGTGTGTATTGATCCTTAAACTTTAAGATTATTATTAATGAATATTTTTCGTCGTGTACTATTATGTATTAACGAAAATTGTGATGACATATGTTCACAGTGAGGTAGGATATGTTGGGTGTGTTATGAGTAATATTTCATTAATGAATAATGTGATAAATGATTTGTCCCATTTTTTATTTAATGGAAATTGACATCTTAGTTCATTTGATGGTAATGAAAAAACATAAATAAATTCATTTCCATATCGTTCTATGGGCTGGTTCATTTTCGAAAAGTCAAATAAAGAGACATCCGACACATAGGTCAATCACACCAATATGCAACTTGTTTGATTAGAGATACCATGATAAAGAGATTATATTACACAGTAAGTATTCGTATAAGGCTTTATGTCATTGTGACATTAAATTCATTCTCTATGAGTGATTTGGCGTGTTGTTAGATGCTAATCTTGGACTTTGGATGGCTATGCCTAATTCCACTAAGAAAGAGGCAAAGAGTGTCACACAATAAGTATATCTAGAACCTTAGTTAAATATTAAATAATATTTATTATTTTAACATGTGTAATAAATATTATTCTCATGTGTGGTTTAATAGTTATACTTTTTACATGATTTTAAATATAAAATCACTAGTTATTTGAGAGAATTTTTTTTAACCAAAATATTTAATAAAAATTTAATTACTATTTTGTGAATATAATATTTATTTATTTATTGGCGAATAATGTAGTGACATTTATTTATTAAATAAATAATTATTATTCAAGGCCTACTAAATATTGTAGAGGAATAACATACCGAGTTTAATGGTTTGGTGAGAAATAATATATATTAAATATTATTGGAATAAATTTCAAATAATTTATTCAAGAAAGAATATTAAATTAATTCACTAGTTTTTGTTCATTTTGAGAAATAATAATAATAAAATTATTATTATAGATATGGGGTTCTATGAGGATAAAAAAAATAATAAGGGACTATGTGAAATTTTTATATTCTAACCCTACCATTATTTAAACTCAATTATATTATTTCCTAAACAAAAACATAGGCCATTGCATTGGTTGTGCGCAACGACTCTAGAGAATATTATCAAGCCCTATAGAGAACCTTTCCAAGAACGCTCTCAAAAATAGAGAGTGATCTTCCTCCACTGTATCTCTAGATCCTAGAGAGATTAAGGGGAATTATTCTTGGAAGCGATTCTCATGATGATCAAGGATGAATGACGCAAGTGTTAGGATCTACCGTGCTAGCATCTAGAGATTCCTATGGCGATTCTCAGTGGTTTGTGGTACATGTTTGGATCACCACTAGAAGGAATATACACTTGATTCATATTACACAATGAAAATACAACATAGATACGTTTCCAGATTCATCAATGAAGAAAGAATCCATCGCAAGTTAATTTTTTAATTACTTAAATTTATTATAAATTTATTATGTGATGATCCTGCATTTTGGTTATAGAGTTATCGTGTCAATTAATCTTTGATTAAATTTTGTTGGTCACAACATTATTTATTGATGTATATCTCAGATTAATCATTGATTATGACAAAAAAATCTGAGTTGGAAATGCCACACCAATGCTTCAACTATGCCCAAAACCTTCTAGCAGTATCAGAGGGGTCGTATAATTATTTATAATCATTTAAAGATCCTTGATTGATTTACGAATTTATTGTTAGTTTTAAATTATAATTTATTTGTTATTTAATATAAATTTCAATATCTTCTCTTCTTCCCCTTCATTCTTGCAAATACAATCAATAAATGGATTAATTTTAAATGAAAATCATTCAAAGATCTCCTCTAGAGGTGCCGAGGATTCTGGCTGGATAGCATAAGAATACACGATGTGTAGCCTGTTGGTATACATCGTGTACCTATGTTTATGAACCAAGAAAACTCATGAATTGATTTATAATTAATTCAAAGCATATTCATTTATTACACACGACGTGTATTTAATACACTACATATTGACCGGGCCATCTTTGCACATGGTTAGATGGACTACATGTACAAAATTTAACTTGAGTACATGACGTGTATCCCAATACTCAAATACGGGCCATGTATTTTCTTACGCAACCCACATGACTGGTGATAGTGTAACTCAGAGACCACATGATGTGTATTCCACATACATGTCATGTACTCCATTAATTTTTGTCAGAAGACAACATTCCTAGTTCCTAGGTTTAAGATCTGATATTTTCTTAAGGTATGTTTCTGTTTATGTTTCAATTTAGTCTCTTCTTTTGGTCAAATAAGTGTCTCAAAAAGATCATGAGAAGGATCAGGGGTGTTCTGGGGGTTCAGGGCACAAAATAGGGTGCAAAATAAATTTTTGGGAATGTTTCATAGTTTTCACATGATTAGTGAAAACTATGCGGGTCATCCTAGGTAACTGTGCAACCTTGGACAGAGGCTTGCATATGGTTACCGCACGGTTAAGCTAACCATGTAGAATTCCCAAGAAACTGTGTGAAGGGATGATTTTGGGACAGTATCTCTCTCACAATTTTCACATGGTTTGGAAAACCGTGTGGGTAAACTGTGCAGCCCAGTAAAGTTGACAAATTTACAAAATTTCCACTTTGGGTTTTTTAACCCCAACTCAGAGTTTTCCTCCTCCTTACTCTTTTGAACCCTAGTGATGATCCAAACTTCCAAGATATTCCAATAGGTGTTTCTCCTTTGATCCTAGGCCATTTGGAGTGCCTTTAATTACAGATTGAAGATCCAGGTAAGGCTAATCCCCTCCTTGATTCCTTTTCTTGATTAGGGTTTGTATATCTCTCTTCTCTCCATCTGAATCTCTAAAACCCTTCTTTTTCTGTGAGATTTATGGTAAAAATTTGAAGGGGGTTTATATTAGGATATAAGGACTTGATTAAGGGTGTGTTTTCCAATGTATTTAAGGTAGGTGGTCTATAATCCCATATTTTATACTTGGATTTGTGTATGTAGGGTTTTATTCTTGTTCTCTTATTAATGTGTTCTTGATTACATTGGAAAGATGTGGTGTATTGAGGGTATATATAACCAAACGAACCACTAATAATCCCCATGGGATGCATGGAGGATGATGTGACTTATTTTATGGCCACCCATGGGGTGCGCCAACCCTATCAAATGGGGATAAAAAAAGTGTAAGATGTGTAATTGACTCATGATGATGTAGAGACTTAGAAGATGTGTTAATTTGTTTATTAAATGAGTTATAAGGTATTGTGGTTAGTGTGTCTAATGTGGATAAAGGTTAAGGGATTTTTTGGTTGACATGTAAATGGGTTAATTGGGATTAATTGGAATATGATAAGGAATTATGTTTACATTGGAATATGATTAGTGAGATAGGAATGGAAAATGGGAATTGAGGTTAAATGTTTATGTGTTATAAATTATGTTATAAATTATTAATGTGTTAATGGATTGTGGAATAATGTTAAATTCCCATTTACTAATAATGTTGTGATGTTTCTAATGATATTGGATTTGCATGGTTGTAATGTGGTTACTTGTAGATGATGGTAAATAATCACATGCACATGGATTGGTAGAGTGGGGTATAGACTTGAGGTTCTATGCCCATGGGTCGAGTTTGACTGAGGTTCTAAGATCCACCCTCTAAATGCATGTGTTAGGGAAGGGGATAGAGTTTTATTCCCCTAAAAGTTGCATTCCACCCAGACTAAGGCTTTGAGGTGAGGATAATATGGTTTTTGTAAAGCGATGCCTAGTGATATAGGACTTTATTATTACCATATGTCTTGAGAATATCAAACGTGCCTAATCCATTGAATGCATGATAAAAGAGTGAACTAAACCGTGAGATGCTTAAGTAGTGAACTTGAATTTAAGGGTAACATAACTTAAAGGAACATAGTCTAGAATGAATTATTGATTATTTTTATTTACTTTACATTATTTATCACTTGCATGAACTATATACTTTGACTAGATATTTTTTATACACCATTGGTGGTGGCCTACTGATTTTTACTCACACCCTGCTCAGACTACCGTTGGGTACCTGAGAAAATTTCATGGTTGCAGGTCAGGAAATAGGCAAAGGCCTTGTGATAGAGAAGTGAGTCAGGTTCAATATGTTCCTGAAGGAGGTCTGGGACTTTGATCTAGAACCATTTTGGGGATTCCACTATTTTCCTTCTTTTTGGGTTGTTCACTTAGCACTGTATCATGACATGTAATATTTACTGTTGGATATGGTTTGTACCCAGTTGGGGGTTGGTTATTTATGCATGTTTATCGATTTGTTTATATTTCTTCTGCTATTTTTCATATTTTACACCGTGTATTACTCTGAAAAAGAGGGTATAGTCTCCCCTCTTGACTCTTATACCCTCACCGCCGGTTGACAACCTCTGGCATATAGGGAGGCACACTTGAGGTCAAGTGGCAACCCGACTCGGGGCACCAGTTTAGTGGCTCATGGGTTGGGGACGTTAAAAAGTGGTATCAAAGGAGTTCTTTTCTATTTCTTACTATTTGGGGGTGGTAGAAAGGATATTAGGACAATTCCGGGACTTGGTAATGAGATCATTCTTGGGAGTAGCTAACCCAAGTATGAGGGAAAACCCAAGTCACCCTGGGTAAGAATTGTTGTTCTTGTTGTGTGTTGTTACATTTGATGATATATTACCTTTAGGTGATGCACATGTGGTGTGATGTGATAGTTTTATGATATTTTTCTCATGGATAGACTGACACGAGGTTGCACATTCATGAATCATTCTAGAAACCTATGTATATAAGTGACATGCATCATAACAGGCACACACAAATAGGATGAGTGTGTGGGACATGGAGAGTAGGATGTATTTGATTTATTGAAAATGATGAAAATTTATACTAATGAAATGGTACAAATGTGAAAAAGGGGAAATAAAATATTGGATAATAAATAAATAATTTCACTTTATAAGGGGTAGTAAGTGGATTGAAGTGTTCCAAATGAGTAGGGATATTGAAATAGTCCTAAAATGGTGTAAACTATGAGGTTTGTAATAGTGTGAGTTGGTTACACATGTTCTTTATTACCTTAGTTGGGTGGTCAAGGGTAGTGTCTTGGTTATGATTAGGCTTGTTCAGGTAGTGTATGAGAAATTATTTGTTTATGGCTAGTGATAAACCTTACCTTGTATTTTCGTGAAATCTTTATGGATTGTGTTCTAAAGCTCGTGTTTATCATTATAGAGATATTCCACCATGAAGGCGTGTGCTGGTTGGGAGACAGGAGGATGTTGCTAAGAATTATCTCCCGGTAGTGGAGCAAGGGGACCCCATGGTTAAATATGATAGGGAATACTAGTTCCATGATAACTTCACTCGTTTTATGAAGATGATGTAATGAGACCCAGGGTGAGTTTCATCGAGTATGTTTGAGATGACCAGAGAGTTTCAACTGCAACACCCTCCGATT
The DNA here is from genome assembly GCA_963277665.1 of Viscum album. Lineage (NCBI taxonomy): Eukaryota > Viridiplantae > Streptophyta > Magnoliopsida > Santalales > Viscaceae > Viscum > Viscum album. The sequence continues at coordinate 390,232,556 of OY728153.1, read as the reverse complement.
TTTACCGAATAGGGTGGGAAAGAGGCAATAGAGTTATGGATAGAGTCTATCCAGACTATTCTTGACCACCTAGAGACTCCTCTTGATAAGCTAGTCAATTTAGTGGCCTATATGATGAGGGACCAAGCAAAGTGTTGGTGGGACATCATGGTTCAAACCAAGCAGACTGAAGGAATGATATGAAAGAATTTTCAAGAGAAGTTTCTTGAACAATTTTACCCAGAAACATTGAGTCAAGAGAAGGCTACATAATTTATGAGCTTGACCCAATGGAAAATGTCATTTATGGACTATTCTAGTAATTTCACTGATTTGCGATGCTTCGTTCCAACCTTGATAGGAGACGAGGAAGCTGTGGAAAAACATCTCCAGGATGGGTTGAGACATGAGATTAGATCTCAAGTGAATATTTTCTATCTGAAAATGTTCATTGAAGTTGTGGATAAATCCCTCATTTCATAAGGAAACCTTAAGGGAGATTCAGGTAGTGAACTTGTGGTGCTAGTTGGGTGAGAATATGGTGAAACTTTTAAGAGTAGGAAGCACCGTTTTAGAAAAATCTAGAAGGGCATAAGTTCACAGAGCAAATAGAATAGGGGAATAGCCTCTGATAGTGGTGACCAAATATTTTGTTTTCAGTATGGTAGGCCGGGGAACATGCATGACCAGTGTCCCCTACCACCAGTTGAGAAATGAGGGAAGTTAGAAGAAGATGCCGAGTGCAGAAATAGGGTTAGTAACCCCATATTAGGCAGGTAGTTGGAGCTCCATAGGTCGTATTGGTAGAGGTAGTGGACGTGTAACTCTAGGGATATATCACCCAAACTAAAAAGGTAATGTAGTGTAGGGTATTCAGATCAAAACCTAGGGTAGAGGGGCAAGTCATCTCCATGCAGTTTAGACTACGCCCAAAGGTGGTGAGGTAGAACCATCTACTATTCAAGGTATGATTCTTGTAGCTTCCACACTCACTATTGATTTATTTGATACATGTGCTACACATTCTTTTATTTTTCCTTAGTTTGTAGTTGTGTTGGGCATAACCGTGGTGAGTGCATGTGGGGTAATGTCACTTGATACTCTGTTGGGGGTACGAGTTGAGAACATCGGTCAGTGTAAGGGTCATGCACTGAAGGTTGGTGTATATCACTTTCCATGGAGTCTATTTATTATATAGATGTCATATTTTAAAATAATATTGGGTATATATTGGTTGGTGTTGTATCAAGACCATATCAATTGTTACAGACATTGGGTAACATTCACATCTCTCGATGGAGACACTTTTGTACTTCATGGTGAGTGGGATACTCGAGTAGGCCGCGTAGGGCCGCTATGCCAACATTTGGGAGAACTCATAGCTCACGTGGCTTGCCTTATGTTAGATGATGGGGATAAAGAGAAACCAATTTTCCCTCATGTTGTGGGCCGATTTTAGGATGTGTTTTTTACAGACTTCTCAGGGTTACCACATGAGAGAGATGTTGAGTTCACAATTGAATTATTTCTGAGGGTGGAGCTAGTTTCTATTTCACCACACCGAATGGAACCGACAGAGCTCCAAGAACTCAAAGTTCATCTCTAGGAGTTGGAACATAAGGGGTATATTTGTCCTAGTACATCACCCTGGGGGTCTCTAGTGCTGTTTTCTAAGAAGGCTAACAGATCACTGAGGTTATGTGTCGATTATAAGAGGCTGAACCAGATGAAAGTTAAGAACCAATACCATCTTCTTAGAATCAATGACCTATTTGACCAGCTCAAAGGTGCCTTGGTGTTCTCTAAGATCGATTCGAGATTGGGATACCATCTGTTAAGGGTGAGACCTTCTAACATACCTGAACATCTTTCTAAAGTAGGTATGGGTTGTATGAATTTTTGGTGATGTCGTTTAGGTTGACCAATTCACTAGATTTGTTCATGGATTTGATGAACCAGATATTTCACCCATATCTGGATCAATTCGTGGTTGTTTTTTGATGAAATATTAGTGTACTCCTGAACTCATGACGATCATGCCAAACACCTTGACATCATCTTGAGTACACTAATAGGGCATGGGATTTATGCAAAGCTATCAAAATATTAGTTTTGGATTGATAAGGTGCACTTCTTGGGACACATCATTTTCAAGTGAGGTGTGTTAGTGGATCTAGAGAAGGTGCAGAATGTGGTGTCTTGGGAGCATCCCAAGAACGTTTTTGATGTTCAGAGTTTTTATATTTTTTCCATTTATTACCGGAGGTTAATCAGATATTTATATCGTTTTTTAGTACCACTCACATGATTAACAAATAAGGGGGTTAATTTTTAATGGTTAGAAACTTGTGATAATGATTTTTAAGAGTTGAAGAAGCAGTTGACTACTGCACTTATTTTGATCTTACCCAAACTAGGTAAGAATTACACCTTGTTCTGTGATGTGTCTGGTGTTGGGATTGGGGCAGTGTTGATGCAAGATGATCAGGTTTTAGCTTATAGGTTGATATATTTGAGACAAAATGAAATAAATCACCCTAATCATGACCTTGAGATAGCTTATGTGGTTCATTCCTTAAATTTTTGGAGGCATTACTTGTTGGGAGAACCCTTCATAGTGTTTATTGACCATAAAAGTCTCAAATACATCTTCTCTCAGTTGGATTTGAATCTTTGACAGCGAAGGTGGGTTGAGTAACTACAATCCTTTGATTTTGAGTTGGTCTATACACCAAGGAAGGGCAATAGTGTGGCCAATTATTTGAGCCTAAAGACTCAGAATCAGGTGGTTCATGAATTTAGTTTAGAGTGGAAGATGATGGCCTTGTTTTCTAATATATGTTTGGATGTACTAGAAGGGAATGGGTGGATGGATCTCGCATCCATAACAGTTAAATCTACTCTTTTAATCTGGGTCAAGGAGAGTTAGCTGGTGGATCCAGAGTGTTTGGATAAGAAGGAAAGTCTTAAAGGTGGGGAGTCACCTTCTAGTTGGTATTCTAATGATAATGGAGTTACTTATGTTCATGGTCACGTTGTAGTACCGACAAGTGTATTGGGGGATTTTATGTGTGAGCTCCACACATCAAAGTGGGCGGTGTATCCTGGTTTGACCAAGATGTACCATGATCACTATAGGCAGTATTGGTGGTTAGGAATGAAGAAATAAGTTGTGGGTTTTGTGGCACGATGCCTTACTTATCAACATGTGAAGTTCTAACATCAGCATCCAGGTGGGTTGTTGCAGTAATTTCCTATTCCAGAGTGGAATTGAAATGACGTAATTATGGACTTCGTAGTTGGTATTTCGAGGATGCCTCAGAAGAATGATGAAATCTAGGTAGTTGTGGACCGGTTGATGAAAGTATCTCATTTCTTTTTGATCCAAGAGACTTATACAGTGGACCAATTGAGTGATTTATTTGTTCAAGAGATAGTATGGTTTCATGGCGTGCTAAGAACCATAGTTTCAGATCATGATCCACATTTCAACTCGAATTTATGGAAAGGATTTCATAAGTTGATTGTCACCTAGGTGTTTTTGAGTACGAATTATCACCCACAGACTGATGAGTAGTTAGAAAATATGATCCAGGTATTAGAGGACATGTTGATAGCTTGTGTGCTTTATTTCGGTGGTTTTTGGGAAAGACACTTGTCACTCATTGAGTTTTCTTACAATAATAGTTTTCAGGCCAAGATTCACATGGATCCTTTTGAGTCTCTCTATGGTAGACCATGTAGATCTCTACTGTATTGGTTAAAGACTGAGGAGTCTGAGCTATTAGGTTTGAGTCTCATGCAGGAGATGTCGGAGAAGGTTCAATTGATTAAAAAATGTATGGAAATGGCCCAAAGTAGGGAGAATTCATATGAATATTGACATTGTAGACCTCTCAAATTCAGGGTGAGTGATAGTGTGTTTCTTTGGGTGTCTCTAAGGTTGGGTCACCATAAAATTTAAAAGCAAGGAAAGTTGGTGCCTAGGTATGTAGGACCATTTGATATTATAGAGAGGATCAGACCGATTGATTATAGATTAGCTCTTCCACATTGGTATAGTGGGATGCATGATGTTTTCCATGTTTCACAGCTCTGATAGTATCACCCTGATTCATCTCATGTGATAAATTCCAATGATGTCGATCCTGAGGTTGTTGCATTCTTTGAGGAGCATCCGATTCATATTATGGATCATAATGAGAATATATTTTGGGGAAAGGTTGTACCTTTGGTTCATGTTATATGGAAACATGGAAACATTTGGGAAGAAACTTGGGAGCGAAAATCAGATACTCTGGTCCAGTGGCCCAATATCTTTTCTTCAAAAGCTTGATGATGCTCGGGAAGAGTGGCTCAAGGAAGAACTGTCCTAAGGTGGGGATATTGTAAGATACATAAATTTATCAAGGTATATTTTTGTTTATGTTCCAATTTAAGAATCTTTTTTTGGTCAAATAAGTGTCTCCCAAATATCATGAGAAGTATCGGGGGGTGTTCTGGGGGTTTAGGGAACAAAATAGGAGGTAAAAGGAATTTCTGTGCATGTTGCATGGTTTACGTACGGTTAGTGAAAACTATGCGGATCATCTTAGGTAACCGTGCAGCCTTGGATAGAGGCTTGCAAACAGTTACCACATGGTTAATCTAACAATGTGGAATTCCCAAGAAACTATGTGAAGGGATGATTTTGGGATAGTATCTCTCAGAAGGTTTGTGCATGGTTTGGAAAATCTTGCGGGTAAACCATGCAGCCAAGTAAAGTTGAGAAATTTAAAAAATTGCCACTATGGGATTTTTAACCCCAACTCAGTATTTTCCTCCCCCTTCCTCCTCTGAACCCTAGTGATAATCCAAGATTCCATGATCTTCCAAGAGGTGTTTCTCCTTCGATCCTAGTCCATTTTGAGTTCCTTCAGTTGCATATTAAAGATGGGTAAGGCTAATCCCCTCCTTGATTCCTTTTCTTGATTAGGGTTTGTATCATTATATTCTCTTTATTCGAAGCTCTAAAACCCTTCTTTTTAAGTAATATTTTGGGTGAATATTTTAAGGGGGTTTATATTGGGATCTAAGGCCTCGATTAAGGTTGCATTCACCAACAGATTCAAGGTAGGTGGTCTACAAGTTATATCCCATAGTTTATACTTGTTTTTTTTTCATGTAGGGTTTTATTCTTGTTCTCTTATTGATGTGTTATTAATTAAGTTAACAAGATGTGGTATATTGGGGGTCTAGATAACTAAAAAAACCCCTCATGATCCCTTTGGGATTCATGGAGGATGATGTGACTTATTTTAGGTCCACCCATGGGGTGCGCCGACCCTTCCAAATAGGGATAATGGAAGTGTAAGGTGTAAAATTGAATCATAATGATATAAAGCCTTATAGAATGTGTTAATTTGTTTGTGAAATGAGTTATAAGTGATTTTAGTTAGTGTTTCTAATGTGGATAAAGGTTAAGGGATTGTTTGGTTTAAATGTAAATGGGTTAATTGGGATTAATAAGAATATGATACAAAATTATGCTTACACTGGAATATGCTTAGTGAGATAGGAATGGGAAATGGGAATTGGGGTTAAATGGTTTTGTGTCATAAATGATTAATTTGTTAATTATTGTGGCATAATGTTAAATTCACATTTGCTAATATTGTTGTGATGTTTCCAATGATATTGGCTATTCATGGTTGTAATGTGGTTACTTGTGGATGATGGTAAATAAGCATGTGAACATGGCTTGGTAGAGTGGGGTATATACTTGAGGTTATACACACATGGGTCGAGTTTGAATGAGGTTCTAAGATCCACCCTCTAAATGCCTGGGTTAGGGATGGGGACAAAGTTCTATTCCCCTAACAATTGCATTCCACCCGAACTGATGCTTCGAGGTGAGGATAATGTGGTTTCTATAAATTGATGCCTAGTGGAATAGGAATTGATTATTACCATATGCCTTGAGAATATCAAACATGACTAATCCATTGAACACATGAAAAAAGAGTTAACTAAACCGTAAGATTCTTAAGTAGTGAACTTGTCTTTAAGGGTAGAATAACTTAAAGAAACATAATCTATAATAGATTATTGACAGTTTTCATTTAATTTCAATTATTTATCACTTTCACGCATTATATACTTTGTCTAGATATTTTGTAGACACTGTTGGTGGTGGGATACTGAGTTGTACTCATACCCTTCTCAGGATGCCGTTGGGTACCCAAGTAACTTTCATGGTTGTAGGTTAGGAAATAGGAAAAGGCCTTGTGCTATAGAAGTGAGTCGGGTTTGGTATGTGCATGAAGGAGGTCTGGGACATGGATCCAGGACCATTTTGGGTATTGTGATGTTTTCCTTCTTTTTGGGTTGTTCACTTAGCACTGTAGCATGAAATGTCATATTTACTATTGGATATGGTTTATACCCAGTTGGGGGTTGGTTATTTATGAACGTTTATCATTTGGTTAATATTTATTCCTCTATGGTTCATATTTTCCACTGTGTATTACTCTGAAAAAGATGGTATAGTCTCCCCAGTTGACTATTAGACCCTCACCACTGGTCGACAACCTCTGGCATACGGGGAGTCATGCTTGAGGTCATGTGGCAACCTAGCTCAGGGCACCAATTTAGTGGCTCCTGGGTCGGGGACGTTACACTAGGCAAGTGTTGTGGATTGATTATGAATATTTATACACAACGTGTAACCGACTAGTACACACCGCATATATTACCTATTTACATAGAATTAAAAATTAATTAATTATACATTTTAAACCTTTCTATCATGTGTTATTTGACTCATACATGCCATGTGATGTGTTATATATATATATATATATATATAAATATCTATTTTTTTTGTGAAATATTAAGAACCGCATATCATGTATGATCTATAATACAACAATTACTCCATGCACACTAAAACATAACACGCTGCGTAAATAACATGTGTTCAATGTTCCATTCATTTGACTCATACATGCCATGAAATTATGTGATATAATGTGTCTTATACAAGCCACATGAGTAAATAGTATATGAATATCATACACACTGGGTAGTTCGGACAGGTTCTCACCATGTTACCTCTAAGGTACATTTGTGTACATAGTCAATTTTATATAAATCTATTTAATTTGTTTAAAATTGTGATCTATGAGAATCTCAATAAAGTTTATATGAGATTTAAGATAAAAATTGATTAATTAAAGATGACAATTAATTAATTCGAGTGCTATTTATCTTAAATAAAAACAATTTGTATTGAATGCTATTTTGTTAAACACTTAATTTGTTGCATGTATGTAGATGATCATAAGAAAAAACCAAACCTTTTTATGTGATTGGATTCCTTTTAATTTATTATTAAATTTAAATTGATGGACTGCACGTCATCCTTACTCTCATCATGTAAGGCCTTGCATGACCATGATTTCCTTTTATGTAAACCCCCTTAACTAATCCTTTGATTACCCTCTCATTCATATGAGCAAATTCTTATGTAATGGATGAAGCTCTCAAGTGAGTGGATATGATTCAAGTTCCGAGTTGAGGTGAAACTAATCCAATAGATACATTGGTGGATAGGTGGAAAGTTGCAACATGAACCAAGTCATGGTTCAAGGTGTTTTCCCCCTAGTTCAATGGTTAGTTTACCATACACTAGATAAAATTACCATTAATAAAAGATCATGATCATCCCACACTTATTTTTTTTTCAATTTTCATGGTTATTTTTATTATGGATGTTTTTTATAACTACATGAATTAATGGATTAAAAAGCATGTAATATAGAACTAAAATAAATTAGATTATGATTAGATTTTATCTAAAACATGGTTAATCACTTAACTAAATCCACTTAATATTAAAAAGAATGAAATAAATATAAAATGGGATATTTATGCATAAAATATTAAAATACCTAAAATATATTAATTAATTCTGTATAACCATCCACTACTTGGATGGGAATCGAACCATAGTTCAAAGTGTTTGACCAACCTCTATTGGAGTGCTTTCAATTATTGAGGGGTTTCTATTTTGATTTTTGGGTCGACTTAACCTAGTTTTCATTAAGGGTTGATCGCCTATGTGATACTTAGTGCAACTAGTATACAAATTATTAAGGAAATCAAAATTAATTATTTCAGGATTGGTGAGTCCATTCAACAGATAAAGGAACTGAGAGTTAATGAAGTTAGCTAGTTATGCTTACCTAAATACTTTTGAATAGCTTGTCAGGCCTCTATATGGGTTATGATAAGGGCCATATAGATCCTTGAAACTAAAATATATAAGCTACATGATATTTCAAAACTAATGGTAAGGGATATTAGGTTTTGATAAAATAGCGAGAGATTAATAAATTTAATATTTATTATCTAATTTTATATAATAAAGTAAAAAAATTACACTCTTCTTAATTATAGAAATGACAATACACAAGACTTCAAACATATCACTTCAATCTATACTTGATAAGGACAACCTTCTCACTGACACTAATTTCCAATAATGGAAAAGGAATTTGCGCATTATTATACTCCATGAAAAGAAATTATATGTTCAAGAAAACCTCATTCATGAAGTGCTTGACCAAGAGGCTAGTGAGGAAGAATTATCTCTCTATGAGAAACATTTGGATGATTCCACTGATGTACAATGTTTCATGCTATCTTTAATGTCCAATGAGATTCTAAAGAAACATGAGGATATGGATGTGTATAGCATGACATATCACCTTCATGATCACTATTAAGAGAATGTGATACAAGAGAGATATGAGATTTACAATAAATTATTCATGTGAAATCTTGGAGAGTCGGTGCCAAATAGGACTTATATAGTCAAGATGATTAGCTACATTGAGTACTTAGATATCTTGGGCATTAAATTCCATAATGATATGTGCACAAATATCACTCTTTCCTTACTACCTAAATACTTCTTCAATTTCATTTTTAATTACAATATGGTTAGTGGCAGAAATACACTTTTAAAACTTATTACTCTCATTCACTAAGTTGAAAAGTACATGAGGTATGATAAACCCATAGTCATTATGGTGAATAAGAAAATGAATAACAAGGAAAAGGGTCCCAATAGTCACTCTAATTCTAAATATATCAAGCACCATCATTCCAATAATAAGAATATCTAAAGGCAGGTGAAAGAAAAGGAAGAAATGCATTTTCATGTGGAAATCTAGGCCATTAGAGAGGAACTGCACCTATAAGTAAGGGGAAGCTAAAGTAACATTCATTATTGATTAAAATATGTCAATATCTATAAATAAGGTATTAGATACAACTTTGGTTTCTTATATCTATATCCAAATATAGAAACTAAGTAGATTTAGTAAGATTTCTAGAGGAGATGTGGATCTTTGAACAACAAATAAAGCACAAATTGCTACTTTTAATATAATAGGCTTCCAACTTACGTTGCTAACCAGAATTATTTTGGTTTTAATGAATTTTAATTTTATTACAAGTGTTTCTAAGAAGATCATCTTTGTTTATTGCATGGACATGGATAGTTTTATTTTAAAATTTGGAAATAAACAATTCCTCTTTTATAAATAAAAAATTTATTATGGTATGGAATAAATAAATAACAATATTTATGTATTAAATTATAAAAACCAATTATTTTAAATTGATAAAAAATCATGTTTGCAAGACTCATACAACACCCAGATGTGGAATCACCATCTTGGTAACAAAAATGAGAAGTGTTTGACAAAGCTCTATCAAGATGGTTATTTATAATCCTTTGATCTAAGACAACTTGAAAGATGTCATGCTTGTTTACAAGGTGAAATGAACAAACCACCATTTGGTGGATAGGTTGAAATGGCTATAGATATTCTATTATTAGTACACAATAAAGCGTGTAGACCTTTTCCATTAGAATATGGAGGTGGATATTCTTACTTCATAACTTTTAACGATGACTTGAGTAGATATGGTTATATCTTCTTGATGATGAATAAGTCTGAGGCCTTTGAGAAATTCAAAGAATTCAACAATGAAATAGATAATCAAATTGATAGTAAGATAAAGAAACTTTGATCTGATCAAGGTGGTGAATATCTAAACCAAGGGTTTATTGCATTTTTATGAAATTTTGAGATTCTATCCCAACTAAATCCAAATTATACACCATAGTGGAATGATATTAGTTAAAGGAGGAGCCACACATTTCTTGACATAGTAAGGTCAATGGAGATTCATAAAGATATTCCATTATCCTTTTAGGGATATTCAATACATGCTACAAAAAATATTCTAAACTGAGTACCAACTAAGGCGACATATGAAATTCCATATGATTTAATGTATGGAAAGAGATCTGTGTTGTCACACACTCATGTATGGGGATGTGAGGCGTTTGTTAAGGACATATCAGGTAACAAACTAGCACCCTAATGCATGAAGTGTAACTTTATAGGTTATCCTAAGGAAACAAGGGGATACTATCCATACAACCCCTCAAAAAATAAATTTATTGTCATAAGACACACCCCTTTCTTAAGAGGGATCACATCCTCAAGATGGATTGATAGAGAAATATTGGATTTAATGAAGTTGATATCCAAGATACACAAGATATGGTACAACAAAAAATTATACAGGTCCCTATAAAAGAATTTTTTCTTGAAACACAAGTACTGTGTAAAAAGACTAAAGAGGTAAGAGAAAAAAAGATATATTTTTCTAGTCACCAAAGATGGTGGATTGATATAGATTGGAAATAATGAACCTATCTCATACAATGAGAAAATATAAAGATCATAAGCTGCAAGATGGAAAGAAGCAATGAATTATAATATATATTCCATCTATCAAAACAAATATTTTTGTTATCGTCGATTTGTTAGTTGATGTAAATCCTGTTGGATACAAATGGGTATCCAAAGAGAAAAATGGACATGGAAGGTAAAGTAAGTACCTATAAAGTAAGGTTAGTGGATAAAGGGTTTAAATAAAATCAATTAATTGAATACTATAAAACCTTTTCACCTGTTACTATTTTTAAATATATTAAAATTTTACTTACTATAATAGCTTACCATGACTATGAAATTTGGCAGATAGATGTCAAAACAACTTTCCTAAATAGGAAACTTCATGAAGATGTCTATATGACACATAAAAAAGGGGGTTTGACTAAAATTAATGTCAAAAGGTTTTTAAGTTGTAGAGATCCATTTATGTATATAAGTAATCATTCAAGTCATGAAAAATTTGGTTTGATGAAGTTGTAAAAGAATTTGGTTTCATTAATAATGAAGGTGAGACATATGTTTACAAGAGATTTAGTGGAAGTGTGGTCATTTTCATAGTATTATATATTAATAAAATATTACTTATTCAAAATGATATACCATTATTATAGTTAGTTAAGGAATGGTTAAAAAAGTGCTTATCCATGATGGAATTAGGTGAAACAACCTATATTCTAGGGATCAAGATCATTTGTGACAGATCCAAGAGGCTTCTTGGACTAAGTCAAGGTACATACATTGACTGTATACTAAATAGATTTAGTATGGAAGAATATAATACAAGATTAGTTCCAGTGTCACATGGTATAAATATTTTTAAGTAAATGTGTCCTCATAAATAAGAGGAGAAAGATATAATGATTATAATATCATATGTTTTTGCAGTAAGATCAATCTTGTTTCCAGTTATGTACTAGAATTGATGTTGTCAATTCCTTTAACATGGTAAGAAGATATCAAGTTGATCTAGGTGAATGACATTGTTCTTCTATTAAGTCTATACTTAAGTATTAAAGAATAACTAAGGATATGTTCCTTGTGTACAAAGGGGATGAGGAACTAGTCATCAGGAGTTATATTGATGATAGTTTTCAAAAAAATCATAATGATCTGAAGTCACAGTTAGGATATTTATTCAGTATCAACAGAGTAGTTGTGAGTTGGAAGAGTTCAAAATATCCAGTTGTCACTGGTTTTATAGTGGAGTCTGAATATACAAAGGATTATGATGTAGCTAAATAAGTTGTTTGGATTTGTAACTTTTTATAATATTTTTATGTTGTACCTATAAGTAAAGACCATATCACATTATATTGCGATAATACTATAACGATGGATCTTAAAAAGGATCTAAGGTCACACCAATGAAAAAAAACATATTTTAGAAGTATAACCTCTTGAGGATTTTTTCTCAGAGGGTGTGAAGTTTCATTAAGCAGAGTTTCTATGGAAGAAAATTTGGCAAACCCCTTGACTAAAGATTTATCTTAACAGAATCATGAATATCATGTGAGAGCTAGTGGACTAAAGTTTTTAAAAAATTAGATCTAGTGAAAGTGGGATTCTATTAGATTTGGTGCCATAAAACCAAATTATATATATTTATGATAACCAATATAAATTATTTTAAATATTTATAAACCTTTTATCACATCATGATTATTCTTATACATGACATAGTATGGAATAATGTTCTAAGAGTAACTGTTGCAATTAAAGGTCATAACAGTTCCCCGTTTGATGAGAACCCAGAAGTTTCATGAAATTATTCTTAAATATATTTCCTATAGTCGAATGATATCATTTTATGGGAAACAATTGATAAAGGATATCAGGGGTGGCAACTCATAAGACTTTGATGAACTTTCACATTATGTACACGCTTAGCAATTTTTAGTGTAGGAGATTATGAGAACATGACCCTCCAGTAGGAAAAACACATTTATATGTGTCATTGGATGTTCCTATATATGTAAATGTGTATTGATCCTTATACTTTAATATTATTATTAAGGGATACTATGAGTTTCAAACTTTTATGTGTTGATGAAAAATATGATGAGATATGTTCACGACAAGGTAGGATACTTTGGGTGCATCGTGAGTAATATTGTATTAAAGAATAATGAAAGAAAGGATTTGTACCTTATGTTATTTAGTGAAATTTGATATCACATTCCCTTTTATGGGAATTAAATAACCTAAATAAATCCATGTACATGGTGTTCTGGGGATATGTTTATTTCCATAAAGTCAAAGAAAGATACATTGAGCACATAGGTTGATGACATCAACATGAAACCTACTTGATTAAATATATATGATAAAGGGATTATATTAAATATTAAGGTTTTTTATGAGGTTTTATTTCATTATGAAAATAATTTATTTCTTTAAAAGTTATATGGTGTGTTACTAGACGCTAACCTTGAACTTTAGCCAACTCTTCCTAATGCTACTAAGAAAGAGGCCTAGAGGGTCACACAGTAAGTGTATTAAGAACCTTATTTAAATATTAAATATTATAAATTATTTAACATGTTGAATAAATATTATTCTATTATGTGGTTTAATAAGTATTAATATTTCCTTGATTTTAAATATTCAATCACTAGTTATTTGACAGCATATTTTGTGACTAGAATATTTAATAAACATTCATTTTCTATTTTTTTGAATGTAATATTTATTTATTTATTAGTGAATAATGTAGTGAAATTTATTTATTAAATAAATAGTCATTATTCAAGACCTGATAAATATTGTAGAGTAATGGTGGACATAGTTAATGATCTGGTGATAAATAATATATATTAAATATTATTTGAATAAATTTTGAACAATTTATTCATGAATAAATATTTAATTAATTTGTTTGTTTTGATCATGTCAGGAAATAATAATAATAATAATAATATTATAAACATGTTGTTTTGTGGGAATTACGAAAATAATAAAGGTTTATGTGCAATTATTATTTTATAACCCCAACACTATTTAAATAAAATTATATTATTTCCAAAACATAAACTCTAGCCCTTACATTGGTTGTTCACAATGAATCTAGAGAATCATCTCAATACCTAGTGATAACCTCTCCAAGAACTCTCTCATGAACATAGAGAAATATTCCTCCACCACCCCTGTCAATCCTATAGAGATCAAGGAGAATCTTTCTAGTAAGCAATTCTCATAGTGATCAAGGATGAATTAGGATATACTACTCTAGCACCTGGATATTCCTATGGTGATGCTCTAAGGTTTGTGGTATATGTGTGGATCACAAATATATGGAATATACACATTATTTCCATGATGGAACAAAGTATAACATAAATACATTTTCAGATTCATCAATGGAGAAATAATTCTTTACAAGGTAATTCTTTAATTTATTAAAATAATTATAAATTTATTATGTGATGATCCCGTGTCTTGGTTTTGGTGTTCTCCTGCTAATTACTCTTTGATTTAATTCTGTTGTTCATGATGTTCTCCATCAATGTACATCTCATATTAATAATCAATTATGATAAAAATATAAGTTGGGCATGCACCACATGCACTTCCTCTATGCCTGGAAACTTTATTCAGTTCCTCCTATCACCTTGGGTCAAGAGTAAAGAAAATACAAGGATTAGATATTTAAATTGTATATCAAACTAGTTTTTAAATAGGGGATTATTTATTTTTTTATTCAAAACCACTTTAAAAATATTATATTTTTTTATACTTCTCTTTAAATTGATCAGCATTTTAAGTTTTATTGTATTTTAGTTTACTTTACTCTCCAAAAAACCACTCAGATATATATTATATTCCAAATTAGTTTTTATTTCCATTGAATTGTAAAGTTTAGACTATTTAAAATTCTTTACATTGTTTTTAATTTATTTATTTGATGGTATTGAACTTAAAAGTTTTATAAATATCCAAATAAACCCCTATTGAATCTTCGATACTAGAAAAAAACTTATATGTTGAGAGAGTTAAAGGTGTAATTTGAGGATCATGAGATGAAAGGTTTTTTTAGTTAGAGTATATCACTATAGGGATAACCATTATTATTTTATAATAAGGAATATCGAAGGTTGTAACTATGCATGGATTATCAAAAGTTAAACTAATTTATGATCATGAAAAGTTATCCACCACCAAAAATTAATGATCTATTTGATCGATCGTGGAGTTCTTGGTGGTTATCACCAACTCAAGGTGTAAGATGTAGATATACCAAAGAGGTA
Organism: Viscum album; assembly: GCA_963277665.1. Lineage (NCBI taxonomy): Eukaryota > Viridiplantae > Streptophyta > Magnoliopsida > Santalales > Viscaceae > Viscum > Viscum album. The sequence continues at coordinate 390,217,534 of OY728153.1, read as the reverse complement.
ATTTAAGAGTTGATATGAGTCATACAAATTTTTAATGATACTGTTTAAAGTGTAAAACACACTATTAATATTTATATCCTTAATGAACATGATATTCTACCCATATCTGTATCTATATTTGGCAGTGATTTTAAAAAATGTTTTAGTGTGCTCTCAACTTTAGTGGGGAATATGAGATATAATTGAAAACTATTTTATCCACATCATGATAACATTGATTATATTTCAATTTTTCATAGTTTCATTTTTAGTTCAGTGAAGTGGATTTTTGAGATATTTTATATCCATGTAAGGTATTTCTATAGATTCTGAGAAGGTGAAGGTAATGATTTATTAGGATATTTAGTTAATGTGTTTGAGTTAAAAAGTTTCATCAGTATTAAAAGTTATTATAAAGGATTAATACAAGATTTATCATAGATAAAAACATCAATTAATACCCTAACTAATAAGGGAGATTTATTATAGTGGGATGAGAACTATGATTCAACTTTCCTATAGTTGAAGAATAAACTTACTAGAATTCCTATTATAACATTACCTATACTGGGTAAGTTTTATATAGTATATTATGATGCATCAGTTATGGGTTTGTGTTTTATGTTAATATAATGTGAGAGGGTGGCGTCTAATAGGTTATATAAGTTGAGTTTGCATTAGAAGAACTACCTGATGCATGATCTTGAATGGGAAGTTGTGGTGTATGTTCTGAAGTGTTTGTTTCATTATTTTTTTGGTGAGAAATTTATAGTTTTTACTAATTAAAATATCCTAATAGACACCTTTCTATAGTGAAATTTGAACATATGATAATGGTGGTGGGTCAGGTATCTATAATATTTTTACTTTAAGGTAGTTTACTTGTTAGGGAAGGGTAATGTTGTTGCAAAAGTTTTGTGCAAGAAGTATTAGATATAAGTTTGTTTAAGAGTAAAAGTATGAGTTCTAGATAATGTAATTATTATCTGATATACATTTTAATGTGATTCAGAAGTTTTTTGAGGCAGTTTTAGCACTAGTCAATATTAATTTTACTCAAGAGGAGAGGGTGAATATGTGTACAACTATACTGTGTTGTGAATGATCTTTGATGGTGGGGAGCACTAGCCATATTTGACTCAAGATTATTAGTCATTATTATATGTCCATGGTATATTAAAGGTACTTAAACATATATATGGGGATATACAAGAGTTTCAATTTTATCAATAATTTTTTTATCTCATTCTAACCAAGATGTATTGTGATATCTGATAATAGTTTTGATGGATGGTATAAAGAAGTATATGGTTAGTTTTTTTTTCATGGTGAAATTTTTTTAGTAGGTGAAGATCAATAATAATAGGAAAATCCATATTATACAAAAATTCATCATTCCTATGTTCAAGTGGGATGAATTCACAATTGTTTTTTGTAATGCTATTAATGAGACTACTAGAAATTTGACCTATACCCATGTTTTTTGGAAAACCATTGGTATATGTGTCACTTATACCAAAATTTATAGAGAAAAATTGGTATAATTACTCTATAAAAATGGTTATAAAGAAATATTGGTATATCTCTCAAAAATTTTAGGTACCTATACCCACAGTTTTGGGGAACCATTATTATAAGTGCCAAAAAATTCCGGTATATATAACAAAAGTTCTCCAAAACCATTGGTATAGGTTTATACCAACATTTTTAGAGAAACCTTGGTATAGAAACCTATTTTTTTTGATTTTTTTGTTAAATAATAATAAATAATTAAAAATATAAATTACTTTTAAATATACATACATATACATATACATATACATATACATATACATATACATATACATATACATATACATATACATATACATATACATATACATATACATATACATATACATATACATATACATATACATATACATATACATATACATATACATATACATATACATATACATATACATATACATATACATATACATATACATATACATATACATATACATATACATATACATATACATATACATATACATATACATATACATATACATATACATATACATATACATATACATATACATATACATATACATATACATATACATATACATATACATATACATATACATAAATATATCCAATTATGTTTATAAAAGTTAGCTTAGTGGTTAAGTTGTTGAAGTATAAATCGGGGTGCAAGGATCAAAACTCATAGAATTTTTTACATTACCCATACCAATGATTTGGAAACCTTTGGTATAGACCACCCATACCAATGGTTTTTCCAAAACCATTGGATCTTGATGCCAAAATAGCCAACAACTCTTGAAATCATTAGTATAGGCTATACTAATGGTTTGAGGGCCTATACCAACAACTCTAAATAGTTAGTTTCTCCTTTTTTTCTAGTAGTGTGAGGTCATCCAAGGGATTAAATACAACCTTGATTATAGTAAATTTTTTGATGAAGGATTCTCACTAATATCCCATTCGGGATATGCTATTAGTTGATGAAATAAGGAAGCTTTATTTTAAGAAATGGTTAAAGTGCATGGAGTTTTTAGGTGTATTATATCTAACTAAGATGTGAGATTTAATTCTCTTTTTTGGAAGGGATTATGAAATAATTTTGGTACTTAGTTGAAGTAATTTACAATTTATCACCCATAAACCAATGTATAGTTTGATCACACTATAATTATATTAAAGATCATACTATACATGTGAATCTTGTATTTCATAAATTCATGGGAATACCATATAGACGTGGTTAATTTTTCTTATAAAAATAGAAATAAAACATGAATTTAGATGGTTCCATTCAAGTAATTGTATTTTAGACCCTACATATCACCTCTTGTAATGACTTTCATCGTTACATGTTATGAATTTGGATGAAATTTAATCCTTTCATATGGTGGATAGATCGTTTGGAGAACCAAATGTTAAACTGAGATGGTTCCCATTTGAGAATCTTAAAGAGGTATTTTTGGACTTAGAAGAAATATCAGTGGGTGATCCAAAGCTCAGGTTTTTTCAGAGGAGGCTTAAATAATTTGGGGCTACTATTGTAGCCACAGACTAGATTGTGGGGTGGGTAGAAACTCTTCTACCCAATAAGATGCACTGGGTGGCCGATGGTCTACTGGAAATCTGGTGGGGGTGTTCTAGGCAGTGTTTTTCTAAGGCCCTTTTAGTATTTTTGGGAAACATTACCCCTTCAAAATTATATGTATTTCCTCAAATTTTTAAGTTCCATTTAGACATTTTCTCATCCTTTCCTCCCTCTATGATATCCCTTTGAAGTGGGATGGATATAGGTGAGATTCTTTGGCGAATTCAAGAAATATCCTTAGTTCTTCATTGATCTTTGCCTCTTATATTCTCATGTAGTGGTGGAACATTATTCCATTCATCATGTATGATTCCTATTGATAATTATTAGCCCTTGAGATCCTTTGGCATCTCAATTATCTTCAAATCCTCTTCTATTTGGTTATCTTGATCATCAATTGATTGTTATCTAGATCCTTATTAAAGAATTGGATAAAAATTCCACTAGATCTTGATGTAATTGTCTAAAAATGATGGGTCTTTGAATAAGAATGTCTAGAGTATGTCCTGTTATGATGAGTCCATTCCATTGATGGGTGTTTAATTGAAGTCATGTACCTTGGTGATCAATTTTATGGTTTTATATCAAATTGAGTTGAATTGGAAATTATATCATGGAATTGATTTGGGGCTTTTTCATACCTTAGATTAAGGATTGCACCGGGTTGGATTAAACTCTATTGGACGATGTTATAGCTAAGGTACATCACTTGGTTGAATTATTCTAATGGTTTCGATTTAATTATATTAAATTGGCCTTTTTTTCCACACAATAAGTATTTTTCCTCGAATAATGTCAAAAGTGTGAGGCGGACCCTCCATGGATGGTTGGTCATGGTTCTGGATAGGTAGTGATATCTGATGAGTATTTCAACAATTATACATTTCGCCTTTAGTTTTGAATCCACTTGGAATCATTTAATTAATTATAAAAACCTTGTGGTGATTTATGGAGGCCGAATGGACTTGGATGGAGTTGGAAAAATTTGTTGTACTTTTCTTGTTTTTTAGTTGACTTCATATGAGGTAGGTAGTCCCACATAATCTACCCTATGGTATTATACATGGTTATTGGAATTTGATATAAGGATTTACAAGATGAGAGAATGAACCTTATTTTATAATTTTGTTATGAACTTCATGCAATTATTAATTAGTTAACGGTCTTCAAGAATTAACTACTTAAAGGAACCATGCCTAATGTAACTGAACAAAGTTAAACAGAACATGATGAACCTTGCACACTGGATTAATTCTAACCACTTATGGTTGAGGATTTATCACAAATGAGTATCCTATAAGACCATGCTTGATGTTTGATCACATATTTCAACATGATTAGCTCATGAGACCAAGTTTGATGATTGATCACATGTGTGTGCATGTATAGATAGTGAGACCATGTTTAATGTATTGATCACATGTGCGTGCATGTGTATATTATGAGACCATGTTTGATATATTGATCATATGTGTATGAATGTGTAGCCGTGAGACCATGTTTTATGTTTGATCATATGTTTTTGGGTGTGTATAGCTACTAATACTCATGCTTGTTATGATATGATCTTCCCTTGTATTATATAACCTATTATGTGTTATTACCTTGAATTTGGAGGCATTTATTGGGTACTCAGGATAGGTGGAACATCATGATATTTTTATAGAGGGCGGGTACACACAACTTGTGATAATGATGACAATGAACCTAAACATAGGGTAGGGGCATGATGGCCTTGAGGACAGAATTATGGTAGCCACATTGGGGGTATGATGAAATTATAGCCTAGCCTAAGGAATAGAAAGTATATGAAGAACTTGAGGCCTAAATTGTGAAAAATATGGGGTTAATAGTCTTGAGGCCTAACTTGTGATGGAGCCAGGATGCGACGACCTTGTGTCTTGATCTGACTCGATGCCTTGAGACTGCTGAGAGATATATTCACTAGCCTTATGGCCTGATCTGACTCGATGCCTCACAACTGATGAGAAATATATTCACTATACTTGTGAATAGATCTTGATCACTCCTAAAATATTTGTGATTATCTATCTTTCATAGAGCCAAATTAGATACAGACGAGGATCGTGGTGTCTTGGTAAGCACACGACCGCTCAACATATGGTTTTTTGTTTCTTACTTGAGCATCGGTGATTATATGATATGATTTCACAATTTATGTTTTTCTTGTTTAATTTATACTGAGATTATCACATTAATGTACATTGTATTTACTAGTTAGATATTAGACCACATTGGTGGAGCCTTAATGAGTTTTCTTCACACCCTTCTCAAGCGGCCATGGCACTTGGGTACCTGAGAATCCATCACTTTCTACAGGTATAGGTTGGGATGAGGCCTAGTTTTGATCATCTAGTAGTATATATCTCTATGATTCTGGAGACCAAGAGGAGGTGAGTCTTAGATTTGGGTGAAAAATCTATTTGTACTTTTTTATCTTGTGTATATGGTTGGCTTGGTGGGAAACCATTGTTCTGTATTCAGGTATGACCTTTCAGGTTCATTATTTCGATATTAATTAACTATAGATGGTATGTTTATTGGTTTTTTCATACTCTGATTTTATATTGTTACATGTTATGTTATTTATCTATTGTTTTTCACTCTGATTGAGGGTATAGTCTCCCCATGATTTCACATTAGACCTTCACTGCTGGTCAGCAGCCTCTAGAATATGGGGATTCATTCCTAAGGTCATGTGGCACTCAAACTCAGACTTGATTATTTGGGTTGGGGTTTTATACCACTATATTTGATAGAGGGTTGGAAAGCATCTATAATTGGGATTAGTTTTTTACAAGATACCTTTAATTAGGTTTAGATGAGGGAAGTGATTGACTATGGATCAAAGTAACCAAAGATTAAATATAAACTAGAAATGTTGACTATTTGAATTTGGAATGGGTGATCACATATTTCTTCAGGTGTCACCTAGATTGGGACATCAAATATTAGAAAAAATAGGAAATTTAACACCTCAATTTGTGGTTAATTTTGGAAATTTGGAGTACATTAGAGAGGTAGTGAACCTTATAGATCTTTATGAATGGTATAATAGAATACATGACATGTTTCCCATGTATCCATTGATGAAGTAAAAACTATAACCTTTAGATGTTATTAAGAGTGGATTTCTTCATTTTTCACCATTTATTCTCCTCTAAATCCTTCTCAAGTTATTCTTGTTCATCACATTTTACTTATTCTTTTATTTTTTCACCTACCGCCAAAATTTTATTTATAAATTTTTAATGAAAGATTCATGATCTTGATAAATCTTGGTATTGATCTTTATAAATAATTGTTACAAAAAAAAACTAATTTTCATTATCTAAAAAAATGTCAACTACTTCCATTTTTAGGGGATTATATGGTTGATTATGTAAACACCACTGTGTAGTGTTTCCATAATACCCATAGAAATTATAGAATTCCCCTTGATGTTGTCTCTAGTTAACATAAACTTAAAATGATAAATTTTATTTAGTTCTAAAGGCTCTAAATTGATGTTAGAAATATAACAAACAAAGAGTTCGTCATAGAAACAATATAATTTCAATAAGAAGAACCCAATTTCAAAGCACAATCAATTAATAGAAATTTAGAAAATAAATCTCACACAATAGTTACAAATTTATAGAAATTAATTTTTAATACTTTTTACAACAAAAGTTTGTATATTTCATTATTATTAAAATTCATAGATAAAAAAAAAGTAACATAATTTTAGTTTTCAAGTGGTTTCAAAAATACATAAAATTCAATAAATAAATTCCCATTAAAAATATGTAAATATATAATGAAAATTCCAAGACTTACCTAGAAAAAATGATAAATTTTTATCATCATAGTTATTATATGGTGTAAAAATATCAATTTACAAACATACATTAATATACTTGGTAGTAAAATAGTAAAGGTTTGAACCCAATAAAAGGTGGGTGTTGAGGAAAACATTAAGGGTATCCCCTCATGTAATTTCTAAGATCCTAAAAACTTTACTAGTTTCCTATTTGTTATCTATTTCTATATTTGAGAATGAAGGAGAAAATAATAAAGAGCACAAAAGAGATGATAATGATGATTCGAGATGAGAAATCAAGAAAGTAAATAAAAAGTAGTAAAGAAGAGGACACACTGATATAACGTGGTTAGAACCACTTTTTTCCTACTCTACGAAAATAAAAATACCATATTCCAAGACTTATTAATACTCAAAATGAGAATATGTAATTCAAGGAAAAAATAGAAATAAAACATCCAAGAATGATAATAAAAACAAAAAATTACATGAAAGAACTTAAAAGAGTAAGGAAACTTACTCTCTAGTCAGATTTACCTATCAAATAGCACCCCAGGTTCTTTATTGGGCTTCAAAAGCATTAAAAAAGGATCTCCTCGCAAGTGGGAATCACAAAGAACTGCTAGAACAAAACATTAGGTTCTATTTCATTCTAAAAATACGAGGACACACGTACAATCCTCCAATGAATAGTGAATTGCAATTCTGAGGGATAAAAACTTATTCTCAAGCCCTTTGTTTGTCTATTTGGTCCAAAACTCAGAGTGGAAAAAAATATTTAAAAAATAGAATCCACCACAATTGATCTATCAGGGAAAAGATAAATCCCCACATTCGAGGATCGATCTAATATCTCTATAGAGATGGATGACCATAATCAACTCGGTTATAACCACTCAGATCTGATAGTAGCAAAAAAGAACAAAACATAAGGTTCATGAGGTGATAATACATAAGAGATACCCACAAAAAAGGGGCATGTAAGGGTCATCATACATATGGGTTACTTGAATAAAGAAACACAATACGTTAGGGTCATCATATATAAGGCTTACTCCGATGAAGTAACACAATACATAAGGGTTAGATCCTTCACTGCCACACACTCCCTCAATAGGGATGGAAACATACGTAAAGGTCATAGGATATGATATGTAAATACTATAAGACCAAAAATATGGGTAAAAAAGGCCATACATAAGGGTAACCAGGATGAATAGAATAAAATTAAAGTAAACAAGAAGAGTATATTCCTAATCCCACTACATCATGATGCATCAATAGAGAATCATGACACCTTTTTTTACCTATATATTTATAAACAAAATTTTAAAAATCACGAAAGTGGCCATGGAGGGGGTAAGTATAAAACTTAGCAGGTAATCCCAAATACTTCCCAATAAATGTCACTAGGAATAAGAACAAGGTAACTCACATTTATATAAAATATAGGGTGAGAATATTAAAATATTTTACCATAATAAAATAGTTTATTCAAAATAATTAAACTAAAAAAATTTGTTAATTATTTATTTCCACTTGGAATACCGTCCATATTCCACACTCAAATACCCACACATACCCAATGATATTCCCAATACTCATGAGTGGTGACCCTTCCATATTGATTCAAAAAGGTTTCCTTATAAATTTTCCATTCCTTTATGTTTTGAAAATTACAAACACTCTATCTCAAGGAGAATTTTATTTCCCCAATGATTTATCTTATTAAGGAAAATTTTCCTTCCCCAAGGAAATTTTCTCCTTACCTTTGTTTTCATTATTCATGTTATAGTTTCTATAAATCTAACTCTTCTTATTTATAAGTGTAAAATTCAGTTTCAAATCTAAAAACTCAGAATACTATAAATACTTAATATAGATTATTCTGTTTTCAGGTTCTGAATTCAGATTCCAAATTCTCTGAATTCAGATTCCAAAATCTCTAAAATTCAGATTTTGAATTCTCTGAATTCAGACTCTGAATTCTCTGAAATTTAGATTCCAAATTCTCTGAAATTCAGACTCCAAATTCTCTAAAATTCATATTCTGAATTATCTAAAACTCAGACTCCGAATTCTCTGAAATTCAGATTCTGAATTCTCTAAAATTCAGACTCTAAATTTTTCAGAATTTTGGTTCCGAATTCCTCAGAATTCAGATTTCTAATTACTCAGAATTCAGGTTCTTAATTCCTTACAGACTTCAAATTCCTTAGAATTCAAACTCCAAATTCTTCTGAATTCGGGTTCCAAATTCCGTAGAATCCAGGTTCCAAATTATTCAGAATTCAAATTCCGAATTCATTGAAATTTAGACTCCAAATTCTATAGAATCCTGATTCCAAATTCCCTAAAAAAATAATACAAATATATTTTTAATATAGAATCCAAATTTTTATTTTCTTAGAATCCGAACATTATTTTTTCCTAGACTCTGAAAAATGGATTTGGTTAAGCAACTATGTTTTTCTTACTTTTTTTTTAAATTATGAAACATCGTTGTTTATTCTATTTCTAATTAACCATTGTTTGAGTGACATGTATACAGGTCCCTCCGATTTTCAAGTAAAAATATGGTCGTAGGAGGAGGGAGCCGACCGTTGGAGAAGTGCCTATAAATAGGAGCTCATTTGAATGAGCCAAAAATGACTGACACAAAAACTGTGAACTGATCTATCATTATAGAGACCACATGCTGTTGAAGTGATTTCTAGAGAGAGAGACTCTCATGCTTTGTGCATACTAAACAACCTGTTCAACTTTCTTCATGTGACTTCGATTGTTGCTGTGTACAATCAAGGTATTTCTGGGATAAGAAGATAGAGGTTCCGACTACCTTAAAGTTGAAGGGCTTCCGGGGATAGGAAGACAGAGATGCCGACTACCTTAAAGTTAGAGGACTTCCTTATTTAGGAAGATAGAGGTGCCGACTATCTTGAAGTTTGAGGTATTTTAGGGATAGCAAGAAAGATTCCAATATTCCTATCGAGGGCTTACCCTGGTGTGGGTAAGACCGACTTTCTTAAAAGTATAAATCAAGGGACCTTTATCCAAGTTTGTTGGATACCCTTCTCTTTGGGTTAAAAGATTTCATACTTGTTACCTTTATTGATTCAAGTTTATTTTTTGCTGTATTTTGATTAAGAAGGAAAGTATAACTATCTTATACTTTCTTGTATTTGTATACTCCAATTAGCAAGATTCTATACGCTTTAAAGTAGAATCTTTTTTCTTGTAAACTTTTCTTAAGTTTCATTTATGAAACCATTTTTTCAGAACCTAGAAAGTTTTTAGAACAAATAGGTCTTGTGAATTTACCATGTTTAAATTTGTTAAACATAATTTTCCCCAAGGTTAAAAATGAAAGTTTTATACCAAATTTTAAGGTTCCAAAGGAATTTTTAAAGTATACAATTCAGCACCTCTTGTATATTGAGAATCTACATCATATTTTGATCCTATAATTGATATCAGAGGAGGTATCTGAAATACTTATATTCACATATAAGTTTTTTCACTCAAGTTTTCATTGTTCTAAATATTTTTCCTTTCTTAGGATTTTTATCCTTGTTTAAAATTTTTTATTATTAATAAGTTTTTGTGGAAAGATAGTTTCTTTTAGATGGAAGGAATTAATGTTGGTTCGATTGATAATCTAAATCCTACTAAACCACCTATATTTGATGGGAATGATTATGAATATTAGAGAGATCGTATGAAGACTTTTTTTTATTAATAATGGAGTGGACAAATTTGTTATGTTTACTAGAGATTACAATATTTCTGATAAGGAAGTTGGAACTTTTACTAATCAAGAAAAGTCAGAATATCAACTAAAATACAAGGTACTCAATACTTTGTTGTGTTCCATGACTAGGAATATATATAGTCAGATTTCTTTGTAAATCTACAAATTGTATTTGGAAGAAATTAGAGGTTACTCATTTTCATACATCCAAGGTTATAGAAACTAGAAGAGTTATGCTTAGAGCACAATATCATGAAATTCTATTTCCTTATGGAGAACCAGTGTGCAAGGTACAAAAAAGATTTATGACTATTGTTAACAGCTTACAATCTATAGGTGAGAAAGTTTTAGATGACAAGGCACTTGTGGACAAGATTATAGACATCATGCCTAATGAGTGGGAATCTAATAGAACAACCATTGATAAGAATAGGAAAGTATCTCAGATTACTCTTGATGAGACTTTTGGAACTCTTCTTCAACATGAGATAAGAATGAAAATAGATGCTGATTTGAATAAAAATAAGAATGACAATAGAAGTGTAGCCTCTACTACTACTAAAGTCAAGACTCCTGAAAGGGTTACAAGATCCAAGTCTAAGAAAGTCATTATTTTATCTAAATCAAGTGAAAGTGAATATTCTGAGAATGAGCTAGCTAATATTTCTCAATGGATGAACAAAATAGTTAGGAAGAAATAATTTTAGTATAGATATAAGAAGAAAGAAATAAAGGAAAAGAAAGACTATGAAGTTACTTGTTATGAATGTAAAATAGCAAGGCATATAATGCCGGATTGTCCTACGCTTAAGATAAAGGAAAGAAAGTAAAATATTTCTGAGAAGAATAGAAAGAAGTACTATAAAGATAAAGCTAATAAAGTTTTGAAAGCTAATGACACCTGGAGTGCTAGTGGTGCAGACTCTTCTAATGAATCCTCAGAATATGAATCTTCAGATCAGAATAATCTTATTTTACTAGCCAGATTACCCATTGAAAATCATTGTCTAATGGCTAAGGTACACAATGTTGAATCTATAAACAATGTTTTCTTAATTGAAAATTATAGTGATAATAGATATTATAAATATTTGGATGAATAATCTTCTTCTGATGAAGATAATAATTTACCTACTTATGAATAATTTTTTAGGTTTTCTAAGCCTCTTAAGAATGAAAATTCTAAAGTGAAGAAAAAGCTTGATAAGGAAAATTCTAGAATTTCTATTCTTACTAAAGAAGTATCAGAACTTTCTAAATATATTGATAAGAAAATTTTGATTTTAAAGTATTTCAAAAACCCTTGTGAAAGTTAATTCTGAGAAGGATAAACTTTATAAGGATCTAGAAAAAGTAATTTCTAAGAAAAAGTTTTAGAGACAAATTCTAGTGCTAAAACTGATGTTTTTTAGGATAAAAACTTAGTTATTAAACTAAAGTCATAAATATTTTCCTTGAGGAAGTGTTTTTCAAACTTTACCTTAGGTAAGGAAAACTTTGATAAAATGTATTCCAAAAGTCTACCTCTAAGGGATAATTCTGGTTTTGGTATTACTCATTCTAAACCGGTTTTTAGTAATAATTATTTTGTTCCTCAAAGTGCTTCATTCTGCACTAAATGTCAGTGTGGTAGGCATTAGGCAAAAAATTATTATTTAAACAAAACTCAGTCTTTAGGTTTTTATAAAGCTTATTTTTCTAAGAAAATGTGGATTCCTAAAATTTTTCTTTCTGAAGTTTTCAGATCCAAGAAAATTTGGGTTCTGAAAGTCTAATGCTCTTTTTTTAGAAAAATAAATATAATACCAACAACAATACTTGGTACATGGATTGTGGATGTTCCCATCACATGAATGGTAACAAAAACTTCTTTGAAAATATTATCAATATAAAAGAAGGAAAAGTAACTTTCGAAGATAATGCTAAAAGATAAATTATTGGTATAGGTAACATTGTTCTTCTTGGAAAAACTTTGATTTAGAATGTTTTATTTAAAAGAAGATATCATTCCTAAATTTATCATAATAGAAGATCAACTTGATGATATTTTAACAAAATCATTACCATCTGATAGATTTGAATTCATTAAACAAAAGTTAGGAATGATAGCTATGAGACAATCTTCCATATTAACTTTCTGTTGAAACCTATATCTTTATAGTAAGAAACTCATTTTCATAGGGGGAGTACATTTACTTGTTAGCCAAAAATTTTCATAGTAAAAATATTTCCTAATCAAATTTTTTGTAGTCTAAATTTTGCATAGTAACAATTTTTCTTAGTCAAATTTTTTCGTAGCCAAAATTTTTCGCAGTCAAAATTTTTCATAGTCAAAATTTTTCGTAGTCAAAATTTTTCATAGTCAAAATTTTTTGTAGTCAAAATTTTTTATAGTCAAGAAGAATTTTCCCTCATTATGAATAATTTTACTAGCAATCCAGAAGGTATGTTTCCTTCCCTAAGTTTTCATAATCATCTTTTTTACTTGATGGTATTTTGATTTAGTTTTAAATTTTTCGAATTCACTTTTACTTAAATCCGAATGTTTATCTTAAAAAACCTCAAAAGATCGGAATTTATCAAAATCCTTCTTTGATTATCATATCAACTATAAGGTTTGATCAGAAGTTTTTTCAACCCTTAAATAAAACAAGGAAGTTGAACCATTGCCTCAATTGCCTATATAAATCCCCTCCAATGGTTTTCTTACATCAATTTTTCAAGATTTCACGTGCTGAAGCTCTGCCTCTGTACTTAAGGTCTTTCTGAATCTCCAACATTTCCTAATTTCCTAATGTCTGCTAAATCTTCTCCTCAGAAATATATATTGACCGTTAAGGAAATCTCTGAATGGAAGATATACCAAGAAAGTTTAGTTGATCCAAAATTCTTCGACAAATATGATTCTATCATATCTAAGAATGTTAATTTGAATGGATGAGAGAGCCTTTGTTTTTCAAAGCCAAAGGCACAAGATCAAGTGTATCTAGACTTATTGATTGAGTTCTATGAGACAACAAGTTTCTTCAAGGAAGAAGGCAGAGACAAGTTCTCTTTCAAGTGTTATGGAAAGACCTACTCTCTTTCTTTCAACAAGGCAGCAGTCTGATTGGAATTCCTTATGAAGGAGAAGCCTAATTCTGTACTCATAAATTACCTAATGTATCAGGATATTTTGATAAGGAAAAGGTTATAGAGTCTCTTGGCTTGAAAGGAGTGAAGACTCCGAAGATTTTTCATCTATCTACGAACTTATGTATTCTTCAATTATGGGTTCAAGGATTTATAATTCCAAGGAAAGGGGATAAGATATACTCTGAAGAAGATTAATATCTATATATTGGATTTCTTGGTGAACCTCAGGAAGATAAACTTGGTTAAATATATCTTGGTGATGATTGAGATTATCAAGAATGGAAATCTGAAATATCAAATCATTATGTATTCGACTATTCTCTCAAAGATTATAGTTCTTTGTTTAGAATCTTTCAAAATTTCATGCAGTTTGAAGATGAGAAATTACAAGGTGATGTTGTTAAGTGATGATACTCTAAAGAGGATGAATATTATCTTTAATAGTCAATCTGAAGAGTTTTATGACCTATCCGAAGAATAAGTATTAGCTTTATCAAAGAATCCGGAAGTGGCTAAACCTTCTAAGAAAGGTGGAAGAAAGAGGAAGGAAAATGAGCCGAAAGAGAAGGGAAAAAATCCTGTGGCTAAGGAAACTCACTCATCACCACCAAAGCCAAAGAAGAAAAAAATCTACCCTGATGAAGTAGTGTCTAAGTGGAGAGAGGATAAGAAAAATAGGAAGGAAGGTGATCCTAAGTTTGTCTTGGACCCTGGTGAGGAAAAAGTGTTAAAGATAAAGTCTTCTGAAGAAATTGAGAAACAATAGCAAGATAAGAATCAAAAGAAGAAGATGCCTAAGGCTGAGATAGTATAATTTCTTCTTAAGGCTGCTGAAAAAGCCTCTGAGAAAATTTCGGTACCAGAATCCTTTCTACAAGAATCACTGCTAGAGACTCTGGGAAAGAAGTTATTCATTCCGAACTCCATCTTGAAGAAGAATTTGTTGAAGAAGAAGAATTGGAAGAAAGAGGAGAAGAAGAAGACAATGGTGATACTGAGGATGTGATAAGAAAAGTAGAGGATTATCATGATAAAGAAACTATTTATGAGAAATTATCAATCTGAATTTCTGAAGCCAAGTCTTAAAAATGTGCTACTCCAGGAAAAGATGAGAAGGGTGAGGAAGAAGTGGATAAATTGTCTGAAGAGGAAAGTAGAAATCATGAATTTATTTAACCAAAGGATATTGAGGTAGGAGCTGAGAAAGAAGAAGTAGATGAAGATAATATTATTTAACTATCAGATAGCAAATATGAATCTCACAAAGATCAAGACATCATTCTGAGAGATGAAAAGAGAAAGCAGGTGGCTGTAGATACACCTAGTAAATATGTGGTGAAGAAGAAAGATGTTGGCGCTTCATCAAAGTGGAAAGCTGAAGACATAGAAAAACAATCCCCATCAACCAAACACTCGGATTCAGAATCATATTCCTTTGGACATGATTTTGTTGTTCAGTCATTAAAAAAGATGGTTGGTACTATTCACTTATTCCCAAGCATTGACTCAAGATTCCATATCCTTCAGCATAAGATTAATCATAAATTAGATTCATTTTCCATGGTTATGGACAAATGGGTTAGACTAGAGGCAGATTTCAAATCCTTTCTCATTGGTTATGAGGCTCATAAAATATCTTGCAAGAAGATTACAAGCTAGTCACATAAGACAATAGAAGAGATGAGAATCTTCTATTAATTTCATGATAATGTCAAAGATGATTTTGACACTGAAGATGGGAATATCAAGGATCTTACAAATAGTTTTGAGAAAAAGTTAAGCCTAGAACATACTACTTGGAAGCAGGAAGTTACTGATTTGAATGGAAAGCTTAATTCTGTAACCATGAATTGGAAGAGGGAAAGGGATCTCAAAATTGAGATTGAAGAGAAGATTGTTAAGTAAGATGAAGTGTTGAAAGATCAAATAGAATGTCTTAAGGCTCAGGAAAAAAAATTAAAGCATTAGAGAATAAAATTTAAGAACAAGATCAATTGCTTAGGAATGTAGAAGAGGATCACAAGGAGCTAAAGAAGATAAAAACCATTGTGAAGAAGCTGATGCCAAAGGAGAAAGAAGGATAATTTCTTTCCATTCTGATCTTTTGTTGTAATTTTCCTTGTAAAAATTCTTTCAACCTTAATTAAATGTTGGTTGTTCTTTATATATTTTGTTTTTGGTTGTTTAGTAATAATTTTTCAGGTACCAATTTTTTTTCTTTCCACACACTCTATTTATTTTTAAAAATCACAAAGGGGGAGAAAGGAATTATAAAAATAATACAAAGTAAAGAAGAGATTTCTCTAAGTAAGGGGGAGTTCATCTGGAGGAAAGTTCTTATCAATGTATATTTTCGTATGCAAGATAATGTAAAATATCATTCAGGAAATCAAGAATACGATCCTTAGTGATTCCTAAGCCTAAGGAGGAGTTAGTCGTATTCACTATGATCCATAAGTAAAGGGGGATAAGTTTTTATTTTCAAGTCCATAAAATTTCTAAGTCCTTAGATTCTTTTTAGTAAGAATGTTTGTGCTTTCCAAAAAGGGGGATATTGTTGAGTCAATAAGGTTTCCTTATGACTTCATTATTTTAAGTTTTGAAAATAAAAAAAACTCTATATCAAGGAAAATTTTATTTTCCTGAAGATTTATCTTATGAAGGAAAATTTTCCTTCCCCAAGGAAATTTTATCCTTACCTTCGTTTTCATTGTTCATGTTATAGTTTCTCTAAATACAACTCTTTTTATTTATAAGTGTAAAATTCAGTTTCATATCTAAAACCTTGGAATCCTATAAATACTTAGATATAGAGTATTCTGTTTTCAAGTTCTGAATTTGGATTCTGAATTATTTGAATTCAAATTCTGAATTCTCTAAATTCAGACTTCGAATTCTCTGAATTCAGATTCCGAATTCTCTGAATTCAGATTCTGAATTCTTTGAAATTCAGATTCCAAATTCTCTGAAATTACGACTCTGAATTCTCTGAAATTCAGATTCCGAATTCTCTGAAACCTAGACTCCAAATTCTCTGAAATTCAGAGTCCAAATTCTCTAAAACTCAGACTCTAAATCCTCTAAAATTCAGACTCCGAATTCTCTGAAATTCAGACTCCGAATTCCTAAGAATTCAGGTTCTGAATTCCTCAGAATTCAGATTCCGAATTCCTTACAGACTCCGAATTCCTTATAATTCAGACTCTGAATTCTTTAGAATTCAGGTTCCAAAATCCTCAGAATTCAGGTTTCGAATTCTTCAGAATTCAGATTCCGAATTCATTGAAATTCAAACTTCAAAGTCTATAGAATTTTGATTCTGAATTTCTTGAAAAATAGAATTCGAATATATATGTAATATAGACTTATAATGTTTATTTTCTTAGACTTCGAACTTTATTTTTCCTAGACTCTGAAAAATAGATTTGGTTAAGCAACCATATTTTCCTTACCCTTATTTTAATTATGAAACATTGTCATTCATTCTATTTCTAATTAGCTATTGTTTGAGTGACACATGTATAGGTCCCTCTAAGATTCAAGGAAAAATATGACTATTGGGGGAGGGAGGAGACCATTGGAGAAGTTCCTATAAATAGGATCTCATTTGAATGAGCCAAAAATGACTGACATGATAACTGTGAACTGATCTATCATTCTAGAGACCAGAGGTTGTTGAAGTGTTTTTTAGAAAGAGAGACTCTCATGCTTTGTGTGTACTGAACATCTTGTTTAACTTGCTTCATGCGACTCTCATTGTTGCTGTGTACAATAGAGGTCTTCCAGTGATAGGAAGACAGGGGTGCCGACTACCTTAAAGTTCATGGGCTTCCAGGGATAGGAAGACAAAGGTGAAAACTACCTTAAAGTTTGAGGACTTCCTTGTTTAGTAAGATAGAGGCACCGACTACTTTGAAGTTCGAGGTCTTGTAGGGATAATAAAACAGATTTTGATATTCTTATCAAGTGTTTACCTTGTTGTGAGTAAGATAGACTTTCTTGAAAGTATAAATCAAGGGACCTTTATCCAAGGTTGTTGGATACCCTTCTCTTCGGGTTAAAAGATTTTTTTACTTCTTACTTGTATTTTTTCAAGTTTATTTTTTGCTTCATTTTGATTAATAAGGAAAGTATAAATATATTATACTTTATTGTATTTGTATACTCTGATTAGCAAGGTTCTATATGCTTTAAGGTAGAATATTTTTCCTTATAAACTTTTCTTAAGTTTCATTTTTGGAACCATTTTTCCAGAACCTAGCAAGTTTATAGAACTAAGAGGTCTTGTGAATTTACCTTGTTTAACTTCGTTAAACATAGTTTTCCTCAAGGTTAAAACAAACATTTTATACCAAATTTAAAGGTTCCAAAATAATTTTTAAAGTATACAATTCACCCCATCATGTGTATTGATCAACTACATCATATTAAGATCCTACAATTGGTATCGAAGGAGGTATCTGAAATAATTATATTCACATATAAGTTTTCTTTGCTCAAGTTTTCATTGTTCTAAATATTTTTCCTTAGGATTTTTATCCTTGTTTATAAAATTTTATTATTAACAAGTTTTTGTGTAAAGATAGTTTCTTTTATATGGAAGGAATGAATGTTGGTTTGATCGACAGTCTAAATCCTTCTAGACCACCTATATTTGATGGGAATGATTATGAATATTGGAGAGATCGTATGAAGAATTTTGTTATTGATAATGGAGTGGAAAAATTCGTTATGCATACTAGAGATTACAAGATTCTTGATAATGAAGTCAGAACTTTTACTAATCAAGAAAAGTCAGAATATCAACTAAACTACAAGGTACACAATAATTTGTTGTGTTCTATGACTAGGAATATATATAGTCAGATTTCTTCTTGTGAAGCTACAAATTGTATTTGGAAGAAATTGGAGGTTACTCATTTTGGTACATCCAAGGTTATAAAAACTAAAAGAGCTATGCTTAGAGAATAATATCATGAATTTCTATTCCTTATGGAGAACCAGTATGCAAGGTACAACAAAGATTTATGACCATTGTTAACAGCTTAAAATCTATGTGTGAGAAAGGTTTAGATGATCATGCACTTGTGGACAAGATTATAGTCATCGTTCCTAATGAGTGGGAATCTAGGAGAACAACTATTGATGAGAATAGGAAAGTATCCCAGATTACTCTTGATGAAATTTTTGGAACTCTTCTTCAAAATAAGACAAGAATGAAAAGAGATACTGATTTGAATAAAAAGAAGAATGGTAATGGAAGTGTAGCCTTTACTACTACCAAAGTCAAGACTCCTGAAAGAGTTACAAGATTAAAGTCTAAGAAAGTGAATGTTTTATCTGAATCAAGTGAAAGTGAACATTTTGAGAATGAGCTAGCTAATCTTACTCAAAGGATGAACAAGATAATTGGGAAGAAAGAATTTCAGTATAGATATAAGAAGAAATAAATAAAGGACAATAAAGACTATGAAGTTAATTGTTATGAATGAAAAAGACAAAGGCATAGAAGGCCGGATTGACCTATTCTTAAGATAAAGGATAGAAAGGAAAAGCATTCTGAGAAGAATAGAAAGAAGTACTACAAAGCTAAAGCTAAGAAAGTTTTGAAAGTTAATGACACCTGGAGTGCCAATGGTGGGTAATCTTCTGATGAATCCTCATAATATGAATCTTCAGATCAGAAGAATCTTGGTTTACTAGCTAGATTACCCATTGAAAATCATTGTCTAATGGCTAAGGTACACAATTTTGAATCTACAACCAATATTTCCTTAAATGAAAATTATAGTGATAATAGATATTATGAATCTTAGGATGAATAATCTTCTTATGATAAAGATAATACATTACCTACATATAAAGAAGTTTCTAGGTTTTATAAGCTTCTTGAGAGTGAAAATTCTAAAGTGAAGAAAAATATTGATAAGGAAAATTCTAGAATTTCTGTTCTTACTAAAGAAGTATTAGATCTTTCTAAAGATCTACATAAGAAAATTTATGATTTTGAAATTATTTCAAAAACCATTTTGGAAGTTAATTATGAGAAGGATAAACTTTCTAAGGATATAGAAAAATTAATTTCTAAGAAAAATGTTTTAGAGACCAACTCTAGTGCTAAAACTGATGTTTTTGAGGATGAAAAATTCGTTATTAAACTAAAGTAAGAAATATTTTCCTTGAGGAAGTGTTTTTAAAACTTTACATTAGGTAAGGAAAACTTTTATAAGATGTATTCCCAAATTCGACCTCTAAGGAATAATTTTGGTTTTGATTTTACTCATTCTAAATCGTTTTTTAGTAATAATTATTTTGTTTCTCAAAGTTCTTCATTCTGCACTAAATGTCAGTGTGGTGGGAATTGGGAAAAAATTGTTATTTAAATAAAACTCATTCTTTATGTTTTCACAAAGTTTATTTTTCTACAAAAATGTGGATTCCTAAAATTTTGTTTTTTGAAGTTTCCGGATCTAAGAAAATTTGGGTTCTGAAAGTCTAACACTCTTTTTTTAGGAAAATAAAGATACTACCAAAAAAAATACTTGGTACATGGATAATGGATGTTCCCAGCACATGACTAGTAGCAAAAACTTCTTTGAAAATATTATCAAGACAAAAGGAGGAAAAGTAACTTTTTAAGATAATTCTAAGGGAGAAATTATTGGTATAGGTAACATTGTTCTTCTTGGAAAAACTTTTATTTAAAATGTTTTATTTAAAAAGATATATAATTATTCAATTTATTGGAACACAATATCAAATTGATGATATTTTCACAAAATCATTACCATAAAATAGATTTTAATTCATTAAATAGAAGTTAGGAATGATATCCATGAGGTAATCTTACATATTAACTTCCTGTTGAAACCTACTTCCTTACAGTAAGAAAATCCTTTTCATAGGGGGAGTACATTTTCTTGTTAGCCAATATTTTTTGTAGTCAAAATTTTTCATAGTCAAAATTTCTTGTAGTCAAAATTTTTCATAGTCAAAATTTTTCGTAGTCAAAATTTTTCATAGTCAAAATTTTTTTGTAGTCAAAATTTTTCATAGTCAAATTTTTTCGTAGTGAAGAACAATTTTCCCTCATTATGAATAATTTTCTTAGCAATCTAGAAGGTATGTTTCCTTCCCTAAGTTTTCATAATCATCTTTTTACTTGTTGGTATTTTCATTTTGTTTTAAATTTTTCAGATTCACTTTTACTAAAATCCGAATGTTTATCTTAAAAAACCTCAAAAGATCAGAACTTATCAAAATCCTTATTTGGTTATCATCACAACCATCAGGTTTGATCAGAAGTTTTTTCAACTATTGGATCAACCAAGGAAGTTGAAATGTCACCTCAATTTCCTATATAAATCCCCTCCAATAGTTGTCCCAAATCGTTTTTTCAATCTTTCACGTGCTGAAGCTATGCCTCTGTACTTAAGGTCGTTCTGAATCTCTAATGTTTCCCAAGTTCCAAATTTCTGCTGAATCTTCTCCTCAGAAAGATATGTTGACTATTAAAGAAATCTCTGAATGATAGATATATCGAGAAAGGTTAGTTGATCCAAAATTCTTTGACAAATATGATTATATCATATCTAAGAATGTTAAGTTGAATGGCTAAGAGAGCCTTTGTGTTTCAAAACTGAAGGCATAGGATTCGGTGTATCTGAACTTGTTGATTTAGTTCTATGAGACAAGAAGTTTCTTCAAGGAAGAAGGTAGAGACAAGTTCTCTTTCAAGTGTTATAAAAATACCTACTCTCTTTCTTTCATTAAGGCAGCAAGTCTGATTGGAATTCCTTATGAAGGAGAAGCAGAATTCTGTACTCACAAATTACCTGATGTATTAGGATCTTTTGATAAGGAAAAGGCTATAGAGTCTCTTAGCTTGAAAGGAGTAAAGACTCCCAAGATTTTTCATCTATCTACAATCTTATGGATTCTTTAATTATGGGTTCAAGGCTTTATAATTCAAAGTAAAGGAGGTAAGGATACTCTAAAGAAGAGTGATATCTATATATTGGATTTATTGGTGAACCTCAGAAAGATAAACTTGGTTAAATATATCTTGGTGATGATTGAGAATATCAAGAATGGAAATTTGAAATCTCAAATCATTATGTATCCAGCTATTATCTCAAATATTATAGTTCTTTTTTTATAATCTTTCAAAATTCCATGAAGTTCCAATCCGAGAAATTACAAGATGATGTTGTTAAGTGATGATACTTTAAGGAGGATAAAGATTGGATTTAACAGTCAATCTAGAGAGTTTTATGACCTATCTAAAGAAGAAGTAGTAGCTTTATCAAAGAAGCTGGAAGTGGATGAACCTTCTAAGAAAGCTGGAAGAAAGAGGAAGGGCAAGGATCCAGAAGAGAAAGGAAAAAATCATGTGACTAAGGAAACTCAGTCAGCACCACTGAAGCCAAAGAATAAAAAAACCTACCCTGATGAAGTCGTGTCTAAGTAGAGAGAGGATAAAAAAAATAGGAAGGAATGGGAGCCTAAGTTAGGCTTGGACCCTGATGAGGCAAAAGTGTTAAAGATAAAGGCTGCTGAAGAACTTAAGAAGCAAGAGAAAGAGAAGAAGAAAAAGGAAAATATGTCTGAGGCTGAGATAGTACAATCTCTTCTTAAGGATTCTGAAAAATACTTTGAGAAAATTCTGGTACCAGAATCCTTTCTACAAGAATCACTACTAGAGACTTCGGGAAAGAAGTTGGTTATTCCAGACTCACATCTTGAAGAAGAATTTGTTGAAGAAGAAGAAGTGGAAGAAGAAGGAGAAGAAGAAGGTAGTGGTGATATTGAGGATGTGATAAGGAAAGTAGAGGATTATCATGAGAAGGAAAGTCTTTCTGAGAAATTATCAATCTGAACTTCTGAAGATGAGTCTTCAAAACTTTCTACTACAGGAAAAGATGAGAAGGGTGAGTAAGAAGTGAATAAATTGAATGAAGAGAAAAGTAGCAATCATGACTTTATATAGCTATAGGATATTGAGGCAGGAGCCAAGAAAGTAGAAGTAGATGAAGATAATATTGTTTACCTATCAGATAGTGAACACGAATCTCCCAAAGCTCAAGACATCATTCCAAGAGCTGATAAGGGAAATAAAGTGGTAGTAGATACACCTATTAAATCTATGGTGAAGAAGAAAGATGTTGGTGCTTCATCAAAGAGGAAATCTGAAGAGATAGAAAAAGAATCCTCATCAACCAAACATTTGGATTCAGAATCATCTTACCTTGGACATGATTTTGTTGTTCAGTCATTGAAAAAGATGGTTGGTACTATTCCATTATTCCCAATCATAGACTCAAGATGCTAGATACTTCAACATACGATTAATCAGAAATCAGATTCAGTTTCCATGGTTATGGACAAATGTGTCAGACTAGAGGCAGATTTCAAAACCTTACTCATTGTTTATGAGGATCATAAAAGATCTTTCAAGAAGATTACAAGTTGGTCAAAGAAGATAATAGAAGAGATGAAAATATTTGATGAATTTCATGATAATGTCAAGGATTATTTTGAAACCAAAGATGCAAAGATCAAGGATCTTAAAAATAGTTTTGAGGAAAAGTTAATCCTTGAATAGATTACTCAGAAGTAGGAAGTTAAGGATCTCACTAATGGAAATGGACATTTTCCCAACAGTTCTCAACCGTTGGGAAAGTTTGAAGAACCGTTGGTATATCTTATACCAACGGTTCTACAAACCGTTGGTAAGTAAGCTGTTGGGAAAGTTTTTCCCAACGGTTTACACAAAACCGTTGGGATAGGTTAGAAAAATGAACTTATCCCAACGGTTTGACACAACCGTTGGGATAATTTTTCCTAATGGTTTGGCTTGAACCATTGGGACAACCAAAAATATGACTTCTTTCCCAACGGTTCATAGAGAATCGTTTGTAAAAAAAATACTTAGAATCCTATGCCAACGGTTTCAAACCATTGGCATAGCCTATGCTGTGCAAATTGCACAACAGCCTACAATTTGCACAGCAGGCACAGAGCAGGTGTCCATTCCCTCTTCTTTCCAATTCCTTCTCATTTCCAATTATTGTACCTACAATAATCAACTAACACATACATATACAATTATTGTACCTATAATAACCAACTAACACATACATATACAGAACAAATTCATACACATTTAACATATAATGCATCCTGGAACTATACACATCTAGAATTAAATCAGAATTCATAACATAATTATAAACATAAAAAATTCATTTAGAATTCAATTTAAAATTTAGATGACAATTATATGTGGAATCTAGAATTCAATTCATAATTTGATCGGTTTTTCGTATACCAGATGTTTTTACTAGAAATGATGCCCATTTTAAACAAAATACATACACCTGGAGTGATACTGGCCACACCGTGCCTTGGATTGAGGCGAGGTTAACTTGTACACGTCACAAATGACCCATGGATCGTTTTCCTAAAGTATCAAAATATTTCGAAAGCATTTGGTTGGTTTTCCATATATTAGTTGTTGTTTTCACTTAAAATGAAGTGATTTTTAAATAAAAGAGAGACACTTTGAGTGGTTCCAGCCACACCACGCCTCAGATTGATGCAGGGTTGACTCGTACACGTCACAAATGACCTATGGATCATTGTGCTAAAGTATCAACACAATCAGAATCCGTTTGGTCGGTTTTCCATATGTACTTAAAATGTTGTCCATTTTAAACATAAGAGAGACAATTTGGGTGGTGCCGCCACACTGCAACTCATATTGAGGCTCGTTTGACTCTTACACGTCACATATGACCCATGGATCATTTTCCTAAAGTTTAGACATATTCTGAATGAGTTTGGTCAGTTTTTCATACGCCAGTTGTTCTTTTCACTTATAATCCTGTCCATTTTAAACAAAAGAGACACAATTAGAGTGGTACTGGCCACACCACACCTCATATTTAGATGAGGTTGACTTGTAAATGTCTCAAATGACCCATGTATCATTTTCCTAAAGTATCAACACAATACGAATGCGTTTGGTTGGTTTTCCATATGCCAGTTGATGTTTTCACTTAAAATAATGTCCTTTTGAAACAAAAGAGAGACACTTTGAGTGGTGCTGGCCACACCGCGCCTCAGATTGAGGCGAAGTTGATTCTTACACATCACATATGACCCATGGATCATTGTGCTAAAGTATCAACACAATCAGAATCTGTTTGGTCAGTTTTCCGTATGTACTTAAAATGTTGTCCATTTTAAACAAAAGAGTGACACTTAGAGTGATCCCAGCCACACCGTGCCTCTGATTGAGGTGGGGTTAACTTGTACATGTCACATATGACCCATGGATCTTTTTTCTAAATCATCAACACATTTTGAATGCGTTTGGTCAGTTTTTCGTATGTCAGTTGCTGTTTTCACTTAAAATGATGTCCATTTTAAACAAAAGAGAGACACTATGAATGGTGATGACCACACCGTGCCACGGATTGAGGCGGGGTTGACTCTTACACGTCACATATGACCCATGGATTATTTTTCTAAAGTATCAACACAATCAGAATCCGTTTGGTCAATTTTCCGTATGCTAGTTGTTGTTTTCACTTAAAATGAAGTCCATTTTAAACAAAAGAGAGACACTTTGAGTGGTGTCGGCCACACCACACCTTGTATTGAGGCGAGGTTGAATCTTATATGTCACATATGACCCATGGATCGTTATCCTAAAGTTTCAATGGAAACCGAATGCATTTGGTCGGTTTTCCATATGTACTTAAAATGTTGTCCATTTTAAACAAAAGAGAGACACTTAAAGTGATCCCGACCACACCATGACTCAGATTGAGCCCGGGTTGGATCATACATGTCACATATGACCCATGGATCATTGTGATAAAGTATCAACAGAATCCTAATGTGTTTTTTTGGTTTTCTGTATGCCATTTGTTCTTTTCACTTATAATCCTGTCCATTTTAAACAAAAGAGACACAATTAGAGTGGTACCGGCCACACCGCACCTCAGATTTAGACAGGGTTGACTCATACACATATCAAATGACCCATGGATCATTTTACTAAAGTGTAAACACAATCCTAATGCATTTGGTCGGTTTTCCGTACGCCAGTTGATGTTTTCACTTAAAATGATATCCTTTTGAAACAAAATAGAGACACTTTGAGTAGTACCGGCCACACCGTGCCTCAGATTGAGGCGGGTTTGACTCCTACATGTCACATTTGACCCATGAATCATTTTCCTAAAGTAGAAACACATTCTAAATGAGTTTGGTTAGTTTTTCGTATGTCAGTTGTTGTTTTCACTTAAAATGATGTCCATTTTAAACAAAAGAGAGACACTATGAATGGTGCCGGCCACACCACACCTCATATTAAGGCAGGGTTGACTCATACACATCACATATGATCCATGGATCATTTTTCTAAAGTATCAACATAATCAGAATCTTTTTGGTCGGTTTTCCGTATGCTAGTTGTTGTTTTCACTTAAAATGAAGTCCATTTTAAACAAAAGAGAGACACTTTGAGTGGTGTCGGACACACCGCACCTCGTATTGAGGAGATTTTGACTCTTAAACATCTCATATGACCCATGGATCGTTCTCCTAAAGTTTCAATGGAAACCGAATACATTTGGTCGGTTTTCCGTATGTACTTAAAATATTGTCCATTTTAAACAAATGAGAGACATTTAGAGTGATCTCGACCACACCGCGACTTGGATTGAGACCAAGTTGGCTCTTACACGTCACATATGACCCATGGATCGTTGTGATAAAGTATCAACATAATCCTAATGTGTTAGGTCAGTTTTCCATATGCCAGTTGTTCTTTTCACATATAATCCTGTCCATTTTAAACAAAAGAGACACAGTTAGAGTGGTACCGACCACACCGTGCCTCGGATTTAGATGGGGTTGACTCGTACATGTCTCAAATGACCCATGTATCATTTTCCTAAAGTATCAACACAATCCAAATGCGTTTGGTCGGTTTTTCATATGCTAGTTGATGTTTTCACTTAAAATGACGTCCTTTTGAAACAAAAGAGAGACACTTTGAGTGGTGCCGGCCACATCGCACCTCATATTGAGCCAGAGGTGACTCTTACACATCACATATGACCCATGGATTGTTTTCCTAAAACATCAACACATTCTGAATGTGTTTGGTCAGTTTTTCGTATGGTAGTTGTTGTTTTCACTTAAAATGATGTCCATTTTAAACAAAAGAGAGACACTATAAATGGTACCGGCCACACCCCACCTCGAATTGAGGATAAGGTGACTCGTACACATCACATATGACCCATGGATCTTTTTTCTAAAGTATCAACACAATAAGAATCCATTTGGTCAGTTTTCTGTATGCTTGTTGTTGTTTTCACTTAAAATAAAGTCCATTTTAAACAAAAGAGAGACACTTTAAGTGGTGTCATCCACACCACACCTCGGATTGAGGATATTTTGACTCATACACGTCACATATGACCCATGGACAGTTCTCCTAAAGTTTCAATAGAAACCTAATGCGTTTGGTCGGTTTTTCGTATGTACTTAAAATGTTGTCCATTTTAAACAAAAGAGAGACACTTAGAGTGATCCCAGACACACCGTGACTCAGATTGAGCCCGGGTTGTCTCATACATGTCACATATGACCCATGGATCATTGTGATAAAGTATAAATAGAATCCAAATGCATTTGGTTAGTTTTCCGTATGCCAGTTGTTCATTTCACTTATAATCCTATCCATTTTAAACAAAAGAGACACAGTTAGAGTGGTACCGGCCACACCGCACCTCATATTTAGATGGGGTTGACTTTTACATGTCTCAAATGACCCACGTATCATTTTCCTTAAGTATCAACACAATCCAAATTCATTTGGTCAGTTTTCCGTATGCCAGTTGATGTTTTCACTTAAAATGATATCCCTTTGAAACAAAAGAGAGACACTTTGAGTGGTGCCAGCCACACCGTGCCTCGGATTGAGGCGGTGTTGACTCTTACAAATCAAATATGACTCATGGATCATTTTCCTAAAGCATCAACACAATTAGAATCCGTTTGGTCAGTTTTCCGTATGTCAGTTGTTGTTTTCACTTAAAATGAAGTCCATTTTAAACAAAAGAGAGACACTATGAGTGGTGTCGGCCACACCGTACCTCATATTGAGGTGGTGTTGACTCGTACATGTCTCATATGACCCATGGATCGTTCTATTAAAGTTTCAATGGAAACTGAATGTGTTTGGTCGGTTTTCCGTATGCACTTAAAATGTTGTCCATTTTAAACAAAAGAGAGACACTTAGAGTGATACCGGCCACACCGCGACTCGGATTGAGCCCAGGTTGGCTCGTACACATCACATATGAACCATGGATCGTTGTGATAAAGTATAAATATAAACCAAATGCGTTTGGTCAGTTTTCTGTATGCCAGTTGTTCTTTTCACTTATAATCCTGTCCATTTTAAACAAAAGAGACACAATTAGAGTGGTACCGACCACACCAAACCTCATATTTAAACTAGGTTTACTCATACATGCCTCAAATGACCCATGGATCATTGTACTAAAGTATCAACACAATCCGAATGCGTTTGGTCAGTTTTCCGTATGCCAGTTTATGTTTTCACTTAAAATGATGTCCTTCTAAAACAAAAGAGAGACACTTTGAGTGGTGCCGACCACACCACGCCTTGTATTGAGGCGGGGTTGACTCATACACGTCACATATGACCCATGGATCATTGTGATAAATTATAAACACAATCATAATCCATTTGGTTGGTTTTCCATATGTACTTAAAATGTTGTCCATTTTAAACAAAAGAGAAACAATTAGAGTGATCTCAACCACACCGCGACTCGGATTGAGCCAGGGTTGACTCATACATGTCACATATGACCCATGGATCTTTGTGATAAAGTATCAACAGAATCCGAATGTGTTTGGTTGGTTTTATGTATGACCGTTTTTTTTTCACTTAAAATCCCGGCCACACCGCGCCTCAGATTTAGACAGGGTTGACTCGAACACGTCACTTTGAGTGGTGTCGGCCACACCACGCCTCGGATTTAGGCAACCTTTCTTGCCAAGTATCTCACATAGGGGACCGGGTATCACCTGAGTCATGGTATTACCATCTTGTAAAACAGACAAGTCCTCAGTTTATCTTCAAAGAACCAATATCACTCATGAGTAATAGAAACCATCCTGGTAGCCCTCACCTAGAAACCAAAGCATTCATCCTGGAATTTCAAGTCTAAATTCTCTAAGCATGATGAGTCCGTCCATGAGTCCTTAACATGTAACCCATGTCTTATCCTAACAATTGACAAGTAAACCAAATCAAACAAGGCATAATTCACATAACTTGGAGAATGTACAAGGGAAATATTGTTTGACTAGGTTTGAATACAGTTCAATTCCAAATTAGAAATATTGTTTGACTAGGTTTGAATACAGTTCAATTCCAAATTAGAAAATTCAATTCAAATAATAACGCAACCAATAAACATTGAAAATTCACATAACGATCAAGTCAGCTAAAACATATTTGTGATAAATACAAAATCAATTTGAATATTACCAACCTTAACAACCCAACTCGAGGTAAACCAAAAGAATTGAGAACATGGATGAATGATTCTATATATTTTCAACCACATCTTCAGGTTCACAATCAACTCTAACAATTGAGCTATTGGAGTCATCAAAAGAAATAAATGTATTGGTTCCAATGGAACTAGGGAAAGTGTCAATTCCATCATCACCATCATAAAAAATATGTCTTGGAATTACTTCAACTATGACACCAAATTCAGGTCAAAGTTGGTCTTTGACATAAAAAACTTGTTTAGCCATTGATTCCAACACATATGGTTCTTCGGTAGCAAGAGTGCGAGTCATATTAATTACTCAAAATCCGAAATCATTAATAGATGTGCTCTTTCTCGTCATCGAATCAAACGAATGACATTTCATTATTGTGACTTGTCCATGAGAGTAATAATCCAATATTATTACTTTCTCAACGACTCCATAATAACCTAAAATTTTAAATCACGGTCTACTATATGATGCACTGGCATAACAATATTTTGTGGCAATAACCATAACACCATCATGTTGTGTTCTCATGTTCTTTGCTCGTTCTATGAAAATAAATTTGTACCCATTGATAACAATTGATTTACAGTCACGAACCACTGTATTAGGACCAAAAGCCAAAGTTCTTATTTCCTCAGAGACAGAGTCAGTAGAAAAACTCAATTCCTGCAATATAAATGACTATTAAACTTAATTAAATATTGATATAATTATTTTAAACAGTAATATTTTTACCTTCAATTTTAACCAAAAAGAAAACTCTTTGCTATGAAAAGTCTCCCTCCTTCTCAAAGATAAAGAATGATGATTTCTATTTATCATTGTTTTATGTTCCCTGTAGATAAAAAATATGAATAGTTTAACAGATATATATGTAATATATACATATTCAATTTAGTTACCTGATATAGTCATCGAACAAATCATAGTTGAACAAAATTGTGCGATGTGCCATCTCCCACTCTTCATGGATTAATGTCTTCAATGTATATGATCTAGGAATTCCTCCTATTTGAGGAAGTGATGGAAAACTAGGTTCAATTTTCTCATACTATTCTTCTTCATTTCTCATTGGTATGTTCATTCTTGTAGTAAGATCAGACAAATACATTGAGTAGAAATCCACACATTCTTGAGCCAAGTAACCGTTCATGATAGAACCTTTAGGATGATTCCTATTTCGGACATAAGACTTTAATGTGTACATATTTCTTTCAGTTGGATACATCCAACGAAAATAAACGGGCCCTCTGAGAAGTATTTCAGTGGGAATAAGGATAGACATATGCATCATGCATGTGAAAAATGATGGAGGAAATATTTTCTCCAACTCACAAAAAATTAATGGGGCATCTATCAACATTTTTTTCAAGAAATACTTGGGAAACTTCTTAGCACAAAGATCTTTAAACAAATGGAAAAATCAAATAACAGTCACCCTTACATTATTGGACAAAAGATGACATATTTCTATTGGAAGCAACTCATGCAGTAGAACGTGATAATCACGAGTCTTCAATGATTTTAGCTTCAACTCTCTTATATTGACCCATTTAGATATGTTGCTTGAATAGCCATCAGGAACTCTAATAGTCTCTAATACTTACAGAAATTGTTTTTTTCATAGGTGTCATCACATAAGAAGCACATGGAAGTTTCCATTTATTTTCACTGATACACACATGATGGAATTCTGGTATGATGCCCCAATCCACCAAGTCACGCCGAGATCGTAAATCATCTTTTGTATTCCCCTTGACATTTAGAAGAACCGAAAGCAATATTTCGCATATATTCTTTTCAATATGAATTATGTCTAAACAATTACGTAACAAATTGGTTGATGAATAAGGAAAATCAAAAAAGATACTCCTATTCCTCCAATTGTAACAGGTTTCAGTGGAAACATTCTTTCTCTTTCCAGATTTCATTTGACCCTTACCAAATGAAAAACTGAAATCTTTCAATTCATTAAGAACATCAGTTCCAGACATACACTGAGGTGGATCATCGGTCTCTATGGTATTATCAAATATTTGACGATTCATTATATATGGATGATCCTTTGGCAAGAATCGTCGATGTCCCATAAAACTGAAACTACAGTGATGTTTCAGTCTTCTGGATTGTGTATTCTTCATAAAAACTGGACATGACAGTTTTACCTTCGTGCTCCATCCATACATCATTGTATAAGTTGTAAAATCATTGATCGTCCACATAATCTCAACACACATATGAAATATGTCTTTCGAACATGCATCGTATGTGCGCACACCCACATCACAAAGAAGTTTCAACTCTTTTATTAAAGGTTGCATGTATACATCAATATCAATTTCGGGATCAGAAGGACCAGATATGAGTATACTCATGAAAGTGAAAGGTTTTTTCATACAAAAACATGGGGGAATATTATAAATGTGTATAAAAACTAGCCATGTGTTGTGCGAAGTAAGCATCTGCCCAAATGAATTAAAACCGTCACATGAAAGACCCAGTCTCACATTACGCATGTCAGCTGGAAAATAAGGATGTCAAGCATCAAATCTCTGCCATGCAAATCCATCTATAGGATGAACCAACTCATCATTAGTCTTATTTCTCTCGGTATCATGCAATCTCATTTTTATTGATATGTCACCAGACATAAAAAGATTCCGGAGTCTGGGGATCAATGGAAAGTTCCGCATTACTTTCTATGGAACACGGGATGGTGTTCCATCAGATTTTGACTTCCAGCGGGATGTGTCACATTTTATACAATCATTTTGTTTAGCGGTTTCCTCCCATAATAAACTGCAATCTTTCGGGAAAGCAGGAATTTTGTTTCTTGAAAATCCAAGTTCCTCAACTAACTTCCATGCCATATAGTGGTTTGAGGGAATATATGAATCATCTGGAAGTAAATCCTTCAAGAGGATAAGAATGTAATCGATTTCAATATTAGAAATCCCATACATAGTTTTCCTATTAAACAATTGGATTAAAAATTCCAGCTTTTTCATTTTATCACATTGTCGATATACTGGAGTCTTGGCAGCATCATTCAATTTTTTCACCCTATCAATATCATCATTTTCACTAGATGCATCATCTGTCCTCATATCGAAGTCTTATTGAGTCGAAATCCTTTCTTTTTCATGATGACGAATAAACGAAAACCGATCATCTAACAAATTCTCCATTCCAGTCCTTTCATTTCAATCATCACCAATTTGAGATTTCATTTTCTCCCCATTATGATACCACAAAAAGTAGTTTGCTTGAAAACCATATTTGGTTATGTGGTAGCTGACTTCTTCACGGCTCAACCAAGGTCTACCAACCCAATTGGAACATGGGCAGTGTATGCGACCACTATCTGAAGCATTGTGAAATGAAAAATCTATAAAGCTCTCCAAATTGTTTTGAAAATTGCTTGAGATCCGATCAGTTTCATACATCCAACTTCTGTCTATTCTGTAAAAAGAATTTATATTGGTCATTTTGTCTTAAAAAATTCAATAAGATTTAGCTTTAATAGAAAATACATTTAAGTAAATGATAAAGGAAGAAGTTTCTAGTCGATGTAGTGAACTATTAAAATAATGTAAAGAACAAGTACTCAAAAATTAAATTAAAATTTATTTATATTAATTTTCATTAGGTCTATAAGAGGCACATGACTCAGGTCCCATTATGTATTATAGGCATCCCAAACCATTCAATCATGTTCAATAACTCATTATTGGAACCCCTATGGCCATACCTTTCGTTACCCAATTACTTCCCCAAGTCAACCGCACCCCATGGGTGAATAAATTTTAGGCTTCTACACTAATAGGTTGTTCATGGCTTGTAAAAAGATTTAATTTCATAAAGTATAGAAAAAACATTTATTTTTAAATTTGAGATTAATAATAAAGTATGTCAATGATAAAAACATTACTGAATTAAACTTGTGACTTATCTAACATTTTTATGGATGTCTGCACATGCCAGCATGGATAGTGAAAATAACTCCACCCTCATAAAAGTGAGTATTGGCTAAGAAGGACACATAATATACAACGTACAATGAGAACCATATTTAATTGACCCTAAAGTTATATTAGTATAGTCATCTTGGGGGAAATGGAATATATGATCCTGGTTAACTAATGCA
This sequence comes from Viscum album, assembly GCA_963277665.1. NCBI lineage: Eukaryota > Viridiplantae > Streptophyta > Magnoliopsida > Santalales > Viscaceae > Viscum > Viscum album. The sequence continues at coordinate 390,183,951 of OY728153.1, read as the reverse complement.
TTCAAAAGCTCATATTCCATATGTTGGACACTATCTAAGGTAATAAATCATGTGAGGATGGGTATACATCATTAAATTTCTTAAATACTAGTGAGAATGAAGGCTTGAATTAATGACTTGAGTGCACTGATTAAACGAGGGTAGAGGTTGCATAGGCTGTGTAAACAAAATGATTAAATAAGGGCAGAGGTTGCATACACTGTGCATGGTGGGGGAGTCTCAGCTGATTTAGAAACTAAAATAAATTCCCATCATAGGTATCAATAAGAAACATCAAAATCAAAAGAAACTCTAAATAAAAAAGGACTAAAAACATCAAACACTTTTTATGTTATCCTGCCAAAAAATGATCATGAATGTCCCTATACATTTTTCATACTTCTAGAATTTATAGAGAGTTTATAGTTATGAGCTTCATCCACCTGCACACCATCCCCACCCCACTTGGACAGCCCTACCCCCACCCCACTTGGACAAACCAGCCCCCCCCCCCACCCCACTTGGACAACCCTACCCCCACCCCACATGGAAAACCCAGCCCCCCCACCCCACCTGGACACCCCTACCCCCCACACCCCACTTGGAAAACCCAACACCCCCACCCCACCTAGAAAGCCCTACTGTCACCCCACTTGGACAACCCATGCCCCCCACCCTACCTAGATAGCCCCTCCCTTACCCCACCTGCACACCCTCCCCCACCCCAAATTAAAACAGTAAACATAAAAAAAACAAACAGCCTTACCCCCACCCCATTTGGACAAACCAGCCCCCTCCCCCACCCTACCTAGACAGTCCCTCCCCAACCCCACTTGGATAGCCCTGCCTCGACATCCTCCCCCAACCCATCTGCACACCCTCCCCAACCCCAAATTAAAATAGAAATTCATCCAAATAAAAACATAAAACAAAAATTTATAGATTCATAAATACAAATCAAAACAGAAAACAAAAAATCATAGAATCATAACAACAAAACAAAGATATAACTTACCGATTTGTAGTGTAGAACAAGAAAAGTGTTGATTGAATAGGATTAAAGGAGTTTCAGAAAGTTGGTAATGAGATAACTTCAGGAGATACAGTGAGCTAGGGCTGCAGTCACACACAGATAGGGAATTGGGGGTTATGTGTATTTAGATGAAAACTTTCCCAACAGTTTTAAAAAACCGCTGGGAAAGGTATTCTTTACCAACAGTTTTGTATAACCATTGGTAACAGAGGTAAAAGTTGGACATTTCCCAATGGTTTCAATGAAATAATTGGGAAAAAGTGTTCTAATTGGATATTTCCCAACGGTTTAAGGAAACCGTTGGGAAAAAGTGTTCTAATGGGAGATTTCCCAATGGTTTCCTTAAACCGTTGGAAAAAATGAACTATACCAATAGTTTTCTCAAACCGTTGGCATGAAAGTGTTGGTATATCCCACCATTCCATTAGTGTCTGAATGAAAAGCTTAATTCTATGGCCATGAATTGGAAGAGGGAAAGGGAACACAGAATTGAGATTGAAGAGAATCTTGTTAAGAAAGATGAAGTGTTGAAAGCTCAAGCAGAATGTCTTAAGGCTCAGGAAGAAAATATTAAAGACTTAGAGAAGAAAAGTGAAGAACATGATCGGTTTCTTAAGAATGAATAAGAGGATCACAATGAGCTTAATAAGATAAAAACCATTGTGAAGAAGCTGACGTCGAAGGAGAAATAAGGATAGTTTCTTTCCATTCCGATCTTTTGTTGAACTTTTCCTTGTATAAATTCTTTCAACATTAATGAAATGCTGTTTGTTCTTTATATATATTTTTTGTGGTTGTTTAGTACTAATTTTTTAGGTACCAATTTTTTTTCTTTCCATACCCTCTATTTTTGTTTAAAAATCACAAAGGGGGATAAATGAATTATAAAAATAATACAAAGTAAAGAAGATATTTCCCTAAGTAAGGGGGAGTTCATCTGGAAGAAAGTTCTTATAAATGAAGATATTTGTATGCAAGATAATGTAAAATCTCATTCAATAAATCAAGAATATGATCCCTAGTGATTCTAAATCCTAAGGGGGAGTTGGTTATATTCAATATTATCCATAAGTAAAGGGAGATAAGTTTTTATTTTCAAGTCCATAAAATTTCCAAGTCCTTAGATTCTTTTTAGTAAGGATGTTTGTGCTTTCCAAAAAGGGGGAGATTGTTGAGTCAATAAGGTTTTATTATGACTTTTTCATTACTTTATGTTTTTAAAATCACAAACACTCTATCTCAAGGAAAATTTTATTTCCCCAAAGATTTATCTTATTAAGGAAAATTTTCCTTCCCCAAGGAAATTTTCTCCTTACCTTTGTTTTGATTGTTCATGTTATAGTTTCTCTAAATATAACTCTTTTTATTTCTAAGTGTAAAATTAGGTTTCATATATAAAACCTTAGAATCCTATAAATAATTAGATATAGAGTATTCTGTTTTCAGGTTTTGAATTTAGATTCTGAATTCTCTAAATTCAGATTTCGAATTCTCTGAATTCAGACTCCGAATTCTCTGAATTTAGATTCCGAATTCTCTCAAATTCAGATTCCAAATTCTCTAAATTTAGACTCTGAATTCTATGAAATTTAGATTCAAAATTCTCTGAAACTCAGACTCCGAATTCTATGAAATTCAAATTCCAAATTCTCTGAAACTCAGACTCTAAATTCTCTAAAATTCAGATTCTGAATTCTCTAAAATTTAGACTCTGAATTTTTCAGAATTCCGGTTCCGAATTCCTTAGAATTCAGATTCCAAATTCCTCATAATTCAGGTTCTGAATTCCTTATAGACTCCGAATTCCTTAGAATTCAGAATCTGAATTCTTCAGAATCCAGGTCTCTAATTACTCATAATCCAGGTTCTGAATTCTTTAGAATTCAGATTACAAATTTATTGAAATCCAGACTTTAAAGTCTATAGAATTCTGATTCTGAATTCCTTGAAAAATGAAATCTAAATATCTATGTAATATAGACTCAGAATGTTTATTTTATTAGACTCAGAACTTTATTTTTTCCTATACTCTGAAAAATGTATTTGTTTAAGCAACCATATTTTTCTTACCCTTGTTTTAATTATGAAACGTTGTCATTCATTCTGTTTTTAATTAACCGTTGTTTGAGTGACACATGTATAGGTCCCTACAAGATTCAAGGAAAAATATGACAATTGGAGGAGGGAGTCGACCATTAAAGAAGTGCCTATAAATAGGAGCTCATTTGAATGAGCCAAAAACAACTGACACGACAACTGCGAACTGATATATCATTCTAGATACCACATGTTGTTGAAGTGAATTCTAGAGAGAGAGACTCGCATTCTTTGGGCGTACTGATTTTTTTTTTCAGATTGCTTTGTGAAACTCCGATTGTTGTTGTGTACAATCAAGGGCTTTTGGGGATAGGAAGATAGAGGTGCCAACTACCTTAAAGTTAGAGGGATTTTGGGGATTAGAAGATAGAGGTGCTGAGTACCTTAAAGTTCGAGGACTTTCTTATTTTGGAAGACATAGGTGCTGACTACCTTGAAGTTCAAGGGATTTCGGGGATAGTAAGAAAAATTCCGATATTCTTATCAAGGGATTACCCTGGTGTGGGTAATACTGACTTTCTTGAAAGTATAAATCAAGGGACCTTTATCCAAGGTTTTTAGATATCCTTCTCTTTGGGTTAAAATATTTCATACTTGTTACTTTTATTATTTCAAGTTTATTTTCTGATGAATTTTGATTAATAAGGAAAGTATAAGTATCTTATACTTTATTGTATTTGTATACTCTAATTATCAAGATTCTATATGCTTTAAGGTAGAATCCTTTTCCTTGTAAACTTTTCATAAGTTTCATTTCCAGAACCATTTTTTCGGAACCTAGAAAGTTTGTAGAACTAAGAGGTCTTGTGAATTTACCTTATTTAACTTTGTTAAAAATAGTTTTCCTCAAGGTTAAAAACGAAAGTTTTATACCAACTTTAAAGGTTCCAAAGGAATTTTTAAAGTATACAATTCACCCCCTCTTGTATATCGAGCATCTACATCATATTTCAATCCTACAACCCCATTACTAAGTAATCACCTGATGGAATCCCATGTCTCACTTTGACACAAAGACTAAGTCTTGAAAAATAATGTGCCATAAATAAATTTCCTTAAATCATGCCAAACACACTTTCCAAGTTCTAAGAAAACCATTTCTTTTGAAAAGCATTTTATTTTAATAAATTTATCAAATACCTGAAGTGAAAAATTTCTAAACCAATGATTTAGGTAATAAAACCAAGAAAGTTTTCCAAAAAAGAAATAGAGAGTGATTAAAACACCAATACTTCAAGTTCTAGATTGAGTAAAGTGGAAGAGAAGACACCTACCTCACAAATTTTTAAGAAAATGAAAAACAGAAAATGAAACCTCTAGATATGACCTCAAAACCTCTTCCATTCAATATAACTAATAAATATCTCATAAAAAAACATTATATACCATATATCTATCTATAATATATTAGATCTAATATTTCAGGTGAGAGAAGATGAGAATATCTAAGAAAAAGGTTAGAAATAGAGACTTACCATTGATTTTGGAGATTCAACACACTTAGATTTGTCAAAATCACCTTATAAATCAAAGGGAATCACTAAAAATACTTAGAAGAGGATACTAGTTCAAGATACTGGGAGAATAGGAGAAAAATGAGAGTTTCATGGCCTTAATTTTAGTTAAAATATAATTTTTAGAGCATTTAATGCACACCACATGGTTAGGCCACACATTTTAACAAACCTTGCACATGCTATTATCTCTAAACTAGAGAGCCTCACAGTTGTACAACACAATTTGGAAAACCATGTGTGAATTTTAAACATGCTACTAGACATCACCCAGGGGGTTATATGATTGTGACACATGGTTTGGATAATCATTCACTAATTATGCACTACTAATGTCCAAAACTCCTCATTCCACATGGGTTCACATGAAAAAAATCATGATTTTTTTTTCAAACTGTACACCAACCATGCACCTTCACAATGACTTCAAAAACCCCTTGAGTGGTTTCTTGGAGAAAGTGCAATTTTTTTAACCATTCTCAAACAATGAACCCTTAAAATCCCGTCTAAAACAATATAAAACCATCCAAAAACTCCCAAAACCCAACCGAAGTATTATATAACTTCAAAATACATAATAAATGGGTAAAGTACCTGAAACCATGGGTTTTATATATTCAATATCAACAATATTGGTAGGATACATAGACAGTTATGGATTCAAATTTTGAGTAAAAGGAATACTGATAGGTTTTGATGTGTCAAGAAGATATATTTTAAATTTCTTTAAGCACATAATAATTCTAAGATAATTAAATCAATCCTTGTTTCTATCCCTTAAAATTTCTATACTCAATATCATCTTACAACAACCTAAATATTTCATTTCAAAATCTATTTTCAATTTCATTTTAATATTGGTGGTCAATTTCTTATCCCTATATATAAATTGAACATCATCAAAGTACATAAGTAAATAAAGCATATAATTTTTTATGGATTTAAAATACAAAAATTCATAAAACTTACTCTTATTGAAGTTATTATATAATATTAATAAATTAAACTTTATATACCATTATCTAGAATACTTTTTCAAATCTTAAATATATTTATCTAATAAACAAACCTATTTAGACTTTAATTCATATGAAAAACTAGTAGGAGGATTCATTTATAATTTCTCATCAATATCACCATGAAATAAAGTAGTTTTAACATAAATATATTCTATATATAGATAAAAATGAGAAATAAATAAAGTAAGAGTCTAATAGAATAAGTTTAAACTATAAGAGAAAATATATTAGAATAATCCAATCATTCCCTTTGAAGGAAACCTTTGGTCACTAATCTGGATTTGGATTTAATTTTACCCTCTACAGTGTTATTTTCAATTATCTTAAAGTTCCATTTATAGATTATCACATGGGAAATAGTTGGATTATTAATAATGGACCATGTATGGTTTTTATTAAGGGATTACATCTCATCATCCCTAGCAGTATCCAGTGTTTAGAGTTACTATGATTAATAACCTACTTGTAGCTTTGGGAATTCTCACTATCAAGATCCTAGGAAACATGTAAAGAAAATAAAACCATATCAGCATGACCAAACCTAGAAGGAGGTCTAATAAATATTCTCTCTCTCAATATATACCACTATTGAGTTTGTAATTCCTAATATAATTATGAGGTTCGATATATGAAGAATTATCATAATTGGACTCAGAATTTGGTTCAGGATGAGGAGTAGGTGGAGGGAGACTCAGATTTAGTAGGTGGTTCAACTTCAAAATCCTTATTTTTGTGTATGTTCCTAATGTCATCAATGGGAGGTTTCTCTCTAAGTGAATATTCATGTAATAATACATCACAAATTATAATGAATTTATGTAATCTTGGTTTGTATACCCAAAGTTTATAACCCTTTAAACCCTTAGGATAGCCTATGATAATACACCTAACATCCCTAGTCCCATGCTTATTAGTCTTGATATGAGTGTATTTAGTACATCCAAAAAAACATAGATGACCATATAATAGGGTCTGGTAACTTTATAGTGCTTCTATATTTTTGAATTGATTGTTAGAGGATGGGAATTGGTTGATCCGGTAAATTTATGTAGTGAAAACTTTATCCCAAAAAAACTTTGGGAAGGTTCGAGCATGAAAGGATAATACATACCCACTCAAGAATAGTGTGGTTCATGCATTCATTCAAACCATTCTACTATGGTGTGTAACTCAAAATATGGTGCCTTATGAGCCCCTCAACCTCAAAAAATTTAATAAACTTGATAGAAAGATATTCAAGGACATTATAAATCCTCATAGACTTCAATTTTATCCAAGTTTAGCTATTTATAGAGTACTTACAAGTCTTAAAAACCTCAAAAACATCACAATTATTTCTTAGAATATAAATCTATAATTTTCTATAAAAATCATGAAGATCATAATTTGTGTTTGTGTTGTATTTATTGTTAGTGAGCATGTAGATATGTCTTGGAGAAGAAGAACTTCTTGGAAGTTCACTGGTGTTTCCAAGAATTGTTATTTAATATTGAAGATCCATCAATGGGAAGTTAAAAGGTCACATATATTATATATTGTATGAAGTGGTAATTCTTGGACAATTTTTATGGACTCATTTATGGCATTGTATGTCATGCTTGAACAATTATACATGTAAGTCTGATGATTGTTGAACTGATCTTAAGTTTAAAAACATTTGAAAATGGAAGTACGCATTGTCTAATACAATAAAAAATGAATAAGATCTATCCAATTATATTTCTATATTGAATGAAGTTTAAGGAAGATGAAAAATACCATGAAAATATTTATTTTCATGAAGAGATCTTGGAGACCATGTAAATATTAATTTTATGAAGAAATGTTTTGAGAAGTGGAATTATAAATATTGTGAAAAATATATTTATATCCACACTTAGTAATTTTACTAAGTATATATGGGTATTAGTAAAAAATTGGGGCCAACCAAATCCACCAATGTGGGCTAGCTCGACAACATATGGGAGTGATGGCTCGACCACATGGGAACTTGCCCATGTGGGGGTAGCCAAGGTGGGAAGGGAGCATGGTGGAATAAAAGTGCCTACACAAGTAGGAATTTGGTGGCCACATGGGTCAATGTACAAAGTAAGTGGGCTATGCCACAAGCTGGCAGCACCGTGGATCTCAGGAGCGGATCCTGGTTACATGATTATTGCCATCTACGGAGAGGAATTGATTTTTGAAGCACTGTACAACCAAATATGTTTCTGAAGTGGGATGAGAAAACATGAGTACAATTATACCATCTCTTTAAAAGACATACATAAGGTGATGAAAATTGGAAATGCACTATAATGTCATATATTACCTCCTATCGATAATTTTCTCTACTGATTATAGTGGTTGATACTATAAGCCACACCCGATGTTCATCCATCTCCGAAAATCATAAAGCTGAGCTTGATCAACTAGATATTGAGATGACTATATCACAAAACAAAATGTATAAAAGCTTTAATTTTCATGAAAATGATTATCCAAGGATAAATATGAATATATAGTGAAGTGTCCATATTCAAATGCATGAAAATTAAGTCATGTGTTTTCTATCACATTCACATGAGTTGTTTCATCACAAAAGAAGCTAATCTCATGATAGAAGGGACACCACCATTTTTAGAAACATTTAAACCCATGAATATACCAAAATATCTATGATATTAAATTCATCTATGAATCTCTATCGATATCTAACATGACAATAATATCGAATATCTTTGAATGAGGCTTGATGCAACATTATTCATGGAAGTAAAGGTAGAGATATCTGTAATGACCCGATCTTTTATGAAAAAAAATTGCATTTCTTTTAATGTATTATGGATATAGAAAACATATGATTTTTTTTAGGTTTAAATAACCGTTAAGTATCATTACCATTGATAATATATCCATTTAACGTTGATCACATGACTAGTATAAATATAGGGTTTTAACAAAACATTTTGACACAGACAAAAGAAGTGATGGCCTTGAATAGTATGATAATTCCCTTTGAAACCCATTTATCAGATCTTTCAAGGGAGATAGAATTTCTAGGATTTTCCCTAGACTAAGCCCAAGCTGAGATCCAACAACTTAAGCATGAGAGAAACCGTTTACGGGAGAATTTCAAGCTCATCGAGATCATGACCCAAACCATGTTCACCGAACAGTCCTAAGAAAGCCCCACCATCACACACTATACTCTTAGGGAATATGCTGGTGTAATAAATGTATATGTAATAATACCCTATAATTATGATTATGTGATTTATTTTTGTATAGAATAAAAAATATACATTCATTTTATTATTGTTACTCTGTAAATGGTTTTTAAAGAAAATATAGTATTTTTAGTTAATATTCAAATCTATTTTGTTGAATTAATGGATTTTTGACTTAAATAATATTTTAATAAAATATTATTACAAAATTAATTTTTATTAAATATAAATGATCATATATTTTTTATGAATTCAATTGTAATTTTTATCAAGGTTTGAAAACTGTTTTGTCAAAACCTCTGAATTTTCAATTAATGCAGATTTTCATTTTAAAAGTGAAAATTCACATATTTAAAAAATTATTTAGATAAAATTAATATTATTTTTGTAATAATGATGTCAAAATTATCCAATGGTGAATTTTTCATAATTTTCTGAGAGAATCTAATTTTTGGGTAAAAATTAAATACCGTATAAATATATTATGTGTATTATGACATCATAATGACCCAATAGTGATGTAATAAAATACTATAAAAGGTATATTTGACCAATATATGTTTTAATTTTAAAATAATGTGATTTTATATTTATTTGATTAATTTTATAATTCCTTAGTGGACCCTCCAAGACTTATAAAATATTTTAACATTACAAAATGATTTCCTTGAGAGTGTGACTCACCTCTACATAAGAAAGGCTAATATTTTAATAAGTTCGGTCCTTGTAAATATAAAATATATTTTTTCACTCCAATTTGAAAAAAACCATATTAAAAAACCATGGGAAGGTTTTTGGTTTTGAATATTTAATCCTCCCAAGGCACCCCAAGATCTCAATAATCCCCTCTTCAAGCTGTTGAAGTCACACACTCAAGTAAGGGATCTTCCACCCTCCTATTTTATCAAGCATTTTCTCATGTTATGTATTTTAATATATTTTATTACTATGTTGGGATATAATATTAAATAACATACTTACTTCCCATTTGATTTATAAATCATGAGATCCCTTTTCACTCTCATTTATCCCTCTTATGAACCCTTATGTACACCCGTTACCATGCCAAATTTCTGTAAAGGATTCCTTTTTTTCTCATTTTTATCGAAGTTTATATATATTGGAATACCCTTTTAATTTCAATTAAAAATATTGGGTTATGATTTCACACCTCCCCCATACTTCCCTACTTATGTTTGAATGATGATATACTACTTTCTCTCTCATTAATGCCTTCTGTGTACACCCGTTACCAAGTCGAAATTCTGTAAGTAATTTCTCTCTTTTTATTTCCATTCAAATATTTATCCCATATTATGCATCTAAATTCCATTTCATATGTTGGGATATTATGTTAAATGATCCCTTTACTATATATTTTATGTATAAATGATGATATAACATTTTCTCTCTCGTCAACCCAACTTATGAATTTTCATATGACGATGTTATGCCGCCAAAATTGCACCATGATTTTCCAAGACAAAATCATCATGTAGTGAATACCATACCCATTTCTCTATCAAGGGTATTGAAAAATTTATGCACATATACATATTTAATGGTACTTACATGTTTGTATTCCACATTCATTAATCATTGAAAAACTTATGATGTTGAATGATTCCATGTTATATGATCCAAGTGGCACACTTATGCATGAAATGAAATGTTTATAAAGGGTGGACCCTAATAGCACTCCAATGCATTGGGTAATGTTTAGTATCATGATACGCCATGTACAATGAGGGTTTACTCATGATAATTCATGTGACATGAGGGTTTACTCATGCTAATTCATGTGCAATAAGGGTTTACTCATGATAATCCATGTGTAATGAGCCTTGGCTCATGCTAATATCATGTTGTATGTTGTTTCCACATTTCCATGTTATGATAATCATTATATATCTTGAATTTATATTCATATTTCTCTTGTGATCCATTTATATGCCTATTTACTAACATATACTATATTCTTCATGTTATTCCTTATTTACTACTTTACTAGGATTTATAGCTCACCCTTTTTCTTATGTATGTCTTAAGGTTATCCCATGCAATTCTAAGTAAGAAGGAATGTTGCGGTCATGTAAACGAAGTTTTCAATAAATATGTTCTATTTTATATCCTAAGTTGTCATGTAATGTTCCTAATTTCCCAAGACACTAGACCTCTCTATCCTCAGATTTATCTTAAGTTCAAGTTTATGGAATTAATCACATTTAAATCTGTAATAAAGAGTAGAGTTATTATAGTTGTTATCAAAGGATAGGTTTAGTTATTTTTAGGATTAGGTTTAAAAAAATCTAGTGAAATCCTTAGGGATAAGACTAAGTATAAGAAAAACATCCCTAAATTTTGGTGAGTATAGATTAAGTGGTTTATCAAGAAAATACATCCCTCTCTGGATATGAACAAGTAGAGGTGGCTTTGACACAAATGTATCTAGGGGTAAAACCCGAAAACACTGCTTCGAGCTAGACTCAAACAGAAACTGGTGCACGAAAATGGGCCTTGATGCACTCTTGGTTCAACACTCCCAGGTTATATTCTTTGGTAAATTCATAAGCTTCATATGAACCATTATTAAGGGAGAAAAAAAATACCATAAGAATATAAGTTAGGAAATAGATCATGGATAACTTAGATTGAAGCCTAAAAATTAATAATTTAAGGAGATAAATGTAATTTATAAGTTATCCCTTTTTTTTCATTGGATTTACCTTTATGTGTTTAATAAACTTACCCATAACTTTCCTTTTATTCCATCCAATGGCCGATAATAGGAGGACTCGAGATAACAAAATATGTGAAGATCAATGCGATGACTGTTCTAATGAGATTCCCAATCTGACGGGAGTGAGAATCACAATTTTTTTTATGATAATATTTTAGTTAACTCAAGTTTTGAATAGAAACATGGGTCAAGAGGAACATTAACCCCCCCTAATGAATAACAAGCTGCAATCGAGAGGTTTATGATACAAAGGCATCCTACTTTAAATGGATCATCTGATCCCTCAATCACCAAAAAATGGATCAACTACATTGGAAATATCTTCTCCATCCTTCAATGTTCCGAACAAGAGAAGATTTTTTGGATGCTTATCATATGAAGGGTGAATTTTATCAATGGTGGACATTGATAAAAAATACGAAGCCTAAGAAAGAGATCGAGTCGTTGGAATGAAAGGATTTCCAGAAAATGTTTTTCGATAAATATTTTCGTCGCACCCTCCAACTTAAAATGGAAAGGGACTTCCTTTCCCTCAAGAAAAAAGACAACAGATCCATCAGAGAATATTAGGAAAACTTCACAAGGCTTTCACTATATGCCTTAATATTTTTCATTACCCCTTAATGCAAGGTTGAACACTTCTTTGGTGGGATAAAACCTAGCCTATGGAAATCCCTTGAGATCCTTGACTTCGATAGATATGAGGGAATTGTCTGATGTGCCCTAAAAGTCAAAATAGAGATCATAAAATCTTAGGGGTATCATGGAGATATAAATCAGAAAGTGGAATTTAATTCTGGAGGTCTGATTAATAAATCCAATGGTGCTAAGAAATTATAGAACCCCACTTGACAAAGGTGTAGAAAGAAGCACCCTGAAAATTGCCTGAAGGGGATGAGGAAATGATTTAGGTGTGGAAGAGAAGGGAACCTAGCCATTAATTTCTGACAAGAACTACAACAAAGGAGAGGAACACTCCATTAAACCATAAATTAATTGTTTATTGCTACAACTACAAAGAACTAAGACATTTTGAAAACTAGTTCCCTAAGACAAGGGTTTTTAGAGGCAACAAATAACCTACAAGGTAGCAAGGGCAAGCTTTTTCCATCACTATCACCAAAGAAAATCTCATCAATGAAGTGGTAACAAATACACTTATTATTCATTCAATAATAGAGAATGTAATTTTTGATTCTGTTTCTATGCATTCTTTTATATCCCAAAAGTTTAGTAGAACAATCCAAACACCACCACAAATCATGGAAGTAAAGATGTCAGTAAGAATGAAAAATGGGGCAATTATTGCATCCCATGAATATAACTCCCCCCTTTCATAATTTGTGGATTTAACTTCCTATAAAACCTCGTCATACTCCCTCTAGTGGAATTTGATACAATTCTTGGAATGGATTGGATTTTCCTATATAGTGCCAACATAAATTACCATGAGTGGGAAATCACTCTCCATATGGTGAATCAACCCCGATTATGTACAAGTGCAAGGAGTAGGATGAATCTTCTTTAGAATTATCATCTCAAGAATGTATATTACTGCCCTATGAGTATGCATATCTTGCTCAGATGATTGAGTCTAAGGAAGGAACCATCCTCAAAGGCATGCCTATTGTGAGGGAATTCACTAAAGTGTTTCCTGAGGAATTTCCTTGTCTTCCTCATAGAAGATATTTTGAATTCTTGGTTGATATTATACCTAGAGAATTTAAAATATCCAAGACTCTATATAAAATGGATGTTGTGGAGATTAATGAGCTAAAGAAACAACTACAGGAAAATCTGGATAAAGGGTTTATATGACAAAGTGATTCACCATGGGGTGCACCAGTCCTCTTTTTCAAGTAGAAGGATAGGTCAATACACCTTTGTGTTAATTATCATGAGCTCAACAAAATCACGATAAAGAACAAGTATCCTCTTGCACGAATTGATGACTTGTTCGATCAGCTACATGGAGCACAATAATTCTCCAAGGTGGATCTGCGGTTGAGATATTACCAAGTAAGGGTGAAGAAGGAGGATATCCCTAATACTACTTTTTGTACAAGGTATGGGCACTATGAATTCATAGTAATGCATTTTAGACTCACTAATGCTCCCACAATCTTCATAGACTTGATGAATAGAGTTTTTAGATATTACCTCGACAAATTTTTGGTAGTATTTATTGACGATATTCTAATATACTTCAAAACCAAGTAGGATCATGAGGAGAATCTAAGAATTGTACAAGAGACCTTACAAAAGGATAATCTCTATGCAAAGTACAACAAGTGTGAGTTTAAGTTGAAGGAAGTCTCATTCTTGGGTCATATCATCAAAATAAATGGGATATCTGTGGATCCCTCTAAGAAAAATTCAATTAATGGATGGCCAAGGACAACATCTATTATGGATATCCATAACATCCTTAGGTTACCAAGATATTATCGACGATTTGTGAGAAATTTCTCACGATTGTAAAACCCTCTTACCAAGCTAACTCGGAAGGGAGTCAATTTTTCTTGGAATGATGAATGCGAAGAGAGATTCAAGGAGTTAAAAAAGAGAATTATCACTATGACCATGATCATACTACCCACAAGTGGAGAAATTTTCGTGGTATTCAGTGATTCTTTGAAGAATGGCCTGGGTTGTGTGTTGATGAAAAATGACAAAGTCATTGCCTATGCTTCAAGGAAATTTAAAGTTCATGAGCATAACTATCCAACACATGATCTAGAGTTTTCTACAGTGATCTTCACTTTGAAAATTTGGAAACATTACCTCTTTGGGGAAAAGTTTGAAATATATACGAATAAAAAAAGCCTCAAGTATATATTCACACAAAAATAGCTGAACATACACCAAATAAGATGGTTAGAGTTAATCAAATACCATGACTTCTCAGTTCAATACCAACCGGGGAAAGCGAATGAATTGGTAGATGATCTAAGTAGAAAGGATCCAGTAACTCTTTCATTGATGAGAATTAAAAAGGATCCAATCTTCTTAGATTTGATGAAGATGGACATGACAATCATAAATAAGGGAACATCATCAATCCTTTCACAAATGATTTCTCAACCATCTATTTTAGAAAGGTTAAAATATTCTCAAAATGATGATGTGGGAATTCAGAAGAAAGTTAAAACTATCAAAAAAGGAAAATCCTTGGAGTTTAATGTTATTGAAGAAGGAATTGTAAGATTTGGGTCAAGGATATGTGTTACATAAAATCCAGAGTTAAATAAAGAACTTTTAGATGATGCGCACAGTTCGAATTTCTCCATTAACCTAGGAAACATAAAGATGTATCGAGATCTCCAAGAGCATTATTGGTGGGATAACATGAAGAAGAAGATCACTGAGTATACATCAAAGTGCCTGGTATGTCAACAAGCAAAGGATGAGAGGAAGAAGTTTAAGGGGATGATGTAACCATTTCCTATAACAACATCGAAATGGGAAAACATCACCATGGGATTTGTCACTATAATTCTGAATAAATTAAAAGGAAACAATGTTATCTGGGTTATTGTGGATTGTCTTACAAAGATTGTACACTTCATTGAAATTCATGAGTATTTCTCCTTAGATCAACTAGAATAGATATACATCAGAGAAGTGGTAATACTACATGGAGTACCACTATCGATTGTATTTGATTGAGATCTAAGATTTACATCTAAGTTCTGTAAGAGTCTCCAACACACTCGGAATACTGAGATGAACTTCAATACAAATTACCATCCTCAAAATAATGGACAATCTGAAAAGACTATCCAAACACTTTAGGATATGTTGATAACACTCCCAATGGATTTAAAAGGAGGATGGGATCAACATCTTCCTCTGGTTGAGTTATCTTACAATAACAGTTTCCACTCAAGCATCCAAATGGATCCTTATGAAACCCTTTATGGGAAGAGGTGTAAAACACCAGCATGTTGAGATGAAGTTGGGGAGCGAAAACTTCTAGGTCTAGAAATGGTCTAAGAAATGGTGGAGAAAGTTAAAACCATCCAGCAACACATCAAATCTTCTCAGAGTCAACAAAAGAGTTATGCTGGAAATCATCGACAAGACCTAGAATTTGATGCTGGAGACATGGTTTTTCTCTTCATATCACTATAGAAGAGAGTTATGAGATTTGGGAAGAAGGGAAAGCTTAGTCCAAGGTACATTATCCATTTTGAGATCCTTAATTGCATTGGATCAGTTGCCTATCGAATAACACTCCCACCAAACCTATCTCAAGTACATGATGTATTCCATGTATCACTATTGGGAAAGTACATACATAAACCATCACATGTACTCAATCTAGTGGTGGTACCATTGGAGAATGACCTCTCCTATGAAGAGAAGCCAGTGAAGATCTTATATCATAGGGAAAAGTTCTAAAAAATAAGACAATGCCCCTCATCAAAGTGTTGTAGAGAAACCAAAAGTTTGAATAAGAAACATGAGAACCAGAGGAAACGATGAGGTAGAGTTACCCAAATCTATTTTAGTGTGGGAAAAGAAAATTTTGAGGGTGAAATTTCTAAAAGGGGTAATGTTGTAACAACTCAATTTTTTATGAATAAAATTCCCTTTCTTTTAATGTCTTATAGATATAGAAAAAATATGCATTTTTTTCTTTTTTGGGTTTAAATAACCGTTAATTATCATTACCACTAATAATATAGTTTTTGAATGTTGATCACATGACTAGTATAAATATAGGTTAAAAAAAATATTTTGACACAAATAAAGGAAGTGATAGCCTCGACCAGAGGATATTTCCCTTTGAAGTCCATTTATCAGATCTTTCAAGGGAGATATCATTTATGGGATTTTCCCTAGACCAATCCCAAGATGAGATCCAATAACTTAAGCATGAGCAAAACCGTTTATGAGAGAAGTTCAAGCTCATCAAGATCACGACCCAAACCATATTCACCGAACAGCCCCAAGAAAGCCCCACCATTGCACACTATACTCTTAAGGAATATGATGGCATAATAAAAGGATATGTAATAAGACCCTAGCATTAGGATTATGTGCTTTATTTTTTTATAGAATAAATAATATACATTCATTTTATTATTGTTACTTTGTAAATGGTTTTTAAAGAACAATTAGTATTTTTAGTAATATTAAAATCTATTTTGGTGAATAAATGGATTTTTGAATTAAATAATATTTTAATAAAATATTATTACTAAATTAATTTTTATTAAATATAAATTATTGTATAATTTTTAGGAAGTCAATTGTAATTTTTATCAAGTTTTGAAAACTATTTTTGTTAAAACCTGTGAATTTTTAATAAATTTAGGTTTTCATTTTAGAACTGAAAATTCACATATTTATAAAATTATTTTGATAAAATGAATATTATTTTTGGAATCAGGACATTGAAATTATCCAACTGTTAATTTTTCATAATTTTCTGAGACAATCTAATTTTTGGGTAAAAATTAAATACCGTATAAATAAATAATGTGTTTTATGACATCATAATGACTCAATAGTAATGTAATAAAATACTATAAAAGGAATATTCAGTCAATATATGTTTTAACTTTAAAATAATATAATTTTATATTTTTTTGATTAATTTTATAATTCCTTAGTGGACCCTCCAAGACTTAAAAAATATTTTAACATTATAAAATGACTTCCTTGAGAGTGTGACTCACCTCCACATAAGAAAGAATAATATTTTAATAATTTCGTCCCTTTTAATTATAAAATATATTTTTCCACTCCAATTTGGAAAAAACCATGGGAAAAACCATGGGAATTTTTGTGGTTTTGAATATTTTATTATATAGGTTCCAAAACCTAAGTTTGTGAAAAATTAAAGAATTCCCCTCTCATTTGTTATATAAACCCACCCAAGATCCCACTTCTATTCACTAAAAATCCTTTTATAACATCCCTAATATAAAATACTCTATCTAGAATCCCCCCAAGGTTCCCCAAGCTCTCAATAAGACCCTCTTTAAGCTCTTGAAGTCACACACTTATGTAAGGGATCTTCCACCCTTCTCTTTTATCAAGCATTATTTGCATGTTATGTATTTTAATCTATTTTATTCCTATGTTGGGACATTTTATTAAATAAAATACTTAATTACCATTTTATTTATAAATTATGATATCCCCTTTCACTCTCATTTATCCATCTTATGAACCCTTATGTACACCTGTTACCATGCCGAATTTCCGTAAGAGATTCCTTTTTTTTCTCATCTTTATCCAAGTTTCTTTTTATTGTAATACCCTTTTACTTTCAATTAAAAATATTGGGGTATGATTTATAATCTCTCCCATAATTCCATACTTATTTTTAATGATGATATACCACTTTCTCTCTCATTAATTCCTTCCGTGTACACCCGTTACCATGCCGAAATTTTGTATGGGATTTCTATATTCTTATTTACATTCAAGTATTTCTACCATATTATGCATATAAATTCCATTTAATGTGTTGGGATATTATGTTACATGATACCCTTACTGTAAATTTCATTTATAAATGATGATATGCCCCTTTCTCTCTCATTAATCCAGCTTATGATTTCTATATGACGACGTTATACTACCGAAATTGCACTGCGATTTTCCAAGACAAAATCATCATATAGTGAATACCATACCCATTTCTCTATCAAGGGTATTCAACTTTATGAACTTATACATATTTTATGGTACTTACATGTTTGTATTCCACATTTATTAATCATGGAATAACTTATGATGTTGAATGATTCCATGTTATATGATCCATGTGACACACTTATGCATGAAATGAAATGTTTATAAAGGGTGTGCCTTGATAGTGATCCAATGCACTGGGTAATGTTTAGTATCATGATACGCCGTGTGAAATGAGGGTTTACTCATGATAAGTCACATGAAATGAGGGTTTAATCATGCCCAATTCAAGTGCAATGAGGGTTTACTCATGCTAATTCATGTGAAATGAGGGTTTACTCATGCTAATCAATGTGCAATGAGCCTTGGAGCATGCTAATATAATGTTTTATATTGTTTCCACATTTCCATGTTATGATAATCATGATATATCATGCATTTTATGTTCATGTTTCTCTTGTGCTCCATTTATATGCCTATTGCTTAACATGTACTGTATTCTTCATGTTATTCCTTGTTTACTCCCTTAATAGGCTTTATAGATCACCTTTTTTCTTATGTTTGTCATAAGGTTATCTCATGCAACGCAAAGTAAGAAATAATGTTGTGGTCATTTAAAATATATAAGAACCCGTGTTTTTTCAGACAGTCATTTTGAGCAGGAATTTGAATTTTTGTTGTTGGATGCTCGTGAGGGGTAAAATGGTCATTTTTCCCTACCAGCTGACCTCATAAATTTTTTCTAACCACTATGTGGGTCTCAGAATAGGGTATTTACCCTAGGACAGAAGTTTGGTGGAAATCTGAGCTGTTCAAATTTTAGCGGAATATTTAATATTTAATATTATTAAATTAAATATTAAATTATTCACGCAGGTTAGTTTGGAAATAAATTTTAAACAGAGAATCAGATTTAGATTTCATCTCTGCCATTGAGTCTGGAATGGGGAGTTTAGCCTAGGGAAGACATAAGCTCATGTCGGGCACCGAGGCCAGCCCGAGCCCCTTTTTCTTCATCTTCTTTTCTTCTTTCCTTTTCTCTTTCTTCTCTCTTCCTTGTCCTCATTGAGCACACTCCATAGGTTATCATCCTTGTCCTTGTCCCATGGGATATTTTGGAGATCGAGAAATAGTGAGAGACATAAGGCAATAGGGGTACCGATTCGAAGCTCTCGACGCGCTGAGTCGGCGTGCGACAACCGGGAGCCGTGAAATCAACTGATGCTTCGGCGGTTTCTACCCAAAGGTAGGGACGTTTACATTTTCTCCATATATTCCATTAAAACATGTTGTTTTAAGTTTTTAAATCCTTATATTTCTTGCTTGTAAGTCCATGGGGCTCGATCTGTTGTTTCGGGGGCGAGAACGGGTGTTTCGGGCATTTTCAGGGATTTCCCGTTGGAAAACCCAGAATACACGGCGTGTATTCTAGGGGTACACGCCATGTGTTCTTCCCGTTCGGGGAAGAAAAAGTGTTCTTAAGTACACACCATTTAATTTGAGTATACGCCGTGTAGTGGGTAGCCGTGTGGCTGGCCGTGTGAAATAGAACACGAAATAGTGGTTTTTAAGGAGTACACGCCGTGTACTTTAAGTACATGTCGTGTAGTGGTACATAGGCATGTGTTCAGGTGAAAACGGACACGACATAACTTTTTGTGAATATTACACGCCATGTACAGTAAATTACATTCCATGTACTATTACACAGGCATGCCCAATGTGCTCTGGCCATGTACTACTTCAACTTAGTAATTTGGAGATATCTTGGGCTCTGGAAGTCAGAATTGGGAGTGTGAGTAGTCTATTCTGAGCATTTTTTCATGTATATCACAATGGTGGAATCATTTTGACATTTATAGGTCATATAAAGGTGGTTTTTGGGGTTTCTATATAAATGGAAGGGTTCTTCATCCACTTATCGAGTTCAGTTGTCACCTGAGAGTGAGACTTGGTGTGGATGATAGGTTGGGTGTTCGGAACAAATTAGTTGAGGCCTTTAATAGGTGATGAGATATGAGATATCTCCCGTAACACATGCTTTAAAGGACGTTTCCCTTCTGTCCTATGAGGCTTTGAGACCAGGTACTTCTAAGGATCCCCTAAGGGATGACTTTTCTTGTGTGCTGATCTAGGGAGTCCCTTATAGGATCTCTCTCTTGTTCTTCATTAGACAGGAACCATGTTATGGAATTCCTATGTTGTCCTCCCTTTGAGGATCTCATTTAGGATTCCTCCCTTTCTCTTTACTAAGGATTCTGCATTGGATGCCTTCGCTTGTGTTTACCTGGAAGATCCTGAGTATGATGCCTCCTCTGTGATTGACTTGAGGGACCCAGTGGGTGACCATTGTTTGAATGACCCTAAGTTATTATGTAAAGTTTGGGTAGAAATGGTGATCGGGTGTCACCTAGAACCCGTTCCAAACTGGTGATCCCTTTCGGATTTTGATGTATTGTTGGGTTCGACATTCGGGCCACCTGCACTTTTTTTTATATCTGACTTGGTTTGCTGATGATGTAGTGTTTACCAGAGGTACTTCCTAGTTGGTGGCTGCTGAGCCTAATGCGATACATCCTTCTTGTTTGTTTGGATTCCTACTTTTCATTGTGTTCCTGAGTAGGTGGTTTGTTGACTTACGTTGAATGTCTTTAATTTTTTGTGCAAAAGTGTCGGATTCCCATGTTTTGGGTATTCCGGGTTAGGGATTTTGGACCTATTGTATAATTTCCTTAGATTTCTTGTTATCTTAAGGTTAATTGATAATAATATATTCTTTTTTTTCATGTTTGAGGGTCACCCCTTGGGTGTTATCCCTATTTGGCTATTTATCACCATTTGGCACAGTTATCCTGCAAGGCAAACCCTATTGCAAATGCTAGTTTGCTTGTTATAACTGATTGCATGTGTTGCCTGCTGTTTTAAATGCTTTTGATGCATTGTAGGTTCTATCCAAGTAGTTATTGAACTTACTTAGGGATAATGACATTCGATTATGCACGACTGGACTGCTCAGGGTTGTGAGAACTTGGTGCGGGAGACCAAAGAGGGAATAGATGATTAAGTGCTTCCCTAGGGGGTCTGTTGGAATTAGTTTCATATATAAGACCTACGTTAATTGGACTTTATGCTTCCTAAGAGTGTCCTTATTTTACGCATGTATCAAGACCATAGGGGGAATTATATGTAAGAGTTTCCTCAGAGAGTCTGTAGCTATCGTTTCAAGACCACAGGGGAATCGACGTGAGTGCTTCCCAGAGTGTCTGTGCAATTGTATGTTTACGAGACTATATGGGGAATTGACGATGAGTGATTCCTCAGAGAGTTTATGCTTTATCTAAACCATAGGGGAAAGACTATGTGTGCTGCCCAGAGGGTTGCTTGTGTTACTAGGTAGGACCAGAGGGGATAGGATGTGAGTACTTCCCAGAGGGTTACCTATTGTGTTATCTGCTTTCTTGTGTTTGTTTGGTTGAACCAGAGGGGAAAGGCTGTGAGTACTTCCCATAGAGTTACTTGTTTTTGTTTATCTTATTCAGAGACATATTTCCAGTTTTGGCCAAAGCAGGTACATGTCGATGGGATTACGAACCCAGAGATCAACTTAATTATACAGGGCTTGAGTGGCACGATGTCCAGCTCAATACCCTTGCACAAGATGTCCAGGTGATCGGTCTTATAGTCCCAAGGATTGACTACTAATGCTGTTCTTGTTATTTGAATCAATTAATCATGAATATTCATATTTATGTATATGTATATAGGTATGGGACTATACATGTGTACCTATATAGATATGGACATCCATGGTTACACTTTCCCATTTGACCGGGTTTACATACCCTAGGTTCGACGGTGGTTGCATGTTTGGTTTACTTCCTTTTTTGTGTTCTAGCTAGGCTGAGCACGTTACTGTTGCATACACATAGCAGAATAGTTATAGGTTACTTTTCGGGGTTCCCTACTGAGATTATTTCTCACCTCTAGATGTGCACCTCGGTGTAAGTGTAGAACTTATGTCTTCTTTTTAGGTTGAGCACGAGTTGCATGGTGGATAGGGCTGAGGCCCAGGGTTGCTTTATCGAGCAGAGCTGCTCGAGTGGTTCTAGTGATCAAACTGTTGCAGTTCGATATTGTCTGGAGATCAGGTATGTGGATTGGCTCAGAGTTAGTAGTAGAGCCCTATAATTTTACTTTCAGTTTCTTTTGTACTTGTATCTATATGGTCAGCCTAGTGGGTGACCAGTGTTGTATTATATTGCATAGCTATTCGGGCTTTTACAGCAACTTGTTATATTTTAGTTGTTTATTACTTCCGCACTCTGTTTACTTTCTGATGTGTATGATACTTAGTTATTTCCGCTATTTTATTACTCTAGTATGAGGGCATAGTATCCCCAATATCACACCCTAGGCCCTCACTGCTAGTCGGCATCCTCTGGCGTAAGGGGAGGCGTGCTTGAGACCTTGTGACGAACTGGCTCAGAGCACAGGTTTAGTGGCTTCCAGGTCGGGACGTTAAAAAGTGGTATTAGAGGAGTTTTCTTTCCTATTTATTACTATTTGGGGTATGGTAGACAGGATTATTAGGAATGTGTTGGAACCTTTGATGGATATCGGGCTGGTGCATCACGAACACTTTTTCCGGTAAGAAGTCCTGGTAGCCAGGGTTTGGGATTGCTATTCTGATTTTTTGATGTTACAGTTGTATATGATTTTCACCTTGAGTGATGCACATATTGTATGGTGTTTTGATTTACTATGGATATCTGGCTCTTGGCCATTGGTAAGATTCCAGAGATAGATTTTGACTCTTGGCCAGAAAAGGCAAGTGGTGTCTCATGCATCATACCAGGCACTTAGGATTCACAGCATATAGGCCTGCTAGTGTGTGTTTTTACTGATGGCTGAGACCTTTGGGTCTGTTTACACATACTTTTTACTCGGATGACAGGTTATGTGGATCTACGTTGAGGCGTTTTTATGAGAATGATGACTCTATCCTCGTGAAAAGGTGGTGTAGTTACCCTAGTTGGTTGATGTGGCACGTGATGCCTTTCTGTTTAACCCTTATTGGGTGTTTTTTCTCAGGTCTGTGGTTATCTAGTCGGATCGTTGAGAATGATGTCGATATATACCAGGACTTTTCTTGTGAACTGGACCTCCTTGTGGTATTTTTGTATACAGATACCCAATGGGTGTTAACTAAGCTTTTCTCTTCTGTTTTGTTCGTGACCTCTAAGGAGTAGTTCCTTATGAGGATGCTCGGAGAGGATCAGGGCCCTTGTAGGCTATGTTTCAGTTTTGACTTTCTGTGGTTGTTGTAATCTTTACCATCTTCTGATTGGTTTTGGATCTTTTGGGATAGGTGGTTAGACCTTGTGACCCAGTTGTGAGGCTTTTTCTATAGGGATAGGTGGAAGACCTAGATACCATTTATTTTGTCTTGAACCCTTGTAGGTAGATGTATTTTTTGTTCTAGGGAAACCTATGTGTGAAAGGCTGGCCAACATTTTCCAATGCCTTTTTGGCGGTGTTTGTTTTTCACGACTGGTTTCAATGAGCAGGCCTGTTTGGGTGCCTATATTGGTCAACCAGTGTTTCTGATGTTGCTGTTGTGGGTGGAATCATTTGAATCTATATCGGTGAGTGGATGGGTGTGCGCATAGGACCGATGTTTCAATAATTTCTGTGGACTCGGATACTGGAAGTTGTTTTGGAATGTCCTTATGTTGTAGAGTTGATTTTTTGAAATTTCGGGTTACCATGAAATGGTTGACCCATGCTTAAATCCTGGTCGGGTTCTGGTAGGATGTTAGTGTGGCTTAGAGGGAGCTAGACACGCTTTCGGTGAAATCTTAGTTTACTCCTGTAAGAGACGATCATGCGCTATCTTGATTCATCTTGAGTATGCTGAGAGAGCTTCGACCCTACATCGAGCACTTTTCTTTCTTTCTTAATGTTCTTCCCTGTTGAGGATGAAACCTATTCTGGTTGTGCTCTTGGAGCGGTGTAAGGAAATACATATGGTGGGGAGTGCACCATTGGCCCTTTTGAGGGTGGTTTTGCTAGTTTAGGTTAAACATTAGTGTTTTCTAGTGGGCTTTTGAGCTCAGAGTTTTCTTTTAAGATGACGACATGGGTGTTCCTATAGTGGGGAGTACCAGTTGGTCGTAGTTGAATATCTTCTGTGTAGAAGGTGGAGGTTAATTATATAAGGAAGGTCGTTGGATAGTCTTGATAGCTTGGTTGTGCAGATTCTCGGGTTATGAGCAGGGTTTCTGGTTCTTCCACTGGGATTCTTGGGGACAAGAAGGTTTATAGTGGGGAGTTTGTAAGAACCTGTGTTTTTCCGGATAGTCATTTTGAGAAGCAATTTGAATTTTTTCTGTTGGATGATCGTGAGGGGTAAAATGGTCATTTTACCATACCATCTGACCCTAGATAATTTTTCCGACCACCACGTTGGTCCTGGAATAGGGTGTTTACCCTAGGACAAAAGTTTGGTGGAAATCTGAGCTGTTCGAATTTTAGAAGAATATTTAATATTTAATATTATTAAATTAAAAATTAAATTATTCACACAGGTTCATTTGAAAATAAATTTTAAACGGAGTGTCAGATTGAGATTTTATCTGCGCCGTTGAGTCCGGAATGGGGAGTTTTTCCTAGAGAAGACATAAACTCATGTCGGGCATTGAGGCCGACCCGAGCCCCTTTTTCTTCCTCTTCTTTTCTTCTTTCATTTTCTCTTTCTTATCTCTTCCCCCTCCTCCTTACAAACTCTCCATAGGTTCTCCTCCTTGTCCATGTCCCATGGGAGATTTTTGAGATCGAGAAATAGGGAGAGACAGAAGTCAATAGGGGTACTGATTCGAAGCTCTCGACGCGCTGAGTCAGCGTGCAGCAACCAGGAGCCGTGAAATCAACCGAAGCTTCGGAGGTTTCGGCCCAAAGGTAGTTCCGTTTATGTTTTTTCCATATATTCCCTTAAAAAATTTTGTTTTATGTTTTTAAAGCCTTATATTTCTTTATTGTAAGCCCATGGGGCTCGATCTGTTGTTTCGGGGGCGAGAACGGGCGTTTTCAGGGATTTCCCGTTGGAAAACCCAGAATACACGGCGCGTATTCCAGGGGTACATGCCATGTGTTCTTCCCGTTCAGGGAAGGTGAAGTTTTCTTAAGTACATTCTGTGTACTTTGAGTACACACCGTGTAGTGGGTAGCTGTGTGGCTGGCCGTGTGAAAAAGAACACAGAATAGTGGTTTTTAAGGAGTACACGCCGTGTACTTTAAGTACACGCCATGTAGTGGTACATGGGCATGTGTTCAGGTTAAAACAGACACAGAGTAACTTTTTGTGAATAGTAAACACCATGTATAGTAAATTACATTTCGTGGACTATTACACAGGCATGCCCAATGTGCACTGGCCATGTACTCTGGCCATGTACTACTTCAACTTAGTAATTTGGGGATATCTTGGGCTCTAGAAGTCATAATTGGGCGTGTGAGTAGTCGATTCTGAGTGTTTTTCCACGTAGATCACAATGGTGGAATACTTTTGACATTTAGAGGTCATATAACGGGGGTTTTGGGGTTTCTATCTAAATGGATGGGTTCTTCCTCAACTTATCGAGTTCAGCTGTCACCTGAGAGTGAGACTTGGTGTGGATGATAAGTTGGGTGTTCGAACCAACTTAGTTGAGACCTTTAATAGAAGATGAGATATGAGATATCTCCCATAACCCATGCTTTATAGGCATTTCCCTTATAATATGTTCCCTTCTGGCCTATGAGTCTTTGAGACCAGGTACTTCTAAGGATCCCCTAAGGGATGCCTTTGCTTGTGTGCTGACCTAGGGAGTCGCTTATAGGATCTCTCTCTTGTTCTTCCTTTGATAGGAACCATGTTATGAAATTCCTATGTTTTCCTTCCTTTTAGGATCCCGTGTAGGATTCCTCCCTTTCTCTTCACTAAGGATTCTGCGTTGGATGCATTCGCTTGTGTTTACCCGGAAGATCCTGAGTATGATGCCTCCTCTGTGTTTGACTTGAGGGACCCAGTGGGTGCCCATTGTTTGAATGACTCTGAGTTGTTATGTCGGGTTTGGGTAAATATTGTGATTGGGTGTCACCTAAAACCCATTCCAAACTGGTGACCCCTTTCAGATTTTGATGTATTGTTGTGTTGGGCGTTCGGGCCACCCGCACTGTTTGTTTATATCTGACTTGGTTTGATGATGCTGTAGTGTTTACCAGAGGTGCTTCCTGGTTGGTGGCTACTGAGCCTGACGCGATGCATATTTATTTTTTGTTTGGATGCCTACTTTTCCTTCTGTGCCTGAGTAGGTGGTTTGTTTCCTTACGTTGAATGTCTTTAAGTTTTAGTGCAAAAGTGTCGGATTCCCATGTTTCAGGTATTCCGGGTTAGGGATTTTGGCCCTTTTGTATAATTGCCTTAGATTGCTTGTTATCTTAAGGTTAATTGATAATAATATATGCTTTTTTTCATGTTTGAGGGTCACCCCTTGGGTGTTATCCCTGTTTGTCTGTTTATCGCCATTTGGAATAGTTTTTCTGCAAGGCAAACCCTATTGCAAATGTTAGTTTTCTTGTTATAACTGATTGCATGTGTTACCTGCTGTTTTAAATGATTTTGATGCATTGTAGCTTTTATCCAAGTAGTTGTTGAACTTACTTAGGGCTTCTGACAGTCGATTACACACGAATGGACTGCTTAGGGCTGTGAGAACCTAGTGCAGCAGACCAAAGAGGGAATAGACAATTAAGTGCTTACCTTGGGGCTATGTTGGAATTAGTTTCGTATGCAGGACCTACGGGAATTGGAATTTGTGCTTCCTAAGAGTGTCCTTAGTTTATGCATGTATTGAGACCACATGGGGAATTAGACTTAAGATCTTCCTCAGAGAGTCTGTAGCTATCGTTGCAAGACCACAGGGGAATCGACGTGAGTGCTTCCCAGAGTGTCTGTGCCTTTATATGTTTATGAGACTATAGGGGGAATTGACGGTGAGTGATTCCTCAGAGAGTCTATGCTTTAGCTAAACCAGAGGGGCAAGACTGTGTGTGCTTCTCAGAGGGTTGCTTGTGTTTCTAGGTAAGACTAGAGAGGATAGGCTGTGAGTACTTCCTATAGGGTTACCTGTTGTGTTATCTGCTTTCCTGTGTTTGTTTGGTTGAACCAGAGGGGACAGGCTGTGAGTACTTCCCATAGGGTTACTTGTTTTTGTTTATCTTGTTCAGAGACATATTTCCGGCGTTGGACGAAGCAGGTACATGTCAATGGGATTACAAACCCATAGATCGACTTAATGATACACGACTTGAGTGACACGATGTCCAGCTCAATGCCCTTGCATAGGATGTCCAGGAGATCAGGCTTATGGTCCCATGGATTGACTACTAATGTTGTTCTTGTTATTTGAATCACTTAATCATGAATATTCATATTTATGTATATGTGTATAGTTATGGGACTATACATTTGTATGTATATAGATATGGACAACCATGGTGGAACTTGCCCAGTTGACATGGTTTACATACCCTAGGTTCGACGGTGTTTGCATGTTTTGTTTACTTCCTTTGTTGTGTTCCAGATAGGCTGAGCACGTTCTTGTTGCATACACATAGCAACACAGTTATAGGTTGCTTGTCGGGGTGCCCTACTGAGATTATTTCTCACCCCTGCACGTACACCTCGGTGTACGTGTAGAACGTATGTCTGATTTTCAGGTTGAGCACGAGTTGCATGGTGGATAGGGCTGAGGCCCAGTGTTGCATGATCGAGCAGAGCTGCTTGAGTGGTTCTACTGATCGGACTACTGTAGTTAGATATTGTCTGGAGATCAGGTACGTGGATTGTCTCGGAGTTAGTAGCAGAGCCCTGTACTTTTACTTTCAGTTTCTTTTGTACTTGTGTCTGTATGGTCAGCCCATTGGGTGACCAGTGTTGTATTTTATTTCATAGCTATTCGGGATTTCACAACATTTTACTATTACAGCTTGTTCTATTTCAGTTGTTTATTACTTCCTCACTCTATTTACTTTCTGCTATGTATGATACTTAGTTATTTACGCTGTTTTCTTACTCTGGTATGAGGGCATAGTCTCCCCACTATCACAACCTAGGCCCTCGCTACTAGTCAACTGCCTCTGGCGTACATGGAGGCGCACTTGAGGCCTTGTGGTGAACAAGCTCGGAGAACCGGTTTAGTGGCTTCCGGGTTGGGATGTTAAAAAAGAAGTTTTCAATAAATATGTTTTATTTTATATCCTAAGTTTTCATGTAATGTTCCTAATTTCTCAAGACACTAGACCTATCGATCCTCAGAGTTGTATTAAGTGCAAGTTTATGTAATAAATCATGTTTAAATATGTAATAAAGTGTAGGATTTTTATAATATCTTCACCTATAAATACATAAAATCAAGGATGATAGCTACTATTATAAAGATTGAAAACCTCTCATTTTATCTCAAAGAAAAATAGAGCATCTATAATTCCCTTTTGTGAAGATAAAAATGTGTTTTGTGAATTTGAATTTCACAAAGAAGGTTCCACAGGACAATGCTTGAGTAATATACTCCCACTGAGATTTGTGAAGAAGATCCATGCACATCTTGTGTGAAGAATAATCATGTATACATTTTGTTATGAAAATGGAACCATGTAATATCTTGTTCATAACATTAGGGTTACATGGCAAAGAAAACCATTAGCATAGTGTATTTACATTATTGTGAAAATCCAATGTTATATATATTTTTTTGCAAAGAGAACTTAGTTTTCACAAAGAGAAGATATCCCATATACATAACATTATGTGAATAATAAGATATGACGTACTCTTATATATAGATATGAGTAAGTGAAATACACTTATGTGAAAGAAAAACATGACACTGAGTACATAGTGCATGCACATGCATGCATGAAATATGTGTATTATTAAATCTTTAAGATTAAATATCTCATGCACAAGGTGTTTTTCAAGTTTACATGGATGAAATAAGAATGATGTGAAAAGATACCACACACTAAAATCAAGTTCACACTTGCACAAGAATAAGTTGCACCAAATTGAAACTGATACTACATACAATCATTGAATTTGTGTGTGACATTAAGAACCCAATACTGCAACTTAATATTTCATGTTCTTTATTGGAGATTAAAAGAAGAATAAGAAATAGTGACCAAAGTTGTGCTTCACTATTATTATTTGGGTCATAGAATTATTGAGTTATCCAATGTACAATATCTTGATATTATTTTAACTCGATAAGAACAAGAGGCATCCCTCTAGATTACTACATAATTTTTGTTATCTTATTATACTATTACAAAATTGGATTTATCCAGTGATAGAGATTCAAAATCACTAATAAAGAACTATTAAGGACACCCTTTTTCAGTGGTAGAAAAAGTGCTGCTAAAGGGGGGGGGGTCTTTAACAATATTTTTTTATCATTGTTAAAGGGGGTCTTTAATAGCACTAAAAAGAGTGTTGTTAAAGGGGAAACTTTATCAATACTAAAAAAAACACTCATAAAGGTCACCCTTTATCACCACTTTTTTTTTCAATTGCTGATAAAGGGTATATTTCATAAAAAAATATTTCATTAAAAATAATATATTAATATATAAATATATTTATATTGATATAAATAATATATATATATTTTTAAATATGTTTTCGATAAGGATAAATAAGCATTTACACTTAATATATAATATATTTAGTGAAAATGGATTATAAAATAATTAAAAAAATATTATTAATTAATAAATTTCTAATTATTATTGATTAATAGTAATTTAATAAAAATTTGAAGATAAAAAAAATCAAAAAGTCAATAAAAGATCTAAAATAAATTGAAAATGTAACTTAAACTTCAAACGATCATAATTTTTTATCCGGGTGTCTGTTTGGGCTCAACCACATATCAAATTGAATATTGTGATGATATATACACCGTAGTGATCAAGGGAGACCCCATGTTACTTTTTTAAGGCAAAAAAAGTCCTATAAGGCCTCCAAAATCGAGTTTTTAGTCAGGGTACCCCAATCTTTTAACATTCAATGGAATTTAGGCCTCATTTAAGGGGGTATTTTTTCCCATTTTTGATGGGGAATGAATTTATTCCTTGTTATTACATTCATATTGATATTAATTTTTTTAATTTTTATCATTTTTTACAATGTACTTTTATTTATAATTAAATATATGTATATCTTCTTATATTTACTTATAATAAATCAATTGTATAAATACATATATCAATATATTTACATAAAAATGTATTTTTAAATATATAAAATAAATATTTATTATTAATTTTATTTGAAGTAAAAAAATTATCCATTTTGTTTACCTTATAAAAATAAAATAATATGTATATATAATTTTTATATATACATATGTGTGTGTATTAATAAACACACACACACACAGATATATATATATATATTCTAATATATATTTAAATGAATATTAATATATAATATATTTTAATAAATATAATTGTATATATATATATATATCACACATTTCAAAATATATAAAAATAAATAGAAAATTATCAAATATACAACAAAACACTAATTTCATAGTGGTAAAGAGTATCCAGTCGCATAATAGAGGTCTTGGGATCAAATCTAGGCATGCGTAGGTATTTGGGTAGTGAAAAGTGAAGAGAAAGGGGGCCTGTAAGCACTGATAAAGAGGGGTGTTGGTGGTGTGTGAAAAATTATAATTTTTTTCAAAATTTTAATAGCATTTTTTAGCATTGTTAAAAGATGACCTTGAACTATGCTAAAAAAGTGATATTAAAGGTATCCTTTAATAGCGCTAAAAAAGAACTGTTAAATGTTGGTTTTTAACATATCTTACATTATCAGTGGTTTTGAAGCACCGATAAACCCTTTTACTGGCACTATTGAAGGCCTGTTTTTCAGTAGTGTTAATTGATGAATCTGAGAAAACCCTTCTGATTTTTTTTATTTAAGGAATCCATTTTATTACTACCCTGTGAAGAAGTTTATTAGAGTTTATTAGTTTCTATTAAAGATGAATTTATCTATATTGGATGATCACTTTAGAATGGGAAAACCAATATCCTTTATTTATGCTACATTGAATAGCTTGCATTATACTTGGTTGGTGCATGGGGAATAAGTTCAAGGTAATTCCCTTACTCTTTGTTTTCTTGATAATAAAAGATAATATATGTGCATGTGGGATAATAACCACTATACACCAAGGATGTAGTCATCCACACTGAAGGTGATCCTTATTAAAAGTATGTTGTTTTTGTGCTTTACTATTTTATGTGCATTATTTATAATTATATGTGAAGAAGAAAATATAAAATTAAATGAATAAGTGATATAGGTATAACAAATAGATAAAAGTTTTAAAGTGATAAAATGTTATCCCGCACTGATTCACCCCCCTCTCAGTTTGGTCTTCCCTAAAATGATCCTAACTTTTGGTATCAGAGCAGCAGGTCACTCCTCTATTTAAATTATATTATTTGAATATTATTTAAGATTTATTATTCTTTTCTCAATTTAGAATGGAGTTCAAACTTGGAGTATTTTTATATACCATTGATCAAAAATCATTCTCTGCCAAGACTTTGAATAATAAAAGAAAGAAAGAATTGATAAAGATGAAGAAGACACCCCTCCTATTCAAAGAGGATGATGAATCAATTTCTCAATGCATTATTACTAAGAAAGGTAATTTATGCATGGGAGTTAAAGATTTGGTAGGTCAATCAATTACTAAATAAATGGAAAATAGTTCTACCTCAGATGCTGATAAAGAGGTATCAAATATATTTTTCAAATGTCCAATAGAAAAACTAAGAACAAGTGGTGATGATAATTCATCAGACAATGACAATTATATAGTTTGAAGGAAGAATTTGTAATAACATATCACCCATCAAGAAGAATATTGTAAGAAGAGAGAGAGTGTGTGCTAGCACAAAAGGTGGTGAAATGTGTAGATCTTAATAAAGAATAAAATCTCAACAGTGATAAGATCAATGAGCTTGAAGGATCATGCTCTATAGTTGGGAAGGATTGGTTTGAATAAATACTGATGAAATATGAATCCATTGAGAAGTTTTAATTAATGTTCCATGCCTTTGAATGAAATTAGATGAAGATCCTTGATGTAAAAAATGCTCAACTTGAGATCAAAGCAAATAAGATCAAGGACCTTGACACTTTGATTTAAGATAAGAATAAAATGCATGATGTATAAGTTTTAAAGATAAAGAAAGAATATGAAGACAAGATGAAGTCGACGGTGAATGAGAAATTCATCCAAAATATGAATTTTCTTGAACTTGGAGTCAAATTGGATAATATTGAAAATGTTCAAGATGAGTCTTCACAACAAGCTGAAAGAAGAGCTATTACTTCAAGAGATTCAACCACACAAATTTATAAGGAGGAATTATGTCCTAAAATAAATATATTTGGTGGAAAGAATAGATTGAAATCCTTCAATGTTAAATCTCAAGAATTCTCTAAGCATAATGTACCATCCATCCTTGATAATAAAGTTTGTGCTAATTTTATCTCAGTGCTTAGTGTATGTTAAAAATTAAAATCTATGAAAAAGTGGATAAAGAAATGTGATAAAGAATTCACCAATGAATTTATAGTGAATAAATATAAGAGTGGAAGAAACAATTCCCCTAAATAATTCCAAAATAATAATTAAGGGAAACATAATCAGCAAGCATGCCAATCTATCTAGTCTACTACTAAAATAAAAAAATAAAGATTTTTTGTCTACTGTTGGTGATATCAAAGATTTGGAAATAATAAATATAATTTTTTGGTATAACATTATAGTATATATAAATAAAATAGGCCTACATAAAGTGGGAGCAAAGAAATAATGAATCCAAGTCCATAAAAGGAAAGGAAGAGTCTTCCTACATCAATTTTTTTTTGAATATTTTAATAACCTCTATGGTATTTACAATGGTAGTGGAGATAGTGAAGAGGCATAAAAGTATAAATAATTCAAGAATGAAAGTAAAATAAGTCAAAATAAAAGACCATAGGAGATGCAAAACTTTGGAAAGAACCATATGAAAATTATTCCCAAGAAGTTTATAGAGAAAAAGGAGAAGGATACCTTAGGGGAAAATCAAAAGGTGACTATTTTTAATGAAAAACCAAGAAGATCAATAATTGAACAACATAAAAAGTAATAAACTAATTATTTTGTGGAATAATAGGTCACACCATGTATCACTATAATCAGACCATGGAAATCAAAATGAATGGAAGTATGATCAAGAAACAAATAGGAAGACTAGCCCAAGAATAAAATAAATGGAATGATTAGGTAAAGAGAACACATAAAAAGCCACGTGTATATAACAATACAGATATATATATTCCAATTTACATACTAGTAATTCTACCAACTTATTTGGAAAGAGAAAAAAATTGGAAGTATCTAGACGAAGACAAATGCTAATGGAAAGAAGAAGGTTCTACAAGAATAAATAAAATTTCATTAGAGGTTATCAAAAAATGATAACCAAATAATATTATAAGTACTATGTAGATAGATAAAAATTCCTAGAAATATCTTTCATGATTCTTTGTTCATAAAACTAGCTTAAAAATAAATTATAAGGAGGAATTATAAATCACTAAGTAATGAATGTACCTTGATAGAAAGTGTGAAAATAAAAATTACACAAAAATTTGTTACTAAAGAAAGTAGAGATTCCATGTTGTCCAAAACTGCCAAGAAATTATGAAAAGATAGTATGAAGAGTACACCCTCACGTAGAGGATGGAAGAAGAGAGTTTCATGGTTGATAAAATATTCTCAACCACATTTCTCTCACTAAAAAATCAAGGGAGATCCACCTTTTTCCCATATACATTGTATTTTTTTATTATTTGAAGTTAATTTAAGGTGATATACATACTCAGGGGGGGAATTTTGTATAGGAAAATATATTTATATATATATATATACAATATGTAATATTTATTCCAAGATTTATATAATTCACCATCCTAGTTAGATCCATATGATGATATCTTGAAGATTATTTGGTAAAAAATTTCAAACTTCAACCTTGATGAAGATGATTAGGATACCATAGCTGATCAAAAAAATTGAATCCACCATCAGGGATGTGATAATAAAAATTAGAATTCAATTCAATTGGAATTAAAAAAAACTTATGAGAAGATCCATCTTGATTAAGTGAAGTTTGAGATCATCCCTTAATTAGAATAATCCAAATAAGTTTCCATATCCTTATATTCCATCCAAATATAACATATGTGGAAGGAAATTGTTTAATAATTTCATTAAATAGGTGTATTAGAAAAATATACCATCCTTATTCAAAAAATGAAATGAATTCTGATCTTAAGGGGGAAAATATAAACAAATCAATGACACGAACAAAATAATCTTGAAGAAGATTTAGGACTGATTCCATGAATACTTGAATGTTTTTAATATGTGTGTTAAGATGAGGGAATGAATTTCAGGCTAGAAGTTTTTTAAGAATCTTCTTTTCAACAAGTGGTATCAGAAAAGTTCAACTAACATTGTATCAATTAGTATCAACTAATTAATCTCAGCCTAATTTTTTTGAACAGTCTCTAATGAAGCATACAAGTTGAGATATATTAGTTGGTATCATATTTTGAATTGAGAATGGATATATTTTTTGGATAAATTGGACCCTAATGTTTTCTATACTGAGTTATCTCACATAGACTTAGAGTGGACTAATTAATGGCACATTACTTAAGAAATAAATTATTCCATACTCTCTCAGGTATTTTTTATTTGTTATTAATAAGGGGGAGTGATTAAAATAAAAATGTTAAGTAACAATAGAGAGAGAATAAATATATCATATGTGAAAATTGGATGTACATATTGACAAGGTATTTTCTATTAGCATTGATAATAAATACAAAGTGGGAGACTGAATATCCTACTTTGTGTTTGTGTGTTATTTGTTTTCAATGAGCATGTGAATATGTCTTGGAGAAGAAAAACTGATTGGAAGTTTATTTGTGTTCACAATCATTATTGTTTAATATTGAATATCCATCCATGGGAATTTCAAAGGTCACATATATTATATTTTATATGAAGTGGTGATTCTTGGAGAATTTTTATGGAATTATTTATAGCATTTAATTTCAAGTTTGAAACATTCTACATGTAAGTATGATTATTATTAAAATGATCTTAAGTTTAAAGACATGTGAAAATAAAATTTGAGTAGTGTACATTGTATAATATAATATATAAAGAAGAAGATCCGTCTAATGATGTTTATAGATTGGATGAATGCTAGGGAAGATGAGAAATATCATGAAAATATTTATTTGTATGAAGAAAACTTGAAGACCATGCAAATATTAACTTGAATGAATAAATGTTTGGATAAGTGGGATTATAAAGCTAGTGAAAAAATATTTATATTCATAATTAGGTATTTTACTAACTATATATGGGAATTAGTCAAAAATTAGGTCCAACCAAATCCAGACATGTGATCTATCTCAACCACACATGAGAGAGATGGATCAACCACATGGGAACCAACCCATGCGTGGGTATCCAAGGTAAAAAGGGAGCATGGAGGAAGCAAAGAACCTACACAAGTAGGCCTAGGGTGATCATGCAGGTCAAAGTGAAAAGTAAGTGGGTTGTGCCACAAGATGGCATCATGGCGGATCCTGAGTGTGGAACTCGATTACATGCTTCTAGATGACTATAGAAAGTGATTGATTTAATAAGTGATACCTAGTTGAATATGTTTCTAAAGTAGGATGATAAAACATGGGAATTGTTCATCCATCTCTTTAAAAGATGAACATAATGAGTGAACAAAAGGAAACATGCCTCAAAATTATCTCCAACCTCTATTTAATAGTTTTTTCCACTGATTCTAGTGGCTGATGCCACAAACTTCACTCAACATCTATCCATCTCTGATGATCATAAAGATGATCTCAATCAACTGGATCTTGAGATCATAAGATCACAAATCAAAATGCATGAAAGATCAAATTTTATTGAAAATGATTATCTAAGGATGAAAAAGAAGATATAGTGAGGTGTATATATCCAAATTCATGTAAGTTAAGTCATGTGATTTTTTTAACATACACATGATTTTTTTATCATAAAATAAGCTAATCTTTCAATAGAAGGGACACCACTATTTTCAATTTCAGTGAAACCAAATGAATATACCAAAATATTCTGTGATATTAAACTTTTATGTGACTATCCAATGATATTATATATGATGTGAATACTAATGACCATTTAATGGGCTTGAAATGCCATTAGTATTAGAGGCAAAGGTGGTGATCTCTTCTAATAAAAATACATAAACTCAAGGACGAGATACTCTTTTAGAAAAATTGAAAAGCTCTCATTTTCTCTCAAAGAGAAACAGAGCACTTGTAAGTCACTTTGCAAAGAGAAAAGGGTTTTCATGCATTTAACTTTCTTGAAGAAGGTTCCATGGGCCAATTATTGAGTAATATAATCCCATTGAACTTCATGTAGAAGATCCAGACACATCTTGTACGAAGAAGAACCACCTATACATTCTGTTATACAAAGGGAACCGTGTACTCTCCTATTCATAACATGCGGGTTAGATGATGAATAAAAAAACTGTAATAGTGTATTAACACTATTAAATAAATCTAATTATATATCATCATTTTTGGGAATCCAACATGGTTTTCATGAAGAGAAGATATCCCATATACCTAACCTAACACAGAGAAGAAGAGACGCCATGTAATCTTATGTGAAGATAGAAGAAAGTGAAATACACTTATATGAAAGTAAAACATGACACCAAGTACACAGTGCATGCTTATGCATGCATGAAGTACGTTCATGCTTAAATATTGAAGATTAAATATGTCATGCATAATATTTTTTTAAGGGTTTATGTATTAAATAATAATGATGTGAAAAGATACCTCACACTAAAATCAAGTTCTTAATTTTCAAGAATAAGTTAAACCAAATTGAAACCAATACTACATGTAGTGATTGATTTTTTTGTAACATTTAGAACACAAAAACAAAACTTAATATTTTATGTTCTCTATCAAATATAAAAAGTAGAAGAAGAAATAGTGACCAAACTAGATTGATGCATAATTTGTGTCAGCCTATTAATTACTAAATCTGAGATAGTCTTTATAATTACTATATTTGAGGAAGAAATTTTATTTCTGAATTGTGAGGAAGTTGATTAGAGTTTATTGGTGTATATTTAAGAGGAGTTATTTTACACTTTGATCACTTCATAAGTGGTAGGTTGACATATTGCATCAATTCTATATTAAATTGATTTCATTGTACCTAGTTGGTTTTAAGAGAATGAGGTCAATTCCATTCCCATTATTATTCTTATCTTGATAATAAAATATAATATATGTTTATATAGGATAATAACCACTATACATTAAGTATTTAGTTATCCACACTGTAGGTGAAACTTGTTAAAATCCTGATATTCTTTGTGATTTTTTGTTTTATGTGCTTGATTGCTAACTACATTTGAAGAAGAAAAGAGAACCATTAACCGAATAAGTGACAGAAGTATAATAAAGGGATGAAATTTTTGAAGTGATAAAAAGTTATCCCACACTTATTCACCCCCTCTCAGCATGGTCATCCCTAAAGTTATCTTAACAAATCATCAATAAACATCACAAAGTAGGATCCTCCACCATGGAATGTAGTCATAGTATGACCCCAAAAGTACGATTGTATATACTAAATTGGGTAACTACAATTTTATAGATTTATTAAAGATGAATCTTTTAGATTTACCAAGTACACAGTATTTATAGAAGGGTAAGTTACTCGGTGTATCTAGGGTATAAAACACTTATCCACTTAAACCCTATAAACCCTTAAAACTCACATGCCCTAGCCTCTTATGAAAAAAGTATAGCGTTGTCACTATTAGTGATATGAGTAATTTCAATATACCTAGAATGAGTTTTTATATTTAATACATACAACCCATTAACTAAGGATCACTTAATGACCATGTGAGAACCTTTATATATTTTAAGGCAACCATAATCATACTTGAAGGTAAATCCCTTATGATCCAAAACTCCTAATGAAAAGAGATTCCTATGTAAATAAAAAACCTATCTCACATATATCAAGGTGATAAGAAAATATTGATCAAGATATAACATAAGAAAACCTCTACCCATGATATAACACCTCTTTTTGTTACTTAACACAACCTCTCCATCACCCCCACCAAATAAAAAAAGTAATTCCTATCAAGGAACATATAGAAAGAGAATCTTGAGTCTAAAACCCACTCATATAGTAGTTTTCCAATAGGCACCATCAAAACCTCAACATTTTTCACAACCAAAATAGAAAACCAATAATTGATCTCAATATTCTTTAGGATGCTCACTAGATTTTAGTTTAGGGAACTTAGTTCTAACATGTATAGGTTTCCCAAAATGGTAGCAGGTAACCTCTCCAAACTTATAATTATATACATTATACATAGAATAACAATAGTTATTTCTATTATTATTACATATACATTTATTCTTTGTTCATAACATAGTGACCCCTATAAGTTTAACTCTTAGCCATAGTCTTAACCTTATTTTTACCATGCAATTCACATGAAAGCATGGTAGATTCAACTTCTTCTAAAGACATGGAGTCACTGCCATACATCATAGTGTCAACATGATATTAATATGAACTATACAAGGAGATAAACAGTATAGTATATTGGTATTAATTATCAAAATTAATATTAATATTATCTAGGTATAACATAATATTATTAAACTCATAAATATGTGGATAATTGGGTGTTTTATAATGCATCTTGAAGTTGTAAAATTTATTTTTCTTATGAAAACTCCATGAAGAATATCTAGATCATTTTTAAACTATCAATGATCTAATATTGAGTCACCAAAGGTTAAAGTCATTATCACAATCAAATTTATGAATCTTCTACTTATTGGATTCCATTATCATATATGTGGGATATGATACCAAATATTGGGAACAATCTTAAGACGACACCCTCATTAAACTAACAAGATCATTTATAATTTAATATTTTCCAAATAATTAATGATTTTTATATTTGAGAATTAATAAATAATGAAAAATGAAAATGGAACTAGTGATAATAGCAATTAAAGATGAGTAGTTAAGAAAGTAAAGAAAAAGTAGTAAAGAATAGGTTACAATGATATAATTTGGTTCAGAACTCTTTTATCCCACTTCATGATAAGAACACAACCATATACCTAGATTTATTAATAGTAAAAGTGAGAGTACATAATACAAGAGAGTATCAAACAATAAACATTAAAGAAGAAAAATCAGAAGCAAAAAACTACCTAAAAGAAATTAAAAGAGTAAGGAAACCTACTCATAAGTTGGATTTACCAACCAACTGGAACCTTGGGTTTTTCCTAAGGCTTTGGAAACATCTCTAATATATGGAAATGATATACTCATGAGAAACATCCTAAAATCTCCACAAAACTGCAACACCAATTTCTTATACATTCATGAATGATGAGGAAACATATATAATCCTTTAGAAGATAATTAACTCTAGCTTTAATGATGGACAAATTATTCTTGATCTCTCACTCTCTCTGGTCCAAAACATGGAATGGTGGAAAATATATAAAAAACCAAATACCCTATAATATATCTTCTTGGGAAATGATAAATCCTTGTAGTTTAGTCTTAATGTAATAGATCAAAAAATATGGATGAACTTTCTTAACTTGTCTATAACCACTCAGATCCGATGATAATGATAAAGGAAGAAATGTAAGGAAATAAGGTGCCGATACGTAAGAGACACCGACAAAAAAATGGAATACGTGAGGGTAATAATACATAAGGGTTACATTACTAAAGCAACACAATATATAAGGTTCTCTATATGTAAGGGTTACTCTATTGAAGAGGCACAATATGTAATGGATAATCCCATTGTCACCACACACTCCCACAACAGGGATGTAAACAAATATAAAGGCAAATTAATGTAATATTTAATGGATATAGGACTAAAAACTAGGGTAACCAAGACCATACATAAATGTATCCAGAATGATTAGAATGAAAGAAAATTAAATAAGTATAGAATATAATGAAGATATAAAATATACAGACACAAAAAATAAACTAACAAGAGATTAGTTTAATTTTTAAATCAAAAAAGCATGTTAAAACAATAGTATATGTGTTTCAATGGGTTTTGAAATTGTTTTTAGGTGAAATTGATAAAAAAAGTAGCAAGAACATAGTTTTATAATGATGTTTAAATGCTAAACTAATAGTGATAATAATAGAAGATGAGTAAAAAAATAGTCAATCAAGACAATGAAGAAGAACTATAGTGACCAATGATTAATAAAGGGGAGTTTGATTGACTATGTTTGATGGAAAATGTATTATTATTGAGAAAATATATTCATAAATTTCAAAATTATTAATTAAATAGTTAATACACTCTATTAAGAGATATTAATAAGACAATTAAAATAATTTCAATTTCTCTCAATTCGATCAAGTGATGTTCTATTAATTATATCAAAAAATAATAATTTGATTTTTATTTAATATGAAATGTAATTATTTTATAGAGAACAAGATTAATATTTGAATTATCATTTTTCTTATTCTACCAACTCTTAAAAGGAAATCGAGTAATAACTACTCTTAATATTTTAATACATTAAGTAATTAAAAAATTGACAACTCATAAAATATTTAAATTTCAAATAAAACATTTTTTCATTCATTATAAAAATGTTGTTCACTTGTTTTAATCTTAACATTATGTCAATTTTTGGTGATGATAAATCAATTTTTTATGATAATTTATTGATATTCATTTTTATCCATCAGACATGAATTGCTATAAAAAAATTGAAATCATAAAAGCATTACACCCGATTTGAACAACAATAGTCATTGAAGAGTGCTCAAATGGTATTAATTATTTTACTATTTCAATCCAACCCATTAAATTTTTTTATAAATGAATCATACTAAAAGGTTGTAAAAAAACACAAGAATGACCTATGATACAAAATATAAATATTGTAAAGGTCTTAAATAAGGAAAAGAATATTCTATAATAACATTCCAAAACTCATTTCGGAGCATCTGCTCGATTCCTATTACCTCTATTTAAATATATCCAATTGTATATGTCTCTTGGTACTATTTAATGGATATCAATACATTTTTTGTGACTCAATAATTACAAATAAATATAATAGAGGGAGAAAATGATATTTATTTCACCAAGAAAAAAGGTTACAAAATATCCCACTCTCACTCCACCCTTTCTCTTTCACACATTGAGGTCTCAAGCCTTTCTCACTGGATACAAAATAGCTCTCTGGATAAAAATAGGATGATATTGTAAGAACCTCAAGGAAACCTTTTATAGTCATGGTGAGAGGTTTCAAGTTTGATACAACTACCATAAATCACCATCTATACCCAAAAAATATCAAACTTCAAAAAAGGAATCTAAGGAACAAACTATTGAACATATAGAATATGAATTAGAAAAGATTTAATTTAAGTTTGGGTGAGGTAGTTACACAATACCTTCAAAAATATTAGCTAGATATTTGTATCAATTCACCCCCTCCAACTATAATCCTCTAGAACATTTATAAAAGTCCATCTTCTCCTGAGTTACCAACTTTTTTAGCACATCCATCCATTTATCCTTCACGTGAGTCATCACGAGTCACAATAGCTAATGATACATCACCTCACATATCCAATGATAACATATATCATTGTGCTTCTTGATATCATTTTGGATCCTCATCATCAATTAGTAATAGTTACTCTAATTTTTAATATCTTATTTATGGAATCCTTACTCCTATCTATCTTCAAACCTATAAAATGTTAGGTTCAAGAGGAACACCATAACTTAGATCCTATGATGTATTTATAACTTTCAGTGGATAGGATTGAGTCTCCCCCTACTCAGTATACTCCTCCACTACCTCTATATTTTTTGTTGATGGGTCTTCTCACACCTCCTCCTCTTCAGTGGTAGGTGGTTCTAGTATAGGTGTTGGATCATGAATTTATTCCTTGACACTTTATCTTTGTGAAATTTTGGGATTTTGAAGATCTTCAATTGTTTGT
Source organism: Viscum album (assembly GCA_963277665.1). Classification (NCBI taxonomy): domain Eukaryota; kingdom Viridiplantae; phylum Streptophyta; class Magnoliopsida; order Santalales; family Viscaceae; genus Viscum; species Viscum album. Next base: position 390,141,416 of record OY728153.1, on the reverse strand, counting down.
TTCTCATGGAACACAACATATTTACTTTTGATCACCTTCTTCTCCTTTGAGTTATAAATCTGTCATCTAAATTCCTTATCTCAATAGTTATTGAAGAAGCATGAAGTATTTATATCATCTAGCTTCTTCTTGATCTCTTTATATACATGTGAATATGTAAAATGTAACGACCCAATGTTTTTAATAGAAATTCCCTTCTTATAAATATGCCATAAAATCACATAATAATGAACTACTAAGTGATAATAGACCTTTAAAAATAATTTTGTCACTTTTGTGTTTGGAATTTTGAAAATCTGACATACACGGTTGTGTTCAAGAGGTTTTTTGGAGTCTGATAAGAAAAACTTTATTTTTTGGTGAATAGTAACCTACCATAATGAATAGTAACATACCCTTATGAATAGTGATATACCCTAATGAATAATAAACTCACCTATGATAGTATAAAAATAATATTCAAGTTAGAAGTACAATATACCTCTGTTTTAGAATGAGTTAATTCATGTTTTAAATCTGGTTTTTGAAAATAAATTATGATTTTAATTAAATATTAAAATAATCATATTTATAAAATTATTTTTGAAAAATGTACTTTATTTTTGGATTATAAACGTCGAAAAATAGTTAGGGTGAATTTTTGATATTTTTCTGAAATACTTGAAATATTGATGAATAGTAAAATACGGTAATTTACCGTATATATACATTATAAGATAAATAAACTATTATTAGAATCATGGATGATGTCACCACACATGGTTCGAATTCACATGACCCATTTACTATTATTGGTCATGGAATACTTACTATTCTTTATCTTGTGAAGAAATAATAAATTAAGCATTATAATATCATGAAATCCCTCCTCTCCTCCACTATAAAACCCCCCTTCACTCCCTCTTCTCTCCACTCCTCTCAAGCTCCAATCCTTATCTAAATTCTGCCCAAATCTCTCCCCAATGTCCTCCCCCACATCCAAAATCTCTCAACCTCCTCAAAATACCAAAACCTCTCCCCTTAAGAGGTTCTCAAAGGAGGATGTCTCAAGAGGTAAATTCCTCTTCCCAAATTTCTTCTTTTCTTTTAAGTTATTTTCTTTTTAATTTCCTTCCTCACCCCCTTAACCATAATAGTATTATAAATCCAGTAGTATACATGTAATGGAATTAATTCATTCTAGTGGTATATTTAATTATCTTCTCTCCTTTCCCCACCCTTTTATTTGAAAGAAATGAAAGCACCGTTTGAGAGGTGCTAATTTAGCACATTCAAGGACAACAGTTTATCAATTTCTATTTTCATCTTTAATTATGGTCATGAAACAATTTGTGTTATGGTTGAACAAGATTATTATATATGTAATATATTCTATTTTTGGTTCTGTAATCCTTTAGTACAAATGTAATTAAGTTATAAATCCAAACACTTTCTTTGTAATCAAACTCACCGAATAACAAAAACGGTTATCACTAAGGTTATATATGTAATAATTAAACATCACTATAAGTAACCTAATTAAAACTAAAAAAATTGAATCTACTGGATATGAACTAAGGAATATAACTTCAATTATGTACAACCACTTTCATCTTGGATATAATCCAAACTTGAATATAAGTGAACCGATCTTTTAAAGCCAAGTAAACAAACGAGCCCGAACAATGAAATTGAACCTTGTAACTAATCAAAAAGGATTTGAATGAACTAAAAAGGGTTATAATAAATAAATTGAATATATAAGAGGTTATTTAATTATTAATTAATAAGACTAATTTTTTTATTCAGGTCATTAATAACAAGTGGAGAACACCAACGGATTTAAGGTAAGGGATCCTCCCCTTCTCACTCTTAATCAAGATTGTTCTCTATGATATGTTTTTTTGTGTAATAACAAGTGATGGGGTATGTTTATACACCTTCCCCATAATTAAATAATGTTTTATAAGTTATTATAAACCCTTTCTATCTCTCTCATAAAGTCGTCTTGTGTACACCCGACACCATGCCGATAAAATCGTAACGAATTCTACCCAAACCTTGTTCGTTCTTTCGGGTTGCCTTATATTTCTTTAAAAATGGTGTTATCATATATATTTATGTGAATCTTATGAATTATGTATATTTTTAAAAGATTATAATATCAATACCCTTTCATTACTTTCTTTCGGGGATATACATGTTTTTGAAAGATTCCCTCCTTAGATCTTTCTGATAAGCAAAGCTGTTTTAAGGGGACTTCCCTAATTTTTACCCAAATTTCAAGTTTAATCTATCCTATATTTTAAGAAAAAATTGTATTTATAAAATCAGTATTTTTATTATAAAAACCTTCTTGGTTCAATTCTGGTATTATATAAAATAATGTCCTCTTTTCTATTTGAAAAGCTCCAGAGTGTTTTCCTTAAAACCGCACAAAAATGTTTTAATGCTAATGTTTCTAAAATAAATTTCTAATATGTTGTCACTTATGTTTGACACCAATTTCCATTTTATATTCCTATTTACCCTATTAACGTCCATGTATGTTCTAATCCTTTCCTTTCATAGACACTTTCATGATACACCCATTGGTTATGATTTATGTCATGATTGTGGTACCCAATTCTTTCCATGGGTACCCTTATGTTTGTATATGGTTGATTATGTATGATTGTATATGTGGTAAGAATATTTATGTGGAAATAATATTCATGAAAATGTTGAGATGGGTGCGCCCAGATAGTGCTCCAATGCGTTGAGTAAGGATAAGTCTCATGAGATGTGATGTGAAACATGATTGGAGGTTAGCCTTGACCCGTACTGAAATGGGAAACAGGATTGGTGGTTAGCCTTGAACCATAATAAAGATATGACTTATGATTCTGCCACATTTATATGATTCCATGATTATATGATCCCATGCTTATATTAAATTATTTCATAAGTTTCATGCTTTGGATATCATTATGTCATGCCTCTTAACTCATGTGCTTGAGATGTATCCTTATGTTCATTCCCTTAATGGGAATTTTTAGCTCATCCCTTTGTTTATGTGTTCCCCAGGGTACCCTATGTAGATGTAAGGGCTCAAAATAAGTTAGGAGCTCATTATGGAGATTAAATAAAGAAGTTTTTTTTATCCCCATTTTTTATGTTATATGTACCTATTCTTCCAAGACACTAGACTTAACAATCCTTGGAATGTACTCTGATGATTAATTATGCTTAAAAATAATGAAATGTTATATGTAAAAGGATCAGGTCACTATAGTTGGTATCAGAGTATGATCTAGTTATTTTTGAAGATTAGGAATAGAGCACCTTAGTGAGAACCTTAATGATTAGACTAAGTATAAGGAAATAGTCCTAAATTTTGGTGAGTATAGAGTAAGTGTTTTATCAAGAAAATACATACTTGTAAAGATACGAGTAGGTAGAGGCGGCTCTGGTACAAATGTATCTAGGAGTAAAACCCAAAAACACCGCTTTGAGCTAGACTTGAATGAGAACTGGTGCACGATAACGGGCCTTACTGCACTCTTGGTTACAACACTCCCAGGGGATATTCTTTGGTAGATTCACAAGCTTAGTACAAACCATTATTAAGGAAAAAAATCCCATAAGAATATAAGTTAAGAAATATATCTAGGATAACCTAGATATAAACCTAAAGAATCACAAGTTAGGATGTACTTCTTCTTTATAAGTTTTTCCTTTAATGTTCAAAGTTTCCTTTTTATGCTCAATAGCTAAGTATTCAAGACCTATAATTATACATTCTTTTTCTTAGTTAATGGAGGGAAATAGAAGAACACATTCCAACAACCAATGTGATAGGAAATGTGATGATTTCCCTAATGACATGCCTGATGTGATGGAAGCGGGTTTTCAAAACTTCATGGCAGTACTTTCTCAGCTGGATCGAGTTATGAATAATAACTTGAATCAGGTGGAACATCCCCCTCATCTAAGTAAAGAGCAAGTTTCCGTATAATCCTTCATGTGGAAAAGGCCTCCCATGTTTAGAGGGTCTTCTGATCTACTCCTCGCAGAACAATGGATTAACTCCATTGAAAAGATTTTCTCTGTCCTCCAGTGTTCGGAAGAAGAAAAAGTTGTACTGGCAGTCTATCGTTTTTATGGGGAAGCTGATTAGTGTTGGACACTGATCAAGAATACGAAGTCCCAAGAGGAAATTGATTCCATAGAATGGGAGGAATTCAAGAGGATGTTTTTCAAAAAATATTTTCCTCAAACCCTCCATCTCAAGATGGAAAGGGAGTTCCTTGGACTCAAGCATAAGGAAGATGAGTCCATCGAGGCGTATGAAGAGAACTTTACAAGGATTGAGAGGTACGCCTCTGGCTTTGTCATGAACACTGAAATCAAGGTGGATCGCTTCTTTAGCAGACTAAATCCGAGTCTACAAAAAGTGTTGGAAATTTGAGACTTTGACAACTATGAGGAGATTGTCCGTTGTGCCCTCAAGGTTAAAATAGAGATGGGAGACTCTCAGTGGTTTCATGGGACTAGTGAAAAGAAGCGGAAAATGGAGAACAAAATGGGTGGTTCATCAAACAAATCCCATGATGGAAAGAAGCATCACTTTCCCCTTTGAAAAAATTGTGGGAAGAAGCATCTTGGTGACTGTCTCAAGGGAACCAAGAATTGATTAAAATGCAGAAAGTTTGGTCTTCTAGAAAAGAACTGCCGAAGGGATATGAAAAATCCCGCTAATGTTGAAGAAGAAAAGAAGGTTCATATCAACACTCAGGCTACAGTGCAGTGTTATAACTGCAAGGATCTTGGGAATTATGTGAACAATTTCCCTATGCCGAGGGTTGTTGGAGGCAATCAACAACAACCTCCAAGGGAATAAGGAAGGGATTATGCTATCACTACTGCTGAGGTGGATCTGAAAAACGATGTGGTGACATGTATGTTAGTTATTAATTCAAGAATAGATAACATACTATTTGATTATGGTTCTACACATTATTTAATATCTTGCAAGTTTAGTAGAACTATTCAAACAACACCTCAAAATTTGAAGGAAAAGTTATCTGTGAGAACAACGAATAGGGAAATCGTTGCATCCATGGTTTATAACTCCTCCCCGGTTAACGTTTGTGGACTGAACCTCCCAGAAAATATTTTCATACTTGTATTAGTGGAGTTTGATGCTATATTATTCATGGATTGGATTTCTTTATACAAAGCCAATATTGACTGCTAGGAAAGGGAAATCACTCTTCACATCCCGAAGCATCCTCTAATTATTTTCAAGTGAAAGGAGGAAGATGAATCTCTTTTCAAATCATCGTCTCAAGTGTGGATATTTCTTCTTTATGAGCATGCATATCTAGCTCAAATGATTGAGATGAAGGAGAGAATCATTCTTGAAGACATGCCCATCATGAGGGATTACACTGTTGCATTCCATGAAGAGTTTCCTGGTCTTCCCCCTGACCGAGAGGTTGAGTTCTCAATTGAAATTATCCCTGGATCTCTGCCAATCTCAAAGACACCTTACAAAATGGCCACCGTAGATCTAGAAGAGTTGAAGAAGCAGTTTCAGGAGAATATGGAGAAGGGTTTTATAAGCCAGAGTGCTTCACCATGGGGTGCCCCAGCCCTATTCGTCAAGAAGAAGGACAGATCAATGCACCTCTGCATTTATTATCATGAGCTCAATAAAATCACTATAAAGAACAAGTATCCCCTTCCAAGGATAGATGACTTGTTCGATCAGCTTCATGGGGCCATTTATTTCTATAAGGTGGACCTTTGGTCGGGATATCACCAACTAAAAGTGAGGAAGGAATATATTCCCAAGACTGCCTTTTGAACGAGGTATGGACACTATGAGTTCATAGTGACTCCCTTAGGACTCACTAATGCTCCATAAATTTTCATGGATTTAATGAATAGAGTCTTTAGAGATTACCTTGAAAAATTTGTGGTGGTCTTTATTGATGATATTATGATATACTCAAAGAGAAAGGAGGAACATGAGAAGCATTTGGAAACTGTGTTAAAGTCTTTACAAAGGGAGAAGTTGTATGAAAAGTATAGTAAATGTGAGTTTTGGATGGAGGAAGTATCATTATTAGGGAATGTTATCACCAGGAAAGGGATATCTGTGGACCCTTCCAAGATAAAGGCAATTGAAGAGTGGCCGAGGCCAACTTCTGTAATAGAGATACGCATATTTTTAGGTCTAGCTGGGTATTGTAGACGATTCATGAAGAACTTTTCATGATTTTCAAACCCAATGACCCAACTGACATGAAATGGAGTAAAGTTTTTCTGGACACAGGAATGTGAAGATTGTTTCAAGGAGTTGAAAAAGAGGCTTATCACTGCACCAGTACTCACACTCCCTTCAAGTGGAGAACTCTTTGTGGTGTATAGTGATTCTTATAAGAAAGGATTATGTTGTGTGCTAATGAAAAATGATAAAGTGATAGCCTATGCCTCAAGGTAGCTGAAAATCCATGAGCAAAACTATCCCACGCATGATCTGGAGTTGGCGGCTGTGATCTTGGCATTGAAAATCTGGCGACATTATCTCTATGGGAAAAAAATGTGAGATATATACTGACCACAAGAGTCTCAAATATATATTCACATAGAAAGATCTTAATATGCGCCAGCAAATATGGATAGAGCTCATAAAGGATTATGACTGCTCAATCCACTACCATCCTAGTAAGGAAAACAAGGTGGAAGATGCTCTATGTAGAAAGGATCCTGCATCTTTATCAATGATGAGAATTTAAAAGGATCCGATATTATTAGATTTGAAAAGGATGGACATAGAAATCATTAAGGGAGGAACATCATCAATCCTTTATCAAATGATTTCTCAACCATCCCTCTTGGATAAAATAAAGGTTGCTTAAAGAAAGGATGTGGAAATTCAGAAAAGGGTGGAAGCTGTTAAAAATGGGAAATCCTCCAATTTCAAAATTGACGAGGAAGGAGTTGTAATATTTGGGACACGATTATGGGTACCATCTGATCCAAAGATAAAGAAGGAGCCATTGAATGATGCACATAACTCGACCTTCTCTACCCATCATGGGAGTACCAAAATATACCGTGATCTCTGAGAACACTTCTGGTGGGATAACATAAAGAAAGAGATTGCGGAATATATATCAAGGTGCTTGGTATGTCAGCAAGTTAAAGCCAAGAGAAAAAAGTCCAAAGGTATGATGTAGCCATTGCCTATACCAATGTGGAAATGGGAGAATGTTACTATGGACATTGTCACAGGTATCCCGAAGACGTTGAAGGTAAATAATGCGATATGGGTTGTGGTTGACCGACTCACCAAGACATCCCATTTCATCGCTATTCGGGAAGATATCTCGCTTGACCAACTTGAAATTTATATGTGAAGGAAGTGGTGAGACTGCACGGTGTTCCACTCTCAATTATCTCTGACCATGATCCAAGGTTCACATCTAAATTCTGGAGGTGCCTTCAACATTATTTGAGTACTGAATTAAATTTCAACACGACCTATCACCCCCAAACTGATGGCCAATCTGAAAGAACTATTCAGACGCTTGAAGATATGCTTAGATACTTCTATCTAGAATTCAAAGGTGGATGAGATCAGAATCTCCCATTGGTTGAGTTCTCATACAAAAATAGCTTCCACTCGAGTATTCAGATGGATCCATATGAAGCTATATATGGAAAGTGATGTAGAGATCCAACCTGTTGGGATGATGTTGGAGAAAGAAAGCTACTTGGACCCGATATTGTTCAAGAGATGACATAGAAGGTTCAAGTCATCTAGAAACACATCAAAGCTTCTCAAAGTCAGAAAAAGAGCTATGCTGACAACCGTCGAAGGGAATTGGAGTTCGATGTTGGAGATAAAGTCTTCCTTTAAATATCTCTATGGAAGAGAGTCATGCGATTCGGGAAGAAAGGCAAACTAAGCCCAAAGTATATTGGACCCTTTGAGATCCTTGAACGCATAGGAGCTATGGCCTATCGGCTTGCACTTCCACAAAATATGGCTCGAGTTCATGATGTTTTCCACGTATCACTCTTGAGGAAGTACATACCTGATCCCTCATATGTATTAAACTCAGAGGTGGTGAATTTGGAAGATGATCTCTCCTATGAGGAGCAGCCAGTAAAGATTCTGGATCAGAGAGATAAGGTTCTACGAAACAAGACAACCCATCTTGTCAAAGTGTTGTGGAGGAACCATAAGTTTGAGGAAGCAACATGGGAACTAGAGGAAGCAATGAAGGAAAAGTACCCACATCTGTTTTTGGCCTAGAATGTAAAATGAAATTTCAAGGGCGAAATTTCTTAAGGGGGGAAGAATGTAATGACCCAATGTCTTTAATGGAAATTCCATTCTTATAAATATGCCATATAATCACATAATAATGAACTACTAAGTGATAATATACCTTTAAACATAAGTTTGCGACTTCTCTATTTGGAATTTTGAAAATCTGACATACACAGTTGTGTTCAAGAGGTTTTTTGGAGTCCGATAAGAAAAAATTAATTTTTTGGTGAATAGTAACATACCCTAATGAATAGTAACATAACCCTATGAATAGTGATATAATCTAATGAATAGTAACCTAACCTATGATAGTATAAAAATAATATTCAAGTTGGAATTACAATATACCTATGTTTTAGAATGAGTTAATTCATGTTTTAAATCTAGTTTTTGATAATAAATTATGAATTTAATTAAATATTAAAATAATAATATTTAGAAAATTATTTTTGAAAAATGGATTTTTTTTGGATTCTACACGTCGAAAAATGGTTAGGGTGAATTTTTGAGATTTTTCTGAAATACTTGAAAGTTTGATGAATAGTAAAATATGGTAATTTACCGTATATATACATTATAAGATAAATAAACTATTCCTAGAATCATGGATGATTTCACCACCCATGTTTTGAATTCACATGAACCATTTACTATTATTGGTCATGGAATACTTACTATTCTTTGTCTTTTGAAGAAATCATAAATTTAGGATTATAATATCATGAAATCCCTCCTCTCCTCCACTATAAAAAACCCCCCTTCACTCCCTCTTCTCTCCACTCTTCTCAAGCTCCAAGACTTCTCTAAATTCTGCCCAAATCTATCCCCAAGGTCCCCCCCCACGTTCAAAAGCTCTCCGCCTCCTCAAAATACCAAAACCTCTCCCCTTAAGAGGTTCTCAATGGAGGAAGTCTCAAGAGGTAATTTCCTCTTCCCAAATTTCTTCTTTTCTTTTAAGTTATTTTCTTTTTAATTTCTTTACTCACCTCCCTTCACCATAATAGTATGATAAATCCAGAATAAATGTACTGGAATGACTTAATTCTAGTGGTATATTTCATTATCTTCTCTCCTTTCCCCACCCTTTTATTTTAAAGAAATGAAAACACCGTTTGAGAGGTGCTAATTTAGCACATTCAAGGACAACAATTTATCAATTTCTATTATTATGTTTAATTATGGTCATGAAAACATTTGTGTTATGGTTGAACCAGATTATTATATATGTAATATAGTCTATTTTTGGTTCTGTAATCCTTTAGTACAAATATAATTAAGTTATCAATCAAAACACTTTCTTTTTAATCAAACTCACCGAATAACAAAAACGATTATCACTAAGGTTATATATGTAATAATTCAACATCACTCTAAGTAACCTAATTAAAACTAAAACCATGTAATCTCCTGGATATGAACTATAAAATATAACTTCAATTCTAGACAACCACTTTCATCTTTCATATAATCCAAGCTTGAATATAAGTGAACCGATCTTTTAAAGCTAAGTAAACAAGTGAGCCCGAACAATGAAATTGAACCTTGTAACTAATAAAAAAGGATTTGAATGAACTAAAAAGGGTTATAATAAATAAATTGAATATATAAAAGGTTCTGGACTTATTAATTAATAATACTAATTTTTTTATTCAGGTCATTAATAACAAGTGGAGAACACCAACGAATTTAAGGTATGGGATCCTGCCCTTTTCACTCTTAATCAAGATTGTTCTCTATGATATGTTTTTTTGTATAATACCAAGTGATGGGGTAGGTTTATACACCTTACCCATACTGACCTAATGTTTTATAAATGATGATAAACCCATTATCTCTCTCATCAAGTCCTCTTGGGTACACCCGACACCATGACAGTAAAATCGTAACGAATTCTACCCAAACCTTCTTCGTTCTTTCGGGTTGCCTTATATTTCTTTCAAAATGGTGTTATCATATCTATTTATGTGAATATTATGAATTATGGATATTTTTAAGAGATTCTAATATCAATAACCTTTCATTATTTTCTTTCGGGGATATTCATGTTTTTGAAAGATTCCCTCCTTAGAACTTTCTGATAAGCAAACCTGTTTTAAGGAGACTTCCCTAATTTTTACCCAAATTTAAAGTTCACTCTATCATATGTTTTAAGAAACCATTTTATTTATAAAATCAGTATTTTTGTTATTAAAAACTTCTTGGTTAAATTCTGGTTTTATATAAAAGAATTTCTTCTTTTCTATTTGAAAATCTCTAGAGTGTTTTCCTTAAAACCGCACAAAAATGTTTTAATGATAATGTTTCTAAAATACATTTCTAATATGTTGCCACTTATTTTTGACACCACTTACCATTTTATATGACTATTTTACCCTATTAACATCCATGTATGTTCTAATCCTTTCCTTTAATGGACACTTTCATGATTCGCCCATTGGTTATGATTTATGTCATGATTGTGGTACCCGATTCTTTCCATGGGTACCCTTATGTTTGTGTATGGTTGATTATGTATGATTGTATATATGGTAAGAATATTTATGTGGAAAGAATATTCATGAAAATTTTGATATGGGTGCGCCCAGATAGTGCTCCAATGCATTGGGTAAGGATAAGTCTCATGAGATGTGATGTGAAACGAGATTGGTGGTTATCCTTGACCCATACTAAAATGAGAAACGGGATTGGCAGTTAGCCTTGACCCATACTAAAGATATGAATTATGATTCTTCCACATTTATATGGTTCCATTCTTATATGATCCCATGATTATATTAAATGATTTCATAAGTTTCATGCTTTGGATATCATTATGTCATGCCTCTTAACTCATGTGCTTGAGATGTATCCTTATGTTCATTCCCTTACTGGGCATTTTTAGCTCATACCTTGGTTCATGTGTTCCCCAGGGTACCCTATGCAGATGTAAGGGATCAAATAAAGTTAGGATCTCATTATGGATATTAAATAAAGAAGTGTCTTTTTAGCCCCATGTTTTATGTTATATGTACCTAGTCTTCCAAGACACTAGACTTAACGATACTTGGCTTATACTCTGATGATTAATTATGCTTAAAAATAATGAAATGTTATATGTAAAAGGCTTGGATCGCTATATAAAATATAAAAATACTCATAAATGAGAGTTAGAGGGATGTTTACCTAACCATTTATTATATGTAATCTTAAAATTTAGAGGGACTGATAGTGATCTATTTATAAGGCATAATTTACATTGCATAACTTCTCCCTATAATGTCTTAGGAAAATTATCTAAATGCATCATTCCATTGAACATCTCCATGGTGGTTATGTTCAGCATTTATACAACTCTATTCTATTATGGGATGCTTGGGACCATCCTATCATATTAAATTCCTTAAATCCTTTAATATATATCAATATATTTAGATATATACTCTTATCTATTATTTTTTAATAAAGACACATAAATTTCATTCCTATTTTCGTATCCACAATGTAGTGGAACATCTTTAAGTAATCCAATACTTGGTACATTATCTATAATAAGAACACCCACACCTTTTTAGATTCATAATAAATAAAGTATATGAAATTTTTTCTACCAACTAGTGAATCCACCTCCATGGGAAAGCATACATCATAATATACCATATCTAACAAATTTTATTTACTTGATGAAGAAATATTTAATAAGACTTTATGATGATTCTTGTATAAGCAGTGATTACAAGGATAAAATGATTTTTCCCTTTTAATACTAATATACTTCTCTTTTAGGGTTTATTTACCTCTTTCACTCATGTGAACATGTCTCATATTCCAAAAATTTGATGATGTATCTCTCTTCACTATGTTGCGGTTATCTATACATGTCTTCACATGATATTTGTACAATGTACTAAATATGTTTCCTTAGGTGATGGTGATGGATTCATTTATTATCTTCCATGGTCTATTGTAGAAGATGTTATCATAGCATTTTCTATAAAAGGATATTTGAATAATAGGTTTAGTAGAAAACTTATAATATATCAAACATCCTTTATGGTGATAGTGTATCTAATTCTCATCTTAACTTTGATATCACCCATGTAAAAAATCCATGCCGAACTGGTATTCCCCATCTTCACTACACCAAAGTATCATGCCTGATAAGTCAATAAATACTCACTATGTAGAGTGACATGGTATGATATTGTAGTATCAACCACCCATTCCATGTCTTGGATTTATGTGTGAAAAAAAGTATCTTCCTCATATTTAGAGTAAAGAAAAACTTCTCAATTGATATTCATGTACACATCTCTATTGATTTATTGTTGGTTACTACCTTATCCATTCTCTACCGAAGAACAAATCCCTAGATTAGAACACTTCGATGACACCGAAAAGAACAATCATCTAGGGATTCCATAGACTGAAGGAATATAGAACACAACACCTAGATCTGAAAACCCTTAATTACAAATAAAAGATAAAGGGCCTGCATAGGACCCCGACTGAACCCTCAAGAAGGTGGAAGATGAAATCCATGAGTATGAGACTTAGAAGGTTCATAGGTAGAGGAAACCAAGTTGTCATAAGAAGAACATGGTCTGAAGGAGGATGGAGTGCTAATGCTATATTAAAAGTGAAGGTTTCTCCATCTACATCCTAAGAAAATAAATATTTTGCGATAAAAACCCTAACTACAATGATTTTTTTTATAAATTTATAGTGTTTATAAATTTTATAAATTGTCAAGCCTACCAAAATATGTGCATACCAAAGTGACCTTTCCTATAAGATAATGTATTTATAAAGTACTATGTCTCCAAGATCAGGTGAATTCCAAAAGATATTATGAGAAAGAAGAAAAGCTAGTTAATGTTATTATAGAAAGAATTATATATAGATGATTATATTGAAATACAATAAAATGGAAGATAATATTTAAGGACCTATAAAAAAACTTATTGAATCCAATATTAATAAAGAAATAATTAATTTTATAATGAATTATTTTTGAGAGAAACCATTATAAGATCTTTGATGCCCAAGAATCTTGGTGAAGATTCTCCAACGGTCATCTTCAGCTATATTTTAATATGGGTAAATGATTGAGATTAAATATAGATCTTCACATATTATTTCATAATTTTTATATCTCTATTTTTCTTACAAATTTTCAATTTATATTTTGTTCCAACCATTTACTCATTGTAATTTCATTTTCAAGCCACAAAAAATTCTCTTGTAAACAATTTTATTTTTATATAATGCACTTATAATTGAGGAAGAATTAATCACTACTTTTACTCAGTTTTGGGACATCAAGATATGCAGTTAGTTACTTCTATCACTTTGGGTAAAAATTAAAAAACTTATAGGTCTTAAGAACTTGCATATAAAATTAGTTAAGAAATAGGGGATTATGTATTTTTTAATTTAGAACCTATTTAACAATATTATATTCTTTTATAATTATCTTCAAATTGATTAAAATCACAACATTACTATAGAATCACAATTTTTCATTGCTACCCATTATCAGTGATAAAAAAAGTAAAAATAAATGGGATTCTTTTATTAGTGAAGATAAAGAGTAATTTTATCACCATTAATAAAAGGCATATTTTAATAGTGTTTTTAGTGCTAATAAATGTGCCCTTTATTAGTACTTTTTAGTGATGATAAAACTGCATTTATCAGCACTTTTCTGAGCTCTGAGAAAAGTTTAACTTCATAAAAAGTTATATATTATTAAAAATATTACTTTAATATATATATATATATAATATTTGTCTAAATATGATTTATATAATACTAAATATGTATTTAAATATAATATATTATATATCAAGTCAAAAATGGGTTATAAAATAATAAAATAATAATATTAATTAATGATTTTTCTAAACATTATCAAGTAACTGATATTTTAAAATGATTTCATGATATAAAAAACATTAATAAATTAATTTATATCTTTAGATAATTTGAAAACAGGATTTGAACTTCAAATAACCTTAACTTTTAATATGAGCATCTATTTGGGCTTCACAAGATGTCAATTCAAATATTGAGAAGAGATCTATGAATTTTAAACCCAAGGGTATCTTCGAACTTGTTGTTTCTTAGTAAAAAAAGCCTGTAAGGACTTTGAAACTAAGTTTTGAGTTGGGATAACATAATTTTTGAACATTTGATGAAATTTTAGCTTCTTTTAGGAGAATATTATTGCCTTTTGTTCAGTGTAAACTAAATTTATGCCTTGGGATTACATTGATATGAATATCATGTTGTTGAAATTTTACTTTTTTCATATTTTAGTGTTATTTACAATTAAATATATACATATCTTTATATATTTACATATAAAAAATTAATTGTATAAATAAATATTTAAACACATTTACATGTAAAATATATTTTTAAACATATAAACAAAATTAAAATAAAAAATTATTATCCATTTTATTTTAAATAAAAAATTAATCATTTTATTTAACTAATAAAATTGTATGGGTATGTATATATTTTTATATATAAATATATATGTGTATAAATGTATTAATTAATAGATATATATTATAATATATGTAAACAAGTGAATATAAATATAAATAAATAAATATATTTATATATATATATATATTAAAATAAGTATATATTGGAAAATACATTTACATATATATAAATATGTTAATATATGACAGGTAAAATCTCTTGGGCTATTGGTAAGGGTGCTTGTTGAGATTTCAATGAGTAGGGGTTTGAATCTCACCCTAAATGAATTAAAACAAGATTTAGGGGGGTGGGGTCGCATGTGTGTTGCAGGCCTAATGGGGTTCATGTGTGTGTTAGGTCCCAGTTAGGGTGGGGTATCATGTTTGGGGTGGGTTAACTGATTTTTTCCATATTTTTTAAAAACTATTCCAAAATGATTTTATTAGTGATTCTTTTAGCATTGCTAAAAAAGACCATATTGTAAGGTTCTTACAAAATTAATGTTTTTTTATCACTGATAAAATACTATTATGTAGTAGTGATTTCCTCTAGAAATTTATGGGATGTGAAGCCAGTTCAAGTGATGACTATATCTTCTAGATGAAAAATAACTGGAAAATAACTCAGTCTTGATGGTCAAGGTAGTGACAATGAGATATTTAATATATGATAGGTTGATCAGACTATGGTATCATGTGATGGGAATGTGTAGTGGTTTGTTTTAATGAAAAATGTTTAGTGGAACTTAAAAATTATTCCTCATGGTTTTGTGAAGAAAGGTTGAGTAACTTGGTTTATTCATCAACTTGAATTAGAAAGTTAGAATAAAATTGCTACAGTCAATCAAAAGTCACATTAGCTCAATAATGGGATGTTTATAAAGACTGGAGGTCAGCATGATTGGATGATCATATGTGACTAGCTATATAAGTTTGTGGGACCACCTGAAAACATGTATTGCGATTACATGGAGATTAGTAATCTATATGGATGAATAGTCACAATGATTGAAAATACTTGTATCTTCCATTAGTAATGGAATAAAATAGTGTTTCTCTCATAGATATAATAAATAATTACTGAACCATATAAAACCAATGTTTTCAAATTTACTTGTTTTTTTAATTTACATTTGTCCTAAATGTTGTGTGTGAGTTGTGTGTAAGTTGTTTATGTTTTCTTGAATTTGTGTAAGGTAAGATTGGTATGATGAGTATGGTGAAAGGCCTTCCTATATTTTGGTACACCAATATTGATAGAGTCCATCCAGATGATCTATTTATAGTGTGTGTATCATTCAGTGGATAATAACTTGTAATTAGAAATTTTGAGAATTCCCAATAATTGTTATCAAATCTTGTGGCACTTCAATTACTCTTAAAAACACTCTATGGTAGCTCAAGTAACTCTTACCCTCTTACCTTGATGGTATTTTGATTTATGTGGTATGTTTCTATCATTAAAAGGTATGTATTCATATAAAGGTAAGGTATATATAGATAAGTTTGAAAAATCAACTTTGACTTCTATAAAATATAGTTGAAGGATCATCTCATTAAAAAGAACATAGAGGTTCTGTTTGTTGGGGTCAAACTAGAGAATATAGATCAAGAATTATGGTAAAGAATGGGCAATAAATATATTAATTTGGTGATGATATCATGGGTGAAAAAATGGAATTTAATATATGGTAGGTGAAAACCATATTAAAGTTGATTAAGGCACTAAAAGTTATGTATGATAAGATAACAACATTTAATGAAGTGTTTAGGGTGTGAAGGTTGTTCAGTATGAGGCTATTAGAAGGTAAACCTATGAAAGATCATGTTAAAGACTTAAATATTATCTATGGGAAACTTGGATTAGTGATGGTGTAGGTTGTGGAGGATATTTGGGAACTTCTACTACTATCATCATTACTGGAGTTGTGGGATGTGATGCTAACGATAGTTATCCATTCCTATAGAAAGACTGATTTGGTGTTTTAGGATGTGAGTAAATTAATCTTAAATGAAAAACTTAGATAAAGGGAGATTAAATCAGATTTTAGAACTATACTAAATTCCAAAGGAAGGGGTCTATCACCTTAATGAAAAAACAAGTGAAGACCAGAAGATAAGTTATGAGATAGAATCATAGTTAAATCGACTCGACCTGGTCTTATATGTTAAAAGTGTGGGAAAATGGGATATCTCTAGAAGAATTGTAGAAATTGAAAGGAAAATTCTACAAAGTTAACTTCCAGAGGTTTAAATTCTATGAATATAATTAAGGTAAGTATCATCCCACTAATAAGTATCAAAATTCTAGTGGAGTCAAGAGAGATTGACTCGGGAGCATCATTTCACTTAATTTTAGTGCAAGGATGCATGATCAACTATGTTTCAACATGATTAAGTAAGGTATAATTTGTGGATGATGAAGCTTTGGAAGTCATAGGGAAAGGTGGTATTAATTTCTATATGAAGAATAAAATATTACTACAGTTGAAGGAATTAAAACATGTCTCAAGGCTATGAAAGAACCTAATTTCCATAGGACATCTTAATGTGGTAGGCTATAATACTAGATTCGCTAATTGAGTTTTGAAGGTGACTTGAGGATCCATGGTGGTTTCATGTGGAGTAATGGATGAAACCCTATATCAAAATAAAATATCACGTGGAATGGTAATTATTGTAGAAAGAAAATATAGTGGTCTAAAATTGTGAAATTATCATCTTAGACATATCAGTGAGAATAAAATGAAGGTTCCAATGGAAAAAGGCATCCTGAATCTTGATCACAATGAGTATGGAAGTTGTGAGAGTTGTGTGGTCAATAAGTAGGAAAGGTAATCCTTAAACTTGAATGGATATAATCATTTATCTTAGAAGTTATAACTTGTTCACTTGGATGTTTGGGGAGGTACCCTAATCCAATCTCACGATATGGTACTTTAAATTGCAACTTTTATTGATAATATTACTAGGAATGTGTGATTTTACTTTATGAAGTATACGTTTGATGTATTTACAAAATTCATTCAATTTAAGGATATGACATAGATGGAAACTAGTCATATGTTGAAATGTATAAGATCTAAAAATGGTGTAGAGTACAATTAAATGAACTTCTGAAACTTCTTTTGGAAGAAGGGGATCAGGATGGAAGGAATTGTGTTTGGTGAATCATTGTAGCACAATGTGTCATAATGTATAAACCACATGTTAATATAAAATACATAAAGTATACAAGTACATTTAGAAATTCTTAAGATGGTTTGGTTGAAAAAAATTAAACAAACAATAATACTTGGTTAATAGAAGTTTGTGTTATCCAATGGGATAAGAAGTTATAAAATAGATATGGTACGGTAAAAAATCAAAATTTAAACACCAAAAAGGTTTTAGAATTCTTTCATATTTCTATGTAGATTCTAAGGATTGAGGTAAATTCACGGTGATATTCAAGTAAAGTTTTATTATTGGATATGGAGATGAAAACAATATATTTTCAATATGGGATGAAGACAAACAACAAGTCATTAGGATTCAAGATATTTTATTTATATAGAAGGTTCTATAAAAGGAATAGAACTTGTATGAAGTATAAGTTGAGATAAATTAATCAACTTACCAAGTCTAAATTTTTATGAATAGTGAAACTAGATTGAAAGAAGTTTTAATGGGTTCATATGGTAGCATAAGAATTCTGATAGTAAGACTAAAGGAAGATGTTATTGAATACTCTAGGGCTGTTAAAGCCTAAGGCAATTCCTATTAAGTTAGAGCATTAGAATATGGAACTCCAAAAGATAAATATCTGAAAATTTCATAGATGTAATGAGAAAAGTTACAAGTTCAATTACAAAGATCTTTTGAAGTTAGGAAACCAGTCCCAAGGTTTGGGGTCGACATGAATTTTCTATTTCTAATAGATGTAGGAGAACATGAAATCCTAGAAGAGGAAACTACTCTTAGTGACTCTAGATAGTGGGAGTCAGTGATTATAGAAGAAATGTGTTTGTTGGATACAAACATAACATTGGATTTGACTGAGATACCACAGGGAAAAATATTACTTAAGAATAAGTGAGTGTTCCATTTGAAAGAGGAAGCTAATATAATAAAGAGGTATAAGTTGTGACTGGTGGTGAATGGATTATAATATAAATATGTAATTTAATTTTCCAAAATATTCTCATCAGTAATAGATCACGGTACCATCCAGACAATGTTGTTCTTGGTAGCCTTTGATAATATGTACTTAGAGAAGATGGATGTAAAGACAACCTTTATTTAAAGTGACTTTGAGGAAGAGACTTATAGGAAGAAACTAGTAATATTTAAAGGTTATTGTAATGAGATATTGGTGTGAAATATGAAGAGTAACCTTTAGGGCTTGAATTAGGCACCAAGGTAGTGGAATCAAAAGCTTGAAAAATTCATGGTTGATGAAGGTTCCACTCGGCGCAACACAAATCTCTATTATGATCCAAAGGTGTGGTATAATGTAAGTTTTATCATACTTATTTTGTATGAGGATGACATGTTAATGGTCAGTCCATAAATTACAAGGATTCAGAAGATGAATTATGATTTCACTACATGAAATACATGTTTTTATGATGAGTCATTTGTGATGGAAAGAATTCCCCTCACAAATTTTCCCATAAATTGATTTTTTGTGAAAGATAAATTAATACATCTCAAATAAGTTTTTGTATGATTTTTTTGTGATATAATAGGATTCCATTGCAAAAATACTTGGTAGCAATGCATGAAAAATGACAGGTAATTATTAATTATGAGAGATGGTCCATTTTTATCCCAAAGAATGTGCCTTCAAGTAAAATATTAAAAATAGAATTCAAACGTCCATGAAAAAAGATAGCTATTTGTGATAGAAAACAAGGTACATCACAATTAAATTATCTAAAGTGGGTAATAAAAAAAATAAAAAAAGTGGGTAATATATGCGACAAATAACCATATCCATCACAAATACCTTTTACATTATCCAGAAAAGTTTTTATGGGGAGAATAATTTATGATGAATTTCATCGTATATAATATTTTTAGAGATGGAAAATCCATTACTAATAGTCCTTCACATATAATCTAACCTATATAAGGCACACAACACCTCCTCCCAATCCATCCCAACCCAATTTTCTAATCTTTAGCCAGCAGCTACCTTCCACACTTCCTTTAATGGGTTTTGAATTATAATTAAATTATTCTAGCTGAAACTTCAGTTACAATTTCAAGATTTTAATCATAATACAAATATCAATTTCAAGATATTTTAAGCCTTTTGTAATAGTTTGTAATTTCATTAATTCATTTGGATTTTCTTGTATAATTCATTAGTTGATTTAATATATTATAATTTAATTTAATCAATATATTTTGTTATTTTTTTCCTAATTTAGTATCACGTAAATTAATTATTTAATTAATTAACAATAATATTAAAAAAGCATCAATAATTACTAATAATTAGTAAAAAATATTTATATGTATTAATTAGTAAAAAAAAATATTAAAAGGAAATAATAAAAATAATTAATATTTAGTAATATTTTATAAAAAATAATTAGTAAAAAAATATTTGTGTAAAAATATAAAAATAGTAATAATTAGTAAGTAAGTAATAAATAGTAATAATTAGTAATAATTAGTAAAATTTGAAACAATTAGTAATAATTATTAAAAAATATTAATTAGTAATAATTATTAAAAAATATTTGAAACAACATAGGTACTTATAATATAATTTATTTTCATTCAAGAATTAAATAGTTAAATTCATTATAAATATGTTAAGTAATTCTTAAAATAAAAAAGGAACTAGTTTTATTAAAAATAATTTATTTTTTTTAAAATTATAGAATATTAATTTGAAAAAATTAATTCCATTATAGAATCCAGAAAGTAAAAATAATCTTAGAATTATTTTTTGATAATTTTTTGAAAATATTTATTTTTCAGTTAATAGGGAAAAAACACTTTTTTAAAACTGTATTTTATTTTAAGGATCAAATTATGTTTTAGATTATTTTTCAATTTTAATTAGTAAAATTTAAATTATGAGAATCCAATTATAGTTTTTGAAATGGATTTTATACTGGAATTTAGTATAAAAGCTTTTTATATTAAAAAAGGGCTTTTTTACAAAAAACTGTTTTCCGTTGCATTTTTCCAGTTTAATTTTAAATTAAATTATTAAAATTATATATTTTGAATTATATAAATTAAATTAAATTAAATATTTATAATATGAAATTTCTAATTTTTTAATTAATCCCATTCTAGTTTTGGTCAACATGAACAGTGACTGTGGTAAAATTTATTACCTCAGTAAAGGGTAAAACGAGTTAATATGGATTAAAAATAAGTGATAAGACTATAATTTTTCATAATAACTCTTATTTTATGAATTTAATTCAACCATTAACACAAAAATTTCATAATTTATTTATTTAATGGAAATGTTTCCCTGAAAATGACTTAGATATTACTAAAATCAAAGAAAGTGACAAAATGTCATACTCTTATTTTTAATAAGTATAATATTTTTAATATGGGGTTAAATAGAATACATGTTTGCCTATAAATATTCTTATGAAATATAAAATATTTATCTAATAATGGTTATTTATTTTTAATTTTTATATATGAAATAATTATCTTAAATGCTTACACAACACTGATAGAGTAATTATTTTCTTAATGTAATTATCAAATAAACATTATTAAAAATATTAAAATAAATATAATTTTAGATAATTAATGTGATAAAATAATTTTATAGATGAAATTAAAATATGAGGCATATAATTAAATAGTTGGTTCTAATTTTACATGTTGTCTTGATGTTTTTAAAATTCAAAGTAATGAATAGTGTTAACATTGATACTAATGAAATCTTATGAAAATAATATTTTATTAAATTATTTAAAAATCATGAAAAATTTAGATAAGATAAAAGGGGATGAGGTATGGTCTGAAATATCATAAATTTTTCATTTATTTTTCAATTTAAACTTATTTAGTAAAACTTACAACCTTTTAATATTAAAAAATTTGTTATCATAGTTAAAATTAAAGTAGGTTAACCAAGGGTTAATAAAAATGATAAGGTTTAAATTAAGGTAAAAACTTTTCTAAAATCTATTTTTGGATGATATTAAAAACTTATATTATATCATATTTTAATCCATGTCCTTTTTTGTGGTATTTGGAAAGAAAATTAATTTATTATAATTTAATATTTTGTGAAATTCCAAAAGTACCCCTCACCTCAATTATGAAAACAAACCCCTTCTACCCATCTTTTAAAACTTAAAAACCAATTTGGTTTAACAAAAAAATACCCAAATAATTTCCTAAAATCTTTTCCCATATTATGTAGGTCTTGTTTTAGGCATAATATAATCCTTAGTTGGGTTGAGGTGTTAAAAAAGGGGGATTTCTAAAGAAGAGGTATGGTTTTTATTTGCATGTTTAGTTTTGTTTCTTCGTACTAATTACTCAGACCTTATTCAAATAAGATAAAATAATAAATAAAATATCCTCCATATACTTAGATATTATTATGTTTATTTAATAAACTATAACCATACTGACCTTCATCAAATGGGAAAATAATTCATCGTTCGTGTGTAAGACGAACTACCACCTCACGAACCAATGTAATATTTTTCATAACCCCATCTATCAAGACTAGTTATAATGATGAAATTAATGTTTATATATGATATTCATGACATATTTATAATTATTAAATTCTATAATATCACTTACATTCTTATCATTCTATGCACTCGAAAACGATAATTCCATTCATGCGTACGTGTGAACTATCACCTTCACGATGCGATGTGTTTTGTTTTTCAACACCATATCACATGGATGATATATATAATTATATTTTAAAAAATAATATTATATATATTATATTGTGATAATTCTATAAATATAAAATGATACTTAACTTCTTTCTATAACGATCGTTGAAAAATGAAAACATTACTCATGCGTACGTACGACCTATTGTCTCCATAATTATAACATAGTTCATTTTTCATAACCATATGAAATGGTTTGATTTAAAATTATAATTGATGTATAAAAATTATAATTATTTCATGAATATTATTCTATAGACTATGGAATAATGTACTCTTTTACCAAAGTCAACCGACCAAAGTCATTTTGGACCTCTGAACCAAATATCATCAAAACGTCCGACGATAACATAAATAATTAAGTAATTGTAAATAACACAATAATAAGTGATATTAAAGTAATAATAAACTTAAAAAGGTTCTTAATAAATTATAAATTAACTTAATTTTATTATTCATGAAGATAAATATTTCACGTGATGAGTCGGACTCAAAGTAAGAGATTTTATTTTTAAAAAATATGTATTATTTTAATGTTTTTTAAAAGGAATATTTTTTTAACTTATACAGAATGAGATGATTTTAAATATTTCATAGAGACTTAATGTTTTTAAGATTACTCTATAATTTTATAGGTTTATTTTCAATCAAAATTTTTTCAATTTTAAGTGCACATCTTTTTAAAATGAAAAGTAATTTCAAAATGGAAAATTTATTTTCCTCAAAAATGTTTTTATGAAATATTTATGTGTTATGATCATGTTATAGTTCTTGGGAATTGTTTATGAGGATGGGTGGTTCCATTATAACTGAGGTATGGTGATCCCATTATATCTCTCTAATGAATTGGGTAAAGTGATGAAGTTAACTGATTAGGTTTCTCCTAAGAGATTTGAAGGACCCCAGAACACCCTAAGAGTGGCGGGGTGAATGAGGGTGTAAAATGTTTCTTATAAAGTGAAAGATATTATTACCATGTTGGTAGGAACCTGGTAAAACTATTTTATGATAATTTTTAGAAAAAAAATAATCACATGCAAAGCGACAACATAACAATTTTATTTGGTTCACCACTAAGGTCTAGTTTAAGGAGCATATGCCGATAGTGTGTCATTCATACCTAAATATACTAATATTCCCTAGTTTTAAAATAAATAAGTTCAAAAAATAGTCACTCTATTCTAGGAACATAACCTTTACAATATTTTAGGGATAACACATTATTTTCCTTGGAACACATCCATCGACTCACATTAAAGATCACAACCTTGGGTGAAGTCTTACTCAGTTTATCGACTTGAAGGTGTATTCAATAGATTGAAATTAAAGTATTTGTCCCTAACTATCATGATAATATGATTGAAATATAGACCTGATTAGATTCACTTTGAAACCACTCTTCACTAAAACCTGATGTTTAGAACTACTGTTCGTAGAGCTTCTTCACGAACCTCACAACCTTCATGAAGAAAATTGCCTTCATGGAAAAAACTGCCTTTGTGAAACTCACTGATTCATTGTGGAATTCTTAGTCATCATGAAGCACCCATTACTCATAGGTATTTGCATCATTCAAGACCTAACTAGTATTTTTAGAATGCTCAAGCTTTTATATAAATCTATATTTGTAGATATTCGTACCTTCATGAAATTAGAGTGATTGCAGTTTTTCTTTGATTATTTTCATGTATCATGAAGTGGGGGTAGCCTCATTTTTAAATGATTGAACATTAGTGATGCTCCACCACCTCTTAGAATATTCTTCATGAAACACAAAATTTTTTTCTCCAAGATCCTTTACTCGTGAAGTACTATGGAAATCTCTCATAGTCATGAAGAACATCGTTAATGCATCACGTAGTTGTGATGCTCCTATTATCATAATTGTAGAGAATACCATCAACCTATTGCACACTCATAAAGATCAACCTTTGAAAAACCCATTCTTCAAAAAACCCATTACTTTACCATATTTATATAGAGTTGATTCTAAAAACAACCTTTCACTATGATATCCTCTTCCTCTAGATTTTGAGCCCAAAAATTTGGCAATCACTAGGAAATGACGCCACATTCAATACTATAGTTAGCTTGTACTATAAGATCACTCTACTTGAAAACTCCCTGATCATCTAAGTATAAATTAATAACAAAAAAAAACGAGAATCAATTTATAGAAAATAATTTCCTTGGTTCTTACAATATCCCCCTTTGGGTTTGATGGAAATCTATAAAAAAAATTGAATAAAACACCACCCGCTATCAAAACCTAAAATGAGAGAGAAAAGTCACTCAATACTCTTAGTCTATGTGAGAAAATATTGATGTAGAAAAAAAATAGTGGAATAATTAATTGTGTTCTCATGTTTTTTTAGGCTTAAAGATATCAAAGTTAATCTCTGATCATGTCACAGAATCATTTCATGCCCCAAACCATTTCCTCAAAACATCTGATTCTCATAATGTCATAGAAGCATTGCATGGTTTTTCAAAAACGAGCAACCATGAAACTTTTATACAATTGAATGTCTCCATAATTTATCAATTCCACCCTTTGTAAATAAATTCAAATGAATTGTATCTATACTTCTAGAGCTCAAAAAACACTCCCCCTAGATCGTATCTCCCCCATAAACATACACTACTTCCAAAAACGGATTAAAACAGTTAACGCAAATAGAGAGAGGGGGAAAACCGGAACCTCCTCATGTATTGGGAGGTGGTTGAACACCAAGTTTCAATCGATGTTTCTTGAACACATGTGATACTAACTGCTTGGTTAGAATTTCATCCACTTGGTCATTAGTTTCAACACAATCCATTTTAATCATGCCTTGTTAAATTTTTTCTTTGAAGAAGTGATATCTTATTTCAACATGTTTTGTATGAGAATGCTAAATATGATTCTTTGTAAGATCAATCATTCTCTTGTTATCACAGTGAATCACCATTGGCTATTTCACCTCATCAACAATATCATTCAGTTGCTTCTTCAACCACAATAGCTAAGTGAAAGCCTTTGTAGCAGAGATATAATCTACTTCAACATTACTAAGATAAGTGATTTACTATTTCTTACTCAGCCATACCACACATTTCTTTCCAATAAATAATGATCAACCACTTTTAGACTTTCTATCCACCACATATCTATCCCATTTAGCATCATAAAATGTTGAAAGTTCATTATCTCTTCCTACTTTAATGTATAATCCATAATTGTGAGTACCTTGAATGTACCTCATGATTATTTTAACTATATCCAAATGTTATTCCTTTGGATTACTTTGAAAGAAGTCCCATAAGCATATTAAAAAGATGATATCTATCCATCTTGTAGTTAAGTATAGTTGGATTCCAATGAATCTCTTGTACATAGTGGGATATGCAAAAGTCTCATCCTCATGTTTTATAAGTTTTGTTCCAACCGAAATAAAAGTCAATATTGGTTTGGAGTCATGAATATTGAATTTCTTAAGCAACTCTCTTGTATACATTTCTTGAGAAATGAAAGTGTAATACCTATTCTAAATCTCCTACATCCCCATGAAGTATGTGAGTTCACTAATCATAGACATTTCAAATTATGATTTCATACGATTAAAAAATTCTTCCACTGATCTCTACCTATTTCCACCAAAAATAATATCATCCATATACACTAACACCATAAATTGATCTTTTTATGGAATTTTTTACATAGAGATTATGATCGATACATCATATTATGAATTGATGATTCTTCAGATATGAATCCAATCAAGAATACCATGCATGTAGTGCCTGATTTAGACCATAGAGAGTCTTATTTAATCTATAAACATTTTCTTCATCAGTTATAATCATAAATACCACTATTTTTTAAATGTAGACTTACTCTTCAAGAACACCATTTAAGAATGCTATTTTGACATCCATCTGATAAAATTTGTATCCTATTTGAATTTATATAGAAAGGAAAAGTCTGATCAACTCTAGTATTTATACTAGAGAAAATTTTTCTTCAAGTTCAACAGCTTCAATATATGCATAGCCATTACACACCAAGCATGACTTATTTTTTATCACAGTTCCATGCTCATGAAAATTGTTTTTAAAGACCCACTTTGTTATAATAACATTGTGATCTTTAGGTCTCTAAACTAGATCCCATGTTTGATTATTTTCAATCTAATCTAATTCTTTATTCATGGAATTAACCAATGATTCATTTTTCATAGCTTCTTAAAGTGAGGTTGGTTCAACAATTGATCAGAAGGAAGAATGTGCCTCACTTTTCATTATCTTTGTCTATGTGGGTTCTGTCCAATCCCCAATGATGTTGGATTGATCAATTTATTATCTTATATTTCTCCTATGAGGTTAGGATGAAGTTTCTTCATCCATGGTTTCCTCTTCTGATTCTTCTTTTAAATCATCATCGTTTGGTGACCTCTGAATGTTTTTTACACCTTCCTTTACTTCTTCATTTGAATCTGTTCCATGTCCACTGTCTTATTAATCTTCTATTATATTAGTACAAGATGTCCTCAAGGTATTTGTGGTCTTATATTCAATGATATTGACATCACATCTTTCCCAAATTCCTCCAAGATGATTATTGAAACATTTTTATAATATTCTCTTCATTGAATATCCAAGGAATATTACCTCATCTATCACATCACTATACTTTTCTTGATTTCCTTTATTTAAAATAAAACATTTACTTCCAAAAACATGAAAATATTTTAGAGAGGGATTCCTCCCATGAAACAACTCATATGGTGTATTGGTTTCTTACATATAGATCCCTATTTGATTTTGAGTGTACACTGATGCTTGAACAACTTATTTCCAGTAATGAATAGAGATATGACTCTTAATCAACATAGTTCTAGATATATTGTTTACTTGTATATTTTTACGTTCAACAACCCCATTTTTTGTGTGGGTTTCTCACTACAACCACCTCATGCTTTATTCCATGTTTTTTTCTAGTAGTTTTCAAATTCAATGGATATTTGTTCCCCTCTATTGTCATATCGTAGAACTTTGATTATGCGACCAATATCATTATTGGCTATTCAATGATAAATTTTCATGCAATCAAGTACTTGTTTATTCCTATGTATAACCATCACACAAGAAATTGTACTATAATAATCAATGAAAATAACAATGAACCTTTCTATATTTTTCCCAAAAACATTTATTGGACCACATACATCTATATGGATGAGATCAAGAAGATTTGATGACCTTTTCTTCTTTAGATGATACGAAATGTAGACCTAAATTATTTGAATGAAAGAATCACATGTATTTTACCTTTCATGATTTATATTGGGTATTCCTATGACTATATTCATCTTATATATCTTTTACATGCATTTTTGATTAATGTGACCCAACCTCTGGTGACACAAGATGTTTTTTTCTTCAATAGTTAAGTAACAAATGTTCTCTTTACTATCCACCAGGTACAAATTGTGATATGTTCTTCATTATTTAATTAGATAATTACCTATATTTTTTTTATATTTCACCCATTTTAATTTAATGTCACTATAATTCCCAAGTCATAGAGTTGAATTACACTAATCCGATTTTGTTGAAAACCATCCACAAAGAGAACTTCAGTTTTCTTAAGCTCATCATTATCCAGATTTGTACTCCCACTGCCTTTGATATTTAAAGAACCATAATTTCCAAAACTTATTGTACCATAAAACTTTTTATTAAAAATATTAAATAATTCTTCATTTACCATCATATGATATGACAATCCACTATCAAGAATCTATTTGCTACTATTCCTTGTAGTTTTGAGAGCTATTTCTATAAGGTTGGATTTGTCGATTTTCTTTTTTTCATTCCATGAAATATTTTATTGAGTGTAGGATAATGATAGTATTTCCAATCTATTTTACATGTGTATTTGTTATTCATACTCATATTGTTCATCTAGAATAGAATACCTATTTTAAAGAGTAACTCTATCTGGTTAGCGGGTATTGACTTTTCTCTGCATTATGTAGGTAATATTCCCACCTTTACTCTGCCTGCAATAAATATCTTTATGAACATAGTTAGATCAATAAAAACAATATCCATAAAAGATATTTATTATATAAGATTTAGGATATGAATTAGTTCTCATTTAATTACTTCTAAGCTCTTCCCAATTCAAATAGATCCTTGCCTCTTCACAGTTTGACATGGTATGGACCAGATAGCCACTGAATTGAAATTTCATAAGAGGAAATGTATTCTCACTTATATTTATCCTCATTTACCCTACCTTAGGAAAAGAGTTTAACTTCTGATCATTTCTGGACACTTGTGGATAGTTTTCAGTTCTCCTTTCAGTTTGATTTGAGGATTTTTTAGGACTTCAGGAGACTTTGTGATATGTACAACTTTAAAATTACCTTTATTTTGGACCATTTTATTTCCATCCTTTGATGTTTTAGCATCACAAAAAATTTCAATGTCTCATATTCATGTGGATATTTGATCATTCAAAAACTTATTTACTCTTTTAGAAGCACACTTAGCTCTATCTAACAACTCTTCATCTAAGAACCTTCCCAACTGTATTTTATTACTTTTTTCCTTTTAATTTGATTCAGTTTCAAGTTTACTCCTTATATTAACAAATTTATCTTTAAGACCCTCAACTGTCTTGGACTTATCCTCCAGTCAGGATATAAGGTTATTGATTACCTTTCCACGTTCTTCAATACTGAGCTTAAATTATACTATATCTTTTTAGAATTCAATAGAATTTTATTATTCTTTTATAACTTATTCTATATGATTAATTTCAACTCAATATGATCAAGATATTCTTAAGACTCTTCCTGAATGAATTTCCACCTTTTGTTTCTATTTCTTTAATTTTTAAGCTTAATAAGAGAATCCTCAAGTTCCAACTTGAGATCAGTATCACTAATAAACTAATTATATATAGATTTATCTTTTGAAGGTTATTAATTTTCAATAGTATCCATCATTTAATCTTAGGTTATAGATTTAAACTCTAGTTATTTAACCTTAAAAAATTCATTATCATATTTTTCTTATTTATAGATGAAAATATTGATATGTAATTTATTTCTTGATTTGTAGTCTCCATTTTGGGGAAACATTTTTTGAGTCTTATATATTTTTTCATTTTCAATTTCATTATCATCAAAATTACTTGAGCACCAATAGGTAATGTGACCAACTCTACCACATAGAAAGTAGTCTGGAGGAAGTTTTCTTTCAAATACACCTTTTAGTCTCTGGAATTTATTGGAAAAAAGAGAAATAAGTTCTTATTCATCATTATCTTAATCAATTGTATCTCCAAAAACATAAAGTTTTTCCATTTATTTGAATAAAATTTCCTTGATTACTGATGTTTTTGTGTCTTTTGGTTTGAATCTCATTTAATATACCACTAGAGTGCTCAGAAGATCATCCAAAGAAAGTTTTGAAAGATACCTTTTCTCAAGGGTTGAAAATTTTGGATTTTAGAGAGGTGGAAGAATTATCAATATTTTATTTACGATGTCAATGTATTTTATTTCTTTACCATGTCCTCATATTAATCCAAAAACTTAAATGATTCAATTAAAAAAGGTATTTTCATTTTCATCAGGATACATTTTCATACCATCAAACCTATTATTAAAAACTTGGAGTTTCGACTCCTTCACTTTGTTGACGCATTTATATATATTTCCTAGTTTTTCCCACATATACTTAGATAAAGTGAAACTCATCACCTTCAGATAGATTTGATCAGATAGAGCTTTAGTAAGGGAATTCCGTGCTTGAGCATTTGCATCAAGAATTTTATTGTCTGTTTTAGTCATAGATAGTCCAATTGCATCAGTGACCTGTATCAATTATGAGGTGGAAAAAATTACTTCCATTCAAATATATATTATACAAGATATCATTATGTTTTACAAATATGGAAGTTTCTTCCATCAAAGTTGGGGACTCCCCTGAAATTTACTAAATTCTCCATTAAAACAAACGAGGACAAATTTAACTCTAGCAACCTCCCTCTAATACCACATGAAAAAACCCCAAAACACCATGATAGGGGAGGGGTGCATTAGGGTGTTAAATTTTTCTATTAATTTGATATATCTTGTTCCCATATTGGTAGAAAACTGTTAATCCTTTTTGATGGGAATGCGATGAAAATAAACAATCACATACCAAGATACAACACAACAATTTTACTTAGTTAACCACTAAGGACTAGTCTAAGGAGAATACACTGATAGTGTGTTAGTAATACCTAAATCCAATAATCTTAAATATCTTTAGAATACATAAGTTTAGCTACAATAACTTTTTTCTAGGCACACTGCCTTTACAAGATTTTAAGGATAACACACTAAGTCTCTTAGAACACTTCCGTCAAATCCCCTTAGATCTCACTAACTTGGGTGAAGTATTACTTAGTTTATTGACATGAAGGTTTCTTTAGTAGATTGTAATTAAAGTCTTTTTCCTTTAATGTCAAGATAATCTTATTTCACTATAGACCTGAGTTGATTCACTTTAAAAGAACTGTTCTGTAACAAACCAAACATTCATTAATAGAAAACCCTCTTGATCTAATTAAATGTCTCTTTATGTAAAATGTTTATATGAAATGTCAACTTATTTGGTTTTATGTTAAGAATTGTGACTGTTTCTAATATAGCCGTTGAACAGTTATCACATGATTAGTATAAATATAGGGCTTTAACAAATCCAATTTACTCAGAAAAAGGAAGCGATGACCTCATCCAGTAGACGTGCCCCATACGAAGCCCATTTGTCAGAACTCAGAAAAGAGGTGGCGTCATTGGGCTTCGCTCTTAACCAAGCCCAAGCTGAGCTTCAACAGGTTAAGCTCAAGTGGGACCGCCTATGAGAGAAGTGGAATTTGATAGAGATTACCACCTGTGCAATGTTATCCGAGCCACCCCAAGAGTCTGTCACCATCGCAAACCTTACTCTTCGGCCTTATGCGGGTGTTATAAGGGGTTATGTAACAAGACCTTAGCACTATGGTTATGTACATTATTTTTTTATACAATAATGAATATATTTTCATGTTATTTTTGTTACCTTGTAAATAGTTTTTAAAGCTCAAATAGTGTTTTTAGTTAATATTCAACTAAGGAATCTATTTTGATGACTTAATGGATTTTTTATTAAATAATATTTTAATAAAATATTATTATTATTATTATTAAATTAAGTTTTATTAAATATAAATTATTGTATAATTTTATGAATGCAATCGTAATTTTTATTAATTTTTGAAAGCCATTTTTGTCAAAACCCGTGAATTTTCGATAAAAGTCGGTTTATATTTTAAAAGTGAAAATTAAAATATTTATAAAATTATTTAGATAAAATAAATATTATTTCTGGAATCAGGACATCGAAATTATCCAACAGTAAATTTTTCATAATTTTTTGAGACAGTCAAATTTTTGGGTAAAATTAAATACCGTTTAAATATATAATGTGTTTTATGACATTATAATGACACAATAGTGATGTAATAAAATACTATAAGCCTTATGTTCGGACAATATATGTTTTACCATTAAAATAATGTGATTTTGGGTTTGTTTGACTCATTTTACAATGAATTAATGGACCCTTCAAGGCTTATTAAACATCTTGTCTTTTTAAATTGTTTTCCTTGGAAGTGTGACTCACCTCCACATAATCAACTCCATTATTTTAAGAAGTTCGGCCTTTGTCCTTGTAAAATATTGTTTTCCACTCCCATTTGGCTAAAACCATGGGCTGGTTTGTGGTTTGAATTAATTTAATGTGAGGTGTCCCAACCCTAAATAATAATGAATTCCCTCACCTTTCTTATATAAACCCACACAAGATCCCACTTTATCCTCAATAAAAGCCTTTTGAGTTCATAAAAACTCTACCCTACACTCCCTATAATCCTCCCAAGGTGACCCAAGCTCCCAAGAACCCTCTACCAAGCCTCTCTCAAGCCTTTGGAAGCACACTTCCAAGTAAGTGTTTTTTCTTCCTTTTTCATTTTTGTCCAATTTTATTAATGTTGTTATTACCTTTTAATTTCAATTATAAATGTTAGGGTATGGTTTCACACCTCCCCCATACTTCCCTATTTATGTTTTAATGATGGGAGACCCCTTTCTCTCTCATTAAATGCCTCCCATGTACACCCGTTACTATACTGAAATTCCGTGAGGGATTTCTCTCTCTTCTTTAACATCCAAGTAATCCTTTTGTATTATGCATAAAAATTACATTAAAATTGTTGGTACATGTATCTATATGACCCCCTTACTTTCCATTTAATTTATATATGATGAGACACCCCTTTCTCTCCCATCAACCTTTTTTATGAATTCTTACGTCTCGCTGTTATGCTGCTGAAAATTGCACCGATTTTCCAAGCCAACGTCATTATGTAGTGAATACCATGAACATTTCTATATCAAGGGTATTCAACTTTATGAAAATTTACTTATTGTTTAAATAGTTTCATGTATGTATTCCACATTCATTTATCATGGAATAAATGATGATGTTTTATGAATCCATGTTATATGATCCATGTGGCACACTTATGCATGAAATGAAATGTTTAAGAAGGGTGCACCCTTATAGCACTCCAATGCATTGGGTAAAGTATAGTATCATTATAAATAATGTGAAATGGGTGTTGAATCATGATAATTAAAGTGAAACTAGGTTTTACTCGTGCTTCATGTTCAATGAGGATTTACTCATGCTCCATGTGCAATGATCCTTGGCTCATATTAATTCCATGTTAAGTGTTGTTGCCATATTTCCATGTTATGATTATCATGATTTATCATTCCTTTATGTTTATGCTTCTCTTGTTCTCTATTGATATTCCAATTGTCTAACATGTATTTTATTACTCATGTTATTATATGATTATTCCCTTACTGGGATTTATAGCTCACCCTTTTCTTATGCATGTCCTCAGGTTATCCCATGTAATGCTAAGTACGAGGGAATGTAGTGGTCATGTAAAGGAAGTTTTCAATAAAGATGTTGTATTCAATATTTTAAGTTATTATGTAATGTTCATAAGCCCCAAAGAAACTAGACCTCTCGATATTCCATGTTGTATCAATTTATGGTTTTATGTAATAAACCAGGTTTAAGTTTGTAATAAAAGCAGGGTTGTCATATGTTCAATTAAACATGACGTTCAGAACTACTGTTCATGGAGATCCTTCATGATGCTCACAACCTTTATGAAGAAAACCACCTTTATAAAAAAAACTACCTTCGTGAAGATCACTGATTCATCATAGAATTACCAATAATCGCAAACCACCCACTACTCAGAATCATTGGAATCATTTAAGACCTAACTAGTCTTTTTGAGATACTCAACATCGCATAGAAATATAGATTTACAGAGATCCCTACCTTCGTGAAATTAGAGAGATTCTAGATTTTATTTGATTATTTTCATTTATAATAAAGTGTGGGTAGCCTTATATTTATATTCTCAACCGTTCATGATGATCCACCGCCTCTAAGAAGATTTTCATGAAACTTAAAAAACTATTCACCAAGATCCTTCACTCACGAAGCTCCAGGGAAATATATCCTAGTCATGAAGAACACCATCAACGCATCACACAATCATGATGCTACTCTTCCCGTAACGGAGGAGAACACCATCAATATATCATGAACTCACAAAGCTCAACCTTTATGAAACCTAGTCTTCATGAAACCCATTACTTTACCATATTTACATAGAGCTGATTTCAGAAAACAACCTTTCACGATGCTATCCTCTTCCACCATATTTTGAGCCCAAAAATTTGGAAAACACTAGGAAAAAACACTACCTTCAATATTGTAGTCAGCTTGTAATGTAAGATAACTCTCCTTGAAAACTTCCTAATCATCCAAGTGTGGATTGAAAATAAACACAAACCAGAATCCATTTCCAGTAAGGAACAACTTTGGTTCCAACAAGATTATGAAATATACTACAATGGTTATTCTAAATGTTACTATGATTATTAGTCCTTGTGTAGTTGCAATAGCTACCAAATATAAAGAATGATATGAAAATAATGTTTCAAGTTACCTTTATGATTTATTTATTATTACTGTGGATTTTATAGGAAACTTAAGATTTCATAAGATAACCTAATATATTATGTTTTATGGGTGAAAGTTATAACTTTATTAAACGTTTTAACTAAAAATTTATGAGTTTTTATTTTCCCTTTATTTTATCATATTAAATGTTTTATGGGATTATTTGGGAAGAAAATATGATTTCATGGGTAATAAAAAGTGTATCTTGAAGAAGGAATTTTTTTTATAATTATTTATGGACTAATAATTTCTTTCTATATTTTTTATGTCACTTACTGAGATTTTATGCTCATTCCAAGTTTTAAATTGTATTTTATTAGGGTTTAAGGGAGATTAATAATAATAATGAGGCCATGAAGAAATGTTTTAAGATTTATCATGAAAATAAATCTTTTTTTATTTAAATGAATTTTATTTTATGAAAAAATGGATACTGTATAGAAGTGTCCACTTATAATGTATGAGTTTACTTTGTAAATATTTTTCCTAATTCTCTAAAACTCTAAAACTAAAATATATTTTGTAATGAAATAAAATTAATTCTAGTCAAAAGTCACTAGAATATCTATTGTTTAAGTACATGTCTGTATAATTGGTATAAAATAAATGTTTAGATAACATTATAGGTTTGGATAATGTTAATAGAATAAAATTAAAAGATTTTACTTTTTGTTTATGTTTAAGTTATATAGATTTTTTAATATTACCATGTTGATTAATATAAAATATGTCTCTTAAGAATGGTTTTTTGCAGAGGAAATAGGGAAGTTGAATTTGGAAGTCACCAAGAGTACGATATCCTTCAAAATCAACAACCAAATATGGTTGGAATTGGAATTGAGAAATTTGTGGAAGAAATGGATCAGTTGATGTAGGCCATAAATTGTGGTGGTATCCATGTTAGAGAGCATCCAGATCTACCAAAAAGTAACATGATTATAGTGGAATATTTTATGAGGAAAAAATCCAACATTTAGTGGATATTATGATCCGGTGGTTACTGATGGGTGGATTAAGTCCCTAAAAAATATTTTTTATGTCATGGGGTGTTCATATCATCAAAAGGTTAGTCTTAAAATTTATCATTTTGAATGTGAAGCTGACCAGTGGTGGTCAATGGTCAAGAATATCAGGGAAGAGAAGAGATTGAAGAGTTGTTATGAGATGAATTTAAAAATCTTTTTCTTGAAAAATATTTTCCTATGGTAGTTTGAATTAGTATGGAAAATAAATTCATGGAATTAAAATAAAGGGAGGAAGAATCAGTGGGTACATATGAAGTAAAATTCACTCAATTAGAAAGGAACAATCCAAATTTTATCTGGGATCTTGATAGTAAAATCAATAATTTTTACTTAGGATTGAATATAAGATATCAAAGGTAACTCACTTTCCAAGAATTTAAAAGTTATGAGAAACTTGTTCAATGTACAAAGAAGTTGAAAATAGATTTTTTCCAATGATCATGTGTTCTTTGAAAACTAGTAGAAAAAGTAGTCAAGGTTAAAGGAAAAAGGGAATGATTTATCAATTATGTTTGATGGAAAGAATATTAATTTTTCGTTTTGTGATAACTTTGGTAAAACACACACCAAGGAATGACTTTTGATGTCTAGTAAGTGATTTATATTTGATAAGATTGGGAATATGGCTCGTAATTACAATAAAAAATATCATAGTATTGGTAAGACAAATTTGAATATACATGTAGTAAAATATTTTAAATTTAAAGATATTGATCATTATGAAAATGAGTGTCCAAAGAACCTAAATAATGGGAAACAACCAGACTATAATTAATTTTTTTTGGTGAAATACTTTGAAACTACTTCAAGATATGTTAGGACATCAAATAAAGTGATATTAGGTAAATAGTTTGATTATTCAGATTATTCAAATGTTTTTTTTTGATTTGGGGTCTACACATTCTTTCATATCTAAAATGTTTTCTAATAAATTTGAAATTTTACCTTAGAAAATGGAACTATAACTTATAGTAAAAAAACTAGGGGAAGCATTAAGGAAAAAAGAAATTATAAAAATATTCCTATTATTGTCTATGGAAGGACGTTACTTATAAACCTTGATGTCTTTCCCCTTGTAAAGTTTGATGTTATTTTGGGTATGTATTGAATTTATGTTTACCATTCTTATATTGATTGTATATCTAAAGAAGTTTTTTTCATAAAGTGTCTCAGTTCTTATACAAAAACGAACCCATACCATTGATTACATATCAGGAAGCTGAAAAAATGTAAAAAGATAGAAATTAAAGTTATCTTGCACATATTTTTGAAAATAAGTAATTACTTAGATTAATGATGTTGTAGTGGTAAATGAATACATGGATGATTTTCCTCATGATTTTCTTGGTGTCATTCCTAATAAAGAGGTTGAGTTTACTATTGATTTAGTCCCTAATTCTAAACCTATTTCAAAACCTCCATATCAAATGGCTCAATTAGAACTTTTGGAAGTGAAAAATAAATTGTATAAGTTTCTAGATAAGGGTTTCATTCATCCAAGTACTTAAACTTGGGGTTCTCCCATTTTATTTCTTAAAAATAAAGATGGTTCCGTAATAATTTTAATTAATTATTGAGCATTGAATAAAATCATTCTTAAGAAAAAATACTCTTTGCCTCATATCGATGATTTTTTTTACCAGATCTAAGGAGCATAGTACTTTTCAAAGATTGATCTCAAGTTAGGGAACCATCAGTTGAAGGTGAAGGAGGATGTAATTTTTAAAGTAACATTTTAGACTATATATTAGAATTATGATTTTGTAGTTGTACCCTTTGGTTTGAAAAATTATCCTACAATATTTATGGACCTTATGAATAAGGTCTTTAATTAATATTTAGATTAGATTATGGTTGTTTTTATTAAGGATATCCTCATTTATAGAAGAAGTTATGAGGATCATGAAAAACATTTAATGATTTTTTTCAATCCCTTAAAGAAAATATATTTTATGGAAAATTTAGAAAATATGATTTTTGGTTACAAAATATTTCTTTCCTTGGGAACATTACAAGTAAATATAGAATTATTGTTTAGCCCTCAAAAACAAAAGTGGTTGAGGAATAACCAAGACTAATTTTTTTATCAAGATTAAAGTTTTATTGAATTAGAATTCTATTAATAAAGGTTTGTTGAAAACCTTTCATGGTTATCTAGTCCACTAACTAAGTTAAAATTAAAATGAGTTAAATTTACCTAGATAAAAGAATGCGATGACTGTTTTTAAGAATTAAAAATAATATCAGTGAATGGTCTAGTTTTGGAACTACCCTTGAGAAATGGTGAATTTTTCATTTACAATGATTCTTCTTTTAAGAGACTTGGTCGTATTTTGATGATGAATTATTAGGTAATTTATTATGATTAATGGTAACTGAAACTTCATGAGTTAAATTATCCTACACATGATTTGGAATTAGCTTCTGTGATTTTTTATTTAAAAATTTGGAGGTATTTTCTATATGGAGAAAAGTGTGAAATATACAATAATCATAAAATTTTGAGTATATATTCACGCATAAAGAATTGAAGATGTGGTAGAGAAGATGATTGGAACTGACAAAATATTATGATTGCATGATCAATTACAACCCTAGAAAAGAGAACAGAGTGGAAGATTCCCTAAGTGGAAAACATCATGCATCATTAACTATTTTATGTGTAGAACATGACCCTTTGATTAATGATTTGATGAATTTTGGAATAGAAGTTATTGGGGAAGGAAATTACTTTGTTTTGTTTTAGGTTTAAGTGCAATCATCTATGTCTGATAGAATCAAGAAATATCATAAGAAATACCATGAGTTATAGAAAAAGATAGAATTGGTTAATAAGGTTATTTTTCCAAAATTTAATGTTGATAAAGAATGTGTCTTGACATTTAGAAAGAGATTATGTGTTC
Source organism: Viscum album (assembly GCA_963277665.1). NCBI lineage: Eukaryota > Viridiplantae > Streptophyta > Magnoliopsida > Santalales > Viscaceae > Viscum > Viscum album. The sequence goes on along the minus strand of OY728153.1, from coordinate 390,102,674 downwards.
CTATTGATTCCCAATTGAAGAGTGAGTTGTTTTTTGAGACTCATAGTTCTATGTATTCGATTCATACTATAATATTAATATGTACATATATCTTCAAGAGTAGTTCTGGTAGGATGGAATGAAAAGAGATATTTATAACTTCACCACAAAACTTTTGACATGTCAATAGGTTAAAGCAGAATGAAAATTACCAAAGGTGAATCTTCATCCTTTAACAGTGCCAGAGTGTAAACAGAAAAATATATCCATGTATTTTATGGTGGGACTAGCAAATAATTCTTGAGGTAACAATGCGATTTTGATTATTATTGACCGAATGACTAAATATGCATATTTACTTTATATTTTAGATACTATGTATTTAGATAAAGTTTATAGACTATACCTCAAAGATATAGTCATGTTATATGGAGTTCCTATCTCTATTATATCAGGCCGTGATCTAAGGTTCACTTCTAATTTTTGGAAAGGCCTTTTGAAGTTTTTAAGTACTGAATTAAAATTAAATACTGATTTTCATCCTCAATCCAATAGAAAGAACGAGTAAATAATTTAGACTTTAGAGGATATTCATTTATATTGTTTAATTTATTACCACGTAAGTTGAGATCTATATCTTCATTTAGTTGAGTTTTCTTAAAACAAAAATTTTCATTCTAGTATACATATGACACCTTTTGAGTCATTATATGTAAAGTGGTGTCAAAATCTAGCATTTTGGGATGAAGTAGGTGAAATAAAGTTGACGAGACCATAATTATTATAATAATTGGATGAGAAATTGAATATAATCCAACAAAATACGAGGACAACTCAGAGCAGGCAGAAAAGTTATACAGATAACAGGAGGAAATACCTTTAATTTGAGGTAGGTGATCATGTTTTCCTCAAAATATTTCCATGGAAAAGTGTTATGTGTTTTGGTAATAATGGAAAGATAAGTCCATGGTTCATTGGATCATATAAAATCCTGGAGAAAGTTGGATCAGTTTCCTACTGAGTGTCTTTTCTTTTGAGTTTATCTCAGGTACACAATGTATTTCATGTTTTGATGTTAAGGAAATATATTCCAGGTTCATCTCATGTTTTAATATAGAAATTAGTTTAGTTGGAAGTGAAATTTTTTTATGAGGAAAATCATATTAATATTATTGAACATAGAAAGTAAGTATTGGGGAACAAGGTAATTCGACAATCTAAGGTTTTGTGGAGAAATTATGTGGTTGAGGAAGCAACATGAGAATTTGAAAATTATATAAGGTAAAGGTATCCTCACTAGTTTAATAAGTGAATAAAATTACGAGGAAGTAATTTCCAAAAGTGATGGATAATGTAAAAACCTAAGTACTTATAGAATAATTTATTTTCATTTTGGAATTAAATAGTTAAACTCATTATAAATATGTAAAGTAATTCTTAAAATAAAAAAGGAACTAGTTTTATTAAAATAATTTCTTATTTTTAAATTTTAGAATTTTAATTTTACAAAATTAATTCCTTTATTTAATTAATCAAGTAAAAATAATCTTATAATGATTTTTTTTATCATTTTTTAAAAATATTGATTTTTCAATGAATAGTAAAAAATACCGATTTTTAAAATGTATTTTATTTTAAAGGTAAAATTATTTTTTGTATTACTTTTATATTTTCATTAGTTAAATTTAAACTATAATAATTAAATAATGAATTTTTAAAATGGATTTTATTCTTGAATTTAGTATAAAATCAATTATTTTTAAAAAGGAAAATTTTTCTGAAAAAATATTTTTCATTACGTTTTGTTGGTTTAATTTTAAATTAAATTCTGAAACTTTTGTATTTAAAATTATATGAAATAAATTAGATATTTATAATTAGGTGGTTCAATTTTGGTAATTAATCCCCTTTTATTTTTGGTTAATATAAATAGTGACTATGGTAATATTTATTATCTTAGTAAAGGGTAAAAAGAGTTAATATGGATTAAAAATAAGTAACAAGGCTTTAATTTTTCATCCTAATTATTATTGTATAAATTTAATTAGACCCTTAAAACCTATTTCTTGGAATTTATTTATTTAATGTACAGTGTTATATGAAAATGACTTTGATATTATTAAAATCAAAGAAAGTGAAAAAATGTCACACTCTTATTTTTCATAAGTATAATATTTTTAATATGGTGTTAACTGGAATATATGTTCAACTATAAATTTTATTTTGAAATATAAAACATTTATCTACATCATTGTAATTTATTTTAAATTTTAAGAGATTAAATAATTAACTTAAATGCTTACACAATGTTGATGCAATCATTATTTTATTAATGGAAATATCAAATAAATTTTATTAAAAATATTAAAATATATATAATTTGAGATGATTAATGTGTTGAAAAAAATTTATATAATACCTTGAAATTTTAGTAATATAATTAATTTTTTTTATAATTTTACATGTTGTCTTGATGTTTTTAAAAGGCAAATAATGAATAGTATCAAAATTGACACTAATGATATTTTATTAAAATAATATTTTATTAAATAATTTAAAAATAATAAAAAATGCTAAATAAGAAAAAATAGAATAATTCATGGTTTAAAATATCATAAATTTTCTATTTATAGTTTAATTGACACTTTATAAGTAAAAATCACAACCTTTTCATATTAAAAGTTTTGTTAACATAGTTAAAATTAAAGTAGGTTAAATAAGAGTTAATCAAAATGATAAAGTTTAAATTAAGATACAAATTTGTCTAAAATATATTTTTTGATTATGTTACAACCTTATATTATTTTATATTTTAATTCATGTCCATTTGGTGGTATTTAGATAGAAAATTAATTAATTATAATTTAACCTTTTTGAGAAATTCCAAAAGGGCCCCTAACCTTAATTATAAAAGGGAACCCATTATTCCCATTACTTCAAATTAAAAACCCATTTTTTCAGACAATAACTTTATAAATAATTTCTTATAATCCCTACCCACATTTTTAGGTATTTTTTAGGAAAAATACCATCCTTTGTAGTCTTAAGGTGTTAAGAAAAGGGGGATTTCTATAAAAGAGGTATTGTTTTTATTTTCATGTTTAGTTTTGTTTATTATTCCTAATCCCTAAAACCTTATTAAAAAATTATAAAATAATAAATCTAGTATCCTACATATACTATGATGTAATTATGTTTAGGTATTGAATTATATCCATCTCCACTTCCATAAAATGGGAAAATATTCATTGTTCGTGTGTACGACGGACGACCGCCTCACGAGGTGATGTAATTTGTTTCATAACCCAATATCTGAAGACTAGTTAAAATGGTGGAATTAATGTTTATATATGATATTAATAAAATATTTATAATTATGAAAATATAATGTATCTCTTACATACTTACTATTCCATTTACTGAAAAATGATTACGTCGTTCGTGCGTACATGTGAACTATCACCTCCATAAAGTGATGTGATTTGTTTTTCATCACCATATCACATAAATGATATATATAAGTATATTTAAATAAATAATATGATATATATGATATTATTATAATTATGGAAATATAAAATGATACTTACCTTATTTAAATAATGATCATTGAAAAATGAATATGTTACTCATGCGTACGTACGACCTACCATCTCCATGATTATAATGTAGTTCATTTTTCATAAACCTATTTAATGTTTTTATTTAAAACTATAATTTATTTATAAAAATGATAATTATGTCATGAATATTATTTTTTATATGATGTAATAATGAAATATTTAACCCTATTTAACTTACCAAAGTCATTATGGAGTTATGAACCGAATATCATCAAAACATCCAACGAGAACTTAAATAATTAAGTAATTGTATATAACATGGTAATAAGTGATATTAAAGTAATAATAAACTTAATTTTTTTTAATAAATTATATATTAACCTATGTTTATTAATTAATAATATAAATATTGTACATTATGAGTTATACTGAAGGTAAGGTATTTTATTTAAAAAAAATATATACTCTTTTAATTATTTTTTTAAAAGGAATATTTTTTTAAATTATAAAAAATGAGTTGATTTTACAACTTTCATGACACTGTAATGTTTTAAAGATTACTCTAAAATTATATAAGTTTATTTTCCAATAAAATGTTTTCATTTTTATGTGCGTATCTTTTTAAAAAATAAAAGAGATTACAAAATGGAAATGTTATTTTACTTAAGAATGTTTTTTATGAAAGATTTATGTGTTATGATTATGTTTTGGTTATTGGGAATTATTTATGAGGACGAGTGTTTCCATTATAATTGAGGGTGGGTGATACCTTCATAGCTCTCCAATTTATTGGGTAAAGATATGGAGTTAACTTATTAGGTTTCTAAGGAGATTATGGAATATATTGTAATGTTTATTCCAAATGTAGCAGTGATGGTTACTCCCTATATAGCTGCAAGAGATACAGAATGAATAATAATATGAAAATGATTCCAAAAGTTACCTTTATGATTTATTTATGCTTGTTGTAGATTTTATGGGAAACTTATGATTTCATAAGGTAAGCTAAGATTTTATGTTTTATGGGTGAAAGTTATAACTTTATGAACAGTTTTAATGAAAAATTTATGAGTTTTATTTTTTTCTTCATGTTATCTTATGTAATTTATATGGAATTATTTGGGAAAAAAAGACTATTTCTTGGGTAAGAAAAAGTTTATCTTAAAAAAGTAATTTTTTATAAGTATTTATGGACTAATGATTTATTTATTTCTTTTTATGTCCCTTACTGAGCTTTTGTTCTCACCCCAAGTTTTAAAATGTTTTTAGGGGTTTAAGAGAGAGTAAGAGGAAGGATGAGGTCATGAAGAAAATTGTGAAGATTTATCATAAAAAGAAATCATGTTTTATTTTAATTAATTTTGTTTTATAAAAAAATGGATAATGTATAGAAGTGTCCACTTATAATGTATGAGCTTACTTTGTAAGTTTTACCCTGATTTTCTAAAACTCTAAACCTAAAAGAACTTTTGGAATGAAAGAAAATAAATTATAGTTAAAAGTTACTAGAATATGTAATATTTAAGGCCAAGTCCTTATAATATTAATTAGTATTGATTAATAAAAAAATAAACATTTAAAAAATAATAAAAATTCGTAATATTTATTATTAATTTGTAAAAAATTATTTTGAAAATTATTTTAAAAATTGTAATAATTAATAATAACTATTAATAACAAGTAATAATTAGTAAAAAAATTAATTATTAATAATTAGTGAAAGATATAGTAAATAAAAAAACAATAATAATTTGTAATAATTATTGAAAAATTATTAGTAATTTTGCTATTAATTAGTAATAATTAGTTAAAAAATATTAAATAGTAATAATTGGTAAAAAATAAATATTAAAAAATATTAATAATTAGCCAAAATATTAAAAATTAGTAAAAAATATTAAAATAATAATATAAATTAGTAAAAATTAGTAAAAATTAGTAAAAATTAGTAAAAGCTAGCAACAATTAGAAATAATTAGTAATAATTAGAAATAATTCATAAAAAATGGAAAAGAATTGTAAATAATTGGGGAAAATATAAAAAATAGTAATAATTAGTAATAATTAGAAATAATTAGTAATAATTAGCAACAATTAGTAAGAAATATTTCTTATGAATTGACTATGTTTTATTATTTATTAAGTATTTTATGAATTTTGTTCTAGCCTCTAATTTTCTCATATCCCTCTGATCATCTCTCTAGAATTATTTTTTTTCTATCAAATTAATCATAAATAATATTTCTTATGAATTTATCATATCTTATTCCTAAATTATTACCTTCTTTCGGATTAATCATAATCATTATTTCTTATAATTTTTCATGATTTATTACTTATTAAATAATATATGTATTTTTTATCTAGTCTCTAATTTTATAATATCCCTCATACCATCCATCCACGATCATTCATTTCTATCAGATTAATCATAACTAATATTTCTTTTTAATTATTCATATTTTGTTCCTTAAATTTTAATATGTGTTGTTAATTAGTGTTATCTAGTGTTAATTAGTAATATTTAGGGATAATTAGTAAAAATTAGTGAAAATTAGTGAAAATTAGTAATAATTGGAGAAAATTAGTAAAAACTAGTGTTATATAATAATAATTAATCTTAATTAGTATTAAATAATTTATATATTATTCTAATCACTATTATTTTTTAGAAAAAATATGGACCCAAGAAGTATACACTGGTTTTTATTATGAGATCATGATTAGATAAATCATTATAAAAACTGAAATGGTTGTGGTATAAATCATGTCAATTTTAGAAAGTGTTGGAATGGTTTAGACTGATATTTGTATGAAGTTAGACCAATTGTTGGTATCCCATACTACACACAAGGCCACAACTCCCTCCATTTGAGAAGACCCGCGACACTGATTGGGTACTGTAGCAACTCTGACTGACATATAGTAGAGCTAATTGGTGACATCAACATGGAACTATAACAGTATAGACTTACTATAGAAGAATGTGATAGTGGTAATATAGCTATGAAAAGTTACTTCCATCGATACTATGACATCTTGGACCTTGGTTGCTATGACACTTAGCACAATGGACTTACTATGTGGGTACTATAGCAACATGTGTTACTATTCACCAAATTTATTTTCAGGCTCATTTAAGCTAGGTCTTTATATACTCTAAAATTTTATCCTGTAATCTTGTTCCCAAACACAATGAAGTGATTATGCCTCTCCATGGACATAGGGATTATTACAGAACCATGTAAATCGATGTGTTCATCTTCTTCTTATTAATTTATTTTTTCCCTTTTACTCTTCTTCTGTGAATCATATATCCTTTATTACTCAATGAATTTACATAATATTAATCCTTATTTTTTTTGACTACGATTGAATATTTATTTCACTAAATCAACCATTCTAAATAAATATAAATAATATCACAAAAGGTATAATTGAAAGAGATGGACCACTAATAGTGATCTCAGGCATTTAGATAAAATATTTCATCTATTTATTAACTTATATTACCTTTTTAAAAACTATAAATAAAAAATAGGTGGTCTTGGGAGAGATCACAATTGGATAAAGTGTAGTATTTTTGGTACCTTTCATATTGGTTTGATTTATTAGCTCATCACATGTTAGATGTCATTCATATTGAGATGAATTATTTTTATAAAATATTTTATATCATTTGGGACATATTTGGTAAAAAAAAGATAATATAAAGGCATGATTATATCTTTCCCAAATTTGAAGGTATCTTGAACTTGAGTTAATTGAAAATGAAAAATCAAAGAATTTAATGAATACAAAATAATTTTAAGCACTTCCTAAAGAAATTAAATTATTATTCTAGTAGTGGATTATAGATTTTATGCTACCGGATGACTATTTCTCTAATTTTTCTCATTATATTAGAAATAGTCATATTACCTGATAAAAAAGTCATGATTTTCATGTCACAATGGAAATATTATTGTTTATTGGACTTAGAGGGTTGATGAATTCTTCAATTAGGTATATTTTGAAAAAAATATCATATTTTTACAATTAATTTGTGTAGAAGTAATAGACAATTACGCACTGATTATGTTGAGAAAATTTATTATAATTTTATGTAAATTGGAAACATTTTCTCCACCGACCTTCTTTGATTGAATGAAACATTTAATATTAAATTTTCTATATGAAGCTAAATGCGTATGGATGATATAGTTTTAATAGATTTACCCATATGAGAGATGCATGAAAAATTTAAAGAAGAAGGCATGTAACAATGCACCATTTGTAAGGTGAATTGTATAAGCATATTTTTAGGATGAAATTTAAAATTTCTTATCTTATTAGTTTCAATTTGAATATCCTTAAAAATATAATTGAATGGGTTATAATAAGGGAAATATCTACATTTTAATAGACCATATATTTTTAGTATTTAATCAACTAGATCTTGGTTTTAGTGGTTATCATGAATGATGCCTTTTAAATGAAAAAAACATAGAGCTACTACGTATATTATACTCAATTGTAAAGAAATAAAACAATTTGTGAACTAAGTGATACTTTTACCTATTTTCAACAATATTTTTTAAAATTAAATTTATATTAATTATTTTTTAGATTATACGATTATTATATAAAAAAATTCACACAAATCACACCAGCTTCTCTTAGAGAATTTTGAAAATGTATTTTTCATTATTGGATTCAAGGACCGGTAAATTAAATTGTTTATAGTCGAACATATGGAATAAATTTGTTAATATGTATTTTTTAGTAATTTTTTAATTTTTCCTACTATCAAATGATGGAAATAGAATTGATAGTAGATTATGTGCACTGAGTAACCCACCTTCCAAATTGGTTAAATCTTATAATATGTATGTGGTTATTGGATTTTTATTTCTTACATGCACATATGGTGAATAAAAAAATCATTGAACAATAGTGTTTGTTTGAAAGGATCCCATAAAAAAACGTAGTTGAATTTTATAACATGAAGGATTAAATAATTGAGATATCTTATTTAAGAAATAATTACGTAACAATGTTTAAATGTCATTGATTCGATACTAATCAAAGGTTATGTTTTCATCTATGAGATGGAATGGTTGATAGTTAGTATAAAATTATTCTTGTAATAAATGAACCATTTATGTTAGAAATTTAATAAAATAATGTTTATTATTCAAATTACTATTAAACTTTATGATATTTAATAGACTTGTAGAGTGTAATAAAAATGAAATATCTTGAAAATTATTTTATAGAAAATAGAAGTAAATCCGTTGAAGTGAAAGATATTAAACTTTTTCAAGATACATATGTATATATTTATTTTACCACAAGAGATACAAATATCCATGATGAATCCCTATAGTTAAGGGTTGATGGTGTTGATAATGTTGATGATTTAACCAATGAATTTGAAATCAAAAGGGATGATGAAATTGAAGCGTATCTGGTAATTGATGATGTTGAGGAGGAATACAAAGATATTGACATCAATGAATATTAATAATATCATATTACATTATTATATATAAATTTATGTGTTTTTTATATATGATAACTGTATTAACAATTATTCATTGGAGACATTATTTTTTTGTTTCAAATTTCTAGAGAATATATGGATGAGAAATTTCATGCCCTCATAAATGCTGATCTTCTCTATAATCACTATAATGACCCATAATATAACCCATATGATGATTCCACTGCACCATTGACTATTTGGGGTTGAGACCAAGTGAGAAAAGTGATTCCAAGCCCTAGTCCCAAGTGACATCCCTCTATTGATTTCAATCCACACTTGTAGTGGTATGTTAAATTATGTATTTAATTTATTTTCATTAATTTATTTTATGTATTAATTGTTTTATTATATATTATTTTTTGCACATTTTTTTATATATAGTTTTTGGGAAGGTGGGTGTGAATCTACAAAATTATTTTTCTAGGCCATGGGTGTCATGGGATAAGATTCCCATCTATGTTCATCATTACATGTTCCATCATTAAATGATATGTAAATAAATAATTTTAATAAAATTTATTTAATTATTAACTTGATATTATTAATTATGTTTAGGGTTTATAATCTCCAGTTGATTTTAGTTTGAGAACCTCCATCTGAGAGGCACAAGAGATTTATATGCCTGAACATTTTCATCAATTTTTACAAAATCTTAGAATGATATCCATGGATAAGGTTTTAGTAATAGTTTTTGATTAGTCTTACTTTTATCATAAACTTGAACACATCCCAACCTAGTCTTAGGATAGATTGTGATCCTACTAGATATGAGAGTATTTTTAGAGGAGTTCATCATCAGGTCAAGAAAACTAGGGAGACAGGAGGTCACACACAAAATTCAGAGTCATGCATTTGGTATTCATGGATGATATATGGTAAGATTTTTTTTATAAGTTCATATTTAATTTCCATGTAGAATTATTATTTTATATTTATATAGGACACTTTTGATATCAATGTTATGGAGTTTGATGTTTTCAAGAGGATATATATTGATCCTATTATATGAGAGATCACTTGTGATATAGAGCATCAGATTATGGTTAGTATTTTTTAACAGTAATATAAATTATTTGTTTAATATTTTAATTTGAAATTTTATTTGAATGAGACTTATAATGTTGTGAATTCTCAAGCATGGGAGATTCAGACTAAAACTAAGGGTGATACCTCCTATGATTCAAGTTTATAAGAGGAATATTGGATGTGGGAGACAATGAATGGTATTGAAAAAAGGTAGGTGATCAACTTTGGTTCATGATTAATGACTTTAAGTTATTATGGTGATGTTGTGAGGTAAATGGATAGCTTGAAGGGAGATGGTGAAGAGTCATCATCAGTTGAAATTTATGGAAAGATATTGAAAGCTTGAGATGATATTATATAGTTCATGCATAGAGAGTAGGAAGAGTAGATTCATAAGGAGGCATGGAATAAAGAAAAGTGTTAGTAGCATGACCATATGATAGAGTACATTCAATGAATTGTATATAGTTCAGGGATGAAGTTTCATCCACACAACCCTTCAGCTAACCCCTACCCCACAATAACTTTATGATGTTTTTTTGATAAACATATTATGTGTTAAATGGTTATTATATTTTTTTGAAATTATATATATATATATATTATTTTTTATTTTATATGTTTTTTTGATGAGTAATTGATTCCATCAAAAATATGTTTTTTTGAAAAAATTAACCATCCATTGAAAATATATATTTTTTGTGATGGATAGCTAATCCCGTTACAAATATTATTTTCATTTTCATTTTCTATTGAAAAAAATTATTAAGGATGAACATAAATATCAGTTGCAACAAGTTTTTTTTAGGATGGGCCATCGAGAAAAAAGCTTATTATGATTCCATTTTCTTCCATGGGTAATTTGTGATGTAATCACTCCATGAATGATTATGTGATGGGATTCCATTAAAAATGAATATTTTTAATGGGATTATATAAAAAATTACCTATCAATTTTTTTTCCTATTGTGATTATTTAAAAGTCTCAAGATGAAAAATCTTGGACATGCCATAAATATTTTGGGAATGAAGATTGAGAGAGATATAGATGTTAGTAATTTGGTTCTATATCAAAGGGAATATATTTGAAAGTTCATTGAAAGGTTTTGGATGACTAGATGCAAGACAGTATCAAATCAATTGGTTGATCACTTTATATCATCCAAGTCAAAGTTACTTAAAATAGAATATGGGGTCTAGTACATGGTGGAAGTTATATTTTCATCATCCATTGGTAGTTTGATGAATGAAATGATGTGTAATTGATAGAACATTGAGTTTTTATAGGAATTGGTCATCCATTTTATAAAAAATTTTAGGAAGGGAACACTGGGAGGTTGTGAAATAAATCATCTAGTACTTGAAGGGATTAGAGGATAAAACCTCATTCTTGGAGAAAAATGATCCATTTTAAGGATAAATAGAAATAAACTTTATTGGTCATTTAAAAACCCAAAATAGAACCACTATATTAGATTTTATCGATAGATTAATTACTGTAAGCTTGATGTTATGTCTATAATAAATGGTTACTTTTTCCATAATGGAAGTTGAGTACATAGACACAATAATGGTGGGTAAGAAACTGATATGGATGATATTATTGCTAAAGAAACTCATAAATTATAGGATGGTGGAGTATTATTCTATGATAATCAGAGTGAAATTCACTTACCTCATAATTTGGTGTTTCATTCAAGGATGAAACACATTGATTAGAAATATCACTTCATATGGAATTTACTAGGGGAAATGGTGTTATAGTTATAGAAGATGACTAATAAGAAGAATTTAATAGATATGTTCATTGAGATTTTATTATAATAAAGTATGAGGAAACACTATGACTCAGTGGGACTTGGGAGAATATGAGGTGATGATTAACAATGAATGATGTTTTTTGTGGAGGATGAATAATGAACCAAAGTATTGGAGAGTTTCCATAGAGTTTCTTGAACCGGTGTTCAAGTTGGAGATTATTGGGATGTAAATATTGTTCAAGTTATGATTATATCATGGAATAGAGAATAAATAGATGATAAATAATTATTGATGGTCCAAGTAGTGGAAAATAGATCTTTAATGTATGAAAGGTTAATTAGATAATGGAATCATATGATGGGCATGTGGAGTGGTCAATTTTCGTAGAAAATGATTTAAAAAAGTCACAGATTAGTCCTCACAGTTTTGAAGAATAGGTCTGAGTATCTTGGTTTGTTCATCAACCAAAAGTTGGGACTCATATTATAATTATATAGTCAACCATTAATCACCATGGATCAATGGTGGGAATTTCCCAAATATCATAGGCTGGTGTAACTATATGACTAACTGGGACTGATTATATAAGTGGTTGGGACTACAACATGTGTAGTGTGATTTTTTGGAGATTAGTGATCTATGTGGTTGAATATTCACAGTGATTTTAAATCTATATATCTTCTATTATAAATGGAATATAGTATTGTTTCTCCCATGTATACAGGATTTAATTTCCAAACCATGTAAAACCATAGTGTTCAACTTTCTTTACTTTGTTTAATTTATGTTTATATTGAATGTTTTACATTATTTGTGCGAGTTAGCTTGAATGTGTGTGAATTTGGCTTGGTGTAGTGATTAGGGTGAAAGGCCTTCCTATATTTTGGTACACCAACATTGAAGGAGTCTCTCCAAAATATCTTTTTCCGTTATGTTTATTATTAGAGAGATAATAACTAGTGACCAGGCATTGTGCAGATTCAAATAAAAATGATGTATCATATTCGATGAAAAAAATAATTTCTATATCCACTAATATTTTATTTTTTTTATAAACTACATTTTTTGTTTAATAAATAGAGAAATACACACATTTAATATACCATACTTCTAAAGGAATTAAAAAAACATCCCATTTTTTTATATAATTCCATTTTAAAAAATTAACCACTTAATTAAAAAATCAGTTTCATTTTTAATCATCATTATATATTTCTTGAAAATTTTCAAGTCCTATGATTTAGTTTAAATGAATATCATAAATTTAATATGTGTTATTTCATCAATAAAAGTGGTGAAATAATTATATCCATTTACAAACTTCTAACTCTTTGGGTCGAAAAAATCATTGCATATGAGCTTAATAGTCCTTTGATTTAGGATTTAAAATTCTTTATGATTTTTTAACCATTTTCCTTATGTTTCATGTCTCATATAAAGAAATTATATCCCTTTTTAGTTTTAATTTTTCTGGATAACATCTTCTTAAATAATTCATCTCAAGTTCTTTTATCCAAGATGCACAATGCTTTGGTTTCATTGTGTGTTCTCATCATTAATTCTAATGCTGCATGAATTATGTTTTCCTTCCACTTGAAATAGATTAATGAAAATATAGTACCTTACTATAACAAGGATGAAAATGGGTACCTAATTACGAGGTACCTGACCCTACTCAACCTAATAAAATAGGGTTCTAGTAGATTCTAATCAGATTCAGGTACAGTTTAGGTATGTATGATAGGGTACCTAGAGCCTGAATTTGTTTACACACACACACACACATATATATTATTAAATATTTTATAACAATATATGAAAAAAACATCACACCTCCCCATGATCTGATTTGATCCAATCCCATCACACCTCCCCATGATCCCATCCCATTGCACCTCCCTATTTCATCATGCCTTCCCATCTCATCCATCACATGCCTCCTCATACCAATCCATCACACACCTCCCAATCCAACCCCAATTTAATTATTTCATATCACACACACACGCACACACACACACAAAGATATATATATATATATTTTAAATTTATCATATATAATCATTACACATCAGGGGTGTGTATAATTATAACCAGACCATCTATCCTCTCAAATCATATAATCATTATAGATGGTGTTTTTAAACCATTATTTAATTTTAATAAAAATTTAATTAAATAATAATAAAATCACTTTATATGAATCATATATTTAATATATAAAATAATAATTATAATTTTATTAAATAATTAATAAACAATCTAGGGTTTTATATGGGTACTATATTTTTTATTTAGATTTGGGTTTGAGTGTTCATTTTTTTTATTAAACGGGTTCGGGTTTGGGTTCAATTATTAAAATTTTAAATGGGCTCGGGTTCAGGTAGCCCAAAAATCATGGGTACTCAATACTTTTCCATCCTTATCCTATAATATCTTAATAATGAATTAGTTATTTTAAAATATGATATTATTTTAATTGTTACATAACATATAAATACTTGGTATGTTGTCGTTCAAACCATTAACAAAAAATAAACTATTTTATTTATTTTCATTCTTTCTAATTTGGGAATTATCAGAACCTTTAATCTTCAATAATCCATCAATTCTAGAAATGACCACCCATCTATCATAATTTTGAATTAATTTTAAGAATACAAATAATACCCATTATACTAGTTCCATTGTTCACTACCATTATGTACTCCAAGTCATCAATCCTTTATTAAATAATTTTCATATTAAACTTTTATTTAGTTTCACTATTAGAACTTTGAGACACTTATTTCATGTCTAAACTTGTTGGTCACACACTCACATGTTTTATAAATGTTTTTAAACATTTTATTCACCTTGATCCTTTATTTCACATGTTTTTGATACAATTTACTCAAATATTATACCACTATATATATATATGTTTTATTGATGATTACTCACTAACAATAGACAAGAAAACCAAAATTCCTCAAATAAAATTTGTTATATTCAAAAAAATATTGTTTTTAATTTCGAACATTTTTAGTTATCTAATAGTCATGTATTATCAAACCAAAATTTGAGGAGTAATAATCTAATCTTAATGAATTTGTTTTTTTTCATAATTTCTCAATCTCCAAATTATAGAAGTTTTTCACTTTTCATCATACATAAAACCAACATTATTAATAATAATAATATTATCACATCCACACAAATAGAGATATATATATATACATATACATATGTATATGTATTTAAATATGTATTTGTTAATTTATTTATGTTTTTATATTTAATACTTATAAAAAAATGCTATACATTTCACACCAATAAAACTCTTTTAAATAAAAAAATAAATTTCATTCTTATAGTTGAAAAATTAATTTACCAATAATAATAATAATAAATTTTTATATTATTTAGAAGGTTCCCATTTAAATAAAACAAAAGCTATAAAATTATAAAAATGAAAAAAATACACCAAGAATTGCAAAATTTCCACTATAAACAATTTAATTCACTTAAAAACCCAACCAATGCCACTTACTAAATCACTTGGATATTTATCGATCATCATATTGTCACTAATATAAAACTTTTATTCAAAAAAATTAGTATAACCCTTGTGTACTTCTATACATCATAACAAACTAATAAAAAAAATAATGTTAACATACACTTTGGTTTCCAAAACACCAATGTAACATGCCGACCCAAAACACCTATCTGAGATAAATGGCTACATGGCCTTGAGTGAACCTCTCTGTATACTAGAGGATACTGACCAATGGTAATAGCCTAATCCACGAAATGGAGAGACTATTCCCTCAAATCAAAGTCATATAACACAACAAAAATACCCAAAACATCCACAATACATAATATGAGTATGCATAATCAAATGAACACAATGATATAATATATGGAATGTTTCATACATAGAGATGGTCATCCAAAACATAAGTTGATTTCCTACTGGGCGGATCCTATATAAAAAATATAAAAATAGAAAAATATTCACACAATACCTACTATCATCCCTATGAATCATCCCAACATCCAATACCCATCAAGTTGCTCCAACTTGATCTGCTACACAACACATGGTCTGACCTGAAAGTAGATATAAGGTTTTCATGTGCACCAGAGTGCATGTGCAGTATGAGAGCATATAACTCCATATAATCTCATAAAGAACACCTAATATATCCCATCATATGTGTGCATATGAATGATAAAAATAAATATATAATTAAACATGATTTTCGAGTCATCATATACTAACTTGACCACCATGACACTTGATGAGGTACACAGGACCATCAAATACCATGTGCAAACTATGAAAACATGATTCCCAACCATACCTGATTTGGAATAATGATGGAATCCTATTATTTCTTCACAATATAATATCTATAACCAAGACCTTACTCAAATAATCAAGGTAGGAATCATCCAAGACGTCAACCAACTGTCCGAAGGGATTGGGTAAAGTTATATATCCAAATCCCAACCAACTAACTTGAATTTAGGGGTGCACCCAAGTGGAAAATACCTAAAATACTATATAAAAAACCTAGGATAAAATCTAGGTGTGAATGAATTTACATTAAATTTTAGTCGGTACTATATAGGAGTATTGCAATAATAACACTATTCACTCGATTTGGGCTTTTAGGCCATGGTTTTTGGCCTTAAGAAAACTAGGCCTCTAGGCCATCATAGACCTTTGGTCCATTGAGCCACCATGGACATATATTATGAGTGGTGTATCTAAGATCATCCTTAGTTGATGGAATTATATAGAGTGATGAAAAGTCACCAATGATGTGACTAGAGTGGACTAGGATGGAAAAGGAAATAACCCTTAGGTTTAAGCCTCATACACTTATATGTGGGGAAAGGAAAATTCCAACTATATTGTTAGGTGGTGAGAAGAAAGTATACAATAATATATGGTGTTGTGGGGGAGGTGTATTTATATCTTCCAATATATAAAAAGGCCTCTATGCTACTGCACCTTTGATCCATGTACTATGGGCTTTCAAGCTATGTAATAGTTACCTCTTATCTCATTTAAAAAAATAATATTATCAAAATAAAACATATTCAAGGCCAACCCACTACCTTATCACTTGAGGTAGGGTCCATAATATACATCTCACATTATTCCATAACCTAGTCCCCTCACTCGGGGTGGTCCACTCTCACAAATAAATCCTTCTCACTCAAGGAGAAGTATAAACTTCATGAACATGAGGAATCTGTCTCAAAAATGGTAGTATATATAATGACATATCACTCTAGTATGGTACAATACTCAAGATCCCTCTACCCCACCAGGGCTATTACCTATCACAATCCCACAATTAATCACACACATACAAAATCAGACAAGGTTTGTATCCCATCACACAACTCACCAGCTCATCAGTAGAGTTCTAGTCACTCAAGACATAAATTTGAACCTCTAAGAATATATTATCGTTCTTGTCTGGGTATCCACTGTGGTTATTTTGAATCTTTATAGTCTCTACTTTTCGATTCCATTACATTTTCATCAACCATCAGTGGAACTGCTACCTATAGGCTCCTCATACTTGAACCACATGGCATGGTCTAACCCTTTTAAAACCCTCATCACTCCTTGTACCACTACCTAGGGACCTCCCCAAGATATCTCACTCTAATAACCTTGGATTCCTAATTATAAGTCTCAAACAGTTCCCATGAACCACACCCAGTTCCCATCTCATATATTTTAATGGAGACCTCTCATCCTGTCACATAGAGGAGACCCTTCTCTCTGATACACATTAAGACCCATATGACTTAATTTAATCAACCTACACAACAAGAATCTCCTCCAACCTAAGAAGGGAGTTTATAAACACTCAATATATGTATGTACATCTCACTCATCCTCACCTGACCTAGTCTCCTCATGCATTCCCACTAGCCCTAGGATCTGAACTTTGTCTATCTCACATCACCACTAATATTTCAAGTCCCACATAATTCCTCATTTAAACTAAATAGTAATTCATCCCATTTTAAACATACTCATTTGGAAATCCTAATTTACCCCAAGGGATACAGAGCACTTAATACAAGAATAGAAGGTTGAACTATATCCTAGTTCTTTTACCTTGGAAACCCTCCATTCAAAATTACCATAACTGAACCCATGAAATTATTTAGGCATGAATGGTCATATGTAAACAATAATATAAAATTTTATTATAGGGGACACATACCTTGATCATAGAGTTAACCCCTAGTGAAGAACCACTGAGATTCATCCTACCTCATTTATGCTCCCAAGCACCTATCTCATGCGATAAAACATAAATAATTAATTATAAAAATTTATAACTAATTATTAAATTTAATTTAAATAGGTATATTCCTTTTAAAACTCACCACGTATCATTGTCTCACTAAAATCACTTAGGATAGTGTGTGCTCCACCTTCTAGGATCTCCTCTGACCAAGAAATATGAAATCTATATTATTATCGCTTGATTCCACCATGATCTAGTAGCATTTTCACTAAAAACCAAAAAAAGTTCATCTAAAATTAGAGGGTTGTAATAGAAATTAAAATATAAGGATATGAGAAGAAAAATATACTTGGAACAACCGCAAAAATTCCATAAGATGAGGAATCCATGGGAGGAAGGTGAAGGGGTGGTATGTCCAAATGGCCTCTCTTGTTGCCTATGATCCTTTAAAATTCAAGGGGGGCTAGGAAAAACATCAAGTTACTAATATTACCCCTTTTAAATAAACCACCCAAAGCTTGGTCACGATGTGACCAAGAGGGTTGTAGTGTGACACACACCTTTTCCTGAAAAATACACAGTGCATCCCGATGTTGTGACACAACCACCCCAAGAAGAGGTTTTGGCCCTTATTCTACCTTATTTGTGGTGTTTCATTCATTCCTAACTATGAAAACCCCCTACCATAGTCTATCAGAATGAAAAATATTAATGTAACATCATTTCATTAAGGCCTTTGAGCCCTTCTCTACCACTCACCTGAGCAATCAAACCACTAACCAAGGCACTTTTCCCATCCAAAAAACATCTTACTAAGATTATTCTATTTTAATATTCATAATAAAAATCCCATTTTATTGAATAACCCTTACCTTAGAATAAAAAAATTTAGACTTCCTTGAAAAGTAACAACTCAAAAATCTACAGGGAATTAAAAACTCCCCACCATAATGCTTCTCGTCACTGAGAATCCATGGTAGTTCTAAAGCCATATTTCCCAACCTACCATAGTTTTCAATTCACAAATAACTTTTCATGTTCCATATCTAAATATCAATTATTCTTTTACTATGAAAATCCACCCATCAAGTGTACTATCACAGGAAGTTGAGCCACCCGCTTTCCACCAATGCTAGCACCGAGATGATGCTCACCACATTTGTCAATCCTAAGACACCATAATGTCTTTGACCAATACATCCCAAGGATCATGGTTCTTCACACCATAAATATTCACTTAAAAATAGTTTTATTCTGAACTATGGTTCTCCCCACCATAGGAATTTCCTAACCAATTCCATTCTTGTTTTCTAGCAATACGCTTGATGAGGTTTCCCACTCACTGCATCCAAATCTGTACAAAAACAACAGTTGGTCCTCCTTTGGATGAATACTTCCAAAAATTATTAGTATCACTTATCTACATGCTACCACATCACTCGATTATAATTACTTAACTCACATAGACATCATGATACTATCTAAAACAAACACACCAAATTTAAAATCTGACTTATGGTGTAGTTACATAGTTGAATACTCAACCAAACCATCCAAACATTTCACATTTTTCATGTGTACCAATTCACATTTGATCCAACTCACCCTCAGATAACTACAACTATCCAGAGCCCGATGCCAACACACCAACTCCACCTGACACCACTTCTGAACCCTGAATCTTGTATTTACTGAGGAACCAAATAAAATTGTATCTTCATACACATCACTATCTCAATGTCATTTAGACTATCAAGAAACTGATCTCACCACAATAACAACCCATCCAACATGAGGGTCATATACCCATAACCAATACAATGTTTCTCACCATAGGAATATCATTATACTCACCTTACTGATCCAAAAAACCAATATCCATGACCCACACTCTATCCATTACCAAATGTAATAACTATACATGAAAATCCGGGTCACACCCAAGAATTAACAAAAACACCAATCCTCACCCATATGGAAATCCTTATACCGCTTCTCAAGAATTGACCTCAATGGTCCCATTGCTACACTACTTTGCTTCTCTTAAGCCACACTCACCCATCTTGACAACCCCTATCAAGGATCAAATCTCTAAGAAACCATGCTCACTCACATATCACCACCACACTACCATTGTATCACTTCTCAATTTTATCCACAACCCAAAAAATTCTCAACGAACCCACACATGGTCCATTCACTGATCCATAAACCAAATGATCACCACACACACCCATAACATACCTAGTCTCACACACCAAATTTTTTCCCAAAAATCCACATCAACACCCAATATACTTCTTAAGAGGTAGAGTAAACTCTATAATAACCCTCTCCCAGTTTCTTACCTACTATCTAACTTGATCTCAACCAAACCCAATGAGTGTACTCTCCCATACTACCCACTAAATAAACCCAAATCATGATCTAATGAGTCATGGACCATATAACCTAGGCTCACACACATAACTTAATGATCATTCTACTCATTTATAAAAATCTTGTCTAATATCCAAAGTCATATCTCTTATTCCAAGGATAACCGAATGATTATACACCACCCAAACATCACTCAAAAACCATGAGAATATACCCCATTCTCACACAAATAAATCAAAAATCACAAAAAAACTCCAAGACTTAGAATCCAAAAAATACTTCCCTCTTAACTAATCTAAACATCAAAAACACTATAAACACCATGCATCCTAAAAGGACAAGGCATTTAACATACCTTTCCCCAATCATCTAGTTTAATTAAATAGAATTCCACCAAGAATCTATATTGGAAAAATCCATATATATTGTTAACCCTTTATGTAATTGAACTTGCATCATAAAGGTAAATTGTTCCCATAAAAAATCATCTCTTTGTAATTCAGTTCCTAAACCAAACCCATCAGGCTTCCATCACTGATGAAATTAGTGTTACAATGACCCGCTAAGGGTCTCTACATACCTCACATAAAGGGACCATATACTAATCATCAGATGATGCCTAACCATAAGATTCACATGACTTGTCATTATAAAACCACACATTAGTGAAAACATGTTCCAATTGAGTATAATTCAACAAATAAGTTATATGTGAAAACCCCATATAATTTGTTGTTGAAACTTTAAAAAATTGAACCACTTATCAGTAAAATCAATCATACACAAGCATATTTATGTCATGTGAATCCTATATTCCAAAAATAATACATATATATAAGCTTATTTATAATGGGATAAGATCCAAAACCATGAAAAAAAACTTTCAGTAAATGTATCATATTTCATTAAACATCCCAATCATATCATTGAAAACCGAAAATAACAATCCTATCACCCTAGAAACCCAAAGCTACCAATGAAAATGTGTTTACAATACACTAGTCCGAGGTCCCTCATAAGTTCCAAAACATTACAAGATCACCTCTCTACCATATCACCAAATAGTAAGACAAAATCAAAATATTTGATACCACTTGTAAAACATTGACTCAGAATACCTATATGATTTAGAGGGATAAGCGACCTTAAGCATGCCTCCATGTATTCCATAGGCTTCTGACTAGTTGTGAGGGCCTAATCCATTAAATAGAGAGAATAATTCCTCAAATCATAGTCATAAAATATGGAAAAAATAATCAAAATATCCACAACACATAATTATAGTACACATTATCAAATAAAAACAATGTTATAATAGATAAAATGCAACATATAGACACACAATCATGAAAAACATGCTTTGATCACCCAATTGAATAATTCTATCTACAAAATAAGAAAGAGATTAAAATATTCATATCACACCTACTAATATCCTCAAGCCTTATCCCAATCTCTAATACCCATTGAGCTTCTCCCACCTGATCCACTATAAAACATGTGCTTTGAATTAAAAGCAGAGATAAGTTCTGCATGTATAATCGATTACCCATGCATGATGTGATAATATAACTCAATATTACTCAACAAGAACCCCAAATATAAAACATCATTTTAATGTGTATGCATGAGGAAAATAAACACATAACTAAACATTATTTTCATGTCATCATGTACTAACCGGGACACCAAGGCACCCGATGAGGTACACATGCCCATCAAGCCATCATGTGAAAAACATGTCATCATGATGCCAAACCAAACCTGCTTTGAAACCGTGTAGGAATCTCATCATCACCTCACACAATCAAAACCATAACCCAAACCATAACTGAAGACTTAGGATATGAATCATACAAGACCTTTACCCATTATTGAAAGGGATAGGGTATGGTCCTATGTCCAAATCCCGACCCACTACCTTATCATTTGAGGTAGGGTACATCATACATGTTTCAAATCATAGAACTGCCTAGAAATCTCACTTGGGGTGGTCCACTATCATGTCCTAATCCTTCTCACTGAAGGGAATTCCCAAACTTCATGCACACGAGAAAATTTTCTCACCCATGACAGTTCAGCTAGTGCAATTTCACTCATGGTGGGGATAAGCATCAGGATATCTCTAACTAGATCCATAACCAATCAAAAGTATAAAATAAAGCACACACATGGTTCACAACCCATAACATAGCTCACAAGATTGTCCATATAGTTATAGTCACTCAAGACCTAGCCTCACACTGCAAATCACATATCATCTCTTTCATAAGGGAATACAATAGGGTCCTTGTAACCCATTATGGTATCTGATTGTCAATACCATATCATGATTGTCACCTGTCAGTGAAACCATTACTTGTAGGATCCTATGACCCAGACCTCAAGTAATATTCCAACCTTATTAAAACCCTCATCACTCATAGTCACACAATCTATGGACCATGCCATGTTACCCTTCTTTAATCCCCTTGGAGAACTAATGATAATTCTAGAACAGTTCCAATGAAAACACCTAGGTCCTATGTAAAATCTCCCAAGGAAGATCAATTAGCCAATCACCTAGAGAAAACCCCTCTACATCATATTTTTCAATACTCAAAGTACTTATCTTATTCACCCCACACACCAATACTATCCTCTGACATCAGGAGAGATTTCCTTGACACCCAGAAGACATACAACCATATCACTCATCATAACATGGACTATGGATCTCATTCATAAACACTAGACCTTGGAACCCAACATAGGCTATCATGAATCTCAACCCATACCATAAAACATACCCAAGTCCTCAGGTCAACCTAACTGGAATATTCATACCTTGGAGTCATAATTTCCAAGTGATCATAATTTACCCCAAGTTCTACAGAGCACTAAATCCAAGCATAAGAGGATGAACACCATATCATCTCTTCTACCATAGTCAACCTTAGTCCCTAATTCTCATACCAAAAACCATGTAATTATAGAGGTTTGAACACTCATACATAAACAAGCATATGAAATTGTATTATAGGGGAAACTGACCATGACCATAGATTTATCCCCTCACCAAGCCCCATCAAGCCCCGTATAATATTTTACATGCTCCTAATCACCTATCTCATAAAATAAAACATAAATAAATAATTATTAAATTTAATTTAAATAGTAATATTCATCTAAAAACTCACCATGTAGTGTCTTCACACTAAAATTGCTTCTGATGGTGTGCACTCCACCTTTTGGGATCTCCTCTAATGAAGAACCATGAAATCCATAACTTTCCTACCCAATTCCACTATGATATGATGAAATTGGAACCAAAACCCTGAAATGGGTTTTCTAAAATAATAAGGATACGATGAAAATCAAAATGAAAGTAGTGGAGAGGATAAAAATACCTAGAACCATTATAAAAGTTTCTCAAGAAATCCCCCCCTCCAACATGGGGGATCCATGAGAAGAAGGGGAAAATGGAGGTCTTCCTGAATGGCCTCTCCTAAAGACTTTTCTCCTCCAAAAATTTAGATGGGGGGATGAGTAAATTATTTTTCTTCGATAATTTTTTTAAAAAAAGAACCCAAACCTCGGTTATGGTGTTACACATACCTTCATCCAAAAAATTTATAGCGTAACCTTGGGCCACGATGTGTCCACCCCAAGAAGTTGATATATCCCTTATCCCACCTACTTAATGGAGTGTATCTCATGTTTCAGTCTTCTATAGTGTAACCTATGTGTCATGATGAAAACTACTTATATAACTTCATTCCAGCAAGGCCTTTAGTCCGTGCTCCTCTGTTCACCCAAGCATGCAAGCCACCAACTTAAAATCCTTATTTATCCAAAAAATCTTCTCAAGATGTTACAATGATCATATTACTGATTTGAATCCCAATTCATGGAATTAAACCTACTCTAAAATAAAAAAAATTAAAACTTCCTCTAAAAATTAATGACCCAAAATTCTATGGGGGTGTTACAGCTAACAAAAAAAAGGCCCCACCTAAGAGTTATCTCTACTATAAGGATTCATTTACCAAAACATTATCCATTATTAAAGAAATCAAATTATGTATGATCAATAAAAATAAAATATTAATCATTAAATCTTTGTCAAAAACCCATATTAAAAATTCCATACGTCTTTCTCAGCCTACTATTAATAATCAAGTGAACTTGTTACACATCCACTGATTTAAAAATTTAAGACTCATATCAATCACTTTACATAATACAAAAACCATATTAATGGATTTTTCAAAAATACATTTTCATTTTAAAATTTTTATTCCAAAAAAATTAACCATGTATTTTTATATCACTCACACAAGTATTCAAAACACATATTTTTTATTACAATTTCAAAAGAACATGTAATAATTAAAAAAAAAATATTCCTAGTTTTTTGGAAAGACATGCTAATTAAAAAATTGACAAGCATTAATAGTTTAAAAAATGTATAAAATGTGTAATGATTATAATTTTTTAAATGAGTTATAAAATATATAACTCATTTTTTCTCTTCAAAAACTACCCAAAGATTCATTTAATTTACCCAAATAAAAAAATAAAATTAAAGGTAGGATTTAACTATTTTTCAAACTTCCAAATAAATAATTTCTATAAATTTAATTAATAAAAACACTCTTATAAATATAAAATTGGAACATTCCCCTAAAATTATTAATAACTAAGTTACCATTAACAAATTACTTAAATAAATATTAACTATTTTATGAGTGTCACTTAACTAATATTTAACCATTATTAGTTAATCACAATGAATTAAAAATGTAAAAATATATTATACATTCCACTAAAATGTTAAATGATCTTATAAAAAAGTTTTCATATTTTTATGATTCATAATAAAAACTCCCTTAGTAACATGGATTTTAGTAATGGACATATTGGTCAAACACACACATAACTTACCTTCCTTGTTTTGAAATCATATTTTTAATGAACCTCCCCAAGTCTTATTTTGACTTATTTAAGATGAATACATACCTCAAGTGTGTTACATAATCATTAGGTGATAGTGGATAGCACTGAGGGTATGATGAATTCATTAGGGAGAAAATTTTCCTCTTTAAATAAAAGACTAGGTCAATGTAAAATTCTACTAGAAATACATTAATTTTATCTATATATTAGGTATTTCCAGAATTTAACCTTATACATCAAGGAGTACCTAATATACCTATATAACAATGTAAACAACCATATAAAAGAATTTATATAGATTAAAAAATAAAATAAATCTATTTATATTAGTATAATAGGTAACTGGAATCGAAATAATAGAAAAAGGAAACATGGATATACACTAAGATTCCTCCTTCCAAAGTCGGGCCCCATTACTCCACAACCTAGTGGAGGTCTACACCACTACTTCAGTACCATACTAGACTAAATAATATATAAGAAAAAATTCCTCATACATGATTGTAACTTAAATGACACAAGTTTGGTTTCATACCCACATTGGTGCATATATAGGGTCTGAGTATGATGAACTAGTAGGCACCACTAAAAAGTTTGACTTCCACAAGTGAATAAAAAATGTATGAATGTGCATGAATCTACCTAATTGCAATATATGTCTACATTTAAAGAAAAATAGAGTAAAACAAATCAGTATAATAAAGTCATTCATAATTAATTATTGAGTAACAATAAACTTCTATACCCCCAATAGGATTTATACTTACTTTGATACCATGCTCGGAATCCAAGATGGTTAGAACTTATTACCCACTATGTAATGTAAATAACCATATATATATATATACTTATATAATAAGAATATTTTATTATAAGAATGAATGTAATCATATTTAATATCTATTCTCACCTAGGAGGATTCTATCCTTACAGAGAGGAATATAATCACATATCAATAACCATCATTATGTATGAGGCCTCTCTCTTTATAGGGATGAGCTTAATCAAATATAAATATCTTTATTAAACATCCACCAAAGTTAGATAACCTATAAAATTCATTATCCATAATACTATCACATGTAAAGATATAACATAGATGATACCATTTCTTACCATTCATAATAATAAAATACATGACACCTATATAAAGTAACTTTGTAAAAAAACTGGTATGTTAAATGATAACAATATGGGTCACTATCCAAATTGACATAAACCAACAATAATATAGGATATGATCACAATTGGGCATAATTGATAATAATCATCCAAGAAAATATCAATGAATATTCAGATGAGAAGTTGAAACACTCAAAATGAAATGACCTAATGTGAAAACTTCTATATTATAGCCTACCATGTAATTCATTCCAACTAATTACATAATGATCAATCATCAATTAAATAACCAACTTGATCTACATGAGTAAACTTACAAAGAAATATCTTAAATATATCATATAATGAAAAATAAATTCTATAATCCTACACCATACTAAATATTATAACCCAAATCATCATCATGAGATACCATAAGTTCCTCACTTTATTGAAACCATAAAATGTTGAAAGAAATCTTATAAAGACAAGCCCCTCCATAGTAATTCAATTCAAAAGGTCACCAAAATCACACCCTCTACCTCACTACCACCAAAACATAATCCATTCCCTATATCTATAAGATCACTAGCCCAATTATATAACCCTAACCACCCTAATAGGTATTTCTATAAAGGAACACAATGGGTATAACTTGGAAACTCAATAATTTTAATAAGAATCCAAATATAGAGAAAACGTATAGAATAACACATGATTTTGATAAAAATAATAAATAAATAATAATAAAAAGTAACCATAAAGAAGTCCCAATAAACAATTAACTATTTTGATATCTAGGAAAAAATGAGGGATAATTAAAAATGGAATTTAAATATATAACCACACTTTCTAATAAGTATTGTTTTATTAGTTATTCAAAGTCACCAATTTGGATACCTTCTTGACCTCCCTTATATAAGTTACCCAATTACCTATACCTAAATGGAAGTGATTTTACATGCTAGACATTTATAGTTTTACCATCATGTACTTAAGATAAATTATGTTTATAAGAAATATTCTAAATATTCCCCCTTTTAATTAACCGAACTAAACCATTATATCACAATATATTCAACCTATTAATTGATGGTTAAGTGTTATACATTGAATTATAATTCATTCAAGATACATTTAGAAAGGTTTGATTTACTCTTTATGTCATATCATAGAACAAAAAATAACAACCTTAACAATTATCAATGCAAAACATTAAAAGACATCATTCTAGAATCAATACAATATAATGTGAATATTAATGATAATAACAAAAAGTATGAAAGGTTACATAATATTAACATTCCTAACAACAAAGCACATATATATAAAACATAACTCAAATATTTAATGTAAATAATGTAGGGAATATCATAAATAAAAAATGCTATCAAATAGATATTTTCAAAATCATAATCAAGTAGAAATCCGTTTTTATAAATAAAAATAAATGATCAAGGGTTTTATTCAAGGATCGGATAGTGAACATGTATAAACACACATATTATTAATTGACCATTCTATAAGATATATGACATTATAAAAATAATTAAAATAAAACCATGAATAAACATTTATACCAAAGGAACAATACATTAGATATAGATTTAATTTTTTATAATACTTCATTTATGAAATACATTACATTTATATTTCCAAAATAAATGTTAGTATCTATTAAATATTTGAAAAACCTCTAGAAAACACATCACAATTATAAACTAAATAAATAAAAAGGGTTTGGACCAACTATAATCATAATCTAATGGCAGGAAAAAAACACTTTGATAAAAAATTATCACCATACAATCAATAAGTCAACTTTTCATAAAATTTAGACCCTAATAAATATGTTCCATAAATAAACTATCCCCCCCAAAAAATACAAAAAATTAAAAGAAAAATTATATTAGGATCCTAAAACTAATAACAATAAAATACCAAGATTACATAACCTAATAAAACTTTATTTTAAATTAAATATAAAGAAATACATAAGTAAATATGTTGAAAAATGAACATTCATATAAATAGTGAACAACATAGGGAAATAAACTATTAATTTCCTCATCTAGATATTTCATATGAAAACCCTTTCATCTAAAATGAATTTTACATGATCTAATTAAATTTATTTTTAAATACATACATAAATCAAAGGGTATTAGAGGAGAAAAGATAAAATGGTAAAGAAGAAAAAAAAACTTGAATAAATTACATAGATTTGAAAACTCAAACAAAATTTAAACTCCTTAAATCAAAAAAGAAATAAGAAAGTATGAGGGAGACCAAGGGAAAAGTAAAACACCTCCGTGTGTGAAATTAGGAACCAAATAGACCTAGAAAACCAATTTTTGGGTTACAAATAAATATTATTAAAATTTGACCCTACCCTTGATTTTAAAAAAACACTCAGTCTCCACCAGGTAGTCAAGGAATTCCCATCAGACACCAAGTACTAAATTAGTAGCTAATTTCCTATTTATTTGATTAATAGGTAACTAGTAATAGTCTATCGGGTACTCGATGGCCACCTACAATAACCGCTTTTAATTTTCCATATAATAACACCTCAAATTAAAAAATTATAGCTATTTTATAAATATTATCATCTTTAAATACTTATATTAAACTTATAAAAATTACTGAAATGATATCCCTTGATCTAAATCAAAAAATTCAAAAACACCCATGTTTTCATCATTTATATTCCCATGTTGAATCCTTAATAACACCTTAAGTACAATAATAAGTTCAATAGTTACTAAAAACTCCCCACCACAACACTTTTCATCACCAAAAATCCAATCTAGTACCTTTACCAACATTATCTATCACTATTAATTACTAATTCATTACTAGAGATATAAATCCTATCCAAAATCGATCACTATTCCTCTGATGCACACCTCCCAATATAAAAAAATAACAATAAACTACATAATTTATAATAACAAGAAAACATACTAACACACCTATGGGTATAAAAACATTTATGAATAGGATAATCCTATCATTATGGTACTTCATACTGTAGGAATCACCCAAAGCTTATAATTTTTTCCCTACCACTAAATTTCCACGATTTTTTAATTAATAAAATCAATTAAATTGGTCTAATTTATATTTAAATTTTATATCGAAATAAAATATATATTTTAATTTCAATCCATACAATTTTAAAAAATTAATAAACTATGTAATTACACCATTTAGAAAATAATTTCCCTGATTACTTTAAAAGAATGATCCTTTTTAAAATATGAACACATTTCAAAACCCAATTTATTAAAAAAATAATATCCATTTTATGTAATTAGGAAATACAAAAAAATTCCATAAAATATTTGAAATTCAAAAACAATAAAACAATAATAGTTTTTTATCCATAAGTAAAGAACAAATGACTAGTAATAACATAAACTTATATGTGAGTGACTGTAAGTAATTACATCACCCCTAAAAATTTATTCAGGAAAAAACTAATTACTTTATTAAATACTTATAATTAATTAAAAATATTCACATATAAAAACCATAATATATAAAATGAGCATATCCTATGTACCGATATATAGATAATTCATGATTAAATACTGAAATAGGCTCTTGGTTGAGCCCTACAACTCTTCCTGAGGTCTACTATTCCAGACTCATGACACTAAAACTAATAACTCACTCATACCTATTCTCTTAGACCAAACACCCATATATCCCTAGAACCTTATGTTTCATACATATTCATGTTGGATAAATATTCACATGTTGTACTACATAATTCTTGACAACCTATCTAATATATATAAAAATACCAATTAACTCAAAATCTGATCTTATACCACTCATAACAACCCAACCCATATTTTTTTACAAACCCAATTCAAATTTCCACATACACTAGACACGTTCCTTGACCATTTGGGTATGTATACTAACACTTAGGTTCTAAGAAATTTATTAGGGAATTATTTACCCTATTTAATTGATAAACTATATAAATATTAGATTCTGCTGAAAATTTGACCTGGCCCATCCATATATATAACATTTATAAAATTTGAACATTTGAACCAAGGAGTAATTTATTTAAATATATAAAAATATAAAAACCAATCTATACATATTTTTTTATAATAATAAATTGTATAAATACATTTATTTTGTTACAATTAGAAATACGACTTAACAAAACACAAAAACAGAAATGTGGTGATATTTTAATACTCCTATTACCAAATTTAGACACCATTAATCCATGAAATAACATAGGTATTATAATATAACCATTAAAAATGATATTTCAAATAACATCCAAGAATAACATCCTCATACTCGACCATACTTAAAATTCCAAAAGGGTAACTCCTACCCATAAAGCTACACATGTAGGCTGTGAGTATGAAGACACTGTTGACATTACGAAAGATCTTAACTCCTATTATAAAATAACCAAGTATATGAATGTTAATATTTCAAAAAAATTTCTAATATTTGTATATATTTCAATAAAAATATCATAGATCCATTCACCGTTCTAAATTATTCTATAATAAATTACTAAGTAACAATGGATAACTGCCACATCCCCCAAAAGAATCCATACTTGCTTTAAGACCAAGATATAAATACAAATGGTAGGAACCAACCATCCATTATATGATGGAAATAACTATACACACACACATATTAAATCCCATTTAAGAAGCCACTCTTCTCATGGGAAGGAATGTTATTATAAAAAATCTAAATCCTCACCTGAGAGACTTCTCTCTTCATAGGGATGAATATAATCATATATTAATATCTATACTCTCCTAGTTAGCCTCTATACTAATAAATAGAAACATAATCATATATAAATACCCTTAATCAACCTCCAAGAGAGTTATTGTACATGCAAAAGCCATTATATATAATACTAGAACAAATAAAGATATCATGATACCACTTTTATCTGATCATAACAAAAAAATACATGATACCCATGTAAAGTAATGATGTAAACAAATATGAATGTAAAACCATAATAATATGTTCAATATTAAAATGGATATATTATAATAAAAATATAGGATATTCTCTCAGTTTTACACAATCAACCTTAAAGATACCAATAAATATTCAAATGAGAATTAATAATAAAGAAATGAAATAACCTAGGGCGAAACAACAAAAATTACAGCCTACCACATAATTCATACCAACTAATTATATTTTGGTTTATCATAAAATAAATACTTAACCTAGATTAAATGAGTCAAATAACCAAGACATAACTCAAGTGTCTCTTAGGATCATAACACAATCACCAAATCCTTTACCTTACTACATCGTAGAACCCAAATCAAAACCATGAGATACCATGAGTTTATCACTTCAATAACACCAATTAAGGTTGAAATAAATACCTTAAATACA
Organism: Viscum album; assembly: GCA_963277665.1. Taxonomy (NCBI): domain Eukaryota; kingdom Viridiplantae; phylum Streptophyta; class Magnoliopsida; order Santalales; family Viscaceae; genus Viscum; species Viscum album. Next base: position 390,070,710 of record OY728153.1, on the reverse strand, counting down.
CACCCTTTCAAATTACCTCAATTAAACATGTCACAAAAATATAACCCTGTTTCTAACTACAACTAAAAGATAATCTATTACCTAGATCTATAATGGAACAAAAACAATTACTTAAGTATTAAAATCATATTATAAACATGTATTACCAAAAAGAAACAAAATATGAATAAATTAAAAACTCTATAATTATATAAAGAAACAAAATAATATGAAAAATTATAGAATGAAAACCACTGATGAAAAAAAAAACTTGATAAATCACAACCACAAATAGCTATAAAGAAATCCCAAAACATTATAGATCAAAATTTCAATGGAGAAAAAATGAAAAATAAGAAAGAATGGAACTTAAATAGAAAACCCACACTTTAAAATGGATACCCTTATTATTTATCCCAAGTCACCAATTTTAATACCTCTTCAAACACACTCAGTTAATTATTAACATTTATAAAAATTCCTTTCCTTTTATAATATTTTGAAAACCATTTGTAGGAACATCATAGGCATAAAAATAAACCCAAGGAGGTTAGGACTACCTATCTTCATGATCCATTGAATAACAAAACATATCTTCGTGTTCAAGAAAACCCTATAATGAATAAATTAATTTTCTATAATAATTAAACCCTAAAAAATAAAATCTATAAACAAACCAATCAAAAATAAAAACTCAAAACACCGATAATCAATTCACAACAGTCTCCTAACAACAATAAAATTAAAATCCCCAAATTAAATAAGATAATTGGCCATAAATTTAAATTAAAATCAAATAAACACCTGAATAAATATATTGAATAATGAACCTTCATCTAAATAGTGAAAATAGATAGAAATAGACTTCTTAGGCCTCCTATAATAATGGAATACAAAATCCCTTAATCATGGATATATTTCACCACGATTTAGTGAAATCTATAATGAGATACCTAAATAAATCAAGGGAGATCAAATAATAGAAGAGAAATTAGGAAAAACTATAATAAAGTTAAATAAAATGATTTTATTAGGCAATACAAACCACCTGATAATTCTATGAATCAAGAGGGAATGAAAAAGGAGTAGGAAGGGAAAGGGAAAAGGAAACCCCCTATATATATATGGATGGGAACCAAATATTGAAAGGAAACAAAAATATGGTTTAAAAATAAATTATAAAAAAATTATCCTGCTCTCTATTTAAAAAAAACACCTCAGATCCATGGAGTACTCAGTAGACCCAATCTATTACAAACAGAAATTATATTTTTATTTATCCCAAATAACCAATTTTGATATATTTTTGAGAAATCCTAGTTAAATATTAACATTTATGACTATTATTTTTTTGAGATCTTTGAAAAAACATTAGTAGTGTCATCATAGGCATAACTCATAAACCCATGGGGGTTGAGACCACCTACCCCTATGACCCATTAGTGAACATAACATAATTTTGTGATAAAAAGTAATACTATACAAAAAATAAATTAAATTTACATAAAAATCAACCCAAATAAATACACTATATAAATAAAACAACCCAAACAAAAAATAAAAACACATACAATAAACTCATAATAGGATTATAACACCAATAATAGTAAAATATCTAAATTACACAACCAATTTGACTATAAATTTAAACAAAAATTAAATCAACACCTAAATAATTCCACTAAACAATTAACCTTCATCTAAAAAATCAAAATTGATGGTAATCAACCTTATTGGGACTCTTTTAACAATTTAATACTAAATCCCTTTCATATTGGATATATTTCACCATGAATTATGGAAATACATAATGAAATCCATAAATAAATCAACAGATATCAAATAGGATAAGAGAAAATTGGAAACAATAGAATAAGGTTTAATAAAATACTTTTATTATGATTAAAAAAACCCTAGAATAACATGAATAAAGAGGGAAAGTATAAAGGAGGAGGAAGGGAAAGGGAAAAGGAATACCCATCCATGTACATGGTTAGGAACCAAATGGACCAATGAAACAAAAATATGAGTAAAAAAGAATGGAGAGGAAAATACGATCCAAATATCCATTTAAAAAAACACTTAGGCTCTGCTAAGTACTCTGGGGAACCCAAATATGATGAAACTGACCAAGATACCCCCTCAAACTAGTACCTAACCCAAATTCCTATATACCCAAATGGCATTTCCGATCCCCATGGGCTAGCGACTAGCATCAAGGAATAAAACAACAACCAAAGAGAATAATTTCACCCAATATGAAGCAACAACATAGAATACATATATACATAAAAAAGAGAAATAGTGTAAGAAATACATATATTCCATAACTTAAAGAAGACAGTGGAAATGATACAACTAAAAAGCATTTAGAATATCCAAATTTACAAGCCCAAACATTAAAGAACAATTAAAATATGAAACTAAATACTCTATATGATAGAACAGACAAACTCCCACCATCTCACAACCATCTATCCAGACATAGCTGATAGAAAACCTTACTACCTCACAATGAAACCTTACCTTTCCTTCATAGAAAGACAAACAAAGGTTTAATCACCATTGAATTGGTGCACGAGGTGTGATGTAACAAGATCAATAGGATCCCACCTAGGCATTCTTTAATAAGTATTTATACAATAATCCTAAAAATTATCATCTTTAAAGAAAACAAGGCATGCTATAAAATTTATCAGTTTTTTTATATCAAAAGCATAGAAAACACTTAATTTACCCCTTTTCCACATTTCTAAATAAATACATGTAAAAAAGTTTAAAATCATTTCATATAAATATATCAAAACATATATATCAAATCAATCCAAATAAATCATATGTTACATATAATATCAAATCCATGGTAGTATAACTAAAACCTTACCATCCAAAAGCACAAGTAACATCACGCCAAAGATCACACTATGTCAGGATAACTAGGACAATCATACACCCAATATATAAAATCATGCATGAATCAAGATCTTAGATATATTCAAAAAATCTATGCAGTAGAGGAACACCCTAAAAGCTGAACCCTCCCAATAGTGTCTATAAAATCCCTAGAACAATAGGTCTGAGGATTAAGAGAACACCCCATGAGTGAACCCCCCAATAGTATCAACATACATGGATTATTACTACCCCTTCCACCTAAGTACCCAAGTATTACCATGTTCTATTTTTAAACCAATTCATTAAAACTATTCTTTTAAAACCATTTTAGAAATCCATTTCACAATGATTTGAAAATACCTTTTCTTTTACCAAAATAAGGGAAAACTATATTTAATCAAAAAACCATTTTAAAACACACAAAAATCCATAAATCATTCATTACATTTCATTTATAAAAAATTGTGAATACTAGAGGAATGTAGTTCATCCAAAATAAGATAGATATAGAACCACTTATCTCAAACTCAGGTCTCACATACCCACAACAGGATCCACCAATAAGGAAGAACATAATGATGAAAACAGAGGCCCTAGAATAAATCTACACACATTATAATTGATTAAAAAACTATTGGTGGAGAAGACGAATCATAACTTACCTCAAAGAACGTAAATCCACGACACCACAACCAACAAGGGATTAGTTCATGGAACAACATCACATGACATATCTAGAAAGGAATCGGGATAATTTTCATCACACAACAATTGATATAAAACTGTAGTGTAACAGGGATACCACAATATAAGTAAAAAAATAAACCAAATTAAATCTTACTCTAAGATATTTAACCCAACCATAATAGAGATCAATCACTGAATGAAGTGATTTAGACAGAGAGGAGGTCCCCAAAATCACCTATGAGAGCCTCTAGGCCAAAAGACAAAAAGATTATCGATGAATGAAATAATAAATCACTCATACAGAACCCTAAAAGCACAGACCAAAGATAATTACATGACATGTAATTCGATTACACACTATGTAATCCACAAATCTCAAGTACACTGAAAACCCATCAACTTTTTACAAAAACTGATATTTAAACATTATAAGTCATTTAAACCATTTTCCTGACATATAAAAGTTCACGCTGTGTATTCAACTCACAACATGATCTTGGAAAAGAATACACATAGTGTAATACCATTACATAATGTGTACATTACTAGTAGATATAAAAAAATCTTGTTGTCAGTGTAATGACCCATAAAATTCAAGGGCAATTTTTTCAAAATTTTCTTTGGAATTTTACAAGAATGCAGTTTCTGACGGCGCCTGATTCCGAGGCCCGATGTGCCCGGATTTTAATTTCCGAAGTTTAGCTCGGGTACGTTCAGTAAACGTACGAGCGAGAATTTCTAACTTTTGAACCGGTGTTCGGAATCGAATTCCGAGGGCACTGATGAAACCGCAGTGCCGGTAATTGCTTAGAAACACCTTTTCCGGAGTTGCATTTACTCGAGAGAAGTTGATAAAAATTGTGGAAGTTAAAAATAAAAATTTAACAACAATTTTTATTTTTCTCTAAGTGTTTTTATCCTTTGTGAGGAAGTTGGGAAACTACCCAACTTCCCTTTGTAGGTTATGAAGGAGGTGGGGCCCACACGAACCCCACCCCTTCATATCCTCTAACCTCCTCAAATAACATTAATTTTATTAACTTAAGATTATTAAGTTATGGAATTATTGAGGTGACTTAATGTGGAATTCAAACTCTTGAATTTCAAAAGGCTTGTTGTTTTAATAAAATAATAAAGGAGCTTATTTTATTTTTGATGTTAGAGTTTTGTCATTGAGAGGTTTTGGGAAGAACATCTTCTTCTTTGACGAAGAAATCAAAACACCGAGTTCTCAGAAACCGATTACCGCGACGCCGCCGACGTCTTCTTCCGCGACATCTCTTCCCGCGACGTTTTCCCGCGACAAATTCCTCCGCGATGAAAACCTCATTCAAGCCGCGCTCGAGGTAGGGGTTTATATTATTTAATTATTTTTGTTCGTGATTTATAGTTTTTCGTTCTTCGTGGCTATACGACCAAATGATACCGATTAACGAGAGGGGGCCGAACCGCACAAACACGACCGACCCCCTCCTTTATCCTTGTTTGATTCTTTGTGGATGGAACGGAATGGTGTGGTGCCGTCGCACCACACAGGAATCGCATGACAAGTAATGCACGGCGCCGTCATGCCGCGACGTGAAGATGAACAAGGACGCGACGCCATCGTGCCGCATCGAAGAAAACCGAAGATGCCGCGGCTAGAGCGGGGCCGCGGCGGAAGGGAGCGGTACCGTCGCACTGCGCCGGACGAACCAAGCCGCAGCCAGTTCCGGGCCGCGGCGGAGCAGGGTGACCGGTGGCCGGTTCCGGGCCGCCGATGTCGGCGAAGGAAGAAGGACCGGCCGTCGTCGGTCCTCGTTGGCAGAACCGGCCGGCCGGCCAGACAAAGGGGAGCCGGGGGAATTAATTCCCCCGACCGGCTATACAAAACGACCCCCTTAATTGGGGGGCCGCGGTTACACCAGGGGGGCAGGCGCCCCCCCTTGCCAAAAACGGCTCGGCCGTTGGCCGAGCTGGCCAGCGCGCGGGGCGCGCTGTGCCCAGGCCGGGCCGGGCCGTGCTGGGCCGGGCCAACCTGGACCCGGGGCGGGTCGACCCGGTTCGGGCCGACCGGGGGGTCTCGGGCAGGGTCGGGCCGGGCCCGAAACCCTCGTTTTCGGACCGTCTTCGGTCTTTTGCCCATAACTTGGGCTACGGACTTCTGATCGACACACCGTCAGTGGAGTAGCGATCCTGGAAATGAGACGGTCGTTTCGATATATCGCACTCAAGGTTTAGGAATACTTGGGTTCGGCCGGGTTGGTTCGTACACGAAACGAACCGGGCCCTCGGAGCGGAAACGCTCATATCTTGAGCTTCGGACGTCCGATTGACGTGCCGTCGACTTTGATGGATTCCTCTAAGCGAGAAGGATCTTTTGGATTACTCCGCTCGAGGTTTGGATGTCGTCGGAGTACGGTCGGGTTGGTTCACTCACGAAACCAACCGGGCCCTCGGAACGAAAAAAGCCAATAACTCGCAGACCGGGCGTCCGTTTGACGCACCGTCTGTCTCGTTGAATTCCTCTTGATGAGACAGAACTTTTGTAATTCTTCACCCGAGTTTCGGTTGCTATTGGATAGTGACCGGGTTGGATTGTAACCGAAATCCAACCGGGCCCTTGGAACGGAAAAGCTGTTATCTTTCAGACTGGACGTCCGTTTAATGAACCGTCAGCGACGTTGGTGATCACGTTGAGAAACGGTCCCTTTTAGTATACCCTATGAGAGTTAGGGGTACAGTTGAGATATGGCCGGGTTGGTTTGCTCACGAAACCAACGGGGCCCCTGGGACGAAAAGGCTAATAACTCACAGGCCGAGCGTCCGATTGACGCGCCGTCTGTTGCGTTGAGACCCCTATGACAAGGAGGTACTTTGAGATACTTCTTCATGGGACTTTGAGATACTTGGAGTATCGACCTGTAGCTCATGGAGCGGACCCTCCCGGAGATGAGCGTGCGGAGTATGGAGACCGTGTAGCCGACTGAGACCTGACGACTGCTTGATCGACTCGACTTGGAGTGAGTCGACTAGCCCAGTGGACGGAGCACTACTTTGTGAGGTGCAGACCCATGGCGGACGGAGCACTCCCTGTGTGACAGTGCAGACCCACGGTACTCGTCCGAAGAGTACCTCATCAGGCTACTAGGGGGTGTGCACTACTATGTTTGGGTGACATACCTCGGCGGGAAGCACTACTGTGTCTAGGTGGCTGACCCGCGGTACTCGACAAGAGGAGTACCTCAACAGTCTTAGGTTAGTGAGCAGTACCTCGGAGTCGTGACAGGACCACTGTACACTCCAGAGATGGGGATCTTCAGCAGTTACAGTTTCGATAATGAAAATCCTGGTTTGAGCTGAGACTTTTGACCTTTGTGTTTACCTCATGATTGAGATGGGTCACTTAATAAATTAGGTATATGTATGAGCATATACCTGAGTAGTGGTTATCCGTTGATTTCATGATCTTTGTGTTTCCTCATGATTGAGATGAGTTACTTGATAACTTAGATATATGTATGGCCATATACCTATGTAGAGGTTATCTGTTGAGATCTTATTTGTGGTTATCCTTGTTGGTTTTAGTGAGACCTTGAGGGTCTCGGGGTCCCTACTGAGTATCGTTATACTCACCCCTGCACGGGCTATTCCCGTACCTCGTTGTGTTGGTTGCAGACGACAGGAAGTGCTGACGGAGGCCGAGTGTTCGAGGACTGGACGGTACCCGGAGGTGGACTACACGATGAGTCAGTATCCGGAGGTGGACTTCATGACGAGACGACACTCAGAGGAGGTTGACGAGCGAGAGCGTTGTGGAGGCTATCTGTACCTACCCTTCAGGTAGGATCCGTGGTGGACGATCCAGTAGCTGCGCCATCTGTACCTACCTTTCAGGTAGGATCCGAGGAGGATGACCTAGGAGCCGCTTCCGTTCTTCCAGCTGTTGTCTTTTTCTATTGTACTTGTTCAGTTGTAGTTTTACTTTCATTTGGGTTTGTATTCTAGCCCATTTACCTTTCAACACTTCTCTTTGTACTTAGTGTTTTACTTCCTCTTGTACTCTGTGGTGTTTTGTTTACTTTTATAATGGCTATGCCTTCCCAGTTATCGGGATTTACGCTTTTGGTGCTAGTCGCCAGCCCCTGGCCTATGGAAGGAGGGCTTGGGGTAGTCACGGCACGGGCCCCGAGGACGGGTCGTGACAGTCAGTAGATTACTCCAAAATCACCTATGGTATTCTCCAAACTCTGGGAGAAATTTACAAATCCATTACAAGTTTACACCTAGAATTTATTAATTAAAACAAACACATATCCCATAACATTAGGCCATTTAACCAAGTAGTTTTTATCTTCCCTATGAATTCCTAAGATGCACACAAATAAATAGAAAAATTAATAAAGTGAAGGAAAATACCTAAAATTTCATAACAACCCACCACAATACCTTCCATCATCGGGAAGTCATATAGAAGAATGGAGTCCATTAAAGAGATGATTCCAATGATCCCTCATCAATGAATCAAACTGTCATGTCTTGTGGGAATCTGATCCAGGGTACCATAACACTCTAACTAATTGAATAAAATTCCCACAAAAGACTTTCACTTGAGAGTCAATGATCTGTATTGGCTGCTCTATAACATAAGCATCTGGATCTAAATCAATCTATTACCAAATAATAATGTGAGAAGGATCAAGATGGTATTTAATAAGATTAGATACGTGGAAAATATCATGAATTACAATAAATTTAATTGAAAATTACCCCTAATAATAAACCTTTCCATTCCATTCAGTGACCTCAAATGGTCCAACATATCTTAGAGCTAACTATTCCTTTTTTCCAAGCCGATGGTAACCCAACCGAGGAGAAAATTTCAATAAAACCTAGTTTCCTATGGAAAAATCCAAAGTATGAAGCTGCTAATACACATAAGATTTATATTAACAATGAACTATAACCATAAAAAACATATATCCTAAATCCTAATAGACTTGTCCTAAACAAAACTCAGTCCCACTAAAGAGGCTTCTCCAAACTTTTCCAAAAAAAGATGTGACCTGCACAGGAGACCATAAATAGACTTGAAATTATCTATTCTAATAAAAAATTGATAACTATTTTTATAAGTAAACTCAATCAGTATCATATGGATACCTCATGATCAATAAAAATACAAGATATAGGTATGGAGCATATCTTCTAAGATCTGAATAGCATGCTCCTTATAACCATCTGTATATGAATGATAAGCTATACTCAACCTAACTTGAGTCACCATTTCCTCTTAGAGACTTCACTAGATACTCAAAGTAAATCTAGGATACCTATATAAAACAATAAAATAAATAACCCCATGTAACCTCACAATATCTTACACATACAACTCACCCATATCTTCAACTCTTATGGTATCCCTGATTGGAATGAAATGAAATGACTTTTTCTACTAATCTACCACCACCCAAATAGAATTCCTTCCTTGGGAGTTCTCTGGTAATCTAAAAAAATCCATGTATTCCTTATCCCATTAAAAAAATAGAACCATATGATACTGAAGAAAACCAAAAGGTTTTAGACTCCATGCCTTTATCTATTGGAAGGTGTAACAATGGGACACATAATCAGTAATGTCATGCTTCATATCCAGCTACCAGAATCATTGTCTCATATCATAATACATCTTATTAGTACCCATATGAATGGAATATGAAGAACTATGACAATAAAACAAAATTGATCTCTACATAGATGATGGAACAAACAATCAATCCCGAAAATGGAAAATACCATCTGAAGATGGAGACCCACCAAAAATGGTCTCCCCACTATAAATGGTTTCCAAAATTCCTCAAAACAAATCATCATGTTTCTGAATCTTCAGATTATACTCAAGGAGAGATTTTGATATTTGAACACTGGTCAGAACCATACCTGAAACATTCTAATAAGAATCCAAGTGAAACTAGTGAAAGAGTCCCATAAGGTTCCACTCTTCCTTAGATTCCAAAATAACCCTCGATGGTACTTTCCTGCTAAGAGCATCTACAATGAAATCCACTTTCCCTAAGGTTTAGAAGATATAGAATGTAATCATATTTGTGTATTTCACCCATAATCTCTATATGAGATTCAATTATTTCTATGAAAAGATATAGCTCAGAATATTACGGCTATAAAATACCATGAATTATTCTAAAAATATAGTGACACAAACACTTACATTATTTCATAACTGCAAAAAATCTCTAAATCATGATTGAGATAATTAATCTAATGCAGGAAAATATGAAGTGAGCCGTAAGACACCACATGATCATCTGGCATAATCACACAACCCAAAACATTTCCACAAGCATAATAAAACCTCAAACCCCTCATAGGGCTCAGGTAAGATCAAAATAAGAGATTATGTTAGAAGTAATTTCATCTCATAGAAAGAAGACTGTCACTCTGTATCTCATATGAATTTCAGACCTTTATTAATATGATGAATAAAAGGTGATTCCAACTTTGAGAAATACTTAATATCTAGAAATACCAAGGAAGATCTGAATCTTGAAGACATGTCATGGCTCTTCCATGACAATACAACCTTAACCTTATTATGATAAATTGATAAGACATTCTAACAAAGAATTCACCCCCGATAAATAACTTTTTGGATCCAAAAAATATATTTAAAAATATTTACATACAAACAGTGACTCCTTATTATTTATAGAACCAAACCAAAATGGTGCTCGTGCTCTTTATCAAACCTCAAATAAACCAAAATATTATCCATGAAAACTACCAAAAAAGTTTCAAGATACTGATGGAATATATGATTCATCAAATCAATAAAAACTACATGAGTATTAGTAAGACTAAACAACATTACAAGGTATTTTTAATGGCTATACCTGCTCTTGAAATCCGTCTTCATTATATCATACCCCCGTACTCTGAGCTGATGATAACCTGGCCAAATATCAATATTCAAAAATCATTTTCCCCCTTTAACTTATCAAACAAATAATCCAAAAGGGAAAATGATACTTTTATTAACCATAACTCAGTTCAACTCCTTATTGGAAAAGAGAAATTTGGATTCTCAATATGAAACACTAGGGAGAAAAAAAACATTTTTAATCAGATCATCTAACTTAATCTTGAGCTCTTTCAGCCCCACTGGTTCCATACAATAGTATGTTATTGATATTGGATGCATTCTTGGAACCAATTCAATTATAAACTCTACCTACCTCTCTAAAGGGAGCCCATAGATTTTTTTGGGAAAACTTTTAGAAAATATTGAATAACAATAGGAAGGTAAACAATATAAAAACATCATCAGGATAAACTAATACAAAAGACAACATACTATTGAGATTAGGGTGGGATGTTCTTTCAGGGCCAGAACTCAGATCCCACTCTCCCTAAAACAAATGTGAGATCCCATTAGCCATAATAAAATATACATTCCTATGATAACAATCAACCTCAACATGATAAGTAGAAATCTAATCCATCCTGATGATGAAATCAAATATATCCAGACCAAGAACGAGAAAATCCCATAATAACTCTGCATCATCTATCGATAGACCACACGAAGGAAACAAAAACCCCTAATCTTTTCTCTTCCCAAGATGTTTCACTAACTCCATAACAAAGGACATGAGTTTCATGGGAAGTTTAATCATATCAAACAATTTCTATAAATAAATTATTAGAAAGTATAAATTTCAAATAAAAAAATCTCTACTAAAGATGCAATAAGGATGGTACCTCTCACTATCATTATACCCATATCTACCACCTTCAGAAATTCATCTACTAGGGTTCCTCAATACTAAGGCCTGTGGCTGGAGCCCTATTGTCTTTAAAGCATCTGACTATGCCATAATATACTTAGTAACCGATGATTCCTATCTATATTGAGGTATATACATAGCCTAAAAAACCCTAAATATGACTATAGTGTCCAAAAATGTTGCACATATTTATAGGTGAAGGAAAATAACACCATGTGTGTCCAACATTTACAAACTGATATCAAGTCATAGTCACACTTATAGATATAAATGAGGTTTTAGAGGAGTCCTGATGCTGAGATCCACTGCCACCACTCCTGCGACGATCTTGCTACTCTTCGGTTTTCCCTTGTGTTATATTAAATCTACCACTGGGTGGAAGAAAAGGGATATAATACCCAAACTTTACTACAATATTTATATCAGAAATCAAATATATATTTATCATCTATGCATAGGTTAAAAGATTAAACATAAATAACTTTGATTTGATATCTAGTTGTAAACCCTATAAGTACTTCTGATATTTCAGCTGGTCACTCATTACCACCTAACAAACCAGCACCAAAAACTTATTGGTGTATGCCAACACTATATTCTATCCCTAAAACAAATAGAGGAACTTAAAAGATTATATATCATTAGTAACTCTGGACAAAAATAATAGAATAATAGAGTCTTGAAATCCTTCCATTCCTAGTACATATGATTATTTACCTGTACCATGGAATCTGACCATCACTTGTTGATACCCTCAAGTATTAATGCTACAAACTTCACCTTGATACTCTTAGGTGTATCAATAAAATCTAAGATCTGATCTATCTTGTAAATACAATCCTCTACCTATTGAGGTTCATTCGTACCCTTAAAGGACGATGGATTCTCAAACAAGAAATCCCATGATCAATCTATTTCTCCCTTATCTCATGGATGTACCTCAATGAATTTTTTATGAACTTATGGTATATTTTAGTCAATGACATGAACTGCATGTATAATAGCCAAGAAAATATTCAGATCTATAAGAAGATTCCATTGAGGAGTATTAGTTTAACCTTCCAATGGAACTTCGAGAAAACATCTTGGAGGCATACGACTACACACCAAAATATAAGAAATTATTATACAAAATAATAATCTAATTTAGAACAAGAAAACCATAATAAAAAAGTGAGTTTAAGATTAAGAACTCAAAAAAGGAGACACATATCCCAACATCCCATAGAAATATGAGTCTCATCATGACAAGAGTCGACCATGCACTCATTGAAACCTACCTATCAACTCCCAAAAATCATATATTTAGTCTACTAAATGTCCCAAGATAAAGAATCCTGAGGATATACCACCTTTGATACCAAAATTTGAAAAACCCGACTCCCCTACCCTCTCAAACTGGTACCCGACTCAAATTTCCACAAATCAAAAGGGTGTTCCCTATCCCCACGGGCTAGTGACTAGCACCCATGCATCAAGCAAAAACCAGAGGGAATGATTTTTCTGGACCTAAAGTAATGACATGGAATAATTATATACATAACAGAGAGAAATGGTGGAGGAAATACATATATTCCATATCTTAAATAATAAATCATAAACAATACAACTCAAAATTAGTTATAATATCCCAAAGTACAAGTCCAAACATGCACCACTACAAATATGGCCTTTATCAGTGCTATAAAAGTCAATAAATAGTGCTAAAAAAGCACTGTTAATTGAGGCGAGGATAAAGGGGGGTCCCTTTTATCAGGGCTCTGAAAAACACTGATAAAGGCCCCTTTTATCAGCGCTAAAAAAAGTGCTGATAAAAGTCAAAAAAAATAAAAAAGAATTATATTATGTGGGGGGGGGGGGAGCTTTTAACAACGCTTGACCCCCCCTTTATCAGCGCTAGAAAACCCCCCCTCACACTCTCCCGTATGCTGCCCTTCCTGCGCAGCCCCACACGCGCACACCCCTTTTCTTCCACCCTAACTCAAACCCGCGACCTCCCCCCTTTCGCGACTGTACCTTTACCAATAAGCCATTTCGTTTTTTTCTTTATTTAATGATATATCTATCTATTTATTTAAATATATATAGTTACATTTTTTTGTATATTAATATAGATTCATATTAATATAAATATATTTATTCATATATTAGTATATATATATATATATTCATTTATATATTAATATATATTTATATGTATATTTTTAGTTATAATTTTTTATTCGTATATTTATTTGTATATTGATATATATTTATAAGATTATTTTTAAATTAATTTATGAAATATGTTTTTTACGTGTGTTTATAAATAAATAAATAAATAAATAAATAAATACATACATACATATATACAACACACACACACAGACACACAGACACACAAACACATATATATTTACGAATAAATACACACATATGTGTATTTGAAAAGCCATAGAATGTTAAAATGACCATAAATTATAATACATAAGTCCATTTCAACTCAACAACTAGTAAAACCGAATAAAATGAAACAATATTCGATATGATATATGGTACATGACTAACGGACATCCAGACCAGAAGTTATATCTGTTTGAATGTTAACAAATCTATGTATCCTGACTAAAAACTGATGTTTGGAGGGCTTATGAGCCTTTTTTGTCCTCTAAAATTGTTACAAAAGCTTTACTTGAGTCACTAGAGCATAGATCTCATTGAAATCTTTGATTTGATATGCTTTAGAGCTCAAACGGATACCCGGATCAAAAGTTATGACTATTTGAAGTTTGAGTTACATTTTCAACTTATTTTAGATCTTTTATTTTTTTTTGATTTTTTGTGTCCTTAAATTGTTATTAAATGATTTTTAATCGATAATAATTTAAAAACTATTAATTAATAATATTGTTTAAAATATTTTAAATCCATTTTCACTAAATTTATTATATATTAAATGTAATAGTCTATTTATACTTATCTAAAACATATTTAAAAAACATATATTATATTTATATCAATATAAATATACTTATTTAACAATATTTTTTTTCATGAATTTTTTTGAAACATAAAATTTATCAATGGTAGGTAAAAGCGCTGATAAATCCCCCCTTTATCAATGCTACTAAAAGAAGCACAGTTAAAGGGGTCCCCTTTATTAGCGCTTATTTTAGCGCTGATAAAAGGGTAGCACTTCCCTTGCCTATTTTTGTAGTAGTGATCAAATGAAAACTAAAATAGGAAACCAACTAATCCATGTGATAGTGTGGTAAAACTCCTACCATATCACCACCAGTTACCTAGAAATAGATGATATAAATCCTTGCCTCTTCACTATAATTCCTTGTCCTTCCTTATATCAAAATACATACAAAGGTCTACGCACAATTGAGGGGGGGGGGATAGGGTGTGATGTAATAGGATTAGCTGGATCCCACCCAGTTATTTTTTATAATAAGTACCTATAGAATAATCTAATTAATGATAAACTTTAAATAAAATAATAAATGATATATAGTTTCACAGTTTTTATATCAAAAGCATGAAAAAACATTTAATTTTCTATTTTTCCACATTTCTAAATAAATCCACGTAAAACAATTTTAAATCATTTCATATAAAAATATAAATAAATATATATCAAATTAAACCAAAGAAATCATGTGTCACATATTATATCAAACCCATGTAAATACAACAAAAATAGTACAATCTAAAATCATAGGTAACATCAGTCTAAGGATCATACTAGGCCAGGATAGCTGGGAAACTCATACCCCCCAACTTAGAAAATTGTGAACACATCTAGATACTAGATATATTAATTGAATTTAGGTAGTATAGGAACACCCAATAGAGTGAACCCTCTCAGTAGTCTCTATCAATTCCTAATAACAACAAGCCTATAGAGTATGAGATCACCCCATAAGTGAACCCCTGATAGTATCAACAGACAAGTCTTATTACTACCCCTTCCACCTAAGTACCCAAGGCTTCCCATGTGCTACGTTTTCCGAACCAATTCATCAAAACCATGATTTGAAATCCATTTCAGAAATAAATTTCACAATGATTTTAAAATACATTTTCTTTTACCAAAATAAGGGAAAAACCATCTTTAATCAAAAACCCATTTCCACACACACAAAATACCATCAATCAATCAATCAATTTCATTTATAAAATAATTATCACAACTATATCAATTTAGTTTATCCAACATAGTCTAGAGATGAAACCACCTACCTCAAACTCGAGTCACACATTCCCATAGCGGGATCCACCAATAAGGAATAACACAATGATAAAAATTGAGGCCCTAGAATTAATCTACACATAACAGAAATGATTCAAAAAACAAAACAACTATAAGAGAAGACAGACCACAACTTACCTCAATTAAAAAATACCCTCCACACTAAAATAAATAAAGGATCAGACATTGAAACAAAATCACACGATGAATCTAGAAAGAAATCAATATAATTTTCATCATAGATTAATAGATCTAAAATCATAGTGCAATAGGGATACCATGATAAAAGGTAATGAAGAAACCAAAGAAACACATAACCTGAGAGATTAAACAAAACCAAAATGGACATAAATCACTAAAAAAAGTTATTTTGATGGAGTAGAGGTCCCTAAAATCTCTCTTGGGAGCCACTAGATCAAGATGAAAAAAATCATACAGATGAATGAAATAAGAAATTACTCATATAATGCTCTAAAATCCAAACCTGTGAGACTTACACAGAGTGTATTCCCTTTATATGTCATGTAATCCACGAAGCTCAAGTATATAAAAAACCCATTGCCTTTTAAAAAAAAAATGATCTTAAAACCTTACACAACATATAAAACTTTTTATGGTATACAACTATTCATGTTGTGTATTCAAATCATGAAATGATCCTGGAGAATAATAAACATCATGTACTCCCATTACACGATGTGTAAATTCCTAATACACAATGAAAAATCCAAAAAAACCTTCAATATTATTTGAACTCTAAGAGAACCCTACAAACCCATTACACATTTATACCTCAACCCCAATAATTCAAACAAACATAAATCCTTGAACTTTAGTTAATTTTTCCCAACAATTTCTCTCCACCCTTAGGAGTCCCCAAACACACCCAAATAAAGAGGAAAACAAATAAAGATAAGAGAAATACCTAAAAGTGGGTTACCAGATGTTACACTAACCATCCACTGAGTATTATATCAGTAGGTATTGCCCTACTAGTTTGACCACCAAGTACTCGGTAATAGTTTACTAGGTACCTGATAGATAATTATAGCCACCCCTTATAATTTTCCATTTACTAAGATATGAAATTCCCGCTTTTATTTTTTATAACCATCTTATAATCTCTAAAAATCCAATTTAAACCTTCTAAATATTCTGAAATGAAATATATATATATATATATATATATATCTTGATATAAGTCTAAAATTTTAAAAAAACTCATATTTTCTACAATTAAATTCCCAATATGAATCCTTGATAACAAATTAATTACCTTAATAAGATTATAGGTCATTAAAATATCTCCACCTAAAAACCATTTAGTTCTTGAAACCAAACACTATAATACAATGATACTCTAATCCATGTTTGATGAATTATTATTCCATAATGCACTATCATGTCATTAGGATTTTCTATATAACAAACCTAAACCCACCGTCCCAAATACGATGCTAAAAACATAATCACTACATTTTTGGATTTGATATTGTTAAACTTGACCCAAATTTAAACATACAAAACATAAAAAATCAAATAGAAATATTGGATCACTTATATACACCAGGATCTTTTAGGTTTAGAGCTTCATAGAATTAGAACAAACTCTTACATAGAAATACCCATGTATTCAAGTGAGAATTTTCCCCATTATTCTCCACTTTTCTTATTTCACATTACATATTCAATAGGTCTCATAAAGTTCTTTACACATGAAGAATTTATAGACATAATTCATTTAACATCATTCTTTATAACCTGGGTAAATGGAAAATAAAAGAAGTATGATCTTAAATACTTAGTAAGGGTAAACATAAACATTACTAATTGAATGCATTTAGTGATAATAATACGATCATAAGGTTATTATTATATTATCAAAGTTTCTGAGAAAATCATAATATAATTTATACCCATGAAAACAAAAATCATAGATCATATGTCATGGCATAGATCTTTAACATAAGACAAGAATCATAGAAGTTAAAAATCATGATCCATGTGAAAAAATCCTTAAACAAAGGATCCATTATAAAATAATAGGAAGTATAAAGAAAATGTTTTGGTATATTTGAATATCATTATTATATCACTCATACAAATGGAATAACCTACCTAGAAAATTCCAACAATCTCTTAGGAGAAAACAATAACCAATTAACACTATCTCTTTAACCAATACATTGGAGGGATATAATGGACCCCCCATCCTTGGTTTATAATGTAACCACCGATTAATCATCTATACATATTTACAAGTACCACTAAATTCAAAAATCAATTAGAAGTATTCACTTTTCAATATAACAAATACCATTGTTCTTTCACAGCTTGATTTGCCTATGGAAAAGAAATGTGTTCCATGAAAATTGATTTGAAAAAAATCATAATTTATCCAAAGAAAGAATAAGGATGAAATCATTAAAATATATCCCTGGTAGAAAATATGAAAAATAAAGTGTTTTTATTATTGATGAATAAAAATACCTTTAAAAGGCTATTAAAAATATTCTTGAGGAAAATACCCTTTCCACATTGAAAATTACTTAAAAAAATATAAATTTCCAGAATAGTAAGAAAAAATATTTCAATGAAAATAACCATAGAAAATTTAAAAGAAATATTTCAATAAAAATATTAATGATGGTGAAAAATTTTAGTTAATCCATATATTTTAAAGTAAAACATTCCTTTCACACTTTGGTAAATAAAGTCAAAATGTGTTATATAAACAATGATAAAAATATCACTTTAAAAAAATTTAAATTAAGAAAAATATAATTAAAAAATAACTTCAAAAATAATTTACGCATAAATAATAACATTCTTGATTTTTTTAGAAAACATGGATATGGAAGAGAAATATTCTTAATCTAAAAGAAGATACATGATTAATATCACTTATATAAAACATTCTTGATGTTTCTTTTAACAATAAAGAAGGAAATGGAAATTAAAAATGTAAACCACATTCATAAACATAGGATAATAAAATATATATTTTACAAGAAAATAATAACATATGATACCTCCCAAATGAACTTTGAACATAGAAAATGCAGAAATAAGAAGTGATTGTTTCATAAAATTCCTTACCATTTTAGTAACTTTTGAATCTCAAGCCTCTGAAAGAAATTAATTCAAATGAAAATTTAAATATCATGAATATAAGGATATAAATTATATAACATATAAAAAGGAATTATATACACCTAAAAAAATAATAAATGTTCATAACATAAACAAAAGTCCAAAAAAAGAAAAATTTGAAGAAAATAACCCTTACAAAGGCTATATCATTGAATTGAGAAGTAATAAATGGATAAATTATGTGTAACAAATTTAAATACATAGAAAAAAGTGGAAATAAAACACAAATAAAAGAATGTAATTTCACACATAATATTTTGATAATATAATTAATTAATAAGTTATATAACCTAATGGATGTAAATTGAGTTAAGAAACCCATTACAAATATCATAACTTTGAAATGAGAATTTATCAACTAAGTGATTGTATGAAAAAATGTAAATCCACATAAAATATGTTGAAATACAACATGAAATAATCATATGTCATTACACAAATAATAATTGCATATCATAGACAATGAAGAAGTAATATAAACTAATGGAAAGAAATTGACTTATAAAATCCCTTACCTAGATCCCCGAATCACTACGTATATTCTTTAACTCCTATATAATAAAATAATATCAATTAATTATTTTTTTTATGATTTTATTGTTTATACCTTTATTATTAAACCAATTAATTAATTTTTATCAATTATATATTTAATTACTTAATCAGTTAAGTCCACAGTGTGTGTTTTGAAGATGTTCAATTCAGAGTTGCAAAAAGACTTTAGTATGATGACCATAGTAAAAAAGGAAATCATTGAATCATATCGAGAATAATAATAATTACATAATTATATATTTTTTATATTAAATAAAATTTTAGAACCATCCATGAAATGCGTTCATGGAAAACAAATCACATCACTTCATGGAGGTGATAATATACACATATGCACGGACGACGTTATCAATTTCCAAAAAATAGAAGGGTAAGAAAATAGATGATATATTATCATTTAATAATTATAATTATTTTATTAATAATATATATATATATATATATATATATATATATATATATTTCATAAATTATTATAAACATCCATGAGATTCTATGATGGAAAATTAAACACATCACTTCGTGGAGGTGGTAGCCCACACTTACAAATGAATGATATTTTTATTCCACATTTGATGGAAAAGAATATGAAAAGGATGGTGACATAGTCATTATAAAATCCAAGTATATTTTAGATACTTATGTTATTATATAATATTGTTTTAAGAATATTTTATTGAGGTATAAAAATAAATAAACTTAAAAATAGGTTGGTTAGGACTTATACCTTCTCCTCAACTAACAACTTTGGATTACACCTTAAGCATCCTTGGTTTGGTGTTTTTATGATAACGGGACCTATAAGACATGGGAAGGGATGTTGGGGAATTATTTTTTCAGGTATTTTATAACTTAGAGTGCAGAAAAGATGTAAGGAAGAGAGGATAATAGGTTCTCTTTTATAAGTGAGGGGAAAGTAACCCTTGGAATTTCTCAAAGTATTAAATTAATATACATTAATATTCATGGAAAAGTGTCCCAAATTAATATATTTAGAATATTTTATAAGGATGAGTCTAAAAACTCCCATAAAATAAAATTTAGAATAGTTTAGGTGATTTTTCAACCCTTATCTCTTAGTTTTAACCCCCAAATAATTCTTTTGATGATTACCGCGATATCAATGTTTTTTACTCTTAAAGGGTAAAGAAAGTTATTATAAAAGTAAAAGTGACCCATAAATGGAACATAATTGCTATTATAAAAAATATACCATTCAATTAGACAAATATTATATTTTTATGAATTTTAATTCATTAAATAAAATATTATTTAACATAATATACAATTAAAGTCATTTTGAAAACTGTTCACATAGTTTGAATTTAATGACATAAGGATAGTAATGGAATTAAAATATAAAATTTTAAAAAATAAATAGTATGTAATATTTAACTATAAATTTATTTAACACAAAAATTCATCCAAATTTTATTATTTTTATTTTTTTCATAAATCATTTACTTGATTTTCTACTACTTGCACAAGCACTGTGTGGGCCTTGCATAAGAATTTAAGGTAATTATTTCAGGAATAAAAATTAAAAATAAATTTAAATGATAAAAAAATAATTAATATTTCAAATAAAATCTATAACTAAACATAACCACTTTTTATTCATGTGAAATAAAATTATAGATATTTAAAAATGGAGCGACATTTTGAATTTATCCTTTAATTAAAATAATATTAATGTTATAATAAAAGGAAAGTGGAAATAAATTTACATATTTTAGAATAATGAATGTATATGGTCTAAAAAACTCATATTATGAAATAAATACAAGTGTTTGGGTTATTTTAATGCCTTATCCCGTAGTTTTATTTTGTTTTACCCATTTTACCCTTACCAAGGGGACATATATTCACTTAGGTTACTATTCACAATGAAAAAAAATAAAAGGGATGTATTTACCATATTTTAAGCTCATGATTAAATTTATGGAATATATTTTTTATGATTAAATTTATATAATTTTAATTAACTAATCTTAATATAAATGTGTAAAATGCAACAAAAATAGTTTTTAGAAAAATGCATTTTTATTCCAAAAAATAATCTTATACAAAAATCAAGTACAATGATTATTAAAATGTAATTAATTATATTATATATAATTAAATAAGAATTATATAAATTTAATATAAAATTAAATTCAAAATGATAATTTTAAATTAAAATAAATGAAAATATTACAAAAATATGTATTTTTCACCATTCACTGAAAAATTGATCTTTTCAAAAAAATCCAAAAATTTCAAACTAAGATAATTTTGGTATGATGATTTAAAAAATAATATATATATATATATTTTCAAATAAAAGTTCTTAAATTGGATGAAATTAATTACAATTTTCACTCATAATAATCAATAAAACCATTTTCTCACGTGGGACCCGCGGGTCCCGCCTCCTAACCAAACCGGCGGCCGGTGCGGCCGGCCGCCTTCTTCTTCTCCGCCTCGGCCGTAGCCGCGGCTCTTCCTCGATCTCTAGCGGCCGGCGAGGCCGGCCGCCTTCTGGCTGCTCCGCCGCGGCCGTAGGGCCGCGGCCGTAGGGCCGCGGCCTTCCTGTTCTCCGGTGCCGGCGAGGCCGGCGCCCCTGGCTGCTCCGCCGCGGCCGTAGGGCCGCGGCCCTTCATGATCTCCGGCGCCGGCGGCCCGGCTGGTCGCCGGTCGCCTCCTTGTTCCGCCGCGGCCCATCTCCGGCCGCAATCTCTTTCGTAAACAACGACGCGGTGCGTCGGCACCGCGTTTCTTCGTCGCAGCTCGCTCCAGCCATTAATTCTTTTGTTCCTGCGCGGTTGCGACGACACCGCGCTGTCTCCGCTAAATTAACACGAAAGAATAGAAGGGGTAGGAGAATCGTCCGTGTTCGTGCGGTCCGGTCTCCTCCCGTTATAACGATATCAGTTGGCCAATCGTATAAACACAATAATGAATGTTTCACAATTTTTAATAAAATTTGGAACTACGCCCAACGGATTATTCTTTCATGTTCGAGGGAATGAAAACATGTAATTTAAAAAGGACAAACCCCCTACCTTGAAAATTGATGTCACACATCGGTTATCGCGGAGGAAGGCGTCGCGGCGTCAGACATAGATTCTGTGGACGTCGGGGTGCGTCCGAGGAGGGAACAACGTCTCTTCACTTGTCGCTTAAGACGAAGAAGAGAGGTACATTGTCGTTGGCGATGATTAGCACGGTCGGCGACTTCTCCCTTGTCGAGGAGGAAGACGGAAGAATCTGGGACGCCGAGTCTCGATGGTCGTGGGATCGATGTTCTTTGTCGGAGAAGAACCATTCTTCACGTTCTTCGTCGAAGACGAAGAAGATCTTCAAGTTTCTCAACGATTCTCCCAATCCTCTCAAGTAACAAAGGAACTAACCCAAAAATAAATCAAGCTTACACTTAATTTATTAACACAACCCAACCTTTGGAATTCAAGAGTTTTAATTTCAAAAACTCAAAATTAAACTCACTTATTAATTATACATGAGTTGTATAATTAATTAAAAGTTAAGTTGTCAAGCCTTTAAGAGGGAGAGAGGGGAGTTAGGGAATTTGAGGGGTTTTGGCACATTAAGTACAAGGGAGTTTAAGGGGGTAGAAGAGAGTTAAGGGGAAGGTTAAGGGTTGGGGCTCGTGTGGGCCCCACCTCACCTTAATCCTCACTTGGTTAGTTAGGAACTTGTGATTCCACCCCAACTTCCACACTTAGGATATAACCACTTAAGAAGATAAATAAAATAAATATTGTATAACAAATTTATTTTACTCTTCATTTCATCCAGAAAATTAAACATCTCCTCCTAGGCAAACGCAACTTCGGGAAAGGTCTCATTAAGCGAATATCGGCGCTACGAGTTCATCGGTGTCCTCAGATTTCAATTACGAGCACCAGATCAAAAGTTAGGAAATCCCGCTCGTTCGTTCACTGAACGTACCCGAGCCAAACTTCGGAAATTAATTCCGGGCACTCCGGGCCTCGGAATCAGGTGCCGTCAGAAACCGCGCTCTTGTAAAATTCCAAAGAAAATTAAGAAAAAATTTCCCTTGAATTTTACGGGTCTTTACAAAAAATTTTATAAATATTTATCATAATATGGTTATTGTTATCTATACATTCCAATTTAATGGATATGTTATAATGGCCACATTTAAATAATAATTTTTTTTATAGTATATCGTAATTCACTTAAAGCTCAGTGCGGCATATTAAGAAAAATATAAAGCATAATATTCTTTTAAACTGAATTTTCATGGTGTTATACCCTACTAAGAATCATATATCACCATTTTTTCCCTTTGCATTAGGAAATTAGGAATATTATGAGTATTAAAAGGTGTTAAGATTATATAAGTTATACCTAGAATGGCTCAGATCATGAGTGAAACCCATACTCCCCAAAATTTATTAAACAAAATTATAATGTTCAGGTGATTACACGAGGTACAATGAGTTTGTACCAGGACAAGAATAATTGAATAGGAAAAATGATGACAAAAAAACCTCTAAACAATTCCTGGAGGGACATGATAGATTCTATCATGAAGAGATTTCATTAATGCATCTTCCCCAAGGCCCAGGTCTTCACAGAAATCATCATGCAAAATATAAAAGTCTGCAATCAGCCCTATGCTGCATCATATAGGTAATCATTTTACACTACCCATGGATATAATATCCATATCTAAAGCCTCCAAGCTACTCCTGTCTTATTAAGCTATCCCGAATCCTTGCTGGCCAAGCTTTAAAGCAATGTTATGATATGCAAGCATGTATGGAATGATTAGTGCATCAGCCTCCAATGCCCAGGTCCTCATTGAAACAACATGTGTAAGCTGAAAACACTAGAGAACAGAATCCCTAAAACTCAAATTCTTCCAACTCATCATCAACATGCATCAGAAAACTTCATGTTCCACTGATAAAGCTCACATCCCAGAAGGTATCATATGGATCATCAGATAATAAGTTGTCCCAACAGCACAAAGAAAACATTCATACAGAATAACCTGAACTCTCTAACACCTCTTGAATCCATGTTATGACAGCAGCAAAAATGAGAAAAAACAGACTCAAATGCTACACAAGAGAGTTATTCCCACCGAAGTTGAAGATAGTCAAAATCAGGATTTCGATCAAGCTCAAATTCCACTCTATCAAACATCCGTTCTCTGATACTCAGTTACTCATCAACAATTATCTCCTTGTTACAATATCTTCGAAAAGACAACCTTTCTTATTTCTCAATCCAAGGATACAAGTCCTCCTTGTATCCTTCCTTAATAACACGAGTACCATTTTTAAGTTTAATTCCAGCCTCTTCCTCCTCTCCATCTGAGGAGGAGTCCTCTTCATTCGAGGATGTGGAGGAACCCTCTTCATCAGGGGATGCGGGTGGATAGGGATTTTCATCAACTACTGGATGTGGAGGAATGTTGGCCTGCTCCAACCGAATCCCCGAGGATCTAGTGATAATGGTTCTCTCCAGTTATCTCCAACTTAAAGTAATCAATGCGTTTTTCGAGTCTTCTTGGGATGGGGAATGATAAAGCCATCAGAGTTAGTAATAGGTTTCTTAACTTTTTTGGCGTCGAGTGTAGATATTTATCCTCAATTTGATGGATTCGGTCATGATCATCATTATTAGAATTACCAGAAACAGAATGAGTCTCTTGTGCCACCTCATGAGTGGTTAGAACAGCTCCTAAAGTATCTAATATAGGTTAAGCATTATTGACCACATCCACAGATCTAGTGAATACATCAGCTTGAGTGAAATGAGGCTGTGTTGGATAGGAATCTGGGACAGATGGAGAAATCACTGGGGCATTAGCATTAAAGGGTTCACCTTTTTCATTAGGAATCCGTCTCTCTTTATCAATCCAAACATATTTCCCTTTATTTGTTAAAGATTTCTCATTGTGAAGATTTCTTATAGAGTCTTTCCTAGAGCCACAATTCCCAAGGGAGTGTCCAAGATGTAGGCATTTAGAGCAGTAGCTAGGTAATTCTTCATAGACAACTTCTTGAAAAAAATGAGTGTCACCATTTTGGATCCAAATAACTGAAGGTAGGTGTTGGGTAAGGTCAACCTCAACACACACACGGGCAATGAATGGTCTTATGAGATTTCGAGTGGTAGAGTCTATTTTGATGGGGTGACCTATTAATTTAGAAATAGGGAAGAGGGCGATTTGTTTGAAGAAGTGCATCAGAAGACCTGGAAAGTCTATCCAAATGGGGGAAATAGGGGATTCAGTGTTAAAATCAAAGATAGGGGGCCATTTTAGAACTTTCATTGAGCATCTTCCAAAGGTCAAAGAGCCCCTAGACCAAAGCCGATAATAGTCATTCTCAGAGGCAAGACGTATCGCAACATTCAATGAGTTGAGCAGACCGATCTCAAAATACACAAACCCAATGGATTAGAAAGATTTCTGCAGAAAGTTCAGTGAGGGACGATGCTTAAAGAATTTACCAACAAGAAGAAATCTGAGATCAGAAGAGAGAAATTGAACCTCTTTATTTGAAAAGGCAATGGCCGCGTGACCTCTGTGACAAAACTGCTTCGGATGAACGGATTCAGCCAACGTCAGGGAGACAACAGGTTCAATAGATTTTAAATTAGTGTTCCCTGTAACCACATCCACGAAGATACGAGAATCGAATGGGTTAGGGCATCGTCATTTTCCGCCCTCACTCTCTCTCATCCACTCCATCATTTTCCCCCAAACTCATTATATAAGTTATATAATGATATAATGCTTTATTTAAATAAATATTATATAATTTATTTCACATAGTGTATCTAATTACAAAAGACACCAAGCCCATGTTTTTTAGTTTTTCTACTGTATTGATGGATGATATTATGTAATAAATAAAGAAATATTATTTCACCAAATCTATAAGTTTGGGTATGGGGTGTCAAAAATTGGCATTAGAGTAGAGATCCGTTATTTTTGGGAATTATGAATGAAAACCATTAGAAAGTAACTCTTAGTTATAGATAAATGGTTAATATTTGACTACTATAAAGATATCAGGTGTGAATTTTCACATTATTTATGATAAATCATATTATGAATCTATCTTAATTATTTTATTTTAATTTCTATATTTACTTTATGGGTTAAGATTTTGGTGAGTAAACATAGGTGAAAATAATAATAGAAATCTGAAGATGAATTCAATAGTCCAAACATTTGATAATTATTATTTTAATAATAATTTTAAATGTGTAAAAATTTAAAGGTCATGATTTATTTGAAGGTTAATAGTGTAATGACATATATTTTTGTTGTATATATTTTTATCTTACCATATATATATATTTCATGGATAATTTGATTTTACTTTTATTTTTAATGTAATGAAACTTATTATATAATAATTTCATCGACAAATAAATGAATATTGTAAAATTTGTTTTATTAATTCATTAGATATATAAATTAAATATATACTCATAATATATAATATAATATAAAAATATCTAAAATTAATAAAAGTAAATATATTGGATATGGGATGTAAATATCACAGCTCACAGTCCTCCATAATTGTCATTCTGATAATTATTACCATTAAAAGAAAGAAATTTATTATCCATTGAATACACATTTATTTATATTTATTAAATATTAAATAATCATTGTTTTGTTGCTTCATAGTATAATGTTTAAAGAAAAGGTAAATATTATGAATAAAGGATAGAATTAATTGTAGATAATTAATAAAAGTAAATGCATCCTCACACACACTAAATAGTAAAAATATTACCTATAATAATCATAATACATATGTAAATGAGAATAAATAAACTTATAATAATGTTTTATTAAAATTATTATTTTTTCATTTGAATGAATTTAATATATATAGGAAAAGTGTTTGTTACTAGAATATTGAGCATATAGTCATTAGGTATGATCATTATTTACTCATTCTTAAATTATTATAAATATTAATTAACAATTATAAATAACATATTTTTTAATATGTAAATACATAATTATTAACCAAAACATAATGATGAAATTTTATGAAATAATAATTATTTCCTTTCATGGAAATAAATTATATTTAACCATTGAATTTATTATGAACTATAAATTTTATTTCTCATATTTATTGATTTATTTTTATAAAACTAATAGGATACCAATTTTTTTCCAATGATAATAGTTTATTTAATAACAATAAATAATATTTATTGATCTATGAATCATAATATTATTTTATGAATATTTATAATAATGATAATTATTTCTTAATATGGTTTTATAAAATATCATGTAATAAATGAATGATTTCTTCTACTCAAATAATTTTATTTTATAACTAAATTTATCATATTTAAAGTGTTATTTTGATAAATAATTTATTGTAAAATTAATATGGACATTGAAATTGTAATGTCGTTATTGAAATTTAATTATTTGTGCAGTGATATAAATTTTTTAATCATAATTTAACTATAATAAGTAACCACAAAAAGTACTAAATATAATTAGTAAATAAGTTTTGAAATGTTCACCATTAAAATTATATGTTAGTTTTTTGTATTTTATGCAATAAGAATCCCCTTTAATAGTTAAGTAAACCTTTTACACTAAAATAATATTTTATGATTTATATATTATTTACATATGAAAATACAGTTTCACTTTAATAAAGATATATTATAATAAATTAGACATAAAATATGGAAAACAAATCCATTATAAAAATAACATGGTAATTGAAATAGTAATGTAGCCAGTATAAATAATATCTATTACACAATTTTTTCAATTAGTATTTATTTAATATATAAATTTATTATTTTTATAGGTGAATTTTAATAAAATTGATATTAAATTTGTAATAATTATTTCAAAATGAGGTAATGGTGTAATTTGGGTAATTTTTATACATAATACAATTTTAGTCAAATATTATAATACAATATATACATACAATATACTATATAAGTTCATTCACAATATTAACTTTTTTCCTATACTTTAATTCCATTTTTATTTTATTGTTAGGTAAACCATATTTTATGTCTATAAAATTAGTTATAAAATCATTAATATTTATTAAAAAATTTTCAATTCATGAACTTTAATTTTACAATAAAACCTTCAGTGTGAATAAAGTAGACTTTACAATTTTATTAATGGGTATTCACATACATAGCCACACAATTAAATTAACTATGATTCCTTCACCCACCTCCCTTACTCATGGGTTAACCATAACTGTTGATCTCATGTTATGAATGTTTTATATTATATGATCATGTATATATTTAAAGTATTATATCTAGAATATGTACAATACATTGGTTTCCCTAGAGTTATATATCCATATAATGCATTGGGTAATGTTTTATTGTGTAAGATACTATGTATGGGAATAATTATAATATAATTGTATTAGTGGGTAGCCTTTCCATAAGATACAATTATGACCCCCTGAAATTGACTGGTATCCTTATTATATGAGATATTATGAACATGTCTTTATGCACAATCACCATGAAATATGGATTCATTTATTTCATTTGTTTTGTGATGATATCTTATGTTTCATGAGGATACCTTCTATTTCATGTTGATATCCTATATTCTATGATGATACCTTATATTCTATATGATAACTATATATCCCTGTTAATTACTTATGTTCTATGAAAATTCATTTATTATATAAGTATCATGAACATTGATTACCTATCTCATTATTACATTGTACTTCATTCCCTAAATAACAGAGGATTATTCCTCGATACACTATCATGTCTTTACGATAC
Source organism: Viscum album (assembly GCA_963277665.1). Classification (NCBI taxonomy): domain Eukaryota; kingdom Viridiplantae; phylum Streptophyta; class Magnoliopsida; order Santalales; family Viscaceae; genus Viscum; species Viscum album. The sequence continues at coordinate 390,041,604 of OY728153.1, read as the reverse complement.
ATTTATTAAGAATATGAGATGACCCATTACTTGTGCTTCCCATTTATCTAAAAAATCATAAATATTATGAGAAATATAACGTATTAAGATTACATGTGTTATGAATGTGGTTAAGATTATTTAAATATATCTTGTTCTATTCTACTACATGTAGTGTACCTAGTTATAAAATACATTAAAGTTTTTATTTTGGGAATTATAAATGTATTGATTGATCATATTAGGCATAAAATAATGTAATATTATCGCACTAAATCTATACGAGTGGGTATGGGGTTCATAGTTAGTTTCAAATAAGTGTTTACATATATTTTTTAATTAGGAAGGAAAACCTTTTGATTATATCCCTTGGTTTTATATGGACATTTACCTGGGTTGCTCTTATTAGATTCATGCTAGACCATCTATAAATAGAACTGTTTATTAATCATTCCTTGATAAAAAGTCTTATTTAATAATAAGGCCTTGAAAAAAATGCCACTGGACTTTAATAACTTATTAAATTTAATAAATTATATATATAATAATCTTTAATAAATATAAATTTTAATACATTTTATATATAATAATAAATATAAATATAATTTATATATAATAAATAAACCTTATTATATATAATTTTATAAAAACATTATTATTAACATTATTTATATATGATTATCTTGAATAAATATTAAATTTAATTAATTTTAAAAAATATAATTAAAATATATCTTAATCGGTTTGAGGGGTTTTCTTATTAGGTTACTAATAAAAGCATGAGACCACGACTATTATTAATTGGGATTTTAAATTTAGGCTTGTTTAATAATCGAGCCTAAAAAACCAGTCCCTAATAGGCCTTGTTATTAGGTTGGGCTTATCAGGTCGGGTGAGTCCCATAACCCATGTACAGGTATAGTTTTATAGAACTACTTTAGGTATAGAATGAATATACATGGTTAAAATTTTCACTCTATTTAGGATATGTCGGATTATGAAATAGTGTTAATTATTATTTTTTAATTCCTAAGGTTAATTTTATGGTTTTTATTTTAATGAGTGAACATAATTGAAAATCATAATATGTGATATTAAGATGACCTAAACATGTCATAATTATTAATAGTTATTAATTTAATAAAAATTATCCATGTATAAAAATTATTAGGGAATAATATATTTAAAGGGGAGAATCTAACAACTTATATTTATGGTGCATACATTTTTATCATAACATATATATTTTCCATGATTAATTTGATTTTAATTTTATTTTTTAATTAAATAAATTAATTATATAATAATTTCATCGATAAATAAATGAGCATGATAAACATGATTTCATTATTTTATTTAAATTATAAATAAAATATATATACCCATAATATCTAATTTTAAATAAAATGTAAAATTAATAAAAATAAACATTTCATGACCCGATTCCATTGGATATCCACTTGTTTCAATTAAAAAACCAAGTGTACCTTTAAAAATACCACCTCTAATAGGATACAAGATAATAACTAGTATTGAGATTATAAATCACACAAATGGGACATATTACCCTTTGAATATCACAATGGAAGACTGCAAATCAAATAAAAACCACCTTACCATGATCAATAAGGAATCCATGATTAAATGATATAATAGACAATGTATAATTCATGAATGTAATAAAAAACATCCTATATGTAAGATATCAACAACAATAACCAAACAACTAAAAAATCCTAACAATATAATAAAACTCAAACTACTTGTATACCCAAGTGGTACATGAAACAATCATCAACCACTAAGCTCCAACTATCAACCTAGGATATTGTGCTAACACCAGTAACAACATTGGGTCTTTAAGTGAAATATATCAATTAGTATTAATTTAATTTTTGTTTATATTAACTAATTTAAGTTCAATTTTTCAAGTTTTAAGTGAGGGAAGTAAGAGGAGGGGGAAAAGGAAAGTTTTCCTTTTAAACTAGAGTTTTGGATTAGAGTTTTATTTCCATATAGGTGTGATTTAAGTTTTCATGATTTTTTATTTGGTTTTACATTGAATTTTTTTATTTAGAGCATACCTCCCAGGAGGGTCTCAAGAATTTATAGGTACATAAACTTATCTATTGTGAGTTTTCAGTCAGTTCGGGTCTTGGTGTAATTATTTATGGGGGTTTTTCCTTAGTTCTATTCATAATTTACTTCCATGTATTTTGATTCTCGAGGTTGTGCTTCACCTTGTTGATGTGAATTGGTCTGCTAAGATTTTTGTGTGGAAATAGTTTCAGTGATATCTCTTTCAAGTTTATGGGCATGGAATAAAACTTTTATGTATTTCTTGGGTGTTTAGAAAAAATGTTGAACCAGTAATGATTATGTGCTGGCTAGTGTCAGATTAATTTTGATGGGACCACTATGAATGGAATCCTAGGAATTAGGTCCTAGGTTACCCATTTTATTTGAAATGAGGATGTATTCATGTGATTTAATGGGTCATATTCATGGTTGATTCCTTCTTCATTTTTTTTCGTGGTCTGAGGGTATCCGTGAGTGGATTTATGGTTCTTTTCATGTAATTTTTAGATTATTCCTAAGCTCATATTATTTTGGGATTCTTGGAACCTTGTGCTCATTTATATAGTAAATATTTTGGGGAAATTTAATATGTGTGTTTGATTGAGGGTTTTTATTTGTGTATCTTGAGTTGAGGGTTAGGGTTTTGGTTCAGTGACCCTTACTAGTCTTCTCTTCCTTGTTTTTATTTTACCATTTCCTTTATTATCATTAATACATGGGTTTATTTTTGGTGGTTTCATATCCCATTATTTATTTAAGATACACATATCTCGTGGAATTAAAAATTGTATTTTGGTTCGAGTGATCCATTTGAGTTCTTTTGGTTGTAATTTTATAACATGTTTTGTTTTAGTGTCCCTGAATGTTCTATCTTATGGTACCATTACATGAGTGAAATCCTTAAATAGTGTAAATAACCATTTCAGGTATTGGATTTCTTGTTCTTTTCGGTTTTGTGTTGTGGAGTTGAGATACATACCTTGGGTGGTGGTTTTTTTAAGATTTGGTTTGGTTTAGAGGTTATCACTTGGGATATTCTTTCCCCCAGGATGATAATCCTCATTACTTTGTCTTATATTAAATTTTGTGACTTTATGTTGGTTATAAAGTGTTATTATGGGGATAATTTTCACACCATAATTTTTATTTTACTTACTTATTTATTTATTAGTGATTTTATGTTTTTCTCCTCAAGTTTTGGGCTGAGTTTCCATGAAAATTTAATTTATTAGAAATGAATTATAGGGAACATGGTTAGCCCACAAGGTTAGTATCATTAATGTGGAAACTATAATAATGAGTCTATAAAATTAATAGTCCCATTTGAATTGATTGAAACATGATTTATCTAACCATATGGACCAAATGTGTGGTCTCTAACCACTCTCCAGTGAAGGGTGCACAGTTGGAACATAATTTGACAACTGTGCAGATCACCTAAATTTTAAAATTTTAAAATTTTAAAATTTCTATACCAACCTAAAAAATTTAAAACCCTATAATCTACCTCTCCCTCACACCTCTCAACCAAACACATACACTTGATCTAAATACCCCCTCACATGTGGCCTCCCTCCCCCCTCTCCCTCTGATCTCTAGTATTCTTCTCTGATTTTGAGTGAATTATCTCTAGGTTAGGGTTATTCTTCTTCATCCTCCTCCTTCCTTCTATTCATTCTTTATTTCACATGTTTTCCTTTGCTACACATCATCCCTGTTCGAACCCTAGATTGCATGAGGTATTCATAATTTTTAATTTTTGGTACCTAGGTCTTTTGAGGATCACCTTGGAGCCTATTATAGTGGTGTCCATCAAAGGTGATGAATTTATCTCAATTTGAGGTTGGTTTCACCATTATTAAGGCAATAAATTTGGAACCCTTAATTTCTTGTTCTTTAAACCCATGTTTCATGTGATTATTTATAATAATAAATGTATCTATGAATATATTTTAAATGAAACAAAATTTTTCACTTGGTTTTCATTGAATGAAATGTAATTTTCTCTCAAGAGGTGTGATTTAAAATTATTTGACAACTATTATGCACACCAAGTGTTTGATGGATTACCCTAATGTCCATTACTATTGTTTTGTTATTTTAAAAGGTTTTAGGATCTTTAAAGTTAATTCTTAATTGTGCCATAAATTTTAATTATGATATCAATTAATACTTGAAATTACAAGTATTTATAAAGTGATTAAAAATTGGTTTTGAATAAAAGTGTGAAGTTTGTTTTTTTTATGTTTTTTGTGGTTATACACATATACATGGGTATACACACACATACACACATATGTTGAAATTAATAGAAGAGTGTGTAAAATTTGGTACTAAGACACACACACACACATATATATGAAAATGTACATAAGAATAAGTATAGAGGGGAACTTTGAGAATTTAATTTTTGATACTCAAAACCAATTTCCAAAAAAGTTTTTAAGTGGATTTATAAAATAAATTACAAGTCCATTTTACACATTTCAAATAATTGTTTAAGCTTTTCTTTTATTTTCAATGGAAATTTCTATGGGTATTTATTGAATAACTTGGATGTGTGGTCTGAATATGTTCTTAGCTGGATATTTTTATTATATATACCCACATTTTTGGTTGTTTCTTTTGCTCAAACCTGAAGGGAAGCCCATGTACTTGGGTAGGTGAACTTATATGTTACTAGTTCTATTTACACTTTCTATTCTAGTGAGGAAAATTTGATATATACATTATCTTGTTATGTGTTACTCTTTCCAATAATTTAGGGTGTGAACCTAGTTATCAAGGTATTTCTAAGTTCCATATCTTTAGTGTCGCTAGGGTGTTTCTCTCATGATGCTTATTTCTAAATCATCAATATTATGTCTTCCTATTACTATTTCCTTAATTTATAATACCTTTTAGTTACAATACTTTTATTCTTCCTTGATATTTATTTATATTTAGTAAAATAGTATTCTAAATTGTATTGAAAATCATATTCAAAAGTGGTTAAAGGTTAGTTTTTAAAGAGGTGTTTTATTAGAAAGGCTTTGACCATGTAATTTTTTTTTCAAATTTATTATTTTAATTTAAAGAAAATAAAATTTAATGTTTATAATATAATATTGGATTTTATGTTCTTATACATAGAAAACATATTTTTAAATAATGTATTTTAAACTATCGTGAAATGTATCTTTTATTTAATAAATATTCATACAATATGTTTTCCTTTGGCATTCTTACTAGTCCATCATGATCATACCCATTAAATTTTTAGGTAATAGTTCATTTCTTTTTTAATCATAGATAAAGTTTTTATTGTTGTTGTATGGTGACTAGTGGGGTCACATGAAGTTATGGTGGTTATTTTTATTTTTATTTAGATTTATTTTTCATAATAATCAAATAGACAATTTCCTACTTTCCTTTTTTAAGTTTGGTGAATTTTATATATGGAGTTATAAAGGATATTATATGGGTTATTGTGTATAAGTGAGATCAAGGTGAGTTATGTGATTAATTTTCTTAATTTATTTTGATTTAAATTTATTAAATTATTCATACTATTTGTTTTTTTATGGAACATGGACCTCTAACATATAGAGTGGTCATGCCAAATTTTTTCCACTCCTTATTTAAATTATTTTATGTGTGAATTTTCGCAAACAATTAAATTGATGACAATGAAACTTTTATTCAACCTATGGGATCAAGGAAATCCCTTATATATGTCATGATCCGGCTCGGGTGTCCGATTTATGGAAAACTTAGGTTGGTTCATGATAGTGAAGGAATTAAACCTTTTTTTGTGTGGATTTTTCATTAATCAATAATTAAGATACCCCACCCACTTCGTTGGAATTTAATTTATTATTTATATTTTTTTGAATTTATATTATGATTTATCAATGCGTGTGAACTTAATGAGATAATAATTAAATTAAATTTAATGTATTTGATTTTAATTGAATTAATATGTTCTATACATATATAATATCTATGTGGAAATTCCCACGCACACGATAGATAAAGGGAAATGGGTGAGATAGAAGTTTCTAAAGTCTAGATTCAAAATTAATATCTATGGTTCCAATAAAGGTGGTATTATGAAAAGTGGTAGATTGTTTCATGGTTCTAGGGACTCGATTAAACCATTGAATAGAGTAGTCCCTAAACTTGGTAACCCTATTCTCATAGATCCTATAAAAATTCTTCATGGTGTCTCTATTTGAAACCATTATGTCATCACCTTGGAATATTTATATATGGACTAATATCTTCTTCTCAAATTCAAGTCTACTAAATAAAGGTTTCACTATATGGTTTATTTTACCATTATAAAGTGGAAACAACTAATTGAAATGGATACTACCATTCACCATACACGGGGGGGGGGGGGGGGTAAAGGGAAAATGGTGATGAATTATTTAACTAATTGTGGTGACTTAATATAAGGAGTCTAGATTTATATTACCATTATATATATTATTTTATCTTATAAAAAATGGGTTGTGGTGACACCCTCAGTTTAAATCACTTTATACAACCATAATTGAATTTTTTTCCATTTAATTTTCAAATTTATTCCCATAAAAAATTTAATTTTGAGAGAGATGTCATATGCTATTATAAAGTGTTATGTGTGGTGATATAGTTTTATAATAATGTTGAGCGAACTTAGGTAAATTATTAAGAATAAAGTGGAAGTAAATATCATGTTTTGGTCTGTAAATAAGTGATAAAATATTTATTTCCTATTTAAAAATATATATAAATTTATGTAAAATCTCATGGAAGCGAGTTAGGATAAATAGTATTGGATTAGAAGTATTTTTTAATGAATAGTATGTTAAAATAGAAATTTGAAGAGATATTTATTTATTATAAATTCTAAATGAAATTATATAAATTGTATATAGTATTTGAGTGTTTTCATTAGTATTTAAAAAAATAAATGAATCATATGAGTTAAATAAGAATGTAAAAAATAAGATCTTATTATATTGAATATGAAACTTGAATTTTTGATATTGCGAATTATATATTTTTGGTATGTGAACTCCATGATTTTGTAAAACTAACATGGAGACTTAGGTTAGAATATTCCATGAAATGATAAAATAAAATCTATGGGTTTGAATAGACCTTGTTTTAGGCCTTGGATTATTTTATATCCTATTTTTTTGGAAGAGACAAAATTTATGCTATTGATTTTTCATAAATTTTACATAATCCATGTGTTTGGATACCATTATCCATTATTTTGAGATTAATTCTTCCACTGGATTTGGAAAAATTAGGTATATGAGGTTTATTTGTGACTTTATTAGTACCTAACACTTTAAAATGGTTGTTTTATAAATCATTTAATAACTATACACCATTTAAATAAAATCACACTAAAATCTATATATTCTTGGGGATGTGGTGGTTTTTTCCAAGATTATTTACCATACATAATACATATACATAATGTGTATTTAAATTACATGTATAGTTATTTAGATAATGAAAAGAGAAATCAATAGGTGGGAAATGATGTATAAAGACATCATGGAGATGATTTGATCTATTTTTAGAGTCATGTGGTGGGGTGGTCTATGTTTTTTTATTTTGGTTATATTAATATTATTTTATATATAATTTTCACTTGAGTTAATTTTTTTAAAATTTTCAAATGCATACTTTAATTTGATATTTATGGAACTTTGACTTTAATGTTTATTGTAGATGACAACTCATACTTCCACTGATAATTATTATTAAGTTATTTATTTTAATACTTTATCATGATAGACTATTTTATGTAAAATATCCCCCAAAGTGATACTTATAGACCCAAAAATATGGTTTCTAACCTCTAGTGATTGAGTAAAACACTTGAGTATTTTTTGAATTTTTCCTTGATAGCATAGTCATGCAAGGTTGAGACAATAAAAAACCACTCATCAACTACACCAACATGACCCAATAAACCCATTTGAAAATGTATGGGTGATTACATCGACAAACTTAGTTATAAATCCCACAATAATGAACAACTAAGTTGATATCATGTATTTATAATAATTAAGGGAGAAAAATTATAATATATGGTCACATCTGCACCAACCAAGTTCACCCAGGCATAAAATAATATAAAACAAAACTATTTAATTATCCTATACTCATGTATCATTAAATAACATGAATTAGTCTATATAATTTATGTCATGAACCAACCCAGGTCATCCATCCATCAGACACTTGAGATGACCTATGTCAAGGCTTGAGGGGCATTCCTGATCTCTGTGGGCTATCGAAAAGCACTAAGGCATTATAAACAAATCAATGGGAACTATTTCTCTCTTAAAAATAATTTTTACTAGTATTGGAAATTTCACTAAACTTTTGGCATGATACACCCATAAATTGGATACCCATACAGAAAAAATTAAATAGGTATAAAGAGAAAGCAAAGTGAAAACAAAACTCATACTCACCTCTAAATCCATCATAAGAAACAACCCCATTTATTCAACATCTATAATTCCAAAATCATAAAAAACGCATAAAAGAAATAAAAAAAAATAGGTATGGATGGTCTAGATAATGATATAATAGAATTAAAACAAAATAAAACATTTAAGTAACCTTTACCTGACCATTGGTTACCATATAGTCCTAAAATAATAAAATCTACAAGAGATAACATAAGTTGAGTCAAAACCTAAAAATGAAATATATAATATAGGAATGAGAATGAAAATTCCCATTAAGTCACCCTACATTTCTACATATATAACCTTTAATAAAAATACATTTTCAAGCTAGTTTGAAAAAAATTTAGAACTATATTTTTAAACCACTTACTTTAAAACCTGAAATAATAAATTTTATTAAAATAATATTTTTTAAAATTTTATAAAATAGGGAAACACATTTAAGATTTAATTTGGAATTATTCGAAGGTATAATAATTTATTAAATTATCATTTTAAGAAAAATATTCTATCAATTATTTTAGAAAAAGAAGAATTTTAAATTGCGAATCATGATAATAATAATACTAATATACTCTTAAATAAAAACAAGTAATTGAATGAAAATCACTAATAAACCACCACAAAATTCAATGTGTATAATAAATATCACTATGGGGAAACCCTATGGAAACTATGGTCATGACTTTATCCTAGTATTCCCATACTTTCAATAATCTAATAATCGAATATCGTTTCCATGCACGATCCATTAGGGAGGACCACACGAAAGTACTAATAGTAACAAAACCATTTTTACATGAAGGTTTGTTAGTGTTTTAGTGTTATCCAAGGTATAGAGAGGACATACCACAACTTTTAGTACTTGTCCTAATCATACCACCTAATCACCCAAGGTTCCCTTGTTCTACCAGCATGATAAAATAAAAAAGATAGGGTTGGTGATAATATCAAATCTCAATTACAATGAAATTAAGGAAAACACATAACACAATACCACTTCCCTACACTACCAATTAGAATCCCCTACTTATGAAACATATCAATATGATAAATTATATAAATTTACAATCTAACACATAACATAATATCAAGGGATTCTATTGGGATAAACCTCATTTTTTTGAAGAAGCTTTAAAAGGTTCCAACCAAACCGTAGAGTTTAAAAATAGTATTTATTATTCGAAATAAAACCTATAGAACCCCTTGAGAACATCATTTGAAAAACAGGTTCAAGATATAAAATTTATGTTCCCAAATTTTCCTTTTTTCCTTACACACATATACATTTATATATATAGATACTTCTCATATAAATTCATATATTCATAAATACTTGTATGAATATGTCTATAAATGTATCTATATATATATTTATGTATATGTGTATCATTATTAAAGATAACATTAAATATTTATAACATGGGTTACAAGTGAACACTATTTATCTTTATAAAATATACCAAACACTTAATAGTTTTAAATTACTATTTTAAGAATGAAACATATCATTTTTTTCCAAATAAACCTTTTAAAAATATAATTTAATAATAAGGATACATTTATTAAATTTTAAATACCTTTTTAAGGTCCATTCATGTTATTTTATAAACTATTGGTGTCTATGGTCAAATAAAATTATATTTGAACCAATATCTAAAATAGAAAGACTCTTTGATTTCTATGAAAACAAAGATAAAATATAATTTTATCTTTATAAATTTTATAAACATTCATAGTGTTATCACTTGGTATAAAAACATAAATTTAAAATCTAAAGAATCAATTTTTCTAAAATTAAATATTCAATCTTAGGGAAAACCTACCTCGAATCGAAGGTAAAGTGTATTAATCTTAAAGTATAGGGTGAGGGAGACCCAAATGAGACATAACACACCATATAAACAAATAAATCACCAAAATAAATCAATATTAACATCCTAGGGTTCATCCATCCCTATGAAACAGTAATAGGGAGGATAAAAAACAAAGAGAAATGAGAAAAGAGAGAAGGGAAGTCCTACCATAGAGATCTGACCACAAATGATGAAGAGATTTCTTTAGAATCATCTAAGGAGAAGATGATTCATAGGATATATGTATAATTGGGGTTATCCTTATATGTTTACATAATTAAAGAGAGTTAATGAGGAGGATAACCCATTTTGGGTTAAAAATCAGGGAGGGTCACTTTTAGAATTTGCAATTTTTAATGAGCTGTATAAGTTGTACAATTTACCAAATCATGTTCCCCTTAACATAAACACCTGGTAACTCACATGGGTTGGAATAATTGTCATAAAAATATATTCTAACTATATGAAACTATTATATTAAAAAAATTGGATTATACATGGTTTTTTATGATTAGTAATAATTGTGCACTAACTATATGCCCTACACTGAAATTTAAAAATTTAAATTTTGAACAGGTTCAACCCAAAAATCAGGGAAAAGAAAACATATTAACAATTAAATAAAATAATAAATATAATAGAAGTCAGGGTGTGACAATTATCTCCACCATAAAACTTTCTGCCCCTAGAAAGTCCCAGTCAAAAATTTTGAGAAAAGAGAAAGAGGAGGTTCAACCATTTTTGGAACAAATCAATTTTATAAACCATATAATACCCCAATAGCTAGCATGAAACAACCCAAAAAACCAATCAAAATGATACACAATACTAACCCAATTCATTTCCTAAATTACCCCAATATTCTTTTTACCATGAATTTGACTTCCTACTATTAACATAATTGTTTGACATGCGATAAGTTCCTAACCTCATTATGAAAAGGTGAATATGATCACAACCATTTGAATATAGATACCGAAGTAATCAAAGGTTAAAAATCTCACAATCATTCAAGGGATGGGTCAGGTTGGAGAACCAAATATTAAAATAAGGTGCTCGATAGTGGATGATCAACCATGGTGGTATCTGAACCATATTTAAATATTTTCTTGGTTACTATTTCTATAAAAATGAACCATCACTACTACAAACCAAGTGAATGGATCAAATAGAAAGAGGTCAACTAAAATGTTACCTTACTAAAAGAAACCATCAATAATGAAGGAAATATTTTAACCATAAGTATAACAGTTGAGATTTCCCCATAAGGAATAACTATTAAGATAGGATTAATACATCCTTCCCACCTAAGGGTTAAAAATTCCAGATAAGTCTTGGGGCATGAGGAGGAAAAATAACAAGTTTTTAACTAAAATGAAACTAGAAAACTATGGTCACATATCCATTTCCACAAACATCCACTAGTCCCTATCATTACAATAACTGAAGCCTAATAATTATAGGTCCCAAGAATATAAAAATAATAATTTTAAAATAATATCTATAAGACAATACTAAATTCTAATTAGGGAAGGATAAAAAAATATCATCCATGATGAAGGTCATAAGAGAGATGAGAGAATGTAGAGGGGATAATAAAAAGGAAATTTTGATACATCTTTCTTTAACAATTTCCAAATTTTATATACTAGGCCTCAATTGAATGAATCATCAAAGGGGACTCAAATATCCACTAAATCAATATGAGTAATAATTTTGAAGAAGTGAACCCTAGATTACCAAAATAGGTATAGGGTTTATCATAAAAAAACACAACACATGTGAACTCGAGATGAGGGACTAAGAAAGGCTAACCCACCACTCCAACCAGAGTATAGGGTATTTAAATAACTATAAATACCATATTCATATTCCAAGAGGTACAATTAAAAAGGATTCCTTAGGTTACTTAGTCTATATAACTTATCAGGACTTTACTAGAGGAATAATTTAATTAACAAAGGAAAATGATCTATCAAAATTATCTAAAACTAAATCACATATAAATAAATAAAAATTCCAAGTCATATCAACAACTTAAGGAATAAATTACAAGTATTTAACAATAAAAAAATTTCTCTCTAAAATACTTCAAAACCACCCACCATAATTTATCAAAAAAACCATGAGTTTTAAAAATATAATTTCATAAAACTTTATTAATATTACCTTTTGAATTTCCAAAATATCACCCTCTATTTAAAACAAAACAATTTTTTTAGAAGTTACCCTTTATAATAATTCAGGTTTGAATATTTTAACTTTGAAACATTTTAAATCACCACTTGGAAACCATTTCATAACTCTATATATTCATAATTTGAAATTGTTTTTTTTCATAAACACCATGTTCAATTATATCCATATTTTAAAACATAGTTACACAATTTAAAATCAACTTTATTTATTTTAAAACCACATTTATATTTTTAACATCCATACAAATTAAATAAAAGTGAATCAATATATTAAGAAACTTCTCATTATTTTATCAAAATAGAATTTATGCATAAATAAATCAATTATAATTCTAGAAATAAAATCATAACTAAATATCTAGGGGGGATATTAATTGCACACCACTTGAACACATAGGATTATAGGACTGCTTAAAGTGATTGAAAACCATTGTAAGTATTTAAAAACCATGAACATTAGATACATAAGGGTTTTTAGGCTATATGAACCAATAATGGCCTCCATTTCTACTTCAACCTTCACCCTAAACATTGAAAAGTATATTATAAATCCTTGTAATATCAATACCATCAATCAGAATAAAATTAGATATAAAAAAATAATGAAGATAGATCAAAATTAAAAACTCAAAAACCCAGCATCCCCTGATAACTCAAGGATTTTAGCATAGAATAGCTAGAAATACCCTTTAAACATTTATATATAATTTTATAAAAACCATATCTCTAGTATTCCATTACTTACCAAATAATAAATGGAACTATGATACCATTTTTTCATAAACCAACCTAGGTAGTCTATCCATTGAATACCCGAGTTGGCCCATGGAAAATCACGAGGGGTGTTCCAAATCTTCGTGGGTTGGTGAAAAGTTCTAAGGAATAAAAAACACAATGGGAAAGATTTATACCATAAAATTAATTAAAAAAGTAGTATAAATATTACTAAATTTTTGATATGACTCATCCATACATTGTAATCCCATGCAAAAATAAATAAACATGTATAAAGATAATGTAAATCATAAAAAAACTCACCCTCCACTAAAAATCCCTCACAAAAAATACCATTTATTTAACATCCATAATGCCATATGAATAAATAACACCCATAAAACAAATTAATAAAAAAATGGATGTTTGATTTGGATGATGTAATAAGAGAACTGAAATAAAATAAAACATACAACTAACCTCCATGTGATCGTAGGTCACAATCTAGTCCCAAAATAATAAATTTTCTAAGAGATATCATAAGTTGATCCAAAACCTTAAACTAAAATATATAATATAGGCATGACCATGAAAATTTTCAGTAGGTCACCATCCACCTTACCACATGCTTACCTTTATGAAAATATGTTTTTTAAATCTAGTTTAAAAATACATGTACAAATAATTTTTGAAACCATGTACTTTAAAACATGGAGTAATAAATTTTATTAAATGAATCCTTTTATTTTTTTAAATATAGTTTAATAAATTTAAAATTTCTTTTGAAAATAATCCACATCATCATAAACCATTCAATTATCGTTTTAAAAAATAGGTCACCAGTTATTTTAGAAAAATAAACATTTGAAATTGAGAATAAATGATAATAATAATACTAATATCTACAATAATATAAATAAGATAATGAAAGGAAATCATTAATAAACTAGTACAAAATAAAAAGTATATAAGATTAAGCACCACGGGAAAACCCTAGGGATAATAAAGTTAGGTCCTCATTATTAGATCCTTATAATCTTAGTGATCAAACCATATAATACAATTACCATGCATGAGCCTCTAGGTAGGACCATGCCAAAGTATCAACAGTAAAAAAAATCCATTCCACATGATGTTTAGTTAGTGTTGTATCACTTTACAAGGTCTAGAGATGTAGTATTATGCCCAGTGGTACTTGTCCTTGTCATATCACATAAGTACCCAAGGTTCCCAAGTGTCATACCCCTGATAAAACAAAAAATGGAGGCATGGTAATCATATCAAATCTAAATAAAAAAGAAATTCAAGGAAAACACATAACATCATCCCACTTACCTATACTACCAATGCGATGTCCCTCCTAAGGAAACATACCAATATAAAAAATCATATAAAATTCCAATCCAAAACATATAATATTATCATGGGATTCCATTGTGGTGCATCACATTATTTTTAATAAGATTTAGAAGGTTCCAAACATGACTTATAGTTTAAAAATAGTATTTTTTTCTTGAAAATAATACTTAGAGAACTCCTTGAGAATATAATTTGAAAACCTAGTTCAATATATAAAATTTAAGTACTCAAACCTTCTTTTATCCTTAAACACACATTCATTTAGATATATATATATATAAACTTCTCATATAAATGCACATATTCACACATCCTTGTGTGAATATGTATATAAATGTATATATATATATGTTTATTTCTATATGTATAAGTATTAAATATAATATAAAATATTCATAACATGGGTTACAAATGAACAAAATTTATCTTTATAAACTATACTGGACACTTAATAGTTTGAAATTCATCTTTTAAGAACCAAACATATCATTTGGGTCCAAAAACCTTTTAGAAATTGAACTAAAAAACATGGATACATTTCTTAATGTAAATACAACTTTAAGATCCATTCATGAAATTTTATAAACCATTGGTTTGTATGGTTATAGAATACCATATTTAAACCAATATATAATTTAAAAGACTATTCAATTTCTATGAAAACCAAGTTGAAACCTAATTTTATCTTTATAAATTACATAAAAATTTATAATACTATCCTTAGGTATCAAAAAATAAATTTAAAATCAAAGTAATCAATGGTTCTAAAATTATATAGTCAAGTATGATGAAAACCTACCTTGATGAGAAGGAAAAAGGTATAAATATTTGAATAAGGGATGAGGGAGGTCTAAAAGATACACAACACACCCTAGAAAAAAGTAAATCACAAAAATAAATCAATCCTGAAACTCTAGGTTTTGGAAAACCACACACTGAAATAAGTGGAAGGTGGAAAAACAAAGAGAAAGGGGAAAGGAGAGAAGAGGATTCCTAACTCAGAGATCTAGCCTCAAATCATAAATAAACTACCTTAGAATCATCTAAGGAGAAGGTAATTTAGGGGAAGGATGCACTCCTAGGGGGGATCCCTAGATGTGTGCATGATTAAAGATAGAGAAATAGGAGGATAAAGCATTTGGGTTAAAGATATAGGATGTGAACATATAGAATTTCCAATTTTTAAAGATATGGGTAACTCGTATGGTATGGATATAGAATCTACCAAAATTGTGTGACAATTGTGCACCCATTACTGGACACACCTGGGAACTCACAAAGATTGGACACATAGTTATAAAAACCATGTGCTAACCATGTGAAGTCGAACTATTAAAAGGTATAGGCCTATGTACAATTTTCTACAGAGTTAGTACTAACTATTCTCTAACCATGCTCCATTCACTGGAATTTTAAAAATTAAAATTTCAAATGAGTTCAACCTGAAACTAAATGTCAAAACCAAAGATTAATAATAAAATAAAATAATCAGGATAATAGAGGTTGGGGTGTGAAAAGTTTAGTGGTATTTTTGACATTGTTAAAAAAATAAAGTTCATCAATGCATTCCATTACCATGCTCACCACAACCATCAATCACCAGATACTAATTTATCTATAATATAACACATATTTATTAAATATAATGGGGTCCCCACAAACTAACTCTCACTAGATAGTATCCACACATCTGAAATCTAACATCCTATCACCCACACATTTTTAAAACCATACCACATGAACATCTATTCGAGATTTAAACCATAATATAACCATTTTGTATCCAATATATATCTAGTTCATTACACTCAGTGGGTAACAGAGACCATACTATTATGGAAATTAATTTGGTCTTCCAACTATTCTGAATACAGGGTTTCACCTTATAAAAATACCTAATGATAGTGGTTTCATAGGGAATGGTACTCCTATAAATGAAATAACATTAGAAATATAATAAGAAAAAACTCACAAAATCTCATACCCATAGACAAGTTACTAACCTAAGTCATCATTGAAACATCCATGTAACATTATCTATAAACAAACACATTATGAAATGACCCAAGAATAATATATATATATTTTATATAATTTCATGATTAAACATTACATCTCACAAATAAAATACACAATACAAGAAACCAAAGATTTAATGACTTTAGAGATTAGCTATATAATTTTCTTATTACACATTATTTATTTAATATCTCTCATAGAATTCCCCACCCATGAAATCATACTATATATATTCCTATATAAAATCTCCTAGGGATATAGGAAACATAAGAGGGAGTAAGATAAAATACTTAGTAAGGGAAAAATATATCAATGATTTATAAAGGAATAAATAATAAGAATGCAATAAAACATGATCATGGGGAAAAAATAAATTAAAAATAATATTAAATCATAAGAGATGACAATAATGAAAGATAAAATAATATACATCATGGAATATGGACATATAACCTCAAAAGCTATCATAATGAAAGAATAACATATACCACGGGATTAGAATATGAAACCATGAAGCAATAATCATGAGATATGGAGTATAATATAGTAATGATGAAAGAATATCACACACTAGAATTTAAAATCCTTTTATTTTAATATTTTCTCAGATTTGGATCCTTGTTTTGAGGTTTGGGTATAGCCCTATGTAAAGTTTTTGAATTTTTGATGTTTTGGGTGAGGTTTTATCCTTTGCATGGTTAGAGAACATTTTAGGGAAACCATGTGGCCTTACCCAGGTAACCATGTGACATATTTTGGGGTTTAGTAATAAGGTACATGGGTTACACATTGTTTGATAAATCATGCATAAACTGTGTGTGAGGTTATATCCTTTTGGATCGTGTTGACAATACAGTTTTCACATGGTTTCCCAAACTGTGCAGCCAAACCGTGTGAGATTCCCAGTTTCTTAAAATTTTGAAATTAGAAGTTTTATCCTCTGTGTTTTTAATCCTAAATCAGTATTCTTTTCCCTTGTTCAACCTAGGAACACCATGGGGTCCTCCAAGCCCCTCCTCCTTTTCTTTCCTTCGATATTTAAAGCCCTTTGAAGGTTCCTAAAGTGAGTTCTTGTGACTTTTGGTCGATTTATCCTTTTCTTCTCCATTCTATATTGATTACTGGTTCTCTTTTGGTGGTTTCCTCTCTTGGATGAACCTTATAGTTGGGGATAGATAATATTTATTTATTTATTTGATGTTAGGGTGTATGGATCATTCGTGGGGTTTGTTTCTTCTTCCACTTAAAGTTTCATCGTATCCACACTCCATTGAGGTAGGTTTTTCCTTACATTTCCTTTATGAAGAAATACATTTGATGATTAGGTGTTTTAATTTAATTTATAAATATTATTCCCATACTTTTGATGCACTTTTTTAGGCTATCGTGGTGTTTTCACATTGGTATAATTTGTTAAAAAATGTTTTAAAAGTGAGTCTTCAAATATGCCTACGTATATATGCACCCAAAGTGTTTGATAAAATTTCAATTGAGACTTTAAAGTAAAATTTGATAATTTATTGGTGTTTTACCTTACATATGTTTTATTAAATTGGTTGAATTTTTAATTGGGATTTATAAATAAAATTGGATGGCTTTTATATTTTGGTTTGTTGTGTTGGTTAGAAGGCATGTGACGTTTGTTTAAAAATGGTTTGGGGTAATTTCATAGATGCTTATGGTGTGAAATTTTATGTGGACACACCAATGTGTGCTCAGAGTCCATGAATGGAGGGGAACACAAATTAAAATGATATTGGATAAATCCTTTTAACAATAAAAACCATGTTTTCAAAACACCGAACCTTTATTTCTAATCCTTCTCCCAATTCTTTTTAAGCCTACATGTTTTCCTAAATGGATCATGGTTTCAATGTGTTTTTGAAAGTGGTTTTGAATTTTTCCTTTATAACTTCTACCATTTGAAATTTCATATTTTAAAACAGTGTTTTATAC
Organism: Viscum album; assembly: GCA_963277665.1. Lineage (NCBI taxonomy): Eukaryota > Viridiplantae > Streptophyta > Magnoliopsida > Santalales > Viscaceae > Viscum > Viscum album. The sequence continues at coordinate 390,022,977 of OY728153.1, read as the reverse complement.
CATTTTGTAAATGGTTTGGAAATTCTTTTCAAGTGTATTTGATATAGTCTCGACGTTAGCCCTGATTGTATTCTTATAATATTTTGGAAATTAGTTGTGGTTTTGGAAGTATAAATTCCTGATTGCAATCTTTGAATGTTTTGAGAAATTATTTTGAAATATCATGAATATAATATCCCAGTTGAAACTTGTGTATGGATTATTGTATATCGGGAACCCCTGTGGAGGATTTCCACTATATAGGTTATCACGTATGTGGTGTTAGTGTTTGGGATAGGCAAGTGTAGTGGTAGTAGGGAATGTTATTCATGAATGTGATAAACTCCTACTAACACAGTATAATTTTACTATGGGACTCCTGGGCATCTTTTAAAGGTTTGAGTGATGGTTTCTTATCAACCCTGATTAGACGGGTTGGTACCCCCCTTTACTTGATAGGGATTGGTGGGATGTTCCATTGGATTGGTCAATTTGGGGAAACAAGTTTGTTATAGACTATGAACCTACACCATATACCAGTAGGTGGTTCTGACTTAAGTACGTCTAGGTATTTCTATAGGTATTTTTAGGAAGTTTCCATGGTTACTATTTGTATTTTATTGTTTACTTTTATTGAATTTGGTTTCTTGTTTACTTTGCCTATTTATTTTTCTGCATATCTTGGTATAGTTTTTCTTTTACTTTGGTTTGAAAATTGGTTTTTTAAATGGAAATACTATTTGAAATATAGCTATATGATGTGTAGTGTTTTAAAAAGGAAAATTATTGTTTTTTATCAAATGAGAAAACCTATTTTTATACATGTATTTAAAATTGGTGTTAATGGACTATTTTTGGGAAAGAAAATGTATGGATTCTTTAGTGATTTCCTACCGAGATGTCAATATTCCACCCTAATTGTACCATTCGATGTCGGTAGACCCAATTTTTTTCATAGGATTTGGATTTTTGGTTCAAGTGGTCATCGTTGGAGCAGGTTGGAAATGTGGTTGGTCGGTTTGTGGACGGTGGAGACCATGAGATCACATGAAGATCATGTGAGTGGTATTTTAGTTTGGTTTTGTATTTATTTTATAGATTTGTTTGGTTTTATCTTATATCTAGATCTGTTATTATGTTTATTGAGAGTCATTACAGTTAGTTCTTATTCTTGTTCAGTTTATTTAATTTGATCATGGTTATTATGATGAAATTATTCCCACATGGTTTATATTTAATGACTGACACTAGTTACTAGCCCGTGGGGATCAGGAACGCCCTTCAGGCCATGTCTTATACTAGGTCAGATGTTGGGTTTGATGGAATCCTAGCTTGTTTCATGAAAAAATGGCATTAGAGAAGGTTCTTTTTTATTTGGGGTGTCAGGTAGATTGGAGATTTGGACTGTTAGGACTCGAGAGGTAGTTACCGAAAGAGTTTCATGAACTCTTGCTCATTTTGATCATCTAGTAACTAAGGGTAGTATAAGATTTGAGTCTTTTGACCTTGTTTTGGATTCATGAATGACATTAGTGGTGAGTCAGTGTCATGTTATGATCTTACTTGGATTAGTGACCCATGTGGATTTCATGTGCTCAATTCAAGGTCCTTTTAGTTTCTATTGCTTACTTAGGGAATGAACCACTGCCATGTCACTAAGTTATACATGGAAACTAGTTCCTCATTCTGATGGTTATGTGTGATTCATGTTTTGTCTTGGTATCGTTTGATGTGAGAAATATTTTAAAATGTTTTTTTGAAAATGAAAATTATTTCTCTCAAGTGGTTTTGGAATTGGAAAATGGGTTCTAAAAAAACATAAAACAAATTGAATTAAGAATTTGAAAAATGTTTGTGTTTTGTGAGAAGGTGATATAAAATACCTTTAGTATTCCATATGAATTCTCCCATATGATTGGTTATGTGTGGAAGGTTTGGGTTGGAACGTGTGCATGGATTCCATGAGTGGAGGCGGAATAAATGCACATGCGACGGTTCATAGGATTCCATGGGAGAGTATTTGAAGAAAAAAATTTGACTTGGTGTTTCTAAAATGTATCTAAAAAGGGTAAGTGATTTCATAATTTTGTTTTGATTTGGGAAATGGGTTTTGTTTATGGGAAGTGTCTTAGTAAACTCCTAGAAAACAAGATCAGTAATTGCTATATTCAAACTTTTAAATACAGGAATCAGACCAATGAAATATATCACTTACTCTATAAGGACTACATCATTTTTTTAATTAATAGATTAAGTATATCTATTAGAAATATTAAAAAGGCGCTGGAAGAGTACAATAAATGGAGTTTTGAGAAAATGAATCATGATAAGAGTTGTATGTACAGTCATGTTCAGAAAGGCAAATAAGAAAAATGGAAGATGTTCTGGGTATTATGAGAAGACAGTTTCCTTTAGAGTATCTTGAAGCTCCCTTTTCTCTGGGAAAATTGAGAATAAGACACTGTGAAGGGATTTTTAATAAAATCATTAGTAAGATCAAAAATTGGAAGAACCATTTTCTTTCTTTTGGTGGCCGTATTACCCTGGTTAACTGTGTTCTATCTTCAATCCCTATACACATTATTTCTATTCTCAATGTTCCTAATGTGGTATTGAGAAATATTGAAATGAATTTGACATATTTTATCTGGTATTCTCATGGGGAAGGAAGGTATCACTGGGTGTATTGGGGAAAAAATGACTAGGTCGGGGAATAATGGGGGTATTAATCTCCGTAGTGTGGAAGGCTCTATGCACTTCCTTCAAGATAAGTTGCTCTGGGAAGTCCTTGAAGGTGATACCTTGTGGAGTAAGTTTATTAAAATGAAATATGGGACCAAAATCGATGCTTTTAGGTGTCGTATCTCTTGTATATGGTGATCTCTATGTGAGAACATTACAACTCTCAATCAACATTCCCGGTGGATCGTGGAAAGTGGTGATATAAATTTTTGGTATAGTAATTGGTCTAGTTAGATCATTGGATTTCCTCCTTGTCCTATGCCTGATCTGACTTTTCCCCAAGAATGTCTTTACCCAGATTTCATACATTCTATTATTAATCATTAGAAACAAGAACTCTTTGATAGTATCGATCTCACATTAAATACCGATCGTCTGGTTTTTACAAAATCTCCCACGGGGGTCTTCTTGGATAAGAGTTACAGACTGGTTCTGCCTGATTTAAATGATGGAAACTATGTTATGAATGCATATTGGTGTAAAGAGTTGTTTGTAAAATACAATTTCCTTCTGTGGAGGATATATAACAATTGTATTTCGATGGATGACCTGGTCTGTTGGAGGGGTGTACAGATAGTGTCGAAATGCTGGTGTTGCAGGTCCGCAAGTTCTGAAATGGAGGAGCATTTATTTTTTGTGGGTGACTGGGCTACGATGGTGTGGAGCTTCCAGGTTAACCTTATAGGTATCTATATTCATTATGCAGTTGGTTTTGATTTCCTTATTACTGACTCTCTCGATGTTGGTTGGAATGAGCATGAGCGAAAGGCCCGTTCTGTGATAATGGCTACGGGTTGCTGGACTTTGTAGAGAATAAGGAATAAAGACCATTACAAAGGTAGTCAGAGTTCCTTGCTTGCCATGTAGGTCTGGTTCAAATGTCTGGTGGTGGAGTTGGGATCCCTGATAAAGCAATGGAATGAATGTAAAATCCTGAGAATGTTTATCACTACTTTTAGAAGATCTTCTTCTAATCAAGACGTTCATGGTATACAGAAGCATGGAAGATGGGTAAGTTGGAAACCACCTACCAGTGGATATAATATAAATGTTGATGGATCATACACTCTTGGTATGATGCATGGAGGGGGATTTATCCGAGATAATAATAGTTATGTTATCACTGCTTTCAGTAACATCTTCGATCAAGGAGACTCTATAAGAGTGGAGGCTAAAGCTCTTCTTGAGGGGCTAGAAATCTATCAGGACTTCAATTTATCTCCATCTTTGATTGAAATAGACTATGTAGTGATATATAATTATATACAAGGCAACACAAGAACCCCCTAGACTATTGATTATTACATTAAAAGGTGTATATGATACATTCCTTATGGTGCGGCTGTCCAACATACATGGTGTGAAGGCAACAAAGTGGAAGATTTTTTATCCTCTAAGGGTGATCAAAACGATTCTAGGATTATTTTCACTAATATGTGAAGTCTTCCTTCAGAATTTGTTAATCTCGTTTGGGAGGATTCTCTTGTTTTGCACTATTTGATACCTCACTAGTTCCCTTCCTTTTAGGATTATTTTTGTATTGTTTTTGTGTGACCTTGCTCCCACATTTTAATAAAATAAAAATTGTTGTTGTTTTTGGTTGTGAAAAATAGATTTCTTTATTTGAATAGTGACCTTGTAATAAGGTAGTTTTTGAAATGTAAATAAAAATGGTGGTTTTAAAAAAGTGTATTTCTGGTTGTGTTTGTATTTGTTTATCTTGTGATATTTTTGTTTTGGCTTGAGATGTTCTGTTTAATTTTCTTTTTTTCAGGTTGATGTTGATTTTGGGTTTATGATCCTTGTGTTATTCAAAATATTATGCCTAGAAAGGTCCCCAGAGTTTCTAGTGATTCATGACCAATTCTTGGTTCTTAGCAGCTGTTGCTTATACTTCATGGTGATCGAGGTCCATTTGAAGTAATTAAGTGTATTGAGTAAGTTGAGAGTATCTTCAAATTGTTGGGAACTCCTGAAGCTATCATAGTCTGAAATATTCTTGGTTTGTTTGAGGGTCCAAATTTGGATGAATGGGTGATGTTTCATCCTCCTTCGATGCAAGTTGTAATTATGTGGGAAGTTTTTATGTTCAAATTATTCTAATGGTTTATAATCGGGGAGTTAAATAAAAATAAAATGGAATAGCTCATGAATATTTAGTAAAGACAATGGATAGTAAAGGCCTATGTTGACCACTTTGGGGAGCTGGTTTCCTTCTATATAGAGGTGGTGTCATAGTATCTGTTGAAGGATTATCTTTTTATTGGGGGGTATTCATCCATAGATCAATGAAAGAGTCCTCTACCCCAAGTATATTCATTTCTAGAATATGGTGAATGTAACCTTTTTAGTTTAGTTTGTTTTCGGAACACAGGAAGTTGGGAATCTAGTATCTCTTGTTACTTGTGAGGGTTCCACATATAATGAGAACCGTGTTCCAGAGTAACCTATCTTCAAGGTGTCCCATTCATTAGTGCTGGTATCTAGTTCTTCATATAATTCAGTTGTATGCCACCAATGTGGCCGGTTTGGGCATTTGAAGTCATCTTTTTCCAATCCTCAAAAAACATACCATCATTGCGGCTATTTGGGTCATATGGAGAAGTTTTGTAGAAAGTGTCTATTGACGAAAATGTTTTTATCAGGGTATGATAGTAACTGAATGTGAGGAAGGTGGTTCGTTATTCATTAGGGATATAACCATAGGACTCAGAGTGAAGCTTGAGTATAGTCATGAATTACTGGGGGTGTGTAGAAAACATCATATCGGTTTGTGTCTCGTGTTGAAGTGGAGGAGTTTAAAGTTTCATTGTTTTTATTTTTTGGTAGTTGTGAGTTCATATTTTCATTAAAAATGCATGATAAACTTGTAATTTCATGGTTCAAATGGTTTTTTTATCATAATGTTCCTATTTGAATCGTTTGTTCTCTTATGGTGTGTTTAGATCTTGTGTGATTTGGTCTCGGTTTTATTTGTGTTTGTTTGAGGATGGTTGAGTTTTGAAGAATTAATGGGTTGTGGTTCTGGTTTGACATTTAGTTCATGTTATTTTCTTGATTTTAAGTTTTTAGGGGAATTAGGTTTACATGGGAGGGTTATTGTTCTTGTTTGAATTTACCTTGTTCCCATGTTAGATGATCCAAGGTAGATTGGTTGGAGTTTCTGTTTGGGCACCACTGTGTTGGGGGTTTAAATGTTGATCATGTTAGTTGACTTATTATGATAGGGATAAACACCTCACATTCTCCCCTCATTCTGTTGTTGTGGATTATTATTGATTAGTTAGGTGTGACTTGTGGAGTGAAAGTCCTCCCTGAGGTTTGTGATTTATTTTGGTTTTGATCAGGCATGGATTCTAGTTTCAGTTATCTTTCGGTTGGGTGACTTTATGGGGGAGAAAGTGTCAATGGTGGGGAGAATTATCACACCAAAAACTTGAAAGTCCTTTTATTTTAATATTTTCTCATCTTTGGATCCTTAGGTTGAGGTTTGGATTGAACCTCAGGTTAAATTTTTGAATTTTGGATGTTTTGGGTTAGTTTTGGTCTGTGCACGGTTAGAGCATGATTTAGGGAAACCATGCAGCCTTTCCCAGGTAATCGTGCAGTCTTTTTTATGGTCCAGTAGCAAAGAGAACGGGTTTCACATAGTTTGTAAAACCCTGTGGAAACTGTGTGTGAGGTTTTTTCCATTTGGACAGTGGTGACGACATGGTTTTTGCACAATTTTTCAAACTGGGAGGCCAAACCATACGAGCTACTCAGTTTATTAAAATTTTAAAATTATTAGTTTTTCCCTCTATGTTTTAAACCCTAAATCAGAATTATTCTCCCTTGTTCGACCTAGGTACACCAGTGGGTCCTATAATCCTCTTGTATTTTTCTTCCCTTCAATTTTTGAATCCTCATAAAGGTTCTTAAGGTGAGTTCTTGTGTTTTTGGTTGATTTATCATTCTCTTCTATATTCTCTATTGATTCATGGTTCTCTATTGGTGAATTCTTCTCTTGGAAGAACCATATTGATGGGGTTGGTTTCTCTCTGTCTATTTCTTTGATGTTAGGGTGTTCAGACCTTTCATGGGGTTTATTTCTTACTCATCTTGATGTTTTATTACATCCACACTTCGTTGAGGTAGGTGTTTTTATCTGTTTCATTTATGAAAAAAACAATTTTATTCTTGGGTGTTTTCATTTAATTCATAAATATGATTTGAATTCTTGTGATGAACTTGGATAGTCTATCGTGGTGTTTTCATATTGGTAGAATTTTTTGAAAATGGTTTTCAAAGAGAGTCTTCAAATATTCCTACACATATATATACACCAAATGTGTTAGATAAAATGTCAATTGAGACATTAAAGTAAAATTGGATTATTTGAATGGTGTTTTCCATTATATTTGTTTCATTAAATTGGTTGAATTGTGAATTTGGATTTATTAATGGAACATGGTGGATTTTACGGTTTGGTTTGTTGTGTTGGTTGGAAGGCATGTGATGTTTCTTTGAAAAATGGTTTAGGGTAATTTCTTGGATTCTTGTAGTGTACCATTGGATGTGGGCACATCCATGTGTGCTTGGAGTGCACACACGGATGGACACAAAAATGATAATGTCTTTGGATAAATCATTTTAACAACAAAAACCTAGTTTTCAAAACTCTTAACCTTTATTCATACTCCTCCTCCCAATTATCTTTAAACCTATATGTTTTCCTAAATGGTTCATGGTCTCAATGTGGTTTTAAAAGTTGTTTTAAATTTGTCCTTTGGAACATGAACCATTTGGAATTTCATATTTAAAAATAGTGTTTTATATAATTTTGGAAATGGTTTTGAAATTATTTGCAAGTGTATTTGAAATAGACTTGATATGAGGCCAAGTTGAAACCTTGTAATGTTTTTGAAATAAGTTGTGGTTTTGGAAGAATAAATTTCTGATTGGAACCTTTGAATGTTTTGAGAAATGATTTTGAAAGATCCTGTGATATGACGTCCAGTTGGAACTTGTGTGTAGATTTTTGTATATCGAGAACCCCTATGGAGGATTTACCCTATATGAGTTATCACATATGTGGTGTCATTGTTTGGGGGTAGGAAAGGGTGGTGGCGGCAGGTAAGGAGTGTCACACATGTGAGGACCTCCTATTACATAGTATACTTTTACCACGAGACTCCAGTGTGTTTTTTAGAGGGTCGAGTGATGGTTTCTTATCAACCCAGATTAGACAGGTTGGTACCCCCTTGACTTGATAGGGCTTGGTGGGATGTGCCACTAGATTGGCTAGTTTAGGGCGGCTATTTTGTTATAGACTATGGATTTTCACCATATGCTGACAGGTGAGTCTAACTCGAGTATATCCATTGATTACTCTATGGATGTGAAAGAAATTCCCATGGTTACTATCTATATTTTTGTGTTTTCTTTTACTATATTTTTCATCTTATTTACTCTACATGTTTATTTTTCATCATAGCTTGGTATAGTTTTTCTTGGACTTTGGTTTGGAAATTGTTTTTTTAAATATAAATCCTATTTGAAAACTAGTGATATGGTGTGTACTTTTTATAAAAGGAAAAGAATTGTTTCTTATAAAAATGAGAAAACCTATTTTTATACATATATTTCAAATTAGTGTTAGTGGAATATTTTTAGGAAATTAGATGTATGGATTATTTAGTGATTTACTACTAAGATATCAAGATCACACCCTACTTGTACCATTCAGTGTTGGTAGACCCGATCTATTTCTCAAGTTTATGATTTTTGGTTTGAGTAATCATCAATGAAGAAGTTTTACCATGTGTATGTTCAGTTTGTGGAATGGTGATAATGAGGGGATATATAGATTGTGTTAGTGGTAGTTTGGTTTGGTTTTGAATTTAGTTTCTATATTTTTTAGTTGTATCTTTTATTTGGATCTGTTAGTATATTTATTAATATTCAGTACTGTTAGATTTTCTTCTTGTTCAGTTTATTTTATTTGATCCTGGTTATTGGGATGAAATTTTTTCCACTTGGTTTATATTTAATGCCCGATACTAGTTTCCAGCCCTTAGGGATATGGAACGCCCTTCGGGCCATGTATAGGACCTAGTCAGATGGCATCCCAGTTTGGTTCATGACAACAATCATAAGCATATAAAATCATAACATTATGGACATAACTAACTACAATCATTTACATGCATAAATTTATGAACATAACTAACCCTAATAATTTCCATACATAAAATTTTGAAGATAGGTAAACAAAATCTTGTCCGCACAAAACATCATTATCTCTTGAGATAAAAATATTTACTCAATTAACTAGAGGTATATATCAGACCCATCCATAACATAATTATAAAACATATATATGTACACCATAAGAAATAAATAATACATCATAGTTTAAAAACCCTTTAAAGGAAAATGGGTAACATATCATTTATATAAGGCGTCACATATAAATTAATAATGAATTGGATTAGAAGATACCCAAAATTATATCACCCAGAAGATACATGACATATGAGATTTTAGAGGGGGATACATGAAACATAATTACATAAATGGTATTTCATTTATAAATATAAAGTAAAATGAAAATTAATTTTCAAGAGTTTTCTTGAAGTTTTGTTTTCGTAAAGGAAAATTTATACACCACTTTTTAAATCATTTTCAAAAGTTAAAAGAAGATATTTGAAAACATTTTTTTATAATAAAAGTCCAAATAATTGATCCTTTAAAATTAAATAAAGGTTAAATTATAATAAATGAGGATATAAAGACACAAAATATACATAAGTGGAAAGAAATACCCTTTTAATCTTTTAAACAGTTTTAAAGAAACCCATATTTATAAAAGTATTATAAAAATTTATTTTTAATGGAGATAAAGAGATATATAAAGGGAAGAAAAGTGATTACATATTTAAATTTAAGAATAATAAATGGAAACGTTTTTGGTAAGAAATAACATTTATATTAATGGAAAATATCTAATATATAAAGTTGATGGTCCTCATTATATTGATATAAATTTCTGAAGTAAAAATAAATGAAAACAATTTTTTATAAAGGAAATGAAATATAAGAATAAATAAAGATAAAATACCTAATAGAGAAGTTGTAAAATTTAGTAATATTCAAATAATTTAGTCAATAAGAATGAGGATGACTAAATTAAAGGATCATTGGGTCAAGAAAACCCATACAACTTTGGTAATGTATGACTCAAAATCCAAAGAAGGAAAAAAATTGGAATGTAATTTTAAATACATTGAACCATATTTAAATTATGATAAAACATTTAAATTTTTAAATGTATACACCCTATTAAAAAAATAGGTGCATAATTTGAAACATTACTTAATGGGGGATAAGTGAGATGAAAAACCCTTACGGCATTAGTAACATATGAATCAAAAGAAAATAAAAGAAATAAATTAAAATAGAATATTAAATCCCATGTATAAAAATATAATTATGGTAAAATATTTAAAAGTGGTTGTATATACACCATATAAATTAAAATAGGTGCATAATATGAAATATGTCACAATAAAAGGAAATTGAGACAAAAAATACTTACACTGGATTCGTACCAGGTTGTACGTGATCTAAATAACTATATAAATAATCTAGAATTATTATAAATATTTTTTATAACCATATTTATATTTAGTTTACTAAATATTTTGATATTTAATTTCTTAATATCCATTTATTAATCATTCATTGGTAAAATTAATCAACAATTGTTAATTGTTCTATTTGTTCCTTTATTGACTTTGCATGGTGATTTCAATATATGATTCTTGATCATGTTTAAATCACCAATATAATGGTCATGGAGTTGATATAGATATATTTTATAGGTTTCTATTATTCCTTGATTGTTTCATTGATTATATGATGATGATTCATAAAGAAATTTTAAAAATCACATTTTTATGAATTTCAATTCAATAAAAAGAGTTAACTTTATTAATGAATATACGTTTATATATTGTCATTAAAAAATTATTAAAACAACTAAAATTAATCATTATTACAAAATTTTACCAGTATTTAGGATTTATTGTTCATTAATGATGAAAATATTATAGCACCATTATTTTAGGTATTAAAACCAACCCAAAAAAACGTATTATAACAAATGAATGAGTAAGAATATGAGTTTACAAGGTTATAATATCATTTTTAAAGCATAATAATGATTTTTATATCCCACAATTAGAGAGTATAATGTGATTTAACAATAGGGTAGAAGTTATTGTAGGTGAAAAAGAAAGATAAGAACTAACTTATTTTGATGAATTCTCTCCTTGAAACGAGTTCTTCAGATTTTGGACTCATTTTGGTAACCATAGGATACCAAATGTGGAAGTGGAATTTAGAAGAGGTTATTTAGGTAGTGTTTCAATAGAGAACTGGGTGATATAAGTTATTTGTTGTGGGTAGAGGATATATATATTTATAAGTGAAAATAAGGGAGATTTACTTAGAATATTGAGTTAGGTGAAGGGTAAAGATGGAATCACATGATAGTTAGGTGAGTTAGTTAGGAAATTTTGGTTGTAAAGGTAATATAAACTCATATAACAAAAAATATATTATATAATGTTTAACTATCAATTTCATTAAAATAAAATCATGCCATTTAATTTTACCCATTTACCTCATTTTATTGTAGTTAATTATTTATCTTGATAATCATTTTTTATCAAAAATATAAAAAAAGATATTTATTTTTATAAAATAATAATCCATAATGTATTTTTTTTAGAGAAAAATATTTTAAGCATAAAAATGAATTTATTCAGCTTTCATTCAAAGTAATAATAATTAGATGGATTACAATATATATATATATATATATAATACTGACTGAAAATTATTTTTTTATTTTATTTTTGAAAAACACATTATGATGAGTAGGAACTGAGCAATACATGAAATTATCAAAATATTAAATTAAAAAAACCACTGTGGAAAACCAAAATGATTAAAAATTCAAAATCAATGCCATTAGAGATACCTCAGGACATGGATCCATGATCAATGAGCCTCCTCGATTCGTGCCCCCAATAGAGAACCACCTCATCATCACCAACAACACCTTCTTCAGACATCGCCGATGATAAACCATCCACCGTACCCACTGCATATTCAAGTATCATTGTAGAAAAAATCTTCCACTGGATTCATCAAACATAAAACAGACAACCATAAAAAAGGATCCAAACTAATAAAATGACAACATTAGTCCATCTCCATTAAAATAATTCTTTAATAGTTATCAATTAAGATAAAAACAAACATTATATAGAAACAAATCATTGAAAATAAATTTTTAAACATTAAATTATTTTATTACCATTTCAGTAAAATTAATTGTACCATTGAATTTATCAATTTTTTTGTATTAAAATAATTATTTTAATTTTATAAATTTTTTTATTTAAAATCATTATTTAAAATTTAATTTTTTTTTACAAAAATGCACATTTGACAAAAAAATTATTCAGAATAGATGTTTTTTTCTCACTTGAAATATTATTTTTTATTTTAATTAAATTACAAATATTATATTTATTACAAATTTGAAACATATACATTACTATTATAGAATATTTAAAATACATATTTGATATATGTATACTCCATGACCACATATCCAATAATCATATAACAAAAACCATATAACTAATTACCATATATATAAAAATCATATTACATTCCTACATATAACACTATATAATTTACTAAAATCATTCATCTCATTAACTCAATTAATTTGTCAAGTTTTTTTTATATTTATAATGTATTTTATTCTTTATATAGTTTTTATTAGTGGTATGATCTTCATGGTAGATCATGATAATTAAAATTTCAACATTGTAGTATTTTTATTTACTTATTATTTTGTGCCCTTTGTAAATTTTTTATTTTGTTTCATTAATTATATTATAATATATTTCATTTTATATTATAATATTCTACCATAATAAAATAAGGAACTTTTCATTTTAGTTTTATTGTGTGCATATCACAATATATTGAACACAAAGATTTATCTTATCATATTCATTTATTTATCTATACCATTTTTATGTAATTAATTTCATTAAATTAAAATTAAAATTAAATTTTATTAAAAATTTTGAATGATAAAATAATATACACACACCAAAATATGAGTAATTAAATCCCCCATCAAATAAATTTTGTCCTCATTCTCTCACTGATGAAAACAACTGAGGGTATCAATAAGATAAGAATGTCAAAAAATATAATTTCTAATGAGATATCTACCTCACTATATTTGGAAAGACTAATAATGTTTTAATTTAACTCATAATAGGTGTATGTTGAGATTTTCATTTGTCTCAACCACTTACCCTAAATATTATTCTTTATAAGGAATAAAGACTTATACTTGTTAATTAGTTTCTTGAGGAATACCTTGAATGTATTGTGGTGTGAAGACAAGTCTACACAATTTATCCACTTCACTTTACAAATTTTAAATGGAAAAGATTATTTTTTCATGATTAAAGCATGATAAATTGGAATTTTATTACATATTGATCCATTTTTCAACCATTAATTTAATTAAGGATCCACTAGAGTATGGTGGGTTTTGTTGCATGAAATATTTATTAATGAGTTACTCCTACAATTTTTATAAATCCACTAAAAATAAAGAGGTTAGTGTGAGTAATAATAAAATTGGAGTAGAAAATCAAGAAATATTAATTATAAGATGTATTATCATATGAAACCTTCATTTAAACCTATGATTATTTCAATTAAAAAAATTAATCATTTAGTTTAACCTATAACACTGTTGGTTTAATTGGTGATAAATTCAATTAAAACTAGGTTGATCTATGTTTTATCCTATTATTTCTCTCAACCATATCCCCTAAAAAACTAAACCCTACTCTGATACAAACTGAAGTTCCTCAAGGCCCACACTCCTAGATCTTGTGCGAAAAAATCTTCACATACATACTCTGATACTAACTAAGATTAACTAGAAACACACACATAATTTTAAATGATTATAAAAATAATCTAAATAATAAAATACACACCCAAGACGCAAAGGTTTTATATATTTTGATATTAGAAACATATTTTTCTTATTACATATTATTGTTTCAATATATCCTATAAAATCCTCCACACAAAACTTCCTATTAGATATATTATTGCATATATTCTTCTATATAAATGGGAAACACGTGAAGTAGTGACCTTACAAAATCAGTTAGGGAAAATAATATCAACAAGTTACAAAGGGTTATATCATAATCATGTTATAAAACATGATCATGGAAGAAATACAATTTTGAAAAGAACAGAAAATCATAAGTGTTGATTATAAGGCATGATACAATGACATTGATCATTTAATATGGACATATAACTTCAAAAGGTATCATCTTGAAAGTATAATACATACAATGGAATAATAATGTGGAAAATTGAGAAAATAATCAGGATCTATGGATTATAACATAAGAATGTGACATAAATAGAAGAAAAAAAATCATAACATTGTGAAAAAAACTTACCACAACCATCTCCACACATAAATTTTTGAACATATATAATTGAAATCCTATCCATGTATAAAATTATGAACATATATGACCATAATAATATCCATACATGAATTTGTGATCATATATAACCACAATCATATCTATGCATGACATCATTTTCTCATGAGATATAAATATTTACCAAATGCATTGGGGGGATATATAGAACCCACCCAACAGAAAAAGATAAACCATACATATGTGTGAAAATAATCATGATTTATGGAAACAAAACCAAGGAACGTGGTTCAAAAATAATCATAGTAAATCATAATAATGTGAACATATCTAACCACATCATTACCATATAAAAGGTTGTAAACATAGCTAACCACAATCATGTCCAAACATAAAGTTGTGAAAATATCTAACCGTAATCATTCCCACTCATAACATAAATATCTTATAAGATATTGAAATTTATAAAATTCATTTAAGGGATATATGATTTTGGGCCCACCTCTTATATAATGATGAACTATACATATGTATTCAATATGATTTAGTCAAAATTCAATGCATAATTAACTCGTGATAACAAAATGAGTTACATATAAAATTTAACATGGTGTAAAAATAAACCAAATGGATAAAATTGATGATACCATGAATTTACATTGACATATTAATACCATGATTATCAATAAATTATTTGATTATAAGTTTTAATGTATATAATAAAGAATATATGGCAATATCAATAGTTTTCCCTGATTAATAAAAAAATATGATTATATTAGTGAATAAACTTTAATCAAAATAATGAATTATAAGGTACTTCAAATAGGAAGGAATTTTCATAATGGTTATCCTTACACAACGATGTGGATAAGAAAAGATAAAGGTAGTTATGGATAAATAATTTAATCTAGATTTTATTTTTTCATAACCATTGATACATGGATGTTTTGTTCATGAATCAAAGGATTATCTCTTAATTGTAGATTCTTGAGAAAAAGGTATAATGAGATGAAAATTTACATAAGGAAAATTTAAATTATGGAATATAAAAGTGTATTGACATATATTAAAAATAATTTAGAGGAAGATAAATAATTATTGAAGATTCAACAAAGTTATTCTTTAGATTTTATGCATCATTGAAATAATGAAAAAACTATCTTAAATATCGTTTTAATGAAATGGAATAAATATTATAATATTTATATATATATTTTAAATATATTATATATATAAAATATAAAAAAATTCATTAAAATGTAAACTTGATAATTAAGAGAGGAAAATTGAAGAGAAATCTTGGAAATTATTTTCTTAATGTTCTAGTAACATTGTTATAATAACAATTTTATATGTCACTTTAAAAAATCATTCTCTAAAAGGTGTAAAAAATAATTTTAAAAAATAATTTTAAAATAATTCCCAATAGTAAAACCTTGAAAATAAATAAAGTTAAATTTAGAGAAATTTGGAGTAAGAAATATAAATTTACATGAAAGTGGAATAATTACCTTAAATATTTTTTAATAGTAAAAAAAACGGCATTGATGAATGAGATGAAAAATATCCTTATCTAAAAAAATTAAAGGAAGATAAGAAAAGTATATAAGATAATAAAAAAAATAAAATTTGAAAAATATATAACAAAACATTTTTGATAAAAAAGACCATGTATATGGAAGAAAAATAACTTAAATATAAATTAAAAATTTTCCTTTATAATGACATATCATTATGAAGAGAGAATCAATTAAAAAGATGATTTTGGTAAACTAATTTAATTTCCCTATAAATAAAGATAAAATACCACATGAGATAGAGAAGGTAAAGAATATAAAAAACATATAATAACTTATTTAATGAATAATGATTACGACTCATGGAAATGATATTGAGTTAAGAAAAACACTTATGAATTTCTTAATGTATGAATCAAAAGATAATGAAAGAGAAAAATTTAAATTTAACTTTAAATCCCAAGAATAAAAATAAATTATGATTAAATATTCCAAAATTTTAATATATACACTATATAGAATAAAATAGGTGCATAATATGAAACATGTCTAAATGAAAGGAAATTGAGATGAAAAACCCTCACCGTAGATTCCCTCTTGGTCAGACATGATCTACCCCCTATATAACCAATTTAATATTATTATAAATCCTTTTAATATCACTATTTATATTTATTTTACTTAACAATGTTCATTTATAATTTCTTATCACTCATTTATTAATTATTCATAGATAAAATTAATCACTAGGCATTAATAGTTTCCTTTGTTCCTTTCTTTATTTGGTATGACGGTTTATAAACTTACTTTTTGATCATGTATTCATCACCATCAAAATTTTCCTGGAGTTTATATATATATTTATAGGTTTTTTATAGTAATATTATTGTTTCATTCATGTTATTGTGACGGTTCGTAAACAAAAATTAAAAATATCTTTTTTTGTGAATTTTTATTCAATAAAAATGTATTGGTTTTATTAATGAATACACTTCTTTATATTGTCATTATAGAATTATAAAAACATATAAATTTCATAATTATTAAAAAAATATTACCATTATTTATGATTTATTATTTATTAATGATGAATATGTCATAGCACCATTTATGTAGGTAGTAAAACCAACCCAAGAAAGAACTTTTAATAATGAATTAATGATATAGAATATGAGTTTAAATGGTTGCAATATCATTTTTAAGAATAATAATGATTTTAATATCACATAATAAGAGTGGTGAATAAGAAGAGTGGATATGAGTATTAGGACCCAGCATTAAAACATTACATAATCATGTTTTTTAGTTAAATATTTACTTTATTTCACATTAAGGATCTTTTAAGGTTTATAGATTTAGATAATTAGGACATAATACATACATAACATTACCATATTTATATAGAGTGGATACTACTAAAATAGTATCCATTTCTTTAAAAGTATAAAACATTTAAATAAAACATGATTTATTTTAAAAATTTTAATAACATTTAACTTGAATTACTTATGTCTCTTACACATCCTTATGACCTATGATTTTTTTGAAAACTTAGGATGGGCATAAAAATCTTAATAAGAGGCATAAAGAAAGAAAAACTGTTAGTCCAACAAAAACATGAAAACCCATTAAAAACTCTTTTCTTGAAAATTCATAAGCATGTATAGAAAAATCATGAAGTTTCCTTGGGAAATCATTAACATATCAATCTTACATTAACACTTAAAAATGGAATAAACTTTCAGTCTACTTCCATCTTCAGATTACCCAATGCATTGGAGAGCTATAATGGGGCTCACCTGTCATATCTTTGGATATAATGGGTTAAACCTAACATATCTTGAGAAATAATAGGGATCAACCCATAATATATTGATATATAATGGGATAAAATAATAATAAACAATTTACAAGGAACATATCATGAAAAAAACTCTTGATAAATCATTTAAATACATGAGTAAAAACACTTTTGGATATCAAAATACCTTATTCTTGTAAAAAATCACTTTTAACATATAAAAGACACACACATAATAATGAAATAATAATATTCAAAAATAATTTTTAAAACATATAAATAAAACATTAAAGTAATAAGGCATCATGAAAGTAGGATAAATATCTCGTACCATATTTATTAAAAAAGGGTCTTTTTGAATTTTGTAAAAGATACATTTAAAAGGGTTTCAAAAGAAAGTAACTTACCTTGGGTTAGACTACCATAAAATGTGTTCAAAACTCCTGTATAATGGTTTGAATAGTGTTATTAATTTATTACATAACTAAAATCATGTTTAATATACCTTATATAATCTTATTATTACATTTTCCACCCATTTATTAACTATATTTTGTTATTTCCATGATTCTGGGTGCGTTCTTTTCATGGTTGTAAGGTCGGTTTATTGTAAAATTCCATGTAAAAAAAAAGAAATAATACACTATAAGTGAGAAAATATGTATATTTATTTCATTTTAAATTGTTATATGATAATTAAAACTTTCCATGATTGTGGTAAAGGGAAACAAAAACTAATCGCCTACAAAGGTGGTGAATCGACACACCACAAACGATGATTTCATTATTTGAGAATTAAAGGAAAAAATGATTAATTTAATGATGAATATACCATAAAAAACTACATTATAGTATATATATGATATTGTAGTTGTCATGAATCATTGGAAAGGAGGTGATGATATGGTAGAAATAAAAAAAATAAAATAGAAGAAAAAGGAATCCTACTTCTTGAAAATTTCTCCTTGAAAACCTCCTCCAGGATCCTAAAATTTGTATTTTTGTGAGACGAGGAGCAATAAAATGTAGAAATGGATGAAGAGAAAGTAAATTTTTAGAGTATATTTGATCAATAATTCTTAAGGTGTCTAATATTTATGAAGGAAGGAACCACCATTTATATGTGAGGTGAGGGGTAACTTAGGAATTACTACCAAAATACTTTTTGTTAATTTATTAAATGCCACTTTTGGAAAAGTGGGAACCAAACAAAAGAGCCATAAGATCATAATAGTTCATGAATAACATCTATAACTGGTTCAAAATGCAAGATACAATTTTCAAATTTCAAAACCAAAATTCTAAAATACTGCCAAAATCAACATCGAACCACCAACAACCCACCCCGATCCACACCACAGGGAGACCTCGAACCTGACCACACCCCCATCATCATATCATCAGCCTGAAATTGCATCACCATCATGGACATCATGCATTCACATCAACAAAGTCATCATCCTCATATTGGTAACACTTCCGACCGCATCTCCAACATCCACCACCAAAACGTAAAAAAACAACACAGTAACGTTGCATCTTCCGCTAAAACTAGACCACCATCACCATCGTTGCCAAAGCCAAACCCAACATTGCTGTCAACAATTGAATCCGCATCACCATCATCCTCCTGAAGCCGCCCGCTCAGACACACATCCCAAAGACCATGAAGATCTCCTTGCAGCTCCACCTCGGAGAGAACAGAGGAATCCCATATCTAGATCAGAGAAAAAGTGGGTATTTTCAGGTTGGAACAACAATAAGAACCTCCAAGAATTGTCGATGTCGAATAAAGACAAAACATGTTTAGCCGTCACAAAAAACCTCGAAGCAACCAAACAACCAATAGAAAAAAACAAGAGGCAAAACCCATTCGAAAACTTTCCCAGAAAGGATTGAATACCGAATCGAGGAAGGAAACATATATGGAAACAGAACTGGGGAATAAAGCCTAAAAAAATGGGAACCAAAGGAAAAAAGGTAAACAGACAAGAAAAGGGGGGAAAAGGGGGTTCGAAACCCTAAATGAATAATTAGGAGATGCTAGGAGATACATAGGCGCCAAACTATAAAGCCCAAAAACTCTTTGAATCTGACGCTCCTAATTCGACCTGGAATTAAGTGTCTGATCGCGGGTTCATAGCATAGAAGAAGAAACCTGGAAGGATCTATCGCACCATCACCGAAGCCGAAAAGTAGGACCAGACCCGAGAGCAAACCTGAGTGGACCAACCACGAGAGAGAAACCGGGGGCTAATACCCTAGAAGAGCCATGCTGAAGGAGGGACCTAATCTGAAAACATTCCCTTATTAAAGTTTTTTTGTATTTTTTAATAATTTAATAAAATATTTTATTCATGAAAAATAATTTTTTCAAAATAAAAACTATTCATTACTATAACTTTAAACACATAAAAAAATGTGTCAAATTAGAATAATTTTTTTATTATATAATATAAATATCACATGAATATAGGGAATTTATTAATTATCTTGAAGATATAAAATTATTTTTATTTCATTATTTTTAATGTCATTAATTTTATTTATTCATTACTTAAATAATTACTGTGTCATAATTGTTCAACCCATTAAGGTATTTATTTATTATCTAAAACTTAAAAATAAAATTCCATGAAAAATATAATTTTATTATATTTCAAAAAACAATTTATTTTCAAAAACCACTTCTAGAAAACCATAAATAAAAATTTTATACAAACTAATGTTTATAGTGTGAACACCTTGACTTACTTTTAAATAAAATATTCTAAAGGACTTAAAATTATTCTTATGGGTCCAAAATGTCCAAAATTTTAATACAAAGGAGATAATGGTAAAAAATTTATTATATAATAATATTTAAAAAAATTGGGCTAATTTATTATTATTATAATTTTAAATAAAAAAATTATTTATTTTTTTATGCTTGAACAAGAACTGCATCAGCATTTCATAGACGTTAATGTTAATTATTTCATATATAAAAATTAAAAATAAAATACTATCATAAAAATATATTAATTAGGTTCAAAATAAAGTTTTATATTCATTCATTATAAATATTCATTCATATACATGTCATGAAAACTTCATAAATTTCTTATTTCGTCTTTTCTTTACCTACGCAAGCATTGCACATCAATTTTGATAGGGATTATGTAATATGACAATAAAATTATAATTTAACATATAAAAACATCTATAATACATAATAATTTATAAAAAAGTCATGAAAATAATTTTTATCACTTAATTATTATTTATAAGAAATAAAATATGACATTACCAATGCTGCATAGGCACTGCGTCGACACTGACAATAATTTGTATACTTATCATGAATAGAATAAAATTTTCATGTTCTAAATTATTTATGTATGATATTATTCTTATTATATAATTATTTAATTATTAAATAAATTTAATAAATTTTATATCACAATTATTTATTCATAACATCACAAAAAAATATGATATTTTATAAAAGACTGTATTTTTATTAATCATAAAAAAATTAACTTTTTTAGAAAATTCTCAAAAATTATTAATAAGATAATTTCAACATTATAAATTCAAAAATTAAATTATTTTTGTAAAATTAAAATTCTATAATTGAAAAAAATTGATGTTTTAAATATATAACCATATAATATATTATTTATTTTAAGAATTACTATTTAAATTAAAATTAATAATAAATATAAAAACAAATAATTCTAGAAATACCTAGGTTGTTATATTCTCCCCCCCAATTTTGAAATTCCATCTCTATAGTTTTCATTCACTTATTAAACAAAAGGGGATACTTTTCCCTCATAATATTTTTGGATTACCATATTGCTTCTTTAACCAGGTGGTTTCTCCATGAAACCTTAACCTGGAAAATTAACTTGTTCCATAATACATTTTATCTATAGTCAAGAATATAAATAGGATTTTCCTCATAAGAAAGGTTCTCTTCTGGATGAACTACTTCTGGGCTCAAAACATGAAATGGATCTAGCACATACTTTTTTAACATCGAAACATGAAAAAAAATTGTGTACCTGTGATAAACTTAGAGGTAAAGCTACTTAGTAGGAAAATGATCTAACATTTTCTAAAATTTAATAAGTTCCAATGAACTGTGGACTTAAATTTAATTTCTTACCAAAACTCATAACACTTTTCCATGGAAAACGTTTGAGAAAACACATGATCACCTACCTCAAAATAAAGGTCTTTACTCCTATTTTCTGCGTAACTTTTATACCTGCTCTGAGCTGTCCTCATGTGTCACTAAATAAAATAAAATTTATATACCACTTCCTCTACCAATTATATCCCCATAAACCTCATTTACCTAACATTTCCCAAAATTATAGAGTTCAACATCGCTTCCCATATAATTCCCCGCATGGTTCCATATGGATACTCAAAATAAAAACTAATATTATAAGAGAACTCAACTAAAGAAAGATATTGATCCTAAATTCCCTAGTAATCCATTGAAAATTCATAAATCATAACTTATAATGTTAAAATTTTTCACTCTGAATGTCCATCAAATTGAGGATGAAAGGATGTTCTGAAATTTAATTTTGTTCCTAACGACTTTTGAAGGTCATTTTAAAAGTTATAAGTGAACTTGGGATCATGATCAGATACAATGGAGAGAGGCACTACATGTAACCTAAATATCTCCTTTAGATACTATTAATAAATTTAGTCTAGATATATGGTGTGTCAAATGGGAAGAAAATGAGCAGATTTAGTCAGTCAATCAAAAATAACCCAGATCACATTGTTACCTCGAGAAGTGTTTGTTAGTCCTACAATGAAGTCCATCGATATATTTTTCCATTTCCATTATGGAAATGGAAAAGTCTGAAGCATCCCCATCAGTAACTTCTGATCTTCTTTAACATGTTGACATGTCAAACATTTCATGGTAAAATCAACAATATCTCTTTTTTTTCTATCCCACTAGTAATACTCTCGAAGGTCTTTATACAACTTAGTTCTACCAAGATGAAATGAAAATGGATAATTATGAGCTTAAAATAACAAATATTTATTCAACTGTGAATCAAAAGGCAGACATAATCTCTTCCAAAATCTCAAAACACAATCCGTATCAATATTAAATTTAGAAAACTTACATTTCATAACCAATTATATATTTTCCTGCAACTCACTGTCTTCCATCTGTTATTTCTTAATTATATCTGATAGAGACGACTATGCTGACACCTGAAATAAAATAGAGTAATTTCTTACACCAACAACTTCCATGAAAAAATTCATGTAATAATTAATCAAGGGACCATGTTCCAAAAAATAACATGGTTAATGAAGCAATATTTTTCTGACTTAATTCATCATCCACTTTGTTTATTTTTTTCATATGGTAATGAATCGTGAAATCATAATCCTTAATTAATTCCATCCATCTTCTCTGTATCATGTTCAGTTATTTATGAGTGAACATATACTTCGAACTTTTATAATCAATATATATTTCAAATTTTACTCCATACAAATTATTCCTCCAAATTTTTAATGAAAAAACTAATATCTAATTTCAAATCACGCGTAGGGTAATTTAACTCAATAGGTTTAAAATATCATGAAACATAAGAAATTACTTGATCATTCTGTATCAGAACACAACCAAACCCTTTTAACTAAGCATCACTATAGATGAAAAATTCACCATTTCTAGAAGGTAGGGACAAAACTTGAGCATTCACTAATCTTATTTTCAATTCTTGAAAAAATCATCAATATATATTTTCTAGATGAACTTAACTTCTTTTTGAGTTAACTTATTCATTGGGATATATAACCATAAAAAATTTTCAATAAACCTCCAGTAATAGCCTTCCAAACCAAGGAAACTATGAATCTTGGTTATATTTTTATGTCTTTTCCATTCTTCAACAGCTTTCGTTTTAGTCGGACTAATAGTTATTCTATCTTTATAAATAATATGAACAAAAAAAACTTTGCAACCAAAATTCACACTTGGTGAATTTTACAAACAGTTTATTTTCTTTTAAAGTCTTAAAATCAACCCTTAGATGTCTTTCATGTTCCTCTTTACTTTTAGAATATACCCAAATGTCATCAATAAGCACAACAAAAAACCTATCCAAGAACTCATGAAATATTCTATTAACAAGATCCATGAATACAATAGGTGAATTAGTTAACGTAGACGAAAAAACTATAATTCATAATGACCATATCTAGTATGAAATGAAGTCTTAAATAATATATGATTCCACTACACCATTAATAGATTTTTTTTGTTGGTTTTTAGTGGCGGTTTTCTAAACTGATGATAAATTTTTTATTAATGTTTTAGTAGTGATTTTTTATAAACCACCGAAAAAACGTTTTTTCAACCCCGACACCCCCCCGGCAACCCCGAAACCCTCACCACCTCACTACCTCACCACCTCGCTACCTCACCGCCTCGCCCAGTTTATAGGTAGTTTATCAAGTTGGTTATGAAAAATACCATATTTGAGAATTAGATTCATTATAATATAATTATTTCTTAATAATGACTATTACTTTGATATTTTTGAGCTTGTTTTTACTTTTTTATACTAACCATATTGATTAGTATAAATAATAATGCTACCTTGACCATGGATATTGTTTTGATAAATAATGAGTATGTTAGAAGGGGTATTTTTCTATTGTATAACTTATGTGTTGGTATGTATTATATGGAGATTGATGAATGATATGGGATCAAAATGACTTGAGTTTTTTATACCCTTTCACCTATCCCTAAATTCATATGATGATAGTTCCTTTATTCTTGTATACACCTTCCTCTTTAAAAAATACAAGGATTTTACCATGAATCAACCATAAGAAGTATTGCTATGATCTTAGTTTGAACGGAATGGCACAATGGATTCATCGAACTGATGTCTCATATCCAAGTCTAGGATCAAAGAAATCATTTTTGGTATATGCCCTCCCATTATAGGTATTTATTGTTTATAATTGATTTTATTTTATGAAGTTTTCCACTATCTGATGCTTATATGTTATTATTGACAACCATTTGTAAAGCCATTTTTATATAAATATATAGAAATATTTATATTGATATAAGGAACATATGTTAGTATATTCCATATAAGTTAGAAACTAGGTGGTTTATTACTAGGTATTATATACTCACAAACAACTTATACACTTTAGGGGGACATGAAATTTCATGGTCTATTTTTCGGGTACCTATAGGTAAAAGTACATGTTTGGATGAATTGTTTTTTCTAAGCATGGTAGATTTTTATATGACTCATGTTCCATTGAGTGTTTTTACTGGAGACAGGAGATTGATTTTTTCATTTAGCCTTAGGTTTTAGGGATCATTTTATACTATTGACCTTTATATGATTTGTAAATATTTATCATATGGAATTCACTCTATTTGGATCATGTTAGTTTTATTGTATTTTAGTTTATTAATAAAATTGGGTAAACCAAATCCCATTTGTCTTCTTAAAACCCCAATGCTATTCTCTAGCCTTTGGTGATCGAGAGGTGAAAATGAGGTCATGTACTGCTCTATCCTAGTACTATTTAGGTATCTCGGTCACCATCACTACACCACATGTACTTTTTTTCTTATATAAGATCTTGAATCATGGAGATGGTTTTGTCAACTTGTATGTTTATCTCTTATATCCCTTTGTTTAGGATCCTTACCTCTTACTCCATATCATCCATTTATAGTAATTAATTCTGGTTTTTTAATTTAAATTGTTGATATAAAGGATTTAAATATCTATAGTCCTATTTGTGGTTATTTTCCCATCTATAATAGTTTATCAAATTGATATGTCCAAATTAGTTTGTATGTAAGATTATACTGAATACTATAAGTTTCTAGATTAATATTTTGAGACTTTATAAT
This sequence comes from Viscum album, assembly GCA_963277665.1. Lineage (NCBI taxonomy): Eukaryota > Viridiplantae > Streptophyta > Magnoliopsida > Santalales > Viscaceae > Viscum > Viscum album. The sequence continues at coordinate 389,997,447 of OY728153.1, read as the reverse complement.
TGATTGGATGTGAGTGATGAGTTTTTTATTTTCTTGTATCTTTTACAATGAAAATGTTTTTAGTATTCTCCTGTATATGTATTGAATTATCTAAACCACATAAATATTTATTTTATATTTGGTTTTATTTTGTGTGAAGTGTGTTAATTTATTTTTTGTAGTAATTTGGAGATATCACTTCCTATTTCCAGTGTATAGACTTAGAAGAGGCAATTATCAAACAAACATCTATTCAATAGGAATATGGAGCTTTCCACTATACAGGGTGAGGTTCATTATACAAATTTATATCCATTTTATATGAAAGATTTTATGGAGCTTTCCACTAATTTATTATGATGTGTTTTCTGAATCCTTTAATTTTATTAGATGTTATATTCCTCTATCTGATTATTTCTACCTGATAACCACTATGGGCTATTGAGAAAAAGTGTCTTTGAGGATTATTTTTTGATCAAATCCTGGATTTTTTTCAAATCTTTAACATATTTATTAATTTTTTCAACTAGTGTATATGAATCTATTTCCCTATTTATTAATAGTTATGTGTTTTAATTTTTTTTAATATTGTGTAGGAACAATGTGACATACATTGATAAAATTTGGATCACATTACTGAGGAACCCACCTCAGTATGTTAAGGGTTTGGAGGAGTTTTTAGATTTTGTAATTTCCAATCGATCTGTTGAAGGGAGAATAATATGCCCATGTCCTAAATGTAAATTTAGAATATGGTTGAAGATAGATAAAGTTTATGAACATTTAATATTGAAGAAATTCCCTATTCAATATTTGTGTTGGATTTGGCATGGAGAATCGAACGTTATAGAAAGGTTGAGCACTAATTTCAATCCATAGAATGATCTTCTAACTTCATGGACAATGGGAAATGAAACGAAAAACCTTATAAATTATGCATTTGGAACTGCAAGACACCCCCATCTACATAAAAACATATCAAAACAAACTGAGGAGGGTTCTAAAAACAGCAACGTGACAAGTGATCTCTTTAAGACCTTAGGACAACTAGATGAAGATTTTAACATATCGGTGGATCCTCCTCTTGATTATGTGGAGACTAATGTAATAGAAAAATTCACTGAGGAAAATATATTTCATGATTTAGTAGATGATGGAAATCAAGAGTTTTATAGTGGATGTTTGAAATATTCAAAACTTTTTTTTGCTGATGTTGTACCATATCAAATGTCTATGTGGAATTACAAATAAGGAAATGTCCATGATATTATAATTGCTATGTGATGAATTTTCTAAAGAAAACATCCCTGAGTATTTTTATGATATGAAAAAATTTGTTAATAGGCTTGGTTTGAATTATAAAAAAATACATGTGTGTACCAATGATTGTATTATTTATTGGTCAGAGGATTCAAGTAGATAGGATTGAAAAAAATGTTCTTCTTCTAGATGGTAGTTAATGGGTGATGTTGGAATTCTGAATCAACATACTACCATGAAAATTAAGAAAAGGAACACACCAGCAAAGGTTTTGCATTACTTTCTTTTAAATCCTTGATTGAAAAAATTATTCATGTCATCGAAAACCGCCGAACACATGAAGTGGAATTCTGTATATAATAAAAATGATGGGTTAATGTGACATCCACAAGATTCAAAATCATGGAAGACATTTGTTTAATTATATCCATATTTCTCAGCTGATCCTAGGAATGTTAAATTGGGATTGTTTGTTGATGGATTCAACCCATTTAAGACATTGAGTACCAGTTATAGCATTTGGAAAATTATTTTGGTCCATTACAATCTGCCTCTGTGGATGTGTATTCAACAAACACCTTCTATCATTTCAAGGATTATTCTTGGAAAAAAATGCTTAGAAATGATATTGATGTATACTTTCTGCCTTTAATTGAATAATTATAGGAGTTATGGAGCAACAAAGTTGATACATTTGATGATTTTTCTAAAACAATGTTCAAATGCATGCTACTTTAATGTGGACCATTAGTAACTTCCATAGGGTTGGTAATTTATATGGTTGGAACACTTACAAGGGTTTATATTGTCCTATTTGTAACATTGATTTTGAACCCAAACGACTAACTCACAATATAAAATGGTGCTTCTTATACCATCAAAGATTTCTCGATGCATCTCATAGATTTTGTCTGAACAGATCAAAATTTAACGGTTTCACTAATCGTAGACCACCTCCAAAGTTGTTAAGATGTTCTAAAATATTGAAACAACTTGAAAATTCTGAAACAAAATTTTGGAAGGTTTATCATTTGAATGATAGTACGAAACGGGTTTGAAGTGCATCGTCAAGTGAAATCGGAACGTAACAATGGAAGAAAAAAATTCTTCAAACTTACATATTGGGAATTTAATTTGTTGCGGCATAATCTTGATGTGATGTATATGAAGAAGAATGTCTTTGAAAATTTGATCTTCACATGGATTAATGAGCATGGAAAGTCAAAGGATCATATCAATGCTCGGAAATACTTACAAGTAATGAACATAAAACATGATATCTGGCCAGATGAGAATGAAAAGTATGCTCTGACATTTTTTTAAATGAAAAATAGGGATAAATATACATTCCTTCGAATTTTAAAGCATGTGAAACTATCTGATGGGTATTCAAGTAACATCTCGAGGTGTTTTGACTTAAGGAATTGTAAGTTACATGGATTAAAATGTCACGATTAACATATTTTGTTATAATGGTTTCTACCAATGGAAATGTGTATATTATTACCGAAATAAGGTACTGCTATTGTACTCCAATTCTGCACATTTTTTGGGAAACTTTGTGAGAAACATCTATATCCATTTGAGTTTGAAAGACTTCAGGAGAGAATTTTATTAAAACTTTGTGAAATAGTGATGGTCTTTCCTCTGTCATTTTTTACTGTCATGATGCATTTAACTATGCATTTGGTTGAGGAAGCTAAATTAAGAGGCCCTGTTCATTATCGATGGATATATCCAATTGAGAGGTACTTTATTTATATGTTTTTCAATTAATTAAAAAAGTTTGACAATTAATTAAATTCATAATTATGTTTTTTTATTTCACAAATATCTTGGGCATTTGAAATCATAAATGAGAAATAAAGATCAACCAGAAAGCTCTATTGGTGAAGGCTATTTGGAAGAAAAGTGTCTTACCTTTTTTTCTAAATACTTGGATGATATTGAGACAATATTTAATCGATTTGGACATGTTGAAGACACATTGAATCAATCTAAAATATATGGGAAATCAAAAATATTTCCTAATATTGGGTGATTAGTTGGGAGGACCTCAAATGTTACACTAAGAGAAATGGAATTATTACAGGAACATAGATATGTGCTGCTGAATAATGAAATTGCAGATACATTTATTGAAGAGTTGAGGATACAAATGAAGAGACAAATGAGAGCCCAAACACAAAATGAGAAAGATATAACGAAATCTATTAATAAAGATCTCATAGAATGGTTTGCATGACGTGTAAGTTCATAAATTTTTTAATAAATACAAATATTAGGTTGACAAATATATTTTGTAATTATAATAAAGTATATTTCTTTTTTCAGATCATGAATACTGATACTTGAGTAGAGTTTCTAGAATATTTGAAGTTTCTTGCTCTAGGTCCTCTAAAACAAGTTATAAAGTTCGACGCTTACAACGTGAATGGATTTATATTTCATACAGTCGATCGAGAAGAGAGTTTGAAAACACAGAATAGTGGTATATATACATTTTCTGAAGTGGGATACTATGAAAATCTGACCGATATTATTGAATTAAACTACCACGATCATTTTTCAGTTGTTTTATTCAAATGAAATTGGGTCGATATTATTAGAGGTGTTAAAAGAGATTCCTTGAATTGAACTTTTGTGAACTTATCTCTCTTGATAGATATTGGTGATCATGAACTTCATGATCTATATTTCTTATCATCGTAATAAAAAATTGTATATTATGTGAATAATGTTATGGATGAAGGATGGAGTGTAGTTTATCACGTAAAACAAAGAGATTTGTATGATATGGGTGATGAAGTGGAATATTTGACCTCTAACATTGAATCTCATCAACAATAAGAATCAGAATTATTTTTCCACCATGATATTGAAAATATTAGTATAGCAAGGATGAATGAAGTGGATGAAGTAATGGAGTAGGAAACCGACATGATTGAAAGAGTAAATGATTGTATGTATAGTTAGGTATTCATTTAGTAACTAATTATTTCATTTGTGCAATCATTCCTTATCATTGTTATGTATGTTTTGTTTGTTAATACTGTTCATATGTTAGCTTTTTTAATTTTTTTTGTATAATGTTTTTTGAAATATATGTTCTAAACTTAATTTTATTTTATTAAATGATAGGAATTCCAAGGAGGAAGTGATATACTATTTCATCGACCGCCGGGACAGATGACGATCCATCTATCTGCCTCCCTATGAAATCTGAGCCACTATCCACTTTCCCTTGAACCATATCCCCCTACACCATCTCTCACACCCTCTGTGAGCGTCCCTTCAGCAGTTCAATCATCGCCTCCCACTTCAAGAGGCCTAGGAGTGGGGGAGTGGCAGGCCACTTCTATTTCTTCACAGGGATATTGGAGGGTGACTGCTATAGGTACAAATTTTAATATGAATAAATTTATTTCACCTTTTTATACTAATTATTTGTTAACTAAATATGGAAACAATGCAACTATGTAGAAAAATATAAAAATTTCATATGTATGGAATCTGACTGGAAAGAAGATAATTGTCCCATTTGATTCATATGGGGTCCATACAGATGACACTGTAGGATTACTTGGATAGATTTTAGGGAATCTAGCTATAGAGCACATTTCCCTTCCTATTTCATATGATGATTGGATACATATGCCTTAAAGTTGGAAAAGTAAAGTTTTTGATTCCCAAATAAATACAATTTTACTACATTATGATGTAATTAAATGTCATGTTATTAATATTTTTAAAATGAATTTTTGTGAACAAATGTTTTCCCACTTTACGTTTTTTGATGTGATAACATGAAAGTTGACATTGAAAAATCATGGAAAAAATGGAAATAATTTAAATGGATATTGTGGGGAGATGTCAAAGATACTTCATTGAACACCCAACAGATGTATTACAAGCTACCCAATGGGGTACCCAAAGAGCAATGGAATGTTTTTATTGACATACATCGTGATGAGAAGCAGATGGTATTTAAATATATATTTCTATAATAATCTCATTTTACATTTATATATGTATATGAAGATGAGATGACATTGAATACATTAATATTAAATTTCCTTTCATTTATTTTAGGATATTTTAAGAAAGAATGCATCAAGCCGGGCTAAGCAGGTCATCACTCACACTACGGGGTCAAAGTGTTTTTTTAGAAGTCAATCTGGTCTAGTAATCTTTTCATTAGTTTAAATATTTATAAGAAAATATTATTTGCTTAAAAAATTAAGTTGTTGATTTATGTTTTTTTTAATGCAGTCATAGAGTTTAGGGCACGAAGAATCCCAAACATAAGTGTGGTTTAATGTTCACAAAAAATATGATGGAAGTTTTGTTAATGAGCCTGCCAAAGAAGATGGGGTATAAACTCATTTTTCATTATAATAAATTATTATAAGTTGTTATTATATTAATATATATTTTTTTCTAATATTAATTCTATTTTATCTATAGGTAAAAATTAAAGAATTGTGGGATGCCAATCCTGCACAGTACTACTCAGTCTCCTAGGATGACCCAGTTGCCAAAGTCCTTGGGAAAGAGTATCCTGGTAGTGTGCGGGATGGGTTTGGGACCTATACCATCTGAGGTATTTGGCAGGACATTGGGGATTGCAGCTTCATCTACTTCTGGTTTTAGTCAGTCTAAACCCCGAGATACGTAGAGAGAGATTGTTTCTCTATGAAACATAGTTCACAACTAGGGGTCTCAGATATACACTTTGCAGAAATTATTGATTAATTTATATCAGAAGATGAACAGATCTTCCCCCGGTGGTATTATATCGACTAGTGGTGATCAGTTAAATCAAAAAATTCAAAATAATTTAGTTTTAAAACTTTTATTGGTTTTAAGTTTAAATTTAAATATACAACAATAATTAATTTTTAATATAATTTTCTTTCAGGTGGTAACAGGAAGTAGAGATAGAGGTAGAGAGGGTGAAGATCTTTTTTCAACATCGGTATGTGATTAGTTGTTTTATTGATATGTTGGAAAAACATGGTAATAGTCATTTTGTATATGTATCATGTGTGGCACGTAGTTGCACCAAAAATTTTCACGATATAACATTTTCTTGATTTCTCATGTTTCCTTTTATGTATTTTATTTATTTATGATATTTCCTTTTATGTCTTCATTTCTCGAGTGAGGTATGCACCATATATGTTGATTATTATTTTTTCATTAATCATGTTTTATGATTCATTTTTCCTAAATTTATTAGGTTTTTACCCAAGGATGAACGATCAAAAAAATATCCTACAGTAATAGGAATCAATCCATTCATAGTTCTGGGAAAAGGTCCTCTATAAAAATTTGTCTCATGTATAGGATGAGAAGGATGAGATGTATGGGAACCATTATATGAGAAATAAATAAACAAATTGATGTGAATGAGGAAGGGTCTCACATTTAGGGTGTAACCTGTGTGATTATAATTTTCAACAAGGCCTATTATAGTAGATCCCAACATCATTACAAATATTAAAACATCATGAATCAATATACTTATAGTTTTTATATAACACCCCTATGAATATTAGTATCTTTACTAGGGTAAGAGTTATTTTTTTATAACATAGGTTTATGGATAAAAAACCACATGCTAAGGATCCTTATGTAGATTTGGATAATATGTAGAGGAAGATAGGTATTACTAGGTAGACTGCTCTAATAAGTTTCAAGTCATACAAGATGGACCATGCATCAAATAGTTTAAAATCATGTGAAAATTAGTAAAATAATATATAGTTTAATATCATATGAAAAATACCTTATTATACGAGGTTTAATGTAGTTTAAACTAATGTTTAAAATGAAATGAACTTATCTTGATTCCAACCCTATGGATGGAAAACCAATGTTAATGAAGAAACCTAGTCACTAAGATAAAGTGGGGGATTTGATATTGGTTTTTTGGTTGAGTTTGAGATATAAGATCTAGGAATCACTATGTATCCCATGAAAATAGGAATCAATCCACACATAGTTCTTATAATTTTGGGGAAAATATGATCGCCTCGACTTAAAATTGAGAAATAATAGGGAAACCAAAATAAATAGAATGAGTGTAATGGTGCATACCTTTTATGAGAATTATCACGTCCTGGGGATGTTTATGGAGAGTTTTGTGGTGATTTTGAGGTTTGAGGTGGTGTTTTAGACTTTTGAAGGCCACCACAGCTTGTGAAATGACTTGTCTGGATATGAAGGAGGTAGTTTTATGTTGGGAGTGCTATTGTGTAAAATGGGATATATAACCATGACTTGGGGATGACATGGTGTTATTAATTTTTTTTAGTGGTTCTCCTATGCACCATGAGAATCTTGAAATTCCCTTGGGTGGGCATGAAATATCGGAGGACCACCTGTCCAAAATAGGAAACCCAAGCTCACCACATTTTAGCCTTAGGCACGGTGAGTGTAAAATGGTTGGGAAATTGGAATTCATTCATGTATTATATACATGGAATAATATTTAAGAACCACTATGGATTAGACCATTCCATGTTCTATGATTTGTGGGAGTCCAAATTCCATTTTAAATTGGGAAAAAAGATAAAACGACAATGAGGGTTCTAGATCACAATTTTACCAAACCCACCACATGAGTTTTGGATATTAACCATTTTTTGGTAGAGTCCAGTGTGATTCACTTATAAATAGGAGTTTTATTACATACTTGTTTTTAATTTTAGACTTTCTCTCAATTCTTGGTTTACCCTTACTCATCCTGCCCTTCCCCAGTCACCTCACTTGGTGTTCCAAACCACTTGGATCATATTGTATCATTTAGATTAAAGTAATTTAATTCATGGTATCCCTACCTTTCCCCATTACTCCTTTATTATATTTCTATTATATTCAAGAGTTCATTATGGTGGTAATTCTCCTCTTTTTTGGGTGTTTTTTGATGGAGTCTTTTTATTCATTGGATTAAATAGTGATTCACTTGAGATCATTGGTGGTTTATCCTTGGTTCATGTTCATTTCTCCTTAAAGATTCAATCATGGTTGGGGATACTTTATCTCTCCTTATTTATATGTACATTTGTGTGGTTTTTATTTATTCTTGTTATTTATTCCTATATGGCCACACTAACTTGGTTTTCCAATTATGACTTATTTTGAGATAGTGTATTGTTTTGGTTTTTATAAAACTTTTTATGGATGTTTTTATAATATCACCACATATAAAAATGGATAAGAATATATATCGAACTATTAAACTAGTTTCCCATGCAATATTGTATTTATGTGTGAATACCCTTCATAATAATTTAGTAAAAATGATAAAAATCCTTATTGAAACTAAATTATGTGTGGTGGTTGTGATGTGTAGTGGTTATGATGTGTGGTGGTGGTGATGTGGGGTGGTTTTGATACAGTGTGGTTGTGATGTGTTGTGGTTATGATGTGTTATATGTTATATCTGTTGGAATGGTTTTTTTTCAGGGCATTGGTAAGGGGCCTGCAGTATCAGCTACATTTTTTGGTAAATCTAGATTTTGCAGCGGTTTTAACCACTGTAAAATAAATATAATATATTTAGCAGCGGTTTTAACCACTGCTAAAATTACGGTATTTTGATATCTCTAGAAGTTAAAACCTCCACTACGGACAATAATTTAGTGGTGGTTTTAACCGCCGCTAAATAGTTTTCATATTCCTTTATTATATCGTAGTGATTTTAATGGTTTTAGCAGTGGTTTTCCCTGAAGAAACTGATATTTTTTTAACAGTGGTTTTAACTCCTACTAAACAATTTTCATATTACTTTATTATATCATGGTAGTTTTAATGGTTTTAGTGGCGGTTTCCCCCGACAAAAGTGATTTTTTTTCATAGCGGTTATAACCGCCGAGAAAAGAATCCAGTTTACCTGGGGCAAACTGCCCCTAAAACCATTAAAACCACCTCGAAATGAACCCACAATGACAGTTACCATAAACCATGAATAAATCAAGGAAACTTCTATGTATTGTATGCTGAAACACACTTTAGAAAAGATTTCAAAAAACCACCGCAGAACCATATGGTGGCAGTTTAAACTGTGGACATTTCAAAAAACAACTGTCGGGAAATGGTCTTTCTCCTGTAGTGTTCCTTTAGATTCAACAGATGGTACCCCGAACTCAGATCAACCTTCAAAAAAATCACTGAGCTCCCTGGAGCTGATCCAAAAAATCAGCGATATGATTCAAAGGATACTTGTTCTTCATATTGATTTTATTCAAGGATTTATAATAATTAAAAGTCCCATTGAATAATATTTCTTTTTAAAAATAGGACAGGAGCACCCCATGGTGAAGTTCTAGGATGAATGATGCCTTTATCAAGAAAATATTGTAACTAACTTTTCAATTATAGAATTTCTACTTGAGCCATTCGATAAGGGGGTTTTAAAATATGATTAGAATTAGGAACTAACCCAATAATAAACTCAACCAATTGATCATGAAAAGAACCATAAAAATCATTAATAAAAATATCAAGATACTCATTTACCGCCGACACATCATTTATCAAAACCATTCCCTTATTTTGCAACATTTTATGCAAGATAAAATTCATTTCTATCTTTTACCAGCTTCTAAACTTATTTATATGTTATCAATGATATGGGTTCTTTATTGTACACAAAATGGAACTCTTTCTAAAAAAACTTCTTTAGCTCTATAATCAACTTTAGAATGGTAAACAGAAAGACAATCCATTACCAGAATAACATCAAAATTTAATAGAGAAAAACAATTGGATTTTCTAATAAATTATTTCCACATAAAAATATAGGTAGATTCCTATAATTTATTTTTATCATAATACTTCCTCTAGGTGTTTTTACCATGAGTTCTAGATTCATTTCGTTAGGTGGAATTTCTTAATTTAGTAGAAAATTTCTAAAAAATGATGGAATGTGTAGAACCTGAATCAGAGAAAACATTGGAGTATTCTATAAAAACAATAAATTTACCTAAGACCACATCATTTGAAGGATCAATATACACTGAAGTATTTTAAAAGGATTTTCCATACACTTTTGTTTCTAATGATGCTGGTTTACTGCTTGAGTGACTAGCTTTAGTCACACATTATCCTAATTACCCAACTCCTTATAGTTAAATCATCTTACCATCAACTAATAATCATTATTCTAATCAATTTCTTTGCACTCACAAGCTATGTGTACAAAATTTACACATTAGTAGCACTTACCATGATTTACAATACATGTTACATGATGCTTTTTATCACACTTTTCCCAAGAAGGGAAATTGATTTTCTTACCTCCATATTTATTTGATGAATTCATCCCCAAATCCTACAAACCTGAAATCTTTGTTTTATTATCATCATGAGACATATATGTGTTAGAAAACTTCATTTCAACATTTTCATCATAATAAAAAACTTTCTCATAGATTTCAAATTATTGTGTAGACAAATCTCTTTCTAAACCTAGTTTCAATCCTGAGTAAAACCAATTAACTTTTTTATCAGTGTCCTGAATGAAATCTGGCTCATAACTATCCAATCTAGTAAAGTTATCTTCATATGAAGCTATGTAATCTTCATTTTTTTCCTCAATTATAGAAATTATTTTTCTATTCAGAGTTGAACAAACTTTGGGAAATATTTCTCAAGGAAAAAATCCTTATAGGTTCCCCATTTCTTGGAGTCAAGATCTTCTTTCTCTCTAGCATGATTAGAAAAACACCACCATAAATAAGATTCACCTTCAAAATGATAAATAGAAAGGGTTACCTTTTGATGTTTTGAACATCCCATGACAAGAAATATCTTTTTCAGAGCATTGATCCATCCTTCAGCTACCACTGAGTCATATGATCTACTAAAATATAGGGGACTTTTCTTTATGAAATGATCAGAAAAAGACATGTTCCTTCATGGTAGACTAGGTTCCTATATATCATGAAAACCACTAAAATTTATCACATGATTCAAATGAGCCATTACAGTCACAAATTGCTTAGTTCCAATTCCCACCATTCCATGATACAAATTCTGAAAGATATAAGCCTCACGGTACATATCATAGATGAAGAAACATGGTAATATTCAAATTCTATATCATTTTAAATTATCTATAAATTAAAAATCTTTTATGGTATTATATTAACATCATCCTAACCCCTAAGGTTAGATAAACCATTATTTGATACTAACTATAAGACCCCATCCTTAAAACATTACATAATCTTGAGTTTTAGAATAAAATTTAATTTCTTTCACATTAAGGATATTTTGAGGTTTTGAGATTTATAGAATTATTATATAATACATACATAACATCCCATATTTATATAGAGTGGATACTACTAAAACAATATCCATTTTTTTTCTAATCTTTAAATGTTTTAAAATAAAACATGATTTCATTGAAAAATATTCACAAAAATTAACTTGAATACCTTAATTATCTTAGAAATCATTATAACCTATAAAAAACATGTAAAAACTTGGGACAAACACAAAAATATTAGTAAGGTATATAAAGAAAGGAAAACTCGTAGTCTAGTGAAAACATGAAAACCCATTAAAAACCCTTTTCTTGAAAACTCATAATCATGCATAAAAAATCATGTAGTTTACTTGGGTCATCATTAAAATATCATTCTTAAATTAACACTTAAAAATGGAATAAACTTTTTCTTTACTTCCATCTCTGAAGTACCCAATGCATTGGAGAGCTATAATGGGGACCACCTATCATATCTTGAGCTATAATAGGATCAACACAGAATATCATGAGATATAATGGGGGTCAACCCATCATATATTGATATATAATGGATTAAACCCATAATAAAAAATTTCCAAAGAACATATCCTAAATAAAACTCTTGAAAACTCATTTAAATACATTAGCAAAAACACTTTTGGATATCAAAATACCATATTCTTGTTGAAAATCACTTTTAAAATATAAAATGAATGCACATAATTATGAAATAATAATATTCAAAAATAACTTTTAAAATATATAAATAAAACATTAATGTAATTAGGAATCATGAAATCAGTAGAAATATCTCATACCGTATATAAAAAAATTGTCTTTTTGAATTTTGTAAAAGAGAGATTTCAAAGGATTTGAAAATAAAGTCCCTTACATATGGTTAGATTTGATTAACATTTATTCAAAACCCCTGTGTAATGGTTTAAATAGTGTTATTAATTTACAATATAACTAAACTCATGTTTAATATACCTTACATAATATTCTTATAACATTTTCTACCCATTTATTTACAATATTTCATTATTTCCATTGTTTTGGGTACATTCTTTTCATGTTTCCAAGGTCGGTTTATTATGGAATTACTAGTAAATAAGAAATAATATTTAATAAGTGAGAAAATATGTAAATTATTTCATTTTAAAATATTAAATTATAATTAAAACTTCCCATTATTGCGGTAAATGGAAATGAAAACTCATCGTCCACAAAGGCGGTGAATTGACACACCACATACGATGATTTTGTTATTTCAAAATAAAAGGAGAAGATGAGAGATTTTATGATGCATATAACATAAAGAGAAAGAAAATTATATTATATATACGATACTGGATTTTTTACGAATCATTGGATAGGAGTTGAGGATAAGGTAGAAATGAAAAATAATTTAAAAGAGAAGAAAAATGAATCTTACTTGTTGAAAATTTCTCCTTGAGAACCTTCTCAAGGATCTTGGAAGTGGTTTTTTTGTGAGACAAAGGGATATAGAGTGTGTAAAGGGATGTGGATAATAGAATTTTTTAGAGTATAGTCGATCAATAAGACTCAATGTGATGAATATTTGTGAAAGAAGGATCCTCCATTTATAAGCGAGGTGATGAGTATCTTAAGAATTACCGAAATTATTAAAATATAAAAAATACATTATAGGGTTGAAGACTTAAGAAAAGGACTAAAAACTAGAGGATATTACAATATTGAAAAAATATTATCAAAATTTTACTTATTAAAAACATTTGGTATATTTAAATAATTTAATAATATATTTTATTCATAAAAAATATATTTTTTTTTGAAAATAAAAACTATTCGTAACTATGACTTTAAAAACATCCAATAAAATTTTCAAATTATAATAAAATTTTATTATATCATATAAATATCATATTAGTATAATTAATTCATTAATTATCTTAAAAATATCAAATTATATTAATTTTTTTATTTTTATTGTTATTAATTTTATTTATTCGTTAATTAAATAACTACAAAATCATAATTTCTCAAGAGATTAAGGTATTTATTTATTCCCTAAAAATTAAAAATAAAATTCCATGTAAAGTATAATTTTATTATATTTAAAAACACTATTTATTTCTGAAAACCACTTCTGGGAAACTATAACGAAAAATTTTATACAAACTAAAGTTTAGAGTGTGAACACCTTGACTTACTTTTAAATAAAACATTCTAAAGGTCTTAAAGTGATTCTTGTGGGTCCAAATTTTCCCAAATCAGAATAAAAAGGATATAATGGTAGAAATTTCTTATATAATAATATTTAACAAAAATTTGGGTCATTTAATAATTCTTATAATTTTAACTAAAAAAAATTATTTAATTTTCTTATGCTTGCACAAGCACTGCATCAGCGTTGCATATGCATTAATGTTAATTATTTAATATATAAAAATTAAAAATAAAATACTATCATAAAAATAAATAATTTTTTTTCAAAATAAATTTCCATATTCATTCATTATATATATTCACTTGTATACATGTCAAAAAAACTTCTTAATTTTTTTATTTCGTATTTTTTACCCTACGCAAGCATTGCACATGAATTTGGATAAGACTTATGTTATATGACTATAAAATTTTAATTTAACATATAAAAAAATCAATAATACATAATAATTTATAAAACATTTATGAATTTTTTATCTCTCAATTATTATTTATAAGGTACCAAATGTGACATCGCTAATGATGCACAAACACTACTTCGACACCGACAATAATTTTTATAATTATCAGGAATAGAATATAATTTTCATGTTATAAATTATTTATGAAAAAATTTCCTCTTATTATATCATTATTTAATTATTCAATAAATTTAATAAATTTATATCGCAATTATTTCTTCATAACATCACAAAAAATACTGTATTTTAAAAAAGACTATATTTTTTACTATTAAAAAAAAGTTAATTTTTTTGAGAAAATTCTCAAAAATTTATACTAAGATAATTTCAACATTCTAAATTCAAAAATAAAATTATTTTTATCAAATTAAAATTCTATAATTAAAAAAATTAATGTTTTAAATAAATAACCATTTAACAATTTATTTATTTTTTAAATTTTTATTTAAATAAAAATAATAATTAATAAAAAAACAAATTATTATAGAAATACCTAGTTTCTTACAATTAGAATATCAAAAAAATATAGAGAATAAATAGAAAGTTATTTTGATGAATTGACTCCACAAAATACGTTCCTTCAAAATGAAGGATTTAGGACTTCTTTTTGTAACTAAAGACTACCCAACATGGAAGAAGACTTTAGGAGAGGAAATTTATGTCTGGATTAAAGATAAAACCATAGGATTGAATTGGTTTTTAGTGGGTTGTTGTGATCTTCTTTTATAAGTGAAAACGAGGGATATTTCCTTGGAAACTTGCGTTATTTGAAGGGTAAATATGAAATCACATTAAAGTGAGGAAGGAATTTTTTTTGGGAATTTAGGATAGAACCTGACACCTAAAAAATAACTTCAAAAATATTTATTTATTATTAAAAATTAATTCCATGTAATTTTATCCATTTTTACCGCATTTTACTTTACTTAATTATTTATATTACTAATTATATTTTTTTTATAAAAAATTTAATATTACTCCTCTTACTTAATTTTAAAGTGATGATTAAATTTTATGAATCTATTTAATCAAATTTAAATCCTAAATATAATAAATTTTACATCAAAATGAAAACATAAAATATACTGAAAAAACTATTTGGGTAGAAAAATAACTTTTAAAACATTATATTTTTTTACTTATTTTATATCAATTATAAGTCATTCAATGATTTATAAAATCTTTTTTTATAATTTTAAACATTAAATTTTAATTTAATCCTCTTTAAACCATGATATATTTAGTTTCATAAAATTAAAATGTATAACAATTTTTTTTTGAAATATATATTATTAAGCATAAAAATGGATTTATTCATATTCCATACAAAGTAAAAATAATTAAATGGATGTGAATTTATTTATTCATTTATTTATATAATTAATAAATTTCATTATAATCATTATTCAATAGTGATCAATTAATTTAATAATATACAATATCTAGAAAAATAATTATTTAAAATATATCTTTTAACATTAAATAATTTTATTTATATTTAATTGAAATTAATCATTCCATTGAATTTATCATTATTATTATATTAAAATCATTATTTGAATAATATATATATATATATATATAATTAATTTTTTCATTAAAAGTAATAAATTCTAAAAAATGCATATTTGATAAAAATGATTTCTTTAGAATTTAAGCTATTTTCACAAATGAATTAGTTTATTTTATTTTAATTAATTATAAAATATTATATTTACATAAAATTGAAACATACAAATTTCAATTATAAGGCATTCAACATACATATTTGATACATGTAAACTTAACGAACATATATGTCACACCTCGACCACGGAAGCCATTTATTTTGTCCTTTTTCTCAGCCCCATGTCTTTTGGACAATGTTGGGTTTGGGTTCGGGGTTGAAATTTTTGAAGCTTTGATGGTTTCAGTGGGTCTCGGGCCGGTGCGCATTCACCGCACCATTAGTGGCGACCGTGTGTTTGGTCTCGGTGAATGCACGGTGGCGCGGCATTTCAAATAAATAATAAAATAACTAAGTAGATTAAGTTAATTAAAAAAAACAGTTAAATAAACTATTATATCGATAGAACAAGGTTAATATTTAAATTATAATAATAAGAATATGTTTGTGAAAATGGTAATTTTATTTTTATTTAATATGTTAATAATAATAATATTATTAAATTGTTATAAATATAGTTATTAATGAAACGTAATAAAATTATCACTTTAATTATCATTAAGTTTTTTATTAATTTCCTTTATTGTTATTAATATTTTTATTATCATTTTTCTATTAATATTATTACTAATATTATTATTGTAACAATGATATTATTATTATTTCTCAAAATAAAAGGGATAAGAAATGTCAATAATCACTATTTGTTTTATTAATATTTATTAGTTTTATTATTATTAGTATTAGTATTTTATTTTATTATTGTTATTTTCTTTTAAAAACCCTAACCCTACCCCGCATCAACCCCCTATCCCATTCTCTTTGCCGCGCCACAAGCCCCCCCTTCTGCCCAGGCCCTTGCCTGTTTGGCCTGTGTGACACCACCACCCCCCTTCCTGGAGGCCTCCTTCTCGCAACCCCGTGCCTCCCCGTCTGACTCGCCCTCAACGTTCTCCCACACCTTCCTCTTCTCCATTCCATCAAAACCACTCACCCCCTCCCCTTAGTCCGACAGCGCGCACTGAATCCCCAACCGGCTCCGCCTCACCCTACGAGTTCCCACCACCCAACCTCCAGTCCGACACATCCCTCTCCATCCGACGCAACCTCCCTTGTTCAATTGGCTCTTGACCGACCTCACCTCACCGTGCCCTCACATAGCACTCGCTGTCCAAACCCGAACCCCCTTCCCGACATGCTTTCGGCGAATCTGGCCCCTGCCGTCTGACGATATACCGGTGCAAACCTGATTCCCGTTGTGCAGCGCCTCTCCGTTGCTCCGACGTGGCCGTGAATCCCCTCACCAGGTATACGAAGGGTGTCCCGGGTCATTTCAGACCGTGTCCCATCCACCACCACTGATGCTGAAGCAATTCAGATCACTTCGGCCGACTCCCCGTTATTCGCGGGGTGCATTTGGTCTTTCCACATGTTTTGGTTCGCTGCCACTATTTAGGGTGAGAGTTTTACACTTGCACATGCATTTATTTTAATGTTGTCTTTTTTGTTTTGAAGTACTATTTTATTGACAGTGTGGAAAATGATTTTTGGATGCAATCTTGGCTTGCCGCGTGTTTTCAGGGTTTCCACCACCGTTCGAGGTGATGTTCTTCGTCCATCGTCTCATGGTGCACTTTATTTATTTATTTATTTATTCTTAGGCCACGTTTATGTCTCGGAGTCCCTGTAATTTTTTTCGTTGTGTGAGGGTCTTTGCCGCACTCATTTTGGGTGTCAGAAGTTGTTGCAGGGAGTCGAGATCATTTCCAAGAGCGTGCGCTTTTTCCAAAGTCTGTGCACGTGAGCAGGGTATGGTTTGAGTTAAAATGCTTGACGTGACCTTTGTTCGAGGTAGGCGTTTCCATACCTTCTCTCTTTCTGAAGTTTTATATAGGAACTTTCATGGATTCATTTAGTTTATAAATTTTATTTTCACCCTTATAATCCTGATAGTTTATTTATTGCAGTGTTTCTTTGATGGTTAAAAGTGTTAAAAACAGCTTTGAAATAGTTCCTTGGTTATGTGTAGGTGATCCCATGCCTTTTCTCCCAATTTTAATCAATTTAGTGCTTGTGTTTTCTTAATTAAATTTTATATTATGTTTCGCACCTCTAGTATGTTTATAGTTAACTTATGGTAGTGTTTTACTATAAAAATATTTGATTAAAAATAAATTTTTGGATGGTTCTCTATTCATGCACATATTTATGCCTTGAAAAATTGGTTGGAACTAACTAACTTTATCTACAAATGGTACTATTGGATGTTTTGAGTGGTGTTTGCTGGTAGGAACATTTTATGAATCTTTTTGGTCCTATGTTGGTTGATTTCATGGAACTTAATGCTTTTGAAGAAATGATTTCGTGTCTCTTTGAATTGGAATTTTTCTTGAATCCCTGGTTTATAAGCAGTTCTTGTTTTCTAAATGATGTGGGTCTCTTTGTGTTTTTCTTTAAATTGGTTTGAAAATAAATCCATGCTTATATGCCTATTTGGCTTTTGATGTATATATTTAGTTGAGTTCCTGGAGTAAGGAAACACTTGGGTTTGTTTTTAAAAATTGAATATGGTATCACTAAAGACTTTTATTGCAATCCCATGAAACTTGGAACCTAAGGGTTCATTTGGATTTTTAAATACAAAAGTGCTATTTAGGGTTGTTTTGTAAGAGCATTTGCAATTTTTTCATAAAGTCATTGATTATGTAAAACTAGAGGCCCGATTTACAACTCCAAGTGTTCAATAAAGTGGTTTTGATAAAAGAATTATGTGATGGCCTGATTGGCACATTGTATGTTTGACATGTATTCTTATATATAAATATATGGGGAACTTCTATCTAGGGTAACCCTTTATGGGCGAACGCATAGGAACCATCCGTGTTTGGGGTAGGAAAGTGTGTTGAGATGAGTCACACGTGTGAGGGACTTCCTACTTACACAATATTATTATAACCACCATGGGTTCCTGGGCGTCTTTTAGATGATCGAGCGACGGTTGCTGATCAACCCCGATTAGACGGGTTGTTACCCCTGGATTTGTTGTTAGGCCATGTGGGATTTACCACTAGATTTTTCAGTTAGGGTGGCCAGTTGGTTATAGAATTAAAAGCTTCACCATATGCCGGTAGGTGGTTCCGAAACCGAGTACATATAGGGGTCCTCTAGGGATGTTTATGATCACCCATGGTTAATGAATTATTTACATTTCTTGTTTAGTTTTCGTTGCACTGGTTTATTTTCAATTTCACTTTTACTTGTTTTACTCTATCCCAGCTTTGGTATTTTTTTTTTCTGTTTTTGATTTCATTTATAAAATGGAAAATGATTTTGGAAATGGTGTGTAGCGTGTGTTCGGTTTTTAAATGAGAACAACGTGTTGCATATTTTAAAATCTGAAAACCCTACTTTCATATCTGTATTTCAAACTTGTGTCAGTGGACTGTCTTGGAAAAGAGAATTGTTAGATTCAGTGGTTTATTCTTGGCATCCCTACTGAGCATCTCGGTGCTCAAGCCTATTATATCTTTCCAGTTGCAGGTTCAGTTTCTCATACAGGTTCTTAGTTCAACTACTCAATGTTGGAGCAGTGTGGATTTGAGTTGGGTGGTGACCTAGGAGGTCACAAGGAGGTATGTTTGACTTTATTTTCATTCTACTTCTAGTTATTATCTTTATCATCAGTGTTTTTTATCTTTTTATATTTTTATCTTGGGACAAATCGTTCCATACAGTTAAATTTCGATGCCTGGCACTGGTTTCTAGCCCGTGGGGATAGGGAACGCCCTTCGATCCATGTCACGGGCCAGCTCGGGTGACCTGTTCAGGGTCGAACTGGGCTGGTTCATGACAAAATGGTATCATAGGGCAGGTTCTTGTTATTTGGGGTGTTTGGTAGAAGGATATTCGGACTGTCGGGGCTCAGGAGGTAAGTTATGGGTCGGTGCCTGATCACCACAGCTCGTGACAAGACCTGAGTTACCAGGGGTAGTCTTGGATTTGAGTCTTTTTTCTTTGATTGTTTTGGATTGAGGGATGAAAATGGGGGAGAATCAGTTCACCTTGCAGCCTCACATGGGGTGGTGACCCATGTGGAGTCCAAGTGCCCAGTTTAAGGTCCTCTTAGTGTTATGACTTACTTGGGACATGACTCACCACCATGTCGCCGAGTTAGGCACATATACTACTTCCTCATTCTGATGGTTTATGGTTGGTCATGTTTCGTTTGGAACTCGGTTGATGTGTGCGTGTGTTGAAAATAAAATTGATTTCTAAATTAAAAAGGGGTTTCTTCCAAATTGTTTTTGAAATTAGTAAAGTGGGTTTTTAAGGAGAAAGTGTATTGGTTTGGAAAAACATGGCATGTGTTTGGATTTGGTAAGGAAAAAGTAGTGTTTGAACCTTGACACTCTTTATGGAAGGTCACACATGCATGGGTATATACGGAGAGTGCATAGGGGCACTTGTTTACAGATGATGTGAGCGAGATTGAATGAATGCACATGTGACGGTTCATAAGGTTCCATAGGTGGGTTTTAAAATTTTAAAGAAATGATGGTTTTGAAAAATTGATTTATGCCTGTGTTTGTATATGTTTGGCTTATGGGCATGTTTCCCCTAGATTGTGTTGTTTCTTTGATTGAGTTTTGGCTTGATTCCAGTTTCAATTGTGTTTTTCTTGTCGTTATGAGTATACCGCCCGGAAATCATACAAAAGTTGTTAATGAGTTATGACCAGTTCCCAGTTCTTTTGTGTGTTGCTTGCTTATCAGGGTAATCGAGGTACGTTAGAGGTAGTTGTGTAGTTCGGAAAGATAGTGTGTCTTCGGGTTGTTAGGAACTCCCGAGGTAGTTATGGTTTGTACCGTCACAAAGTTAGTTGAGGCTTCAGTTTTGGACTAGTAATGGTGGGATGTCTCATCATCGTTAGAGTATGGGTGTAGTTGGTGGGGGTCGACTCTTGTGAAGGTTCCTCTTCTGGAAAGGACCTTCATCTATACCGACTCCCAGTTTATTGGACCATTATCTCGTATGCCACTATAGTGGCCAGTTCAGGCATTCTAAGTATCCTAGTCACATCCCCCCAAAGTCTTCCTACCGTGTAGCTGTTCATGCCACCAGTGAGAGTTCTGAAAGAAGTTTCATTTGGGAGGAATGAGTTAGGTACCAGAGGATGCAAATGCTTGACTGTGAGGCATTTGATGATTCAACCATCAGGGCCCCAACCACAGGTCTCGGGGTGAAGCTTAGGCACAATCAGAAGTAGTTGAGGGTGTGTGGAACCTTGGTCTGGATAATGTTTTCAGGTTTGGGATAGAAATATCAAAAATTTCCTTGTTCTATTCTCATCATTTTCATAACCTCATCCTTGTTGTGGTGGTGTGATGATCTCGTTCCCCCACAATTCAAGCTGTCTTATCTGCTCTCAGTGTGTTGAGTTCATTTCTCATCCCCAAGTTTCTTGGTTGTTTCATAGCAAGCTTTCATCTATGTTTTCGGAGTGTTGTTTGGCCCATGTGGAGAGATTAAATGAGTTCTGTTTGGGAGTTCCCGATATGCCCCCCCTGGGGATGGTTTGTTTGGGTTTCAAGGGTTTCTATATTAGTGAATTCTTGTGGTGGGGAGAACTGTCTCATGTTCTCCCCTCAATATCGAGCAGTAGTTTTCCTTGAATTGGTCGAGTGTGATGTTTGTTGGGAATGGTCACCCTGAGGCTCTCGGTTCTCTATGTTTTTGTCTGGTCATGGACTCTAGTTTTGTCAATTGTTGGCTTGGTGACTTTCTAGGGGCAGAAAGCGTCTGTGTTGGGGAGAATTTTCACACCTTGACCACGGACTCCATTTATTTTATCCTTTTTCTTGGCCCTGCGTCTTTTGGACAATGTTGGGTTTGGGTCCGGGGTTGAAATTTTTGAAGCTCTGATGTTTTCGGTGGGTCTCGGGCTGGTGCGCGGTCACCACACCATTAGCGGTGACTGTGAGTTTTGTCTCGATGAATGCGTGGTGGCACGACATTTCAAATAAATAATAAATTAACTAAGTAGATTAAGTTAATTGAAAAAAAAGTTAAATAAAATTTTATATCGATAGAACAAGGTTAATGTTTAAATTATAATTATGATAATACGTTCGCACAAATGGTAATTTTATTATTATTTAATCTGGTAATAATAATAATATTATTAAATTGTTATAAATATAATTATTAATTAAATATAATAAAATTATCACTTTAATTATCATTAAGTTTGTTATTAATTTCCTTTGTTGTTATTAATATTTTTATTATCATTTTTATATTAATATTATTACTAATATTATTATTTTAACAATTATATTATTATTATTATTGCTCAAAATAAAAGGGATAATAAATTAAAATAATCACTATTTGTTTTATTAATATTTATTAGTTTTATTATTATTAGTATTTTATTTTATTATAGTTATTTTTTTTAAAACCCTAACCATACCCCACATCTACCCCTATCCCCTCTTCTTTGTCGCGCCACGAGCCCCCCTTCCACCCATGCCCTGGCCTGTTTGGCCTGCGCGATGCCACCACCCCCATTCTCAGAGGCCTCATTCCCATGACCCCGCTCCTCCCCATCCGACTTGGCCTCCGTGTTTGCTCGCGCCTTCCTCTTCTCTATTCCAGCAAAACCGTGCACCCACCTCCCCTTCGTCCGACAATGCGCACTGAAGCCCTAGCTGGTTCCACCTCACCCTGCGGGTTCCCGCCACCCAACCTCCAGTTCGGCGCAACCCTCTCCATCCAACACAACCTCCCTTGTTCGATTGGCTTCCGACTGAGCTCACCTCACCATGCACCCGCCTAGCACTCATTGTCTAAACCCGAACCCCTTTCTCAGCATGCTTTCGGTGAACCCGACCCCTGCTGTCCGACGATCTACCGGCGGAAACCTGAATCCCATTGTGCATCGCCTCTTCTTTGCTCCAATGTGGCCATAAATCCCCTCTCCGGGTTTGCGAAGGGTGTCTCGAGTCATGTCGGACCACGCCCCGTCCACCGCCACTGAAGCCGAAGCAATTCAGATCGCTTCAGACCACTCTCCATTATTCGCAGGGCGTGTTTGGTCTTGCCACATGTTTTGGTTCGCCGCCACCATTTAAGGTGAGAGTTTTACACTCGCGCATGGGTTTATTTTAATGTCGTCTTTGTGTTTTGATGTCTGATTTTATTGGTAGTGTGGATAATGATTTATGGATGCAATCTCCACTTGGCATGTATTTTCAGGGTTTCCACCACCGTCCAAGGTGATGTTCTTCATCCATCATCTTGTTGCGCACTTTATTTATTTATTTATTTTTGGGTCACGTTTATGTCTCTGAGTCCCTGGAATTTAGTTGGTTGTGTTAGGGTCTTCGACGCACTCATTTTGGGTGTCAGAAGTTATTGTATGGATTCGAGACCATTTCTAAGAGTGTGCACTTTTGTCGAAGTGCGTGCAAGTGAGCAGGGTGTGGTTTGAGTTAAAAATCTTGACGTGACCTTTGTTCGAGGTAGGCGTTTCCATCCCTTCTCTCTTTCCAAAGTTTTCCAAAGGCACTTGTATGGTTTCATTTAGTTTATAATTTTTATTAGCACCCTAATAATCCTGAGAGTTTATTTATTGCAGTGTTTCTTTGATGGTTAAAAGTGTTAAAAATAGCTTTGAAATAGTTCCTTTCTTATGTGTAGGTGCTCCCATGCCTTTTCTGCCAATTTTAATCAATTTAATGCTTGCGTTTTCTTAATTAAATTTTAAGTTATGTTTCACACCTCTAGTATGTTTATAGTTAACTTATGGTAGTGTTTTACTATTGAAAT
This sequence comes from Viscum album, assembly GCA_963277665.1. Classification (NCBI taxonomy): domain Eukaryota; kingdom Viridiplantae; phylum Streptophyta; class Magnoliopsida; order Santalales; family Viscaceae; genus Viscum; species Viscum album. The sequence goes on along the minus strand of OY728153.1, from coordinate 389,973,779 downwards.
ATTTGAATAAAAATGCATTTTTGGATGATCCTCTATTTACACACATGTTTATGCCTTGCCAACTTGGTTGGAACTAACTGACATTATCTGAAAATGGTACTATTGGACGTTTTGAGTGTTGTTTGTTGGTAGAAACATTTTATGAAACTTATTTTTCCTACATTGGTTGATTTCGTGGAACCTAATGCTTTTGAAGAAATTATTTTGTATCTCTTTGAATTGGTATTTTTCTCGAATCCTTGGATTATAAGCTGTTTCAGTTTTCTAAATGATGTGGGTCTCTTTGTGTGGTTCTTTAAATTGGTTTGAAAATAAATCCATGCGTATATGCCCATTTTGATTTTGATGTATATATTTTTTTGAGTGTGTGGAGTAAGGCAACACTTGGTTTTGTTTTTACAAAATGAATATGGTATCACTAAAGACTTTTATTACAATTCCTTGAGACTTGTAACTTAAGGGCCCATTTGGCTTTTTAAATACAAAACTGGTGTTTAGGGTTGTTTTGGAAGAGCTTTTTCAATGTTTTCATAAAGGCATTGATTACGTAAAACTAGAGGCCTGATTTACAACTCCAAGTGTTCAATAATGTGGTTTTGATAACCGAATGATGTGATGGACCGGTTGGCACTTTGTATGTTTGAAATGTATTTTTATATATAAATATATGGGGCGCTTCTATCTAGGGTAACCCTTTATGAGAGAATGCATTTGAAGCATCCGTGTTTGGGGTAGGCAAGTGCAGTGAGATGTGTCACACGTGCGAGGGCCTTCCTACATACACAGTATTATTATAACCACCATGGGTTCCTAGGCATCTTTTAGATGATCAAGTGATGGTTTCTGACCAACCCCTATTAGATGGGTTGTTACCCCCTGGATTTTTTGTTAGGCCAGGTGGGACTTGCCACTAGATTGGTCAGTTAGGGCGGCCAGTTGGTTATAGACTTAGGAACTTCACCATATGGCGGTAGGTGGTTCCAAAACCGAGTACGTCCACAGGTCTTCTTGGGATGTTTAGGATCACCCATGGTTACTGAATTATTTACATTTCTTGTTTACTTTTCATTGCACTGGTTTATTTTCAATTTCACTTTTACTTGTTTTACTCTAGCCCAGCTATGGTATATTTTTTTTGGATTTCATTTATAAAATGGAAATTGATTTTGGAAATGGTGTGTAGCGTGTGTTGGGTTTTTAAATGAGAACAACCTGTTGCATATTTTAAAATGTGAAAACCCTACTTTCATATCTTTATTTCAAACTTGTGCCAGTGGACTGTTTTGGAAAAGAGAATTGTTGGATTTAGTGGTTTATTCTTGGCATCCCTACTGAGCATCTCGGTGCTCATGCCTATTATATCTTTCCAATTGCAGGTTTAGTTTCTCGTACAGGTTCCTGGTTCAGCTGCTCAATGTTGGAATAGTGTGGTTTTGAGTTGGGTGGTGACCTAGGAGGTTTACAAGGAGGTATGTTTGACATTATTTTCATTCCTCTGCCAGTTCTTATCTTTATCATTAGTTTTTTTTTATCTTTTTATCTTTTTCTCTTCGGCCAAATCATTACCAACAGTTATATTTTGATTCCTGGAACTGGTTTCCATCCCATAGGTATCGGGAACGCCCTTTGGGCCATGTCACAGGCCGGCTTGGGTGACCCATTCAGGGTCGACCCGGGTTGGTTCGTGAAAAAATTTCAAACAACCATATACCAAAGGCCATATTACCAACAACCATATATATAATAGTGACATTTTATTCCTATATATAATGTTATATACTTTAATAAAATAATTCATCACATCATATAATTTCAATTTCTCAAAATGTTTATCATATTTTTCACATATTATATTATTTACATAGTTATCATTAGTGATATGATCATCATGTAAGATCAGAATGATGAGAATTGAAACATTATATAATTTTTATTTACATATGGTTTTTTTGTCACGAACCATCCCCTAGGGCCCGTTCTGTGACTACCCCAAGCCCACCTACCATAGGCTAGGGGTTGAAAACTATCATAGGAAAGGCATATCCCTAAAACAGGAAGGCATTGACTTTAAACCTATACAAACAGACAATCCAAGAATACAACAAGATGCAATCACAAGTAAAACTGCAGTAGTAAAGGTGTGTATGGAAATTAAAGAGTCTGGAATACAAACCCAACTGAAAGGTACAACTACAACTGAAAAATAGGAAACAGATCTTGGAATTTTCCATCAAGGATCCTACCTGAAGGGTAGGTAAAAATCATCTCCACTGCTCTCCACATCGACCAATCACCTCAGTGTACTGTCTGGTCTGGGCTCCTTTAGTTTGAACCGAGATGCTTGTCATCTGCACAAAGCACAACAAGGTGCGGGCGAAGCCCATACAGAGGTGAGTATAAAAATAATCATTAGGGATCCTGAGACCCCAGAAGTTCTCTCAGAGTTTCACAAAGGAAAACAAAAAATCATGATCTCAATAACAAATCATGAAGAAAAAGACATAGATCAAACCAGGTATAGGTAAAGCACAAAAGTACAAATGATTAGTCAAGAAGATAGATCATATTATTTTGTCAAGAGGCACAGTTTCTGACCATACAGAGTCTGACCCACATAGTATTGATAGGTACTAACCCCCTTGACCAACAAAATATCTGACCCACCTAGGTTAGATAGGTAATAACCCTCAATAGCCCACACAGTATCTGACTCAGACAAGATTGGTATGCGCTAACCCATACAGGATCGCTGAGCACTGACCCACATTGGATCGGTATGCACTGACCCACATAGGACCGCTGAGCACTAAACCACATAGGATCTGACACATATAGGATCTATAGGTGCTGACCCACACATGATCTCTCAGTACTAACCTATGTATGATCTTTCTCCAACCTCCGCTTCACTACCAGCCACTAGACTCCCACTCATAGTACGCTTGATTCTAGGAGAATCGCTCCTCAATCCATCGGTCGTAATTCAACTAGAATGAAGTCCCAAAAAGAAGTAAACTAATGATCTATCACTTCCTAAGGGTTCCAACACAATAGACAACGCTTCAACTGGACGCCCGGTCTGTAAGTTATTGGAATTTTATTGCCGAGGGACTGGTTGGATTTGGATTTGATCCAACCCATCCATACTCCAACTTTCTCCAAAACTTTCATGATGTATTTCAAAATGACCGTCTAACTCTAAGGATTCCATCAGGATAGATGGTTCATAAAACAGATGTCTGATTCGCAAGATACGATCACTTAGGCATAACTGGGCCAGAATGGGTCTCAGTCTGGTCCAACCCATCCTAAAATGACCCGGCCCAATCTGGATCCAACCCGACCCAACCCGGTTGGGCTGGGCTACGGACTAGCCCACTGGCTGGCGCAACCCACATAGGGGTTACGCAGTCCACCTCCCGAACGGATCAAAGAGCCGTTCTGTTTATTTAAGGGCGGCGCAAGTTGGTGCCACCTTATCACCCGTGAGACCTACAGGAGGAAAGTCCCTTTCCATCTCACCACAAATTTGAAGTTGCACCTTTTTTCAGTGTGGTGCATGATGGCGCACTGCCTCTACCTCCGTAGCTAGTCCACTGCCAGCTGCATGTCCGACCACCACGGCCGGAAGTTACCGGCTTCCACCCACGTCTACTGGTGCCGGTCTCCGATGCCGCCACACTGATGCTTCTTTTACGGGCCACCGGGTGAGCTCCGGTGGTGCACTCTTCTTTATGAACGTGCCTATGATCCTCTAGGTATGTCTCCACTATTTCACACTTCTCGGTTTCTAGGTTACTTCAAGTTGAAAAAAGCAACCTCTGAAGAACGCAATGAAAATCAAGTTATGGATGGTCGAGGCCTTATTTGTTTGGCCCACACCCTATGCGTTAGCTTTATAATAAGGGAGTAATTTATACATCATATTAAAATAATGATAAACTGCATTCAAATATCCTGTAATGACCACCCAAAAATTCAATAAAGATGAGAAGAAAACATGGGAATTTCATGAATTAAAAGACAATCCCTACATCAAGAATTGTTAGAGTCATCACAGTGGTGGAGGGAGAATCCACGCTTTTATGAATCCGCTGATGTTCGTCACTTCTGGTTTGATGTCACCCGAGCTTCCCTCTTTGTCAGTGGAAGGTTTCACATCACTTATCTAGAGTTTTTTTTCTTGGTGAAGCCGTGTAAAAACTCCACGAAAAGCCTCACATAAATAGAGGGGGAAAGGTGAGCAACGCACCGAGGAATTAATGAGGTTCATTTAATGAATGAACCTCTTATTTACCCAATGCTGTGATTACAAAAAAAGGAGAGTCAAGCAATTAATTGGATTGAAAATTCACCGGTTTACACCCTTGCCATTAATTTGCAGGAGAAAAAGAAATAAAATAACTTGTTAAGTTATTTTATTATTTTTCTGTAAAGTCCAAAAATTTAACTTTTTCTCTTGACCTACTGCGGAAAAAGTGAATCTTACCTTAGCCGAATCTAACCACTCCTGATTCAATGGTTCCCTTATATTTTTAATCCATGTACCAGTTCAAAATATAGAAAATTCCGCCCAGGCATTTACTGGAATTACCATAAATGTTTTTTTTAAAAATTCATTACAGGAACACTGGGCCTCAAAATCACACGCCGTTAATTTTCACATACTCATAAAAATCCAAAATAATTTAAAAAAATTTACATGTAATTTTTGGGTCTTTATATTATCCCCACCATAGGTTTTTTTATCTCTAAAAGATATAAGAAAACTAGGGGAACAAATGGGGGTACTGAGCACACATCTGAGCCTCCTGGTCATATGTGCCCTCCTAGAGATTCTCATGCTACCAACGAACTTGCACCAGAGGAATCGAACACCCATGAAGGACTTGATCCTATCGATCCTATATCTCCATCGGGAACTACACAAACTTCTCCCCATCGTCGATTTCCAACTCGCTTGTAAGAACCCATATCTTCTTTTCAGGCATGTTTTTCCTTGATGGTTGTTTTTTAGAAAAAGAGAAGTTTTTGGAAATTCCAGGAGTACATGCCATGTACCCAGTTGCTGTGGGTGACTGACTACTGGTCGTGTAATGGACGAGTACATGGTTGTGTGTGGTGACCTGGAGACTGCCTATAGAGGAGGACAGAAAAGGAAAGTAAAAACTGTGTACTTTTAAAATACACACTATGTACGTTTTCTTCATTAAACGGACTGGGGTCTCGTCTAATTGATAGAACCCATTTTCCCTTTGTCCATCTCATCTAGGAGCGACCATATGGTCATGGATCTTCAATGAGCCCCCAACTCGTCGTCCGTTCTTTGAATCGACCGCCATCGATTGCATTGGAATCACCACATGGAGTTCTTCCTTCTTCTATATCTTCATATATTGATTTCTTCTCTCTCATGAGTAATCCTTATTCGATCATTTTAATCATTTTTGTATATCTATGAAGTTCTAGGTTGATTCAAGTCTTGAGTTTCACATATATATATCTCACGATGCCGAGGTAGGTGGTTTGTACCTTTCTGTAGATTGTATTTTAATTTTATGTGCAGAAGTGCCCAATACCCAAGAACGGGGTATTGTGTGTTTATGATTTTTTCCCTTCCATTGCCTGTTATTACTTGTTTTTTTGTATAGAGGTTTATTGTTTATGAATAGGGTTAATTTTTCCATGATATAGAGGGTTTTCACATGTTTTCTTGTTTTGATCGTTTTGTCTAGTTTCCTATTAGGCCGTTTTCTTTCCATGCCTAGAATTATTAGGATGAAGTGATTATTATCTGACAGGCTATGATATGTTTTAGATCAATTAGCCAACTAGTTCTTGAGGATAACTTTTTATTCCACATATAATTGTGCACGACTAACTTACACAGGTCTATGAGAACCTAGTGTAGTAGAACATAGGGAGAATGGACATGAGGGATTCTCCAGAGTGTCTGTTTACTGTTACATTGCGAGACCACATGGGGATGAAATTTTTTATCCCACAAAGTGTCTGTAGTTTCCTTGATACATGACACAAGGGGAACTGACGGTGAGTGCTTCCTCAGAGTGCCTTTGCTAAAGCTGAACTAGAGGGGTTAGACTGTGTGTACTTCCCAGAGGGTTGCTTGTATTTGTTTTGTTGAACCATATGGGTTAGGATGTGAGTACTTCCCAAAGGGTTACCTTCTTTTGTTTAGATACTTACTTGATATATGAAAATGAATGAAATTGAATTTGTAAGATGGTTACTATGTGTACTTCTATTCCTACTTCTTCATTTTGTTTATTTCCTACCATATATATATTCACCGACTGTTAGGCATAGATCTTTGGGTGGTTGTATAATGATATTCATCTCACACCCTATTTGGGTTATGCTTTTAGGACCAAATATATTATATTGTTGCAGGTATAGATAAGGGAAAGTGACCTTCTACTTTAGATACATGATTGTGATGAAGCTGGGGAGCATGGGATCAAGCAGATGCTTGCGATGCTATGGAGCTGTTTACTGATTTTCTTTTGTAATTTGGTTTAGTACTGTATTCTAGCATTGTGATTTGTTTGGATTCTTTCCTAGACATATATATCATGCATCATTTATATATGTGATCTCCAACTGTTTATTACTTTTTCTGTTTACTTTTGGTATGGTATTACTATTGCTTTCGCTATTACTATCTGTTTTACTTCTACTGGGTTACTCTTACAACGAGGGCATAGTTTCCCCACTATCAAACCCAAGGCCCTCGCTACTAGTCTACAATCTCTAGTGTTTGGTGAGATGTGCTTGAGGCCATGTGACCAATCGGGTATGGGGCACCTCTACGCGACTTCTAGAATCGGGATGTTACAAAGTTATATAAGAGGATTCTTTTCTTCTTGACTTAATATTTGGAGCCTATAGACAGGGATAAAAAATAGGTACCTAGTAATAATCTATGCCTGGGAGTAGCTAACCCGTGTACCGAGAAAATACAATTTACCTCGTAATCGTAATTTTTCAGATTTTTCAATTTTTTTAGTTGATTTTATTTCACCATTGGGTGATTCACATGTTTTGTGCGGTTATTGTTGATATTATTGAGGTAATATTCTATTGAAACTTGATGAGATGAGAGTATTCCATCTAATGCATCATATATCCATTTTATAGAAATCACATGTCATACATTGTCCCATTTAGGGTGTATTTGTGATTGCATTTTGTTGTGATAGATATTGTGTAAGATATGCATACTGTTGTGATAGATGCCTTGAGAAAATACCCGCTTTTTGATAAGGTATTGAGTTGTATAAGGTTTCGTTGAAATGGACGCCAAACTTTGGTCCTTGAGGTGTTATGGGCCATCATGAATCAAAAATTGGTGGATCATTGTTTTTTATTCTTTGTGTATGACATGTATAAGATTACAAGAATTGATTCGTGGGGAGTATGGGCCCTCACGGATCAGAATTTGGATCTTTAATGTTCATTTTAGTGTTTTTGTGGGTTTCAGAGTAGTTTCTGAGGCTTATCGTCTAGAAAAACCTAGAATACACAGTGTCTGATGATAAATACATGCCATGTGTCCTTCTGTTCGGGAAGGAACTATTTTTCTTAAGTACACACTGTGTACTATATGTACATGCCCTGTAGTCTCTAACCGTGTCACTAGCTGTGTGGGCAGAGACACGAGGTTGGGAAAATCTTGGTCGAACACGTTGTGTGCCGGACATATATTCCATGTTGTATTGACCATGTGTCCAACTGTGTGACTAATGACATGGAGGGATAAAAAGTTAAGTTATACATGCCGTTTCAAGCTTGAACATGCCATGTAGTGTAACTCATGTACCTGACTGTATAACGAACAACAAGGGACAGGGGAAACATTCTTGTACACTCAATGTCTGGGGTAAACACACCATGTATAGTCAGCCATGTGTTCACCCATGTGACTAAAAACATGGGTAGTTGAAATCCTTCTTGTACACGCCATGTCCATCTGGAACACGCTGTGTAGGGTGAGCCATGTAACCGGCTGTTTGACGAACAACACGGGTCTGTGAAGTTCGTCTAGTACACGCCGTGTCTGGCACTAACACACCGTGTAGTCTTGTTCTAGGAGAACTGTTTGGTTTAGCTGTGTAGAAGAACATAGGAATGGAAAGATGATTCAAGTACACACCGTGCATTAAGACAACACACCATGTGTTTGGGGTGTTATACGACATGGGTTAGAAAAAGTACTTGCCCATGTGAAGGCTTAAGGGAACACATTGTGTAAGAATTTTACACGTTGTGTATCCATGTTTTGAAAAACATGAATGATTTATTTCTCTTGTTACCATATTAAATTTCTAAGTTTCAATCCCTTTTAATCTTGATCTTAGGCGTGCTCTTGACCTTTCAGAGTCATGCCACTGATACGTCCTCCAATTGTTTTCCAGTTATAGGGTAGTGATCAGACACCCGATATAGCTGACTGGGGACTACCAAAAGATCCTCTAGTTGTTCCAGTCTTGGAACCAGCTATCATTCTGGACATAGGTGCTGATACATAGTTCTAAGAGGGATTTATGAGGTTTATGAACACCTTTTGAGGAGTACTACATCCTGCCCCTTCTATGGTAGAGTTGATGCAGGTTTTCCAGTAGCATCATCCTCCCACCTTCACAGGGGAAGGAGGACCTCAGGCTATAGAGTTGTAAAGGAAACCATGATTTCTATCTTCGAACATCTAGATATGCCTCCAGTGAGGAGGGTGAAGCTTGATACCTATATGCTTCGGGACTCCTCCAAGAGATGGTGGGATGTGATCTCACAGGCGGGAAGCCATCAGGTTATGGAATGGAATGATTTACAACATTCCTTCTATGAATAATTCTACCCAGAGACTTCGAGGGACGATCGAGCCCGAGAGGTCATGATTCTGGAGTAGGGTACTCTTTCTGTTATGGAGTATTCTTCTCGCTTCACAGAGCCGTAGCACTTCACGCCTATTCCAGAAGGTGATGTGTTATTTCTGGTAAGGAATTTTGAGGATGGTCTCAGGCATGACATCCGATCTTAGGTGAACATCTTCAGGTTGAATTCCATCAATCTATAGTCAACTAAGCACTGATCATGGAGCGAAATATGAGGGATTCTAGAGCTTTAATCCAGGGAGGTTTGTAATATGGATTTGGTATCCCTCGCACTAACAGTAGAAAGCACTGCAAGGAGTCTACGGGCGGTGATCCGAGGGGGAAGAACACTTATTCTGGTAGCCAGTTGGTGTGCTAACAGTGCGGGAAGAGTAGGAATATGAGGCCACATTGCCCGAGAGACCTAATGGAGTGCCGATCATGCAGAAATATGGGTCATCTTAAGTGCTTCTGTCAGATCTTCTCACCAGTAGCTAGTGACAAGGGTTCTTCTATGACTCCTCATTCAGGAGCCGCACCACCAGTTTCTCATCAGTCTGAAAACTAGAGCTCTTCTGGATATTTAGGCCGAAGTGGAGATCGTGGACATGGTATCCAGTCACCTAGATTTCAATGAAAATAGGGTGGATCCGCTCAGAGTGGTTAGGTAGGGTCATAAGGCCGCTGTTCAGGTCATACTTTTGTAGTAGAGCAGACCTAGCTGAAGAAAGATCCCAGACCCTCTACAGTTTGAGGTACGATCCTAATTGCCTCAGTTTTAGCTTCTGATCTTTTCGATACAGGGGATTCACATAGATTTATATTTTTCACTATTGTGAAGATCCTTGGGCTCTATATATTTTCTTCTGTTGATATCTTGATGCTAGACACTCCATTGGGGACAATAATGGATAGTATACGTCAGTGCAAGGAGTGAACTCTTGAGGTTGGTGGGTTTCACTTTTTTTGGGACATCTATGTCTTGGAGATGACAGACTACGATGTCATTCTCGGAATGGACTAGTTGGTTCCCTTACATGATGTTGTCTATTTATATCGCTGTAGGCTAAGTTTCACATCCCTAGAGGGTAAATTGATTCTTCATAAGGGTTAATGGGATGTCTAGGCGAGCAGAGTGGGACTCGAGCATCATGGGTTGGGAGGAGTTATAACCAAGATTTATAGTCTATATCTGGATGACCAGGGGACTTCACATATGGACTTTCCTATAATGGTGGATCATTTTAGGGATGCCTTTCCATAGGACTTTTCAGGTTTTCCTTCGGAGCGAGAGGTGGAATTTTCTATTGAGCTTGTGCCAGGAGTGGCACCAATGTCAATTCATCCTTATAGTAAGGCTACACCTGAGTTGTAGGAGCTCAAGAAGTAGTTGGAGGAGTTATAGGAAATGGGTTTCATCCAAACTAGTACTTCTCCTTGGGTTTCGCCTATCCTATTTTCAAAGAAGGCGGATGGTACCTTCAGACATTATTTGGATTATCAGAAGTTGAACCAGTTGATAGTCAAGAACCGATATCCCTTGCTGAGGATTGATGATATTTTTGACCAGATTAGAGAAGGTTGGTTATTCTATAAGGTCGAATTGAGGTCTTATTATCATCAGTTTCATGTTAGACCATCTGATATACCTCTTACAGCCTTTCGGAGCAGGTATGGTCTATATGAGTATGTGGTTATGCCATTCAGTCTCCCAAATATGCTGACAATCTTCATAGAACTGATAAACCAAGTGCTTCACCCGTACTTGGATTCTTTCCTGGTAGTCTTCATGGATGACATCTTGGTGCACTCTCACACTCAACACGACCATGCTGCCCATCTTGATACCATTTTGAGTACACTGAGAGAGTATAATTTATATGCTAAGATATAAAAATTCAACTTTTGGATGGATCAGATTCACTTCTTGGGTCATGTTATCTCAGAGACAGGAGTATCTTTAGACCTAGAGAAAGTGAGAGAAGTAGTTTCTTGGGAACAGATGAAGAATGTATTTGAGGTATGAAGTAATCTAGGACTGGATCATTACTAGAAACATTTCATGTAGGACTTTTCATGCTTAGCATCACCACTGACAGGTTTTACAAAGAAGGGTTTGAAGTACTTGTGGTTTGATTATTGTGAGTCATCCTTTCAGGAGATGAAAGGAAGGATTACTTCCGCACCAATACTAGTTATTCCAGAGCTGGGCAAGAGTTATACTATGTTTATGATGCCTCAGGTATCAGGATGGGATCAATGCTTATGTTGGGAGAAGGATTCATTGTGTACGGGTCTCAACAATTAAAGCCACATTAGAGAAATTACACGACACATGATCTCATGTTGGATGCAGTTGTTCATAACTTACACTGTTGGAGACACTACATTTTGGGAGAACATTTTGTAGTTTTCACCTATCACAAAAGTCTAAAGTATATCTTCACTTAGTGTGACCTGAATTTGAGACAATGATGGTGGGTTGAGTACCTTTAGTCTTTTGACTTTGAGATTTCCAACATGTCTGGGAAGGGAAATGCAGTGGCCGATGCGTTGAGAAAGAGGAATTAGGTACACATAGTTTAGGAGGGTAGAAATGAGTGGAAGCTTATGAACATGTTCTCAAAGATGCATTTGAAGGTGCATGAAATTCAGGGGCAGAACTTTCTTTCTTTTGTGGATATTACATCTACTCTACTTGATTGATTGAGAATGAGGAAACTATTTTTTTCTGAAGGCTTAGTCCTATGGGAGAGTGTTTTGGGAGAGGACCCTATTCCTGGATGGAAGGTAGGTGAGGATGAGATCTTGAGTTTTCATGGACGTGTGTGGGTGCAAGCAAACATATGCGTGGAGCTGATGCGAGACATTCATTCCCTAGTATGAGAATTTCATCCTGGTGTCACCAAGATGTATCAAGATCTACACTGTCAGTATTGGTGGACAGGTATGAAGAGAGATGTTGCTATTTTTGTCATGAGGTGTTCCACCTATCTGCAGGTGAAGGAAGATCATCAGCAACCATTAGTGCTTTTGAAGCAGTTACCTATTCTCGAGTGGAAATGGAATGATCTCGTGATGGATTTTGTGATAGGTTTTCCAAGGTCGCCTTGAGGGAATGATGCAGTTTGGGTTGTCATTGATAGTCTCACGAAGGTTGATCACTTCTTACTGATCAAGGAGACCTTCAATGTTGATGAGATGGGAAGGTTGTACATTTGAGAGATTAAACTTCTATATAAGGTTCCAGACTCTATTGTTTCAGATAAGGATGCAAGTTTTACTTCTCGGGTCTGCAGGGACTTCAGAAGACTTTGGGTACACATGTAATTTTGATTACAACTTACTATCCCCAGATAGATGGCCGATCTGAGCATACAATTCATGTGGTTAAGGACATTCTTCAAGCATGAATCTTGGATTTTAGAGGTTCTTAGGAGAACCACATACCTATTTTGGAGTTTTCCTACAATAATAGTTTTCAAGAAAATATTCAGATAATACCATATGAGTCTTTGTACGGTAGGCCATGCCGATCACGCTTATGTTGGATGGAGGTAAGAGAGATAGCTATGCAAGAACCTCATCTTGTCCAGGAGACCACAGAACAGATAGAGTTTATTTAGAATAGGATGGATGCTGCACAATTACGACAAAAGTCTTATGTTGATCGACGAAGACGACCTCTGGAGTTCGAGGTCGGAGATCAGGTTTTCTTGCATGTCACACTGAGGTTGGGACACAGGAGGATTAAGAAACTGGGTAAGATTTCACCAAGGTACGTCGGGCCATTTGAGATTTTGGAGAGAGTCGGACCAGTTTCCTATCGGCTGTAGTTACCTCAGAGGTACCAGACTATGCATGATGTCTTTCACTTTTCTCAGCTCTGACGTTACTTCTCAGACCCATCTCATGTTTTCTAACCTGAAGAGGTTGAGCTCGAGGTGGACGCCTCGTTCGAGGAGCATCCTATCCGGATTATTGATCGAAATGTGAAGGTTCTCCATGGATGGTCTACTGCTTTGGTATGAGTGCTATGGAAACACATGCAAGTACAAGATGAGACCTGGGAGAGGGAGGCTGATGTACGATTGCAGTGGCCAGATTTGTTTGATGATTCTTATTCTATGCTACATTGCTAGGGAAATTCGAAGAAGAATTTATTTAAGGGGGGAAGTTTTTAAGAACCCAAGTCTTCTTTTCAGGTATGTTTTTCCTTTCTGGTTGTTTTTGATAAAAAGAGGAGTTTTTAGAAATTTCAGGAGTACACACTGTGTACTTTAAGTACATTCCATGTACCCAGTTTTCACGGGTGACCGAGTACTAGTCATGTAATGGCCGAGTATATGGCCGTGTGTGGTGAACTGAAGACTGCCTAATGTGGAGGCCAAAAAATGAAAGTACACACCACATACTTTTAAAATACATGCGGTGTACATTATTTTTTTTTCATTAAACAGACCGAAGGAGACATCTAATCGACAGAACCCTTTTTTTATTTATCTGTCTCTTCTAGGATTGACCGTACATCTACTGATCTTCTCCGAACCCCTGAATTATCGTCTGTTATCTGAATCTACCATTGTAGATTGCGTTGGAATCACCATGGTGAGTTCTTCATTTTTCTTGAACTTTATCTTCCGATCCTCCTCTCTCACGAGGTATCCTCAGTTGAATGTTTTAAGAATTTTTGTAGATTTACATTGTTATAGGGAGATTGAAGGCCCGAGGTTCACATATATCTATCTCATGACACCGAGGTAGGTGGTTTGTGCCTTTCCGTAGATTTTCTTTTAATTTTATGTGCAAAAGTACCCAATACCCAAGAACGGGGTATTGTGTGTTTATGGTTTTTAGCCCTGCTATTGCCTGAAAATCCTTGTTTGTTTAGATAGATGTTGATTGTTTATAAATAGGGTTAATTTTTCCATGCTATGGAGGGTTTTCCCATGTTTTCTTGTTTTGACCATTTGGTCTAGTTGCCTATTTGGTTGTTTGCTTTCCATGACTAGTATTGTTAATATGGAGTGATTATTATTTGACAGGCTATGATATGCTATAGATTGTTTATCCAATTAGTTCTTGAGGTTTACTTTGGCTGCCAGATATCGTTGTCCATGACTGACTTACACAGGGCCGTGAGAACCTGGTGTAGTAGACCATAGAGAGAATTGACGTTGAGGGCTTCTCCAGAGTGTCTGTTTACTATTACGTTGCAAGACCATAGGGGGGATGGACTTTGTGCTCCCTCAGAGTGTCTATAGTTTCCTCGATATGGGCCACTGGGGGAATTGTACATTGATTGCTTCCACAAAGTGCCTATTAGTTACCGATACAAGACCACATGGGGAATTGACAGTGAGTGCTTCCTAAAAGTGTCTTTTCTAAAGTTGAACCAGAGGGGTTATACTGTGTGTACTTCCCAGAGGGTTTCTTGTGTTTGTTTGGTTGAACCATAGGGGTTAGGCTATGAGTACTTACTAGAGGTTTTCCTTATTTTGTTTAGCTACTTACCTGATATATGAAAATGAATGCAATTGAATTTTTAGAATGGTTACTATATGTACTTCCTTATCTACTGCTTCATTTTTTTTATTGCCTGCTATATATATTCACTGACTGTTAGGCACAGATATTTGGGTGGTTGCGTACTGGGATTCTTATCACACCCAATTTGGGTCATGATTTTTGTCCCAAATAGATTATATTATTGCAGGTCTAGATAAGGAAAACACCCTTCTACTTCTAGTACATGATTGCTATGGAATTGTGGAGCATGGGACCAAGCTGAGGCTTGTGATGCTATGGAGTTGTTTACTACTTTTCTTTTGTACTTTGGTTTAGTACTATATTACAACTTTGTGATTTGTTTGGATGCTTTCCTAGACATATATATCAGGAATCATTTATATATGCAAGCTCCAAATATTTATTACTTAAGCTATTTAATTTTGGCATGGTATTATTATTTCGTATGCTATTTATATCTATTTTACTTCTGTTGTGTTACTATTACAATGAGGGAATAGTTTACCCATTATCAAACCCAAGGCCCTTTATTCTAGTCGGTATCCTCTGGTGTTCAGGGAAATGCGCTTGAGGCCATGTGATCAACCGGGTACAGGGCGCCTCTGGACAGCTTTCGGAACTTGTATGTTACATCGCCCCAGTCGATAACGTGTGATGGATCATGCATGTATCTCCTCATCTGCGAAATAAGGAATACATTATGAACTTGGTGCATCTTTGGGGGAAGATCTAGATGGTACACCACCTATCCTACTCTTCTCTTGATATGTAAAGGTTTGATAAACCTCAGATATAGCTTACCGCTCTGGCCAAACCTTTATAATCCTCATTTGGGTGAGACCTATAGGAAGACATAGTCTCCCTCCTCACACTCCAAAGGTCTCTATCTCCTGTCGGAATAATACATCTACCAGCTCTGTGCAGTCTTCATATGCTCTTGGATGACCTGCACCTTCTCTGTGGTAGCCTGTACCAACTCTAGACCCATAAGTACTGACTCCCCTAGGTCTGTCCATCAAAGAGGTGATCTGCATAGTCACCCGTACAAGACCTAAAACGGTTCCATTCCGATGGTGGAGTAATAAATATTGTTGTATGAAAACTCCAACAGTGGCAGGTGGTCCTCCTAACTACAGCCAAAATTGAGGACACAATTACGAAGCATGTCCTCGAGTGTCTTTATGGTCCGCTCTGTCTAACCATCTTTATGAGGGTGAAAGACGGTGCTCAAGCATAGTAGAGTTCCAAACTCCTCCTGCAATCCATTCCACAAGTGGGATGTAAAACGTGCATTGTGATCTGAGAAAATCGTCGATAACACTCTGTGAAGTCGCACTACCTCCCACACTTAGAGGCATCACAAGCTCTCTATTGATCCCTACTCTCTAAAAGATAGGAAGTGGGATGACTTGGTGAGTCGATCAATAATCAACCAGATGGAATCATTTCCCCTGGATGTACATGGTAGCCATTTCATGAATTCCATGGATATACCATCCCACTTCCACTCCGGTACCTCAAGTTGCTGAGCTAAGCCAACTGGTACCTGATGCTCGGCCTTCACTTGCTAACAAGTGAGGCATCGAGATACAAACTTTTCCACTACTTTATTCATCCCTAGACACTAGTACTGATGCCGGAGGTCCTGGTACATCTTATCCACTCTAGGATATACCACTAAAGAGGATGTATGGAACTCCCTCAACACCCCCTCCCATAGCATCACTAGTACTTTAGTGAATCCTCTAAAGAGGACAATGTGCTCCCCAACTTCAGAAAATACCACAAGAGACTTTCATGCAGTTATCTGAGCAGGTCGAGCCTTGCAGTCTACTTCCCCAAGCTAAGCCTCCTGAACTCACTAAAGACGTGGGGGATTGATAGTCATAGACTAGAGGTAATCTGCTCCATCACTATCCATGAAGGATAAGTGCAATGAGGCTATCTAATTTGTCTCTTCACTTAGCAACAGTAGACCATACCTCCTGCTGAGTGTGTATTCTACTACATTACCTTTCCTAGGAGTGTAGAATATCTCAAATTCGTAGTCCTAGAGGAACTATATCCATCATTATTGTCACAGGTTTAGGTCCTTTAGTGCGAATATATACCTGATACTCTTTTGATTAGAGTAAACAGTAAACCGTTCACCCATCAAGTAGTGCCACATCCTCTTCAGTGCAAAGACCACTACTTCTAACTCCAGGTCATGGGAAGAATAGTTTTTCTCATGATGTATCAACCGTCATGACCCATAGGCGATCACCGCTCGCTCCTGCATCAAGAGAAAACCTAGTACGGTCCCTGATGCATCACACTAGACTACATACCCATCACCCTATTCTGGTAGGCTTAATATGGGGGCACTCATCAGCCTCTGCCCAGCTTCTAAAAACTCCACTAGCACTTATCCATCCACAAGAAAGGACAACCATTCTTCGTCAAGGATTACAAGGGTACTGCTACCCTAGAGAAGTCATGTAAAAATTTCTGGTAGTACCCAACCAATCCCAGAAAACTACGCACCTCAGTCACACTCTCGGGTGGATCCCAAGCAAGAACTGCCTCTATCTTCATGGAATCCACAATGACTCAAACCTCCGAGATAACATGCCCTAGGTAGTGGAATTCTTGTATCTATAAATAGAACTTCTAGATCTTTCTATAATGTTGGTGCTCTCAGAGTGTATCCAAGACTATCTGTAGATGCATGGCGTGCTCCTCCTCTGAAGCCAATTATATCAAGATGTCATCAATGAACACCACTATGAAGTGATCGAGGTATGGTTGGAAGATCTTGTTCATGACACCCATAAACACTGATGGAGCATTGGTCATGCTGAAAGGCATCACCAAGAACTTTTAATGGCCATTATGACATCTGAAGGCAGTCTTCGGTACGTCCTCATCCCATACCCTGAGCTGGTGATAGCCTGATCTGAGGTCTATCTTCAAAAACCATCTAGCTCCCTTTCAGTTAGTCGAAGAGATCATCAATCCTTGGGAGTGGATAATTTTTCTTCACGGTCACCTGGTTCAGGCACCGATAGTCTACAAAAATCCTCATGCTTCTATCCACCTTCTTGGTGAACAAGATCAAGGATGCCCATGGAGAAACACTGGTCCTTATGAAACCCTTTCCCTATAAGTCCTCTAGCTATACCCTCATCTCAAGAAGCTCCATGAGAGCCATCTGATATACTGGTGTAGATATTGGTGTCATTCTGAGGTACAAGTCAATGTGAAAGTTTACCTCTCTGCATGAAGGTAGTCTCGAAACATCATCAGGAAAGACATCAACATACTGGTCCACCACTACAGGCTAACTTGGACTCCTCATGTCAACTACTCCGAGGGTGAGACTATCCAACTAATGAGTAATCAGCTATACCCTCCTCTGAGATAGTCCATCCTATACTGCAAATGTTTCCTTCTCAATAGTGAAGGTAAACTTGATCCTATCCTCATGGAAACACCGCAATTTGCGCCTAAAACAGTCGATATGAGTATGGACTGTGGATAGCTAGTCCATACCCAAGATGACATCGTAAGGCCTCGACGCTGCTACTAGAAGATCCTAGCTGAATCTCTCACCTCCTAGAGTAATCTCAAATAGTCGACACTAGTGTGTAATCATCGAATCCTCTCCCGTAGGAGTCTTTAATCGTAGGTATTGAGAAAATGACTCCATCAGAATATCTAAGAACTGAACGAGTGTCATGACAATGAAAGAGTGACTGGAACCAATGTCTATAAGTACTGCATCTAGGGTGGAATATACACAGATCATACTTCAAATCAACTCTGGAGTGTCGTGGTCATAGGCCTATGCTGCCTATAGCTATGCTCATCCCTTTCCACCTTCTCCCTGTGGTCGGGGTGGAAGTCCTAGTGGGGGTGGCGGTAGAACATCAAATCGATACCCACCGCCTGATGTAGGGCCTTCTTATTTGCCTCATCCACCGCCATGCAAACCTCCTTGCTTGGATCTCTGCCTCTGCCTCAGTGGTCCCTCGACCATTTTTTGATCATAGGTATGACAGGCCAGGTAGTTGCGAGCCATGTGGCCCTACCCACCACATGTGAAGCACAATCTGCCTCCCGGCTGACCTTCTCTGCCTCACGAGCTACGCACCTCCGACCCTGCATCCCGGGGTCATCCACCAATAAGTCTGGCCCTCTTGGACCTCTGGGCCATCTATGTATTGCCTCCTACAGATGACTCATCTACCTAGCTCTAGGTGGTGTCTCTCACCGCCGATGCCCGCTCAGCTATGAAACTCTCCACCAATAGTGCTCGATTGAGCACTCCAGTCTGCATCAAGATATTCAGCAATATCATCGATGCTCTGATATCTCATCGGAGACCTTGTTCAAAGGTCTGGGCCCTGAAGAATGGGTCTCGTACCATGTCGGTGGAGTAGCACGAGAGGTCAGTGAATCTCGCCAATTTACCCTTCTGTAAGTGCAAGAGCTTCTGAATAGGCCCAGAGCATAGCATCACTGGAAGAAAATCCACCCTAAAGAGTCTCTCAAAGTCCGTCCAGGTGAGGGTCACCTTGTCATGTGTTTGGAGCGTCAGGCTCCTCCATCTCCTTGATATTCCCTAGAAAAGGGTAATAGCTATGATAACCATTTACTCTGCTGGTGTATCAACCAAGAGAAAAACTCTAGCCACAACCTCCAGTCAGTCTTCAGCTGCTTGGGGATCTGTCTTGCCTCAGAACCTTAGAGGCCTATGTTTCTGGAACTTGTGCAATACTCTCAGTCAGTGTGAATGGTGTGATGGTGGGGATAGTGAAGTCTGATGCCCAATGGGTGGTGGTGCTACTGGTGCACCACCCAAATGTGTAACCATAGTAAGAGGGTCCTGCACCAAAACCTCATCGCTCGGTGGGCCATCGTTGTGTACTCTCTCAGGAATTCTGGTTGGCTGTCTATGCTGTGGCATCCTGAAAAGAAATAGGTACACCATGATCAATAAGTTATATATGGTGATATGACTCAAAATAGATCAAAGTAAAAACATTTCCAAAAACAAGCAATCAGTGTTTTTATGCACCGAGTCAGAAATCAGAATTCAGGGTCCTGGTGTATGGATACGTCATCCACCTCAAAAACATAGGACTCCCTGAACTGAAAAACATACTCAAAACACTTAACACTATTGCTCAATTCAAAATATCAGAGTCATAGTTCATTGGTAGAACCGAATCCTCTGATACCACTTTGTCATGACCCATCCCCCAGGGACCGTGTCATGACTACCCCAAGACCGCCTTCCATAGGCCAAGGGTTAACGACTAGCACCAGAAAGGTGCATCCTTAAAATGGGAAGGAATTTCCTTTAAACTTGTAAAAACACACAATCCAAGAACACAAAAAGATGAAATCATAAGTAAAACTGTATTAGTAAAGGTGTGTACTGAAAATAAAGAGTCCGGAATACAATCCCAACTGAAAGGTATAAATACAACTGAAAAATAGAAAAAAACTCATGGAATCATCCATCAAGGATCCTACCTGAAGGGTAGGTACAACTCGTCTCCACTGATCTCCATGTCGACCAGTCACCTCCGTGTACAATTTGGTCTGAGATCCTACAGTCTCAGCCGAGCATCTCGTCATCTGCACAAGACACAACAAGGTTCGGGCGAAGACCATGTAGGGGTGATTATAACAATACTCAATAGGGATCCCGAGACCCCCAAAGGTCTCTCATAATTCCACAAAGGAAAACCAAAAATCATGATCTCAATCACAAAGAATGAAGAAAAAGTCACCGATCAAACCATGTATAAGTAAAGCACATAAGTACAAATGATTAGTCGAGAAGATAGATCATATTATTCTATCGAGAGGCACTACTTCTGACCATACGGAGTCTGGCCCACACATGATTGATTGGTACAAACCCCCAATGAACCACACAGGATCTGACCCGCCCATGATCGATAGGTAATAACCCCTGATAACCAACACATGATCTGACCCACACAGGATTGGTATGCGATGACCCACACAGGATCGCTGAACGCTGACTCACATAGGATCTGACCCATACAAGATTGTTATGCACTGACCCACATAAGATCACTGATCGCTGACCCACATAGGATCTGACCCACACTGGATCCATAAGTTCTGACCCACACAGGATCACTTAGAACTAACCTCAGTATGATCTGTCTCCAAACTCCACCTCACTGCCAGCCACTAGATTCCCATTCATAATACACATGATTCTTGGAGAACCGATACTCAATCCATTTGTTGCCATTCAACCAGACTTAAGTCCCACAAATAAGTAACCTAATGATCCGTCACATCATAAGGGTTTCAAATCAACAAATGGTGTGTCAACCAGACACCCAGTCTATAAGTTATTGGAATTTTAGTGCCGAGGGCCCAGTTGGATTTGGAGTTAATCCAACACAGACATACTCCAACTTTCTCCAAAACTCTCATATAGTATCTAAAAAGGACCATATTTCTCCAAGGATTCCATTGCTACAGATGGTTTTTCAAAAGGACGTTCGGTTCGTGAGATACAGTCACTAATGCATAACTAGGTTTGAATGGGTCTGAGTCCGGTCCAACCTGGTCAAACTGACTCGGCCCGACCCGGCTTGGGCTGACCCGACCTAGTCCGAGTCCGACCTGGCCTAACCTGTTTGGGTTGGTCCACAGATTTCCCTATTGGCTAGGATGACCCGCACAAGGTTTGCGCAGTCCGCCTCCTAAAATACTCAAAGAGCCATTCGGTTTATTTAAGGGCAACTCAGGTGGCGCTACCTTGTCACCTGTGGGACCCATAGAATGTGGGTCCCTTTCTAGATCATTGCGTCTTTGAAGCCGCAACTTCCTTTAGTGTTGCTTGCGAAGGTGCACCACCTCCACCTCTGTGACTGGCCCACTACTGGCCACCTGTCCGGACACCGCGACTTCGAGCGGCGCTGATCTTCCACCGCGATCGACGGTTTCTAGTCACCGCCCTCATCTACTGGCACTGCCATGACTGTTCTGCACTAGAGTTTCTTCCGTGGGCCACCAAGTGAGCTTTGGTGATCAGTTCTTCCTTCCGGATGCGCCTACAGTCCTCTAGAAATGCCGCCGTCATTCCACACCTCTTGGTTTCTAGGATCCGTCAAGTTGGAACAACCTGCCTCTGAAGAATGCAATGAAAATCAAGCGGCAGAGGGTACGGGTCTTGTTCATTTGGCCCTCTCTATCCATGTTAGCTTTATAACAAGGGAGTAATTTATAAATCATATTAAAATAATGATAAACCCATTCAAATCCCCCACAACAACCACGTGCAAAATCAATAACGAGGAGAAGAAAACATGGGAATTTCTTGAATTAAAAGACAACCCCTACCTAAAGAATTGTGGGAGTCATCGTGGTGGTGGAAGGAGAATCCATGCTTTGATGAAGCCGTCGGCGTTCTTTGCTCCTGGTTCGATGCCACCAGAGCTTCTATCTCTGTTGGAGGAAGGTGTCGCGTCACTTCTCCAGAGGATTCTTTTTTGGTGAAGCTGTGTCAAAACTCCACCCCATGCCTCACTTAAATAGTAAGGGAAAAGGTGAGTAACCCACCAAGAAATTAACGAGGTTCATTTAATGAATGAACCTATTAATTCCCCAAGGGTGTAGTTACAAAAAAATGAGAGTCATTCCATTAATTGGATTGACAAGTCACCAGTCTCCACCAGCACTGGCCATCCTCTGAAGAAAAATAAATAAAATAACTTGTTATGTTATTTTATTATTTTGCTGTAATGTCCAAAAATTTAACTTTTTCTCCAACCCTACTATGGTCTAAGTGAAGCTTCCCTTAAGAAAATCATGGCACTACGGATTCAATGGTGCCCTTAGATTTTTAATCTGAGCACTAGTTCAAAAGATAGAAAACACTGCCCGCGTATTAGTTGATCGTACCTAAAAAAAGTTCATAAATTCATTCAGGGCACACCGGTCCTCAGAATCACGATCTATCAATTTTTTCAGACACGTAATAATCCCAAATAATTTAAAAAAATTACATTGAATTTTTGGGTCTTTACATTATTACCTTTGTAAATTTCTAATTATTTTCATTTATTTATCTTGTAATGTATTTATTTTTATATTTAAATATTCCACCTTAATGAAATAAGGAATTTTTCACTTCTTTTCAATGTTATGTGTATTATAAGCTATTAAACATACTTGATTTATTTAAAGGTAAACACATACTAAAATTATGGGATGTTATATTCTAACCCTTTAAAATAATTTAACCCTTGAAATTTAATTAGTCAAATGAGAAAAAAATGAAGGAAATGTTTTCACATTATATCATTAGGCTCCCATATAACTTTCTCAAACTTTTGATTTTACCACTAAACTTTGACCTAGTGAGTGGTATTATTCTATATCATTTTATCTCTATAATCCAAGATCTCCCCTAACTATTCCACACAAGAGAGATCAACTTCCAATTTTACAGCTCCTAAGTTCAGTGCATATGACATATCTGCTATATACTTGCTTAAAATTGATACATGGAATATATCATACACTTGATAGACTATTAGCAGAAGTTATAAGTCATAGGATATAGTCCTCATGTGACCATGAATCTCAAAGGTATCAATTTATCTAGACATGAATTTCACTTTCTTCCTAAATATCATAACCATCTTCGAAGATGAAATCAAAAGGAATACTTTGTCCCTAACCTCAAACTGAAGATCTCATCAATGATTATCAACATAGATCTTCTAAGAACTTTGTGATTCTTAAATATTTCACTAAATAGATTCAATAATCTCTATCTTTTTTGTTGGATGTTCACTAAAATGTAGATACATATGATGAATATACTTTGAAAACGTGCCTAAGATGCATGTTGTATAAATGATTGTGTGTATATATTTTCACGTGATGCATATAAATATAGCATGATATTATATAAAATATGTGATATTGTATATTTATGTATCATGAAGTTAACACATGATACCTGTATATGATCCATGTATATTATCATGCATATGAATCATGAAGAATACATGAATATGATGCATGTACTCATGCAGATAGTTTCATTAATTACATATGAATATGATTTATATATATAAGTGATAAAAACCATATATTATGTATGATTACAAAACCATTATTGTGCATGATTTAATTTGGATTAACAAATTTTCATAATTCTCATTGAAAACGTTCAAGGGATTTTTCATTGAGGAATAAATCATGAGTATCATTTCATGATACACGATGAATATAATATGTGTTATTAATTTATGAAAAGGCATCTATATTATCATATATAAAGAGAATATGATTCTATTCCTCAGTGTGGTGTGGATTATTCATTCATTTGATGCTTCTGGTGATTATCAGTTACATGATTTTTTTATATAAACCTTCTTTCTAATCATCGTTTATCTCTCCTAAGAAGGTGCTACCATCCCTCCAAGAACATAGGTGTCCTATGGTTATGAATTTGGATCCATCATTCAGTATCCCCCCTAGAAGGTAGGATATATTTATTTAGTTATACTCATGATCTTCATCAAGCATTCTTTTAAGATCCATGAAGAATAAGGTTGCAATAATACTGAACGAAGTATGTTTTTTATATATCTTTGATATTTATTTTGTTTAAGGGTAAATAATTTATGTATGGGTGTTCCTCCACTTCCTAAGGATCATATGATGATAATTAAAGACTAAATAGCAGGATCAAATATTATTTCCTCATTGCAT
Organism: Viscum album; assembly: GCA_963277665.1. NCBI lineage: Eukaryota > Viridiplantae > Streptophyta > Magnoliopsida > Santalales > Viscaceae > Viscum > Viscum album. The sequence goes on along the minus strand of OY728153.1, from coordinate 389,949,594 downwards.
CAATGTGCATTCTTCACTATTTTTAAAAAAATGATATATGCAACGAAACTAGTTAAAAATTTAATGAAATTATGATATATTATTAAATTGATACAATATATGTATCACTCTATCAAATATATTCATGTTAATATATTAATTAGATCATAAGGGAAAGGAAATACAATATTTTTAAATAACACTTCTTGGAACATGGTTTGGAGAAAAGACAGAGCATCTGGTTTTTCTCTTAGTAATTTTGAGTATTAACATTTCGATGGGATTAGATTAATATTAAATTGTAAGACAATTTAATATTAAATATTAAATAAAAAAGCATGCAAGGGTATTTCATTTTCTTGGTATAAAAATTTTCTACAGCTTGCGGTTGATAAAATGTCAGTATATAAATACCACATAAAAATACAACATGAGATCTAGATTATGGTATACGGATGTAAATCATGATTTGTAATTTTTTATAGAGGGAAGTTTATATAGATGTTAAAGATGCATTGCCTACATGGATCATATCAGACTGTGAAGAGGAAGTTTGGTATAAACTACACATGAGAGGGAATGTACCGTTCCCCACCCAATGCATCCCACATCAGACATCATTTTTTGGGATCTCATTCATTATGTGAAATGTGGAAAGCAGTTTCTAGTGAAATATTTAGGTAGAGGCCCTGCTCCCATGACTTGTGCTACCTTGCATGGTTCCTATTACTTATCTGTTACCATGCTTCCCTACATGGTGGATCTCCATCCTATGCTGCCTATAACAACCCAGATAAATTTAATAATTAATTTTATTCCTTATTAATATTTATTAATTAGATTTTATATATTTATATTCATCATAATAACATTAACTATTTTTTCAATAAAAAAGAAATCATTTTATTCTTATTAAATTCATTTTTTTGTATTAAACAGTTTTATTTTAAATATTAATTGATAAATTTTATAATTTGGATTTTAAGAAATTATCTTCATTTTTGAAATAAGTATATCAAATTTATCTTAGCCTGAAATTTTGCTATTTTTCTAAAAAGTATGATTTTTAGTGAATAATGAAAACTACTATTTTTTAGTAGAACTATTATTTATTTTCATTAAAAAGTATAATTATGATTTGAATTTATTTTTAAATTAACATAGGTATTATTTAATTATATATAATATAATTAATTACATTTTAATCATAATTATACCTTATTTTGTTATAAGTAAAATTTGGGATTAAAAACACATTTTTCTAGAAATCTATTTTTGTCGCCTTTTGCCAGTTTAATTTTAAATTAATTTCATCCAATTATAGAAATTGAATCTTGAAAAATGGATTCAACATTTAGAATCATAATATCCAAATTTGATAAATAGACCACTTTTATCATCGGTCATTATGAATAGTAAATTTAGTAAATATTTGTCACCGCGGTAATGGTAAATCTGGTAATTAAGGCTAAAAATAATATAATAAGACGTAAAAATATCCCTAAAAATTCTATTTATTTAATTTTAGAATAATTTTTCTAAAATTACCATAATTTCCTCTAAAATTTGGAAATTTATGGCCAATTTACTTTGATAACAACCTTAATATAATTTTAAATAAAGAATAATAAAAAAATGTCACTCTTTTTTTAATATCTATACATTTCTTTCATAGGGATTAAAAGAGGTTATGTTTGATTTTAAATGTTTATTTGAAATATTAATTAGTTTTTATCAGGATAATTTATTTTTAATTTTTATTTATGTGATAGTCACCTTAAATGCTTACGCAATGTTAGCACTAGCTCGTAGAAATAGTAAAAAAATCAAGTAAATGATTTTAACAAACTATAAAAGTTATAATTTTGGGTAATTTATATTTTTCCATAAACAATATAGACAAATTTAATATATTAGTGATGTTTTAAAAGTCTATATTCAAATTAAATTACTTTATTGATGTTTTTACAATCAAATTAAATGAATAGTTAAAAAAATGACATTAATGATCTTTTATAAAAAAAAATATTTTATTAAATGATTTAGAATTAATAAAAATATTTTATTCATTCAATTTAATTAGAAATTATTTAGAGTATCGACAATGGTATATTTATTTGCCACTTTTCCTTTTATAATAACTTTCTTGAATCATAGTCTAAAAAAATTGGATGTCGTGGTAATCATCAAAAGGGCCAATGAAGGTTAAAATAAAGAGATAAGGGTAAAAAAATCACCTAAAATCATCAAAATTTTATAGTATGATAGTATTTATACTCATACTCATCATATATTTTAAATTTATATATTTCTTTTCATTTATAAATGAAAATTAATTTATATTAGTTTAATAGTTAAAGTAATTCCGAGAGTGTGCCTCCCATCACTTATAAAAGGGAACCTCATATAATTATTTAATCACACATTTTGAGCACTATACATTATCAAAAACCTATCAAAATATGTACCTAAATTAACTCCTCATGTCCTAGATTCTATGGTATCACAAAAATAATAAACATATAAGGCTTAATGTGTAATCCAAACATGTTTTCCAAGGAGAAGGTATAAATACTATCCGACCTATTTTAAGTTTATTTCTTCTTCCACCCCCTATAATCTTCTTAAACCATGATAAAAAAATAATAAATATATATTCCATATGATAAAATATTTTTATGTTAATATAAATATATATCCGTCTCATTCTACCATCAAATGAAAAATGAAATAATAATTCATGTGTATGGTGGACTACTGCTTCATAAACTGATGTAATTAGTTTTCCACCACCACCTATAATGAATGTTTATAATGATGAATTTGATTTTAATATATGATATTAATGAAATTAGTATCATTATATATAGATATTACATCATCTAGTTTTTTACCTTGTCATCTGTTGGAAAATGATAATACCGTTCATGCGTACATGTGGATTAACACCTCCATGAAGCAATAAAATTTGTTTCTCATATATACCTTTATGGATGGTTTTGATTTTTTATTAATGTATAATAATTATTATAATATCATAATTATTATTCTAGATATGTTGTATTAATTACCTCTTTAAACATTTTTAACTTACCAAATTCATTTTGGACATATGATCTGAATATCATCAAAATATCTAATATAAAATTAATTGATTATGTAATTGGGTATAACATGGTTATTATTTGGGATGATAAATAATGTACATGATGAGTAAGACTCTATGTAAGGTACACTTAAAATTAAAAACTAATTTTAAATATTTTAAGGATTAATTTTATAAATATTTTTTCTTCCATGTATATATTATTAATATTATTTTATGGATGTATTTGTATGAATATAAATGAATTATAAAAGATATTTTATGTATCTTAGAATTTTTTTAATTTATTTTGAAGAAAAAATTCAAAATGTTTTATACTATAAACATTTTAAATTTTTTTACAAAAGTAAAAAGGAATTTTCTATTTTAATGTATACGGTGCCAACGAGTTTTCTTACCACCACAACCGTTATTCAATATATGAGTTTATTTATATGATTCCATGTTTTCTTCAATGAAGAACCTCTCTCCCTTTGTTCTGGGTATGTTAGTTTTTAAAAAGGGTCTTTAAAAAGAAAGTGTATTTAAATATCTGAATAAGTTTTTCATATGAGTTCAAAAGGGTTTTTCAAGGGTTATATGATAAAAATGTGAAAGCATAAAATGTTTTATTCATGGTACTGTACTTGATAATTATATATGATGGAGGGTGAGGATAATATTTCTGATATTAAAGGTAATCCCAATTCATATTATATGATGAGTTAGCCTAATATAACTCTCTAATGAATTAGGTAATATTCCATGTATTCAATAGAAATAAGAAGGGTGTTAACCAAGGAGGTTTCTCCTATAAATTAAATTAGGATAAAATAATTTCTAACATGGGTTATTAATATAATTCTATAAGTTACCTAAAATGGTTTATATATTATTATTATGGGGTTTAAAATATTTCTTGAGTAAAAAGTGTGTTTTTCACGAGGTTACTCTTTATTTAATACTCTCAACGAATATTGTGATAAAGGTAAACATTTTATTGGTTTTCAGGTTTTTCACTGGACTAACAAATTTATTTTTTTATCTATGTTATTGTGTTTTTTATCATCCTATATTTTTAACTTTCCTTCATAGGGTTTAAGCATTATTAGGTAAAAATAAGAATTCATGTTGAAATTGATGAAGATTTTTCATGAAATATAAAAATGTTTCATTTTAAAAAATTTATATTATGGGGAAAATGGATATTGAGTATAGGTGTCCACTTTGTAATATTTTTTTATGTTATAGTTATGAACTAATTATCTAAAACTCTAAATGGTAAAGATCCTAGAAATGTAATAAATGTAATTATTGACTAAAAACTCAATATTATGTTATATTTTAATGATGGGTCCTTATAGTTGGCATCAAATAAAAAGTTTTTATAACTTTAGAAGTTAAGAAAATATTAATAAAATATCCTTAAAATATTATACTTTATGGATAATTTGAAATGTTATAAAATATACAGATTACAAAGTTTCTTCATCTAATATATGTTTATTTAGAATTATTTTATATAAAGGAAACATGGAAAATAAAGTGGGAAGATATAAAGTGGAAAATATCCTTGTAAATCTGTTGTCTAGAATGGTTGGAATTAGAATTGAGTAGTTTATTGCAGTGATGGATCAATTGATTCATTGCATAAATGGTGGTTGGATCCATGTTAGAGAGAAAATAGATTTAACATAGAGGAACATGTCAATAGTTGGGCGTTTTATGAAATAAAACCCTTTGGATTTCAGTGGAACCTTAGATCCAATAGGGGTCAATGAATGGATTAATACTTAAGAAAATATATTCAAATTCATGGTATATTCATAATATTAAAAATAACTCCACTCATTTATTATTTTAAATGTTACAATGGTCGATGGTATCCATTGGTTATGAATAATAGAGAAAGAGATGAACTTGATACCATGGAATGGGATACTTTTAAGAATATTTTCCTAGAGACACATTTCCCTAATTTTTTTGACTCATAATAGAGAAATAATTCTTTGAACCAAGGAAGAAAGATGATGATTCCATATCTATGTGCAAATAAAATTTTACAAGATTGGGAAGGTATATGATGAATTTTATTTTGGACCATGATAATAAAATTAATATATTTTACTCAAGATAAAAACCATGTTTACAAATATAATTAGCCTCATGAGAATTTAAAATTTATAATAAATTTGTTCATTGTGTTGAGAAGGTTGAGATGGAGTTTTATAACACTTATGTCCCTTGAGATGAGAAGATTAAGAATCAGTCAAGGTGGAAATTAGTTGAGAAGTATTCAAATAAGAAATATAGAGGTAATCCCTAAACATTTTCCAAGTGTGGTAAAAAAATTATATAATGTTTGATAGGACATGGAAAGTGTTTCTGGTGTGGTAAGTTTGGTTATGGGGCTCATAAATGCAAAGAAAACTATTTGGAAAAACCCAAGAATAGGGTAACATATATCCAAACAATGGTGAGATGTTTTAATTTAAATGATTTAGGTTTTTATGATAACATGTGACCAAATTTAGTTACATAGGGTGAAAATCATCAATATTTAAAAAAGGTATGTAAAATAATTTTCTACCTGTATGATTGATGTTATTCTATCTAATAAAGTGGTGAAAGGTAAATTACTTGTTTATCAAAATTATTTTGATACCAATTTGAGACAAGATTTTTTTAGTTCTTCATTTATCATAAATTTATGTAAAATGGGAATATCACCTCATTAAAATAAGATAAAAACTTTTGGTGAAAACTTTGGGTGGAAATATTAAGGAAATAAAGATTTATGAGAATATTCCTATTATTATCTGTTTTATGGTCTTTACTACAAATCTTATTTAACTTACCTTAATAAAGATTGATATTATTTTGGGTATGGATTTCATTTCAGTTTATCATGTGAAGAGATATTTTAGGTCTAATAAAATTATATTAAATTATTTCATACCACTGATAACATACCAATAAATAGATAAATTGATTAGAGAAAAAGTGAAAGTTACATAGATAATGTGGTTGAAATGAAAGAAGTTATTATTATTAATTATGATCCAGTAGTGAATGAATATATATATTTATATCCTGATGATTTTCTTGGTGTTATTCTTTATTAGAAATTTGTGTTTACTATTGTATTAGTTCTTAATGCTAATCCAATTTCAAAACCCCCTTATCGAATGGCTCATGTAGAGATTTTGTAATTGAAAAAGTATATTCAAGAGTTTCTAAATAAAGGTTTCATTTATACGATAACATCACCATGGGGTTATCATACTTTATTTTATAAAAATAAAGATGGTTCATCAAATATTTTCATTGATTATATACCCTTTAATAATATCACTATAAAAAAAGTATTCTTTAACTCACATTAATGATTTTTTTGATCATCTCCAGGAAGCATGTATTTTTATAAGATTAATATTTTTCCAGAATACCTTAAGTTGAAGGTGAAAGAAGAAGATTTTTGGAAGATTTTTTTAGACTATATATGGGAATTATGAGTTTGTAGTTATTACCTTTGAGTTTTCTAATATACTAGCTGTATTCATGGGTCTTATGAATAGAGTTTTCCTTGCTGATCTAGATAAGTTTTTGGACTTGTTTATTGATGAAATATTTATATATTCTAAAAGTAAAGATGATCATATAAGATACCAAAGTATTTTTTTGTAAACCTTAAATAAAAAGTAGATGTAGGTAAAAGTTATTAAGTGTGAATTTGGGTTGAAAAAATTTCTTTCCTAGGGTATATTATTTTTAAAGATGGAATAACTGTTAACCCTATTAAAAATAAAGTTGTTAAATATTAGAAAAACCTATAAATTTCATAGAGATTCAAAGTTTTCTTGGAGTAGTGGGTTACTATTAGGAGTTTTTTGAAAACTTTACTTAGTTATCTATCCTTATGACTCAGTTAACTCAAAAATTTGTTAAATTCATCTCGATGAAAGAGTTTGATTATTCTTTCCAATAATTAAAAAAAAATTATTGAATTATCTAGTTTTGTACCACCCTAGATAAATAGTTAATTTTCTATATATATATATATATTATTCATTTAAGGTACTTTGTTATGTTCTAATGAATAATGATCAAGTAATTTATTATGATTTACTTAAACTAAAACCTTATAAGTTAAATTACCCTACACATGATTTCGAATTAGCTCCTGTTGTTTTTTCTTTAAAAATTTCTATAAATATATATATAGATTAAACTATGAAATATACGTTGATCATAAAAGTTGGAAGTATATATTCACTCAGAAAGAGTTTAACATAAGGCAAAGAAGATGGTTGGAACTAATAATATATTTAGATTGTATTATTCATTACCATCAAGGAAATGAAAAAAAAGTAGTTGATGCTTTATATTAAAAATATAATGCATCATTAACCATGATACATTTTGAATATGATCCTTTGGTAAATGATATAATTAATTAAGGCCAAGAAATTGTTCATGTAGAAACATCCTCTATTTTTTTTAGGTTTCATTAGAGTTGAATTTATTAGATAAGATTAATAAATCTTAGAAATAAGACCATGATTTGTAAGGAATAGTGGAATTGGTTAATAAAGGTAAGTTACCTAAATTTAAAATTGACAAGGAAGGTGTTTTGAGATTTAGAAAGGTTGTATGCGTGATCTATTTTCTAGTTGAAAAAGGAATTTTTGAGCAGAGATTACAACTCTCCCTTTTCAATTCATCCCAGTAATACTCAAATGTATAGATTCCTTTGATAATATTACTATTCGGATATAATGAAAAAAGATATTATATAGTTTACCTTGAAATTTTTAACTTATCAATAGGTTAAAGATGAATGAAAATTAATGAAACATATGTTTCATCCTTTTCCAGTGTTAGACTAGAAATGAGAATATATATATATGGATTTCATGGTGGTATTACCAAATATATTTCAAGGTAATAATACAATTTTGATTATTATTAATCTAGTAACTAAATCATTACATTTCATCCCTATTATGGATACTATGTATTTATATTATCTTTCCCTACTATAACCCAAGGTGATAGTTAGGTTACATGGAGTCATGATCTCTATTGTATCTGACCATAAGCATATGATTACTTATAATTTTTGGAAAGGTATTCAGAAGTTGTTAGGTACTGAATTAGATTTTTTTACAACTTTTCCTCCTCAATCGAATAGATAGTTTGAGAAAATGATTCAAACATTTGAATATATGGTTTTTTATTATTCTATGGATTAATATGAAATTTGGGATCAATATCTTTTATTAGTTTAATTTTCTTATAATAATAGTGTCCATTTTAGTATACATATGGAACCTTTCAATGAATTATATAGAAACCAGTGTCATACTCTAGATATTTTAAATAAATTAGGTGAAATAAATTTATTAGGACTAGCATTGATAGATTAAATGGTTGCGAAGGTGAATATAATTAAACCACATACGAGTATAGCTCATATATAATAGATAATTTATGTAGATAACTAGAGGATATATCTTTATTTCAATGTAGGTGGTTACGTTTTTATTAAAGTATCTCTGTGGAAAAGTATTATGTATTTTGGTAAAAAATTGAATCTAAGTCCATGGTTCATTGGAACATATAAAATCCTTAATAATGTGGGATTAGTTTCCTATTGAGTGTGCTTTCCCCTGATTTTATCTCAATAATATGGATAATTTCATGTTTTGTTTTTAGGAAAACATGTGTCATATGTATCTCATATTTCTAGCGCAGAAGTAGTTCAGTTGGAAGAAAAAATTTCTTATAAGAAAAAATGGGAAAATACTATTTAATAGATAGATAAAATGTTTTTGAATAAGGTAATTCATAAAGTTAAGGTTTTTGGAAAAACTATATGGTTGAAGAAGTAAAATGGGAATCATAAAATGTTATGAAGTAAAAATATCCCCACTTGTTTGAGTAATGAATAAAATTACAAGGAAAGAATTTTAAAAATGGGGAAAGAATGTAACAAATATGGTAAAGTTAATACTAAATTTCATTACTTATTATTATTTATTAATTAGATTTTATATAATTATATTTACTATAAGAATGTTAAGTAATTTTTCAATAAAAAAGGAAATAGTTTTATTCATATTAAATTCATTTTCTTGTAATATAAAGTTTTATTTAAAATATTAATTATTTTAGAATATTGATTTTAAAAAATGAACATAATTTTTGAAATCATCATATCAAATTTATCTTTGGGTGAAATTTTGTTATTTTTCTAAAAGGATTTATTTTTTAGTGAATAGTAAAAAATATTGATTTTTTTTGTTAAAATATAATTAATTTTACTTAAAAAGTTTAATTATGATATGAATTGGTTATTAAAGTAAAAATAGTATTATTTAATTATATATAATATAATTAATTATTTTTGAATCATAGTTATACCTCACTCTAGTATGAGTTCCTTTTTGTGCTTAAAAAATCATTTTCTAAAAACCACTTTTCATCATGTTTTATGGGTTTAACTTTTAATTAATATCTACCAATTATAGAAATTGAATCTTGAAAAATGGATTCCCTATTTTGAATCAGAAGATCCAAAATTTGAAATTAGTTCCCTTTTACTTTTTATCATTATGAATAGTAATCGTATTGAATATTTGTCACCTCAGTAAGGGTAAATCAGGTAATTAAGGTTAAAAATAATGTGATTATGACAAATAATATCTCTAAAAATTATATTTATTTAATTGAATAAGTTTTTTATAAAATATTAACATAAAAATAATTAAAATTTGGAAATTTATTTCCACATTAATTTGATAATTACCTTAATATAATTTTAATGAAATAATAAAAACAAAATGTCAATCTATTTGTTTTAAAATATCTAATTTTTTATCATAGGAATAAAAAGAAGTTATTTTTAGTAACAAAATTTTATTTTAAAAATAAATATTTTTTTATCATGTTAATTTATTTATAATTTTTATTGATGAAATAATTACCTTAAATTTTTATGCAACGCCGACATAGTGATTTTGCAGGTAGTAGAAAAATATAGTAAATTATTTTAAAAAACTATAAAAGTAATAAATTTATGGTTATTTATAGTTCCCCATGAATTTTTTAGGCAAATATAATATATTATGGATGTGTTAAAGGTTTATATTATAATTCCATTACTTTATTTATGTTTTTAAAGTAAATTTAAATGAATAGCTTCAAAAATGACTGTAAAAATATTTTATAATAAATAATATTTATTAAATGATTTAAAATTTATAGATTTATTTTATTCAGATAAGTTAATGGAATATGGTTTATAATATCTTCCATGGTCTATTTTTGGACCACTTTTCCTTTTATATTAACTTTATTGTCTTATATAGTGTAGTAGTCTTTGATGTCGTGGAAATCATCAAAAGGGTTGATGGGGATTAAAACAAAGATATAAGGATGAAAAAATCACCTAAACATGCCTAATTTTTTTGGATTATATTTTTTAGAATCATACTCATCCTTTATTTAAAATATATCAACTTGGTTCCATTTTTCTATGAAAATTAATTTATATCAATTTAATACTTTAAGTAATTCCAAGAGTGTTCTTCCCCTCAATTATAAAAGGGCACCTTCACTCCTCTCTACCTCACAAATTTCGAGAACTCTAGTTTGGCCAAGACATGACCATGTCTATCCCAAAATTCACCACCTTTATGATATTGTTCCTGTTCTCACCAAAAGACCAAACCTATAAGGCTTAAAGTGTAATCTAAAGAGGTCATCCAAGGATAAGTTATACATCATAACTGAACTATTTTAAGTTTATTTCTTATTCCACCTCCCTAAAATGTTAGTGAACCATTATGAGATAATAAAAATTGTTTCTTACATATAACTAGATGTATTTTTTTAGTGGAATAAATTATATCTATATCTTCCAACTATAAAATGGGAAATGAAACAATCGTTCGTGTGTATGATGAACTACCACCTCGCAAACCGATGTATTTCATTTTACATCACCACCTCCTATGTTTTTCTATAATAATTCATTTAATTTATATATTATATTTATGAAATTATTATCATTATATAAATATAATAAATCATCTAATTTCTTACCTTTTTAACCTTTGGAAATCAACAATTTCATTCACGTGTATGTATGGATTACCACTTCCATGAAGCGATGCAACTTATTTTCCCTGTATCCATTTCATGGATGGTTATAAAATTATTATTTATTTATTAAAATTATTTTTCTATCATGATTATTATTATTTATATAAGTTAATAATTACTTCTTTGACCAGAGTAAACTTACTAAATCCATTTTGAACATATGAGTTGAATTTCATCAAAAAATCATACATGAACTTAATTTATCAAGTAATTGTATATAACCTGGTAATAAATAAAATTAAGGGAATAATAAACTTGAAAAAGGTTCTTAAAAAATTAAATAATTATCATAGGTTTATTATTCATAAAGATAAATAATGTACGTGACGAGTTAGACTTGAAGAAAAGGACACTTTAACTTAAAACCTAGTTTAAATGTTGTTAATATTTATTTTCTAAATATTTTTATTAAATGTTCATATTATTAAAATTATTTTATGGATATATTTAAATTCACATAAATAGACTATAAAATTCATTTTATGTCTCTTTTGAATTTATTTCATGTTTTCTAAAATGAATCTTTGAATATATTTTATACAAAACATTTTAACTTTCTTTACAAAAGAAAAAATTAATGGTTTATTTTAACATATAAAACGTCAATATATTTTTCCGCTACCATAACCATTATTTGATATATTGATTCCTTTATAATATTCCATGCCTTATTCAAATAAAAACCCTGTTTATCTTTTTTTGGGTATTTTAGTTTTAAAAATGGGTCTTTAAAAGGAATGGGTATATTGATATCTGAAAAAGTTTTCATATGGGTTAAAAAGTGTTTTTAAGGGTTTTATGATGAAAAGGTGCAAGAATAAAATGATTTATATATGATATAGTACTTGATAATTATAAATGATTATGGTTGAGCTTGATATATCTTATACTATCGGTGAGCCCGATACAACTTATACGACGTGTGAGCCCGATATAACTTATACAATACGTGATCCCACTATAGCTTATACAACTGGTGAGCTCGATATAGCTCTCCAATGCACTGGGTAATGTTCATTGTCTTCAAAGGAAATAAAGTGGGAGTTAAATGGGGAGGTTTCTCCTATAGAATTAATTCAGATCCATTTATTTTTTACATAGGTTATGAATATAATTCTTAAATTATCCTACAATGGTTTCTATTTTCCTTCTATGTGTTTTAATGGTTTTTTTGAGAAAAAATTGTTCTTTCATGTGGTTATAATTTATTTCACACTCTTAAATGATATTTTGATAAAGATAAACATTTTATGGGTTTTTAGTTTTTTAACTAGACTAACAAATTTCTTAATTTTATGTCCTCTACTAATATTTTTATTTTCATTCCATTATTTGAAATATTTTTCACAAGGTTTAAGAAAGTGTAGGAGAAAGAAAAATTCAAGTTGAAAGTCATGAATATTTTTCCTGAAAATAAAAAACGTTTTATTTTAAAATTCTTTATTATGGAAGAAATGGATAAGGAGTAGAAGTGTACACTTTATAATAAAATGTGTGTTATGTAAGAGTCATGACTTAATTCTCTAAATCTCTAAACTGTAAAGATCCTAGAAAAGAAAGAAAGTAAATTCTTGACCAAAAAATCAATATTATATAATGTTTTAACGCTGGGTACTTATACTGGTTGATGAATAAATATTCTCATTCACATACCCATCCTCTATACATAGATGACCTACCCTCGAGCCTAGATAGCTATCATAGTTATATCCGGCTTCTTGAGTGGGCTATCTGATGCTGGGCCATTTTATAGTGTAAATTAACAAAATAAATAAATAAATAAATTTATATATAAACAATGAGCTTGTTTATAATATATATATATATATAATAAATTTATTATTTATTTATATATTTTAACTGATATGATTAATAAAATTAGTTTTAATAGCCTATATTTTTAAATATGAATTGTTCATATTTGTTACAAATGGTCAATAAAGTATTTATTTTAAACAAATTCAGTTATAATTCAAATTAAATTATTTATAAATTTCTTATAAGTAATAAAAATATAATTTGAAATATTTTTATAATTTATAAAATGTGTTTTTATAAATTAATTAACTATAAAATTTTTATGGTTAATTAATTAAATGTTCTAAAAATTTTATTATAAATATTATAGTAATATAAAATATTTAATATTGAGTTTTTTTTCAAATTTATATGGTCTGTAGAATGTTATAAATCACAATTAAAGGTATCAAATATTTTATTAAATTATATGAAATACCTTGTAATATTTAAATAAAATATTATTTATAAATTTAAATGATAATTTATAGAGTTTATAAATTATATAAATAAGGAATAAATATAAAGAAGTTCACATTTAATATAATGATTTTTTCATAAATGATTAATTTTACTTGGTCAAATTAATATGTAAATCTTATTTAAAGATATTATTTAGACAAACTCAATAAGGTTTTGATGATTGATTTAATTTAAAATCTAAATAATGTATTTTATATGATATATATTATGTAAATTGTTTAAAAAATAAAAAATCAAAAATTAATTATAAAATTTATAATTTATAAAATTACATATATATAAATTCCATATGTTATAGAACATGAAAGTGTTTATATTGAAATTTGATATAAAACTATTTATTTCTATAATTCTGGAATTTCTTTAATGGTAAGATTAATTATAAATGGGATATATTATAAATTTATTTGTGTAAAGTTCATAAAGTATTTTCATATTTAAAATTATTAAATTTTATTTTATTTAATAGTAATTCCTTTCATTATTTGTGTATACAACTTATTTATATTAAGAATATTATGTATGAAAATTTTATGTGAGAAACTGATTTTAGGAGATAGATACCTACATTACATGATAGGTATAAATATATAAGATTTAGTTTTCATATACCTTAACATCAATTGGTAATTTAAATTATTATCTTTAATTTATTTATTGTCCATAGTTTGTTCATATTTGGTTTTAGAGATATCATGAATTGAATTCTATCTTGTGTAATGTATCACTGGGTAGAGGGAATTTATATAACAACCTAATATTTAGATATATATATATATATATATATTTATCCATTAAAATAATATTATGTTTGATATATTTTGATACCTGTGAAATCAAACAATAATTATCCATGATTTTTTTTTGAAATAAAATATTATAATGAAAGATAAATACTAATTCATTATGAGGTTATAACGTGAAACAACATAAACAAAAATACAAGTGGAGTAAATGAAAATATATATAAAAATAACACAAACAAACAATCTTTATCCTCTTGATTATATATGAATATTATGAGCCCAAATTCAACTATCGAAAAAAAGAAAATAATTAAGAATATAATAGTGACGATGAGAGAGAAGAAAATGAATAAATATTAGTGAATCGTGTAATGCTATATATAAGAATGTAATATGACCAACATATATATGGTTTTTAAACAAATAACTATTATATGTATATATATATATATATCTATTATATATATATATATATTAATTAGGTATATTTAAATTATTTCTGTTATAAATGAAGATAAAATATTTTGTAGGTAAAAGTGATATTTTCAATAAAACCGTTTTTATGTGTGAAATGTATTTTTATATTAATAGATTAAATTTATCACTATTGATAAATTATTATAATAAAATTATATATTATATATTCTGTTCAATTAATTGAAATTCATTTAATTATGGTTATTCATAAAGGAATGAGAATAAGGTCATTTTAGGCATCAAAAGTATATATTCTTCAAAAATGGGGTTTAAGTACATTTTGTTTGTGGATATTATAATTAATTTCATAAAACCTAAAAAATGGTATTTAATAAAAAATAAAACATTTTTGAAATAAAAATATCAAAATTAACGTAATATAATTTTTTGGGTTTTTTTGGAAAAGTTTAATTTTTTAGTAAATAGAGAAAAAAACCGATTTTATAGAAAACTATCTTTTATATTAAAGTATTTAAAAAGACCCATTTTATTTTTAATCTATTTTAAAATACCATTTTTTCATTTTTTTAAATCATAATCCAACTAATCTCATCTGAACAAAAAATATACATGAAATTGATATAAATTTTTTTATACTTAAAAGGCATTTTTCTCAAAAACTATTTTTCATCACATTTTGTATGTTTGTTTTTAAATTAATTTCTACAACTTATGAAAATGGAATTTGATAAAATATACTCCATATTTATAATCATAATTTAAAAATTTGATTGTGAGACCATTTTCATTTTTGGTTATTTTGAATAGTAACTTTGGTAAAAAAAATGTGCTACCACGGTAAAAGGGTAAATCAGGTTAACCTAGGTTATAACTTAGTGATAAGGCCACATAATTTCATATTATTTCTTATTTTATGAAATAATTTATACCCTTATGAATATATTCTATAATTTTTTTTTAGTTTATGGGATAATGTTTCATAAAAAATGACATAATAATATTAAAATCATTTAAAAAATCACCCTCTCCCCCAGTTATAAAAGGAAACCTCTATCCTCTATTATCTAAACTTAAAATAACCTTTTTGAACATATTATACAAAAAACATATACCTTCCTAAAATACCTTTCCATATCATATAGTAACGTTTTTGATCAAAATACCTACCTTAGAAGGCCAAAGGTGTAAATATAAAAAGGGTTCCCGAAGAAGAGGTAAAACACTTAACTAAGTGTTTTTATTTTATTTATTATTTTATCTCACTAAAACCTATCTTAACCATTAAAATATATTAAAATAAATACATCTCATATAATTATATCTTATAATTTTTATGGAATAACCTTTACCTATTTTCTCTTCCATGAAATGGGAAACGAAGCCATCATTCGTCTTTACGGTGGGCTACTGCCTCGTGAAATGATGCAATTCATTTTCCATCACTTACTCTCAAAGATGGTTATAATTATAGATTTAATGTGTGTATATATGTAATATTAATAAACTAATTATCACTATTTTAGGAAAACATATCATCTACTTTCTCTCATTTCCCTTAACTGAAAAATGATAACATCATTATTGTGTACATAGAGATTACCACTTCCAAGAAGCGATGTGATTCATTTTTCATTACCTCCTCACATGGATTATATATATAAGTTAATTTAAATAAATAATATTATATTTATTATATAATCATAATTATGTAAATATAAAATGATACTCATCTTCCCTCCCTCGTGTTCTTTGAAATAGAGAAACATTACTTATGTGTACGTATAGACTACCATCTCAATGTTGTAAAACAATTCATATTTCCTAAACACTTTAAATAATTGATTATAAAATTATATTTATGTATAAAAATTATAATTATGAAATTAATATTATTTTATATATTATTATAAAATAAACTCTTTAACCATAATCAACCTACCGAAGTTGTTTTGAAATTTTAAACCAAACGCCCTACAAACACCTAACATGGACATAACTGATTAAGTAATTAAATATCTCATTAAAATAAATGAAATAAATGGTTTAATGATAAGTTATTAAACCTATAAAAGTTTATTAAGAAATTAAATTATATAATTCCATTATACATGAGATAATTTACATATATGCAAAGTTGGGGGATGAGGTAAGGGATTTATAGTATCAATTCCATTTCATTGATACTCAAGCAATTTTCTCCACAATTTTTTATTTTTGAGGTGTATAAAATACTTTATGGATATATTTTTACATTAATTTATGAAATTTAAGTGTCTAAAAATTCATTCCGTGTTATTTCCTTCAATTTTTCTTTAGTTCAAAAGTTATCATGTCGTAAGGGACACTTTACCTTAAAACATTGTTTTAAATGTTTTAAAGATTTATTTTAGGAATCCTTTTATTCCATATATATATTCATAAAATTATTTTCTCGATATATTTATATGTAAATAAATTAATTATAAAAGTAAATTTTATATCTATTTTGACTTTATTTAAAAGGGTTTCAAAAGTAATATTTTTATAAATCTTATACAGAACATTTTTAATTTCTTTAAAAAAGGAAAAAATAATATTATATTTTAATGTATATTATTTCAATGTATTTTCTTTAAAAATAACCATTATTTTAAATTTTTATTCTATTATAATATTCTATTTTTTATTCAATGAAAAATCTTCTTTTTTTTTGTTCTAGGAAATTTATTTTTGAAAATGAGGTTTTAAATAAAAGGGATATATAAATATGTAAAAATGTTTGACTTATGGGTTCAAAAAGATATTTTTAGGATTTTAATAACGGAAATTAAATTTTTTATTTATTTCAGAAAATTTATGGTCCTTATAATTTTTTTTATGATGACATGTGAGACTGATATAACTCTCCAATTCATCTGGTAATGATTATGTTCTTTGGAGAATTATGTTAGAATTTACTATGTAGTTTATTCCATTTATAAGGGTTTAATAAATATGATTTCCCTAGGAACCTACATGAATTTTATATTCTTGATAATGAGTTTTCATATAACTATTTTGTTAAATAAAGAAACCTAATGCTATTTTTTAAAATGAATGTTTATGACCTTTAAGGGTAAAAAAGGTATCTTTTTAAGAAAGCATTTTCATGTGTTCCCATGTTTTTTAGGAAACCCTCATGATTATTATTTTTATTTTATGATTTCTTATAATGTTTTTTTTGAAAAAACATGGGTAGTAAAGGTAATTTCATGTGTAATTAAATGATTATTTGAGCTCAAATTTTTTTATGTTAAAGTAAAACTCTCTTATATAATATCATGGTTTTGAAATAGGATAATGAGATTCTTCTATTTTTTGTATATATTCCTTATTTAGATTTTTGTGATCATGCCACATTTTCAAATATTTTTCATAGGGAGTTATTATGAGTATAAAAGTTAATAAATTCAAATTTCAAAATATAGTAGTTACCTTGCAAGAAGAAAGTGTGTCTTTATAATGAAATGGTTTTTTTCAAAAAAATAGATACTCTGAAGAAATTTCCACTTTGAAATATTTTTCCCTAATTATATAAAAATATAAACCTAAAAGGTCATTGAGTATGTAATTTATGCAATATTTCTATTTGAATTTGAAATTTTTTGATGTCTAAAATTTGGTAACATTTATCGGTACCAAATTCATAAATATAAATATTATATTTTTAGAACTGGATCTAGGAATGCAGGTTTAGTGATGTTATAGTTGGTATCAGAGAAAATTTTACATAACTTTGAAGATTATGATGTTTTCATGTGAGGTTAACATAAGAGTTATGGATACCATCATGGGTTAATAATCCTAATGTTGATCATAACTGTAAAGGAATTGATACCACTTTTTGAGGTTTTATGTGATAAGGGTTTAAGATTTTTCAAAGTATTTTGGGAGATATTTATGGTAATACATAATCAGGTTTAGTATGTGTTTTTGTGAAAATTTTATTTGATTAATAATAATTTTATATTTTATAAACATATATTTAATAGTACTAATAACCTTTAAGGTTAAGATGATCACCAAAGTTGAGGTAATTATGGGTAATTAGGATAAAAGGGTGATTATATGATGGGAAGATATGATTTATCATATAGATAACCATGTAATTAAATAGTGATTTTTTGACAATGTGATTAATGTTATATTTTTGAAAATTTAACTATTTTTTGGAGATTCTATCATTAAGGTAAATAAAAATACATTTGGCTATAATTTGTGTTTTCATTTATTGAACAAATGTTCAAATTATATTTTGGAAGTATGTATGATTTTATTTTGGATTATTTGATTTCAGTTATTTATGGAAATGATTAGAATATTTTGGAGATTATATTATTAGGACACATAAATTTATTGGTATAAAAATTTATGAGTGACTAATATTTATTGAAGATAAATATTAAATTGATCTCAAAGAAATATGTGATAGAGTCTTGATTTTGGGGTTTTGAACTTGGTCAGGAATATTTTGTTGAGTTTTAAGGTTAATTATTTATAAAATGTTTAAAATTTAAATTTCTGTGTTATTATTAAAGATTATAAGATTAATGTATTATTTATTTATATTAGATATTATCTTACCTTTTTCTAACCACTTTGGTTTTGGATAATGTCTAAAAATAGAAGGAATACCTTGTTATCCTATCAGGGAACATGTGATCCATTGGAAGTTTATTTTAGTGATTTAGGTATGAAAAATTCATCTTGAAAATTCATTTATTGGAATAATATATTCAATATAAGTGGAAATTTATCTAATAATAACCAAATTATGAAAATGATCATATGAAATAGAATCAAATAAAGTATGTACATTTTCTCACGTTCTCTGTCGTGATGGTCAAATAATACCTATACTCTTGTAAAGTGATCTTGAAATAAAAAATTTATCCTTTTAAGATCATTTATAAGGAATTTATATTCTATTTTATTCTAAAAAATATAACCTTATTTGTTAAATGTCTATTTTTTCAATGTATGTGTTTTAACTTTGTTTCCCTCAGATTCTGTGTTCTGGTTAGGAATCACTATTTTCAAATGGTTTCCAATAGATATGTTTATGAAACTAGAAACACCCCATGGTTCTGTATCCAAAATGACCTATTTTCTGAAGATAAGATTTATTTTGGGTTGTTGACCTATGATAATTAAGAACTCATATTGGTCGAGAGGATGGGAGCTTGGGCTCATCACACCATTTTAGGGGGAATTATTGCTTACTCTGAGACTCTCTTATAGATTTAAGATATGTTCATGAATGATTATTAATTTACCAAGAGTAACGTAGGTTTACCTTGTAAATTACAATCAATTTTTAGAATATGTGAATTTAGAATCATCCGTATATATTTACGATTATTCATCAATGGATATATCTAAGTGTATCCAAGGTTCTCAATTGATGGTATCCTATTTTATACAACTTAGAGATTATTTGGTAGTTATCATAACGATTTTGGTTTTTAAGACACACATTATTTGGGAACTCTAGATTTAATGATCATCAAGGTAGAAAAATGTCACTCAGGAATTTATCATTCTCTAGAGAGACAAAAGTTTACTCTGAATTTTATGGTCATCCAGGTAGACTAAGATTACTCAGGAGTTTATCATCATCCAAGGAGATGAAAGTTGTTTTTATGTTGGGATCAAACCCATAGATGGGATACCTATATATCCATCTGAAAGTAATCTCAACCCTTGTAGTTAGGTTCCAATTAATGGGACATATCATATCTTTTAAGGTCACGTGATATGGACCAAACCATACCATTTAATGTCATGTGGTAATTAAATCTAGGTGGAAGGTGCCTAGTCAAATCTTTGTGTTGGACTTCTGTCAAAATAGCCCAAGGAACTTGGAAGGGACATGAAATTACAAGTTTAAATAGAACCTACTGAGAATATGGCTCATAGAGAACATGGTTGATTTGGGGTGTTGGGTTTGAACCTTTGAGAGGCTTCCTATGTATCTTTTTTAGATGGGAATCAAATCCCACATAGTTAGGTATGTCTCGTAGGGGAGTATAGCCCTTTGAGAGAAATAGGATGGAGCTTACTCCTAAAGAGTATTCCCTTGAACCATGGTCCCTGAGAGATGTCTTAACTCTTGGAGATTTTGAGGGGATTAATCCTAACAAGGATTCTTGGATTATGGGAATTAGGATTAGACTTATAAGGAGGATATCCAATGAGCTCGGGCTCTATATGAAGGTTTCCTATATATCCCAATTATGGTGGGAATGAAAGTTCTCATAGTTCATTCAATTTTGGACTTACACCAAGGAGGATTCCCATTAATGGGGGCATTATTTCTCATTTTATGTATGTGATGATGTCGAGATCGGGCCTTGAGATGGCTTCCTACGTATCCCAGTTATGGTGGGAATCAGAGTTCTCATAGTTCATTCATCTCATAGGAGATTATAGACATTTTAGTGGATTAATTTAGAGATTAATTTTGAAAATTAAGCCCTAGTAAATTGGCATTTTTATTGGTATATATTTTGAGGAAGATGTCCCTTGATGTTGGGTCTTAGGTAGGAATCATACATATCCTGGTTATGATAAGAATCCGATTTTTCATAGTTAAAGAAATGAGGTGGATTGTGTGGGTGTTGTGAGAACCACAAATCTCTAAGACCATGTGAGTCATGATTAGTGTACGAAACAAGAATATGTGAAATATTCCACAAACCACGCACACTTTTCCTCCTTTACTAGTGGAAGAGGTTGGGACTATGGTGGAAGAGGTCACAGCTACAGTGGAAGAGGTCATGGCTACAACACTTACCTTTATTCAATTTACACTGAACATGGGTCCAATTTAAGGAAAGATTAAAGGTGAAGGGTGTAGATAGGAGAAAGACTGTAACCTCATACTTGAATGTCTAGGAGCTTACACAAGGATGGATGACCTTTAATTGGTCCCGAGAGAGTATGAAGAAATTTCCTTTTTCAAAGGGAAAAGAAAGTGGGATCCTCATTCTCCCTGTTGGGAATCAAAGGCTCGAGGTCTTAGAGATGAGAAGGGGAGGACATAGTCCTATCCATGGAATCAAAGACTAGAAACTCCAACACACTATCCCTGGGGTAATGTTCCACATGAATTTAGATATTCAAACCTACAAACATCCTAAGGATGCTGAATCTCTTATAAGAGAAATGTGGGAACCCTATGACCATAGAAATACAAACTTAAATTGGTTTCACATTGAGGTTCTTTTACCTATGATTTAGTAAATCATGATGTCTTTTTAGAGGTTTCAACATAATCAATTTTAGTCTAGGGATCTAATGAATGAGATTCCCTACCATGAGTAGCTTTAAAAGAGGCTTCATGAAAGGCTCGAGCAAGATGATGGGTTGAGGTGAACTAAGAAAGGGAGATAAAGTAACTGGGTGTAGGTATGTGGCATGAAATTAATATTGGATGGATTGGTTGCTCCATAAGTGAAGAAAAAAATGGATTAATATACTTGGGATAGAATTGGATCAAGCCTTCAAGAGACTTCACAGGTATTCCCAGAAGTGAGGTGCAGAACTTCTTACTTGAGAAAAGGTGGTCGTGCAAGTGTTATTAAATTAGGTGGGTTGGGTGAATTATTTGCAAAAGTGTTGTTAATGTTTAAAAATTGTAGAATATAAGGCTCACTATTCCCCTTTAATTACCCTAATTTAGTCATTATGAAACAACCTTGGAGGTTTTGGAGGAGTTGGAAGAAACACTAGAGTGACAAGAGTAGCAATCAGTATTTTGGAAAATTCATTTGTAAAAAAGAATTCCCCAATGGTCTATTTATAGAAAAATATGGTACCATTAATGATGGGGATTTTTCATGAAAGTGTGGGGTGGCACACAAGTGGGTGACACACAAGTACTTGCATACCACCAGTGATTCAGGCTACCTTGGAAGAACCAAATTTCGATCCTTTTCAAATCTTGATATCATCCATCTATTTTATCTTCCTTTTTATAAGGCATTTCCCTTTTTCACTTTTTTAACAATGTGATGGAATAGAGTTTTAACAGGGATTTAGGTGAAACAAATGATCTATACCGTAGGGGCTTCGCCCCTGTACCCATGCTTAGGATCAATGTTGGGCTGCAGTCCCAACCCTTCAGGCCACAACCTCCCCTACCATCACTAACCCCTATGAAACATACATAGTCACACTGTGAACTTTTCAATCCCAGTTGAGGATGTTTTTTAGATAAGTGAATGGAACACATTTGATGGTGTTAAAAAAATCCCCCTTAGAATTAGATTCACTTTAAATGAAAAGAATCTGGTTCTAAGGTAACTTTAGGAAACTTTAACGCATTCAAACATCATTTTTTTGGAGCAATTTAATGTTTGGAATAATTCTCTAATTTTTTCCTATTCCATGGGGCTAAGCGAGCATAGTTTTACTATTGTTTGGGCTATATGGACAACCATAAAATTTTTGTGTCTTTTGTGTTATCACCATAATTTTTTCCTAAGGCTGATATGCGAGGGATGTAATGGGGGAGACTTGGATTTTTCTTAGGCTTCCCTTTTTATGTTTTCATCCAAAAAAGTTATGTCTTTTAACTTTTTATCGCTCGATATTGATTAAACTATAAAAAGTGTAGGTATAGTGATATGAGACTCAAATTTTTCCAAATTTCCTTTTGAAGGTTTTTAGACTGGTGAGTAATGTGTCTCTTTTTTTATGGGTAGTTTAAATTCATGCTTGTATTACTAATAAAAATAGTGTTTTAGGTCGAATAGATTTGAACATGAATTTTGAAATTATAACCCAAAAAAGGCATAATGGCTAGGAAGGTCCTGATATTATTTTAATATAGATACTTCCAAGGAAAATCTTGAGTCATGATTTTTTTGGTAACTAAATCTAAAATTTGATATATAATAATAAAGGAGGCCTCTTACAAGAATGAAGTTACTACTATTTGAAAAACCCATTATGCGGGATATATTATATAGGGACAACTAGGTAATGTGTTGCATAGAAAAAAATGGAATCCTTTGGTAGGCAAGCCTATTATGTGGGATACATTATGCAAGACCAATTGGGGTAATGTAATGTATATTGAGGTAAAAGAGTTTTTATAAATATTTACATTCTATTACTGCTAGATAAAGGGGTTTATGATTTGGATGTATCAAGACAACAATGGGTGGATTTTATAAATAAAGGTCTCTTAAAATAAAGGGGTCCATCTGTGACGATATAGGCCATGAATTATGAGCCACTCCTACGTGAATGTAGTATATTAAGGAAGGAATATTTTTCAGAAAATAGATTTGTGATATTTTTCTATGCTGTTTAATGTCATGAAGAAAAGAAATTATGCTATTTAGTTTTATGTCATGCAGTAAGGACATTAAGGGATTTTTGATAATATTCTATGTAGTTTAAAGTCATACATAAAGGAAATTATAGTGATGTAAATTTTAAAGTCACGCATTAAAGAAATTATGTGTCTTTAATTTAAGGTCTTTAGCTATGAATTTTTTTTTGATATTTTTATAATTCCTTGAAATTTGTTTAGAAATGTTCTACAATATTGAGGTATGGAAAGAAAAAATTGTAAGATGTGATTTGGGGATTTCTGAATTTGAAGGATGATATTGGAAAATGGCTAATGGAATTTAGAGGAGGTCTCTTCCAAGAACGAAGTTACTGCTATTTGACCAACCCATTATGGGGGCTGTATTATGTAGGGAAAACTAGGGCATGTGCTTCATATCCAAATCGTGTAATCCTTAGGATGACATGCCCATTATGTAGATGAATTTTATATAAGGCCAATTGAGTCACGTACTACATAGTCAGGTAAAGAAGCTCTCAAGAATTATAGAATTCTATCTACTAAAAACTGATGAATGTTTATAGAGATTCATATCTACCTAAGTAGAGAGTCTGGTCTATGGGAAAAGGTACTTGAATACAGAAGGGTTATTTTCAATCCTGATTTCCAAAGAATCAGAGAAATATGATCTCGATGAAGGTCTTACCCAAATGTTGGAAGTATAGTGCTTGTAGTTTTAGGTAATAAAACTAGGACCATAATATTATGGAAACAATGGATGATATGTAGTCGAATGGACCAAGGTAATTCAAATATGATTTGAACATATGGAGATGCAATATTTAAACCATGGTTTTGGTTACTTTTAGTTCGAGAGAAAGGATATGAGACAAATACACAAAGGATGACCCCTTTAAATTGTGGGGCACCTGCATACCTTCATTAAAGCTTAATGAGACAGAATAGGCTTCTCCCAAGAATAAAGTTAACACTATTTAAAAAACCCATTATGTGTGCTATATTATGTAGGGATAACTAGGGCATTTGATGCATATCCAAATAGTGGAATCCTTCGGCTAATAGGCCTATTATGTAGGTAAATTTTATGCAAGGCTAACTAGGGCACGTACTGCATAGTCATCCAAAAATAGATCTTAGGTATAAAACATTCTGTCACCAGAAACCGAAGAAATATTATGAATATATAAAAGTATTTCAAGATTAGAAGTATGATGTGTGAAAGGGGCATTTTACAATTCATAAATGAAGTGTTTGGACTGATATTAGCCATGAATTTATGGTCCCTTATATAGATCTGACTCATATTTATAAAATATGACATCTCTTGTTTTCTTGATGGGCTCTCTATGGATAGGGACCAAAATAAAATATCCTTTATTGAATTTGATTATATGTAAGAGAGGGGGAATTTTATTTATCCCATTTATAGGACTAAGATATGAGGCCTAATTTTCATTACATATCTCAAATGGTATAAAAATCAATCCATACATAGTTCTATGAATACGGTTCATTTTAACGTCATGTGGTGAGGATTTTATCCATACAATTTAACATATAGCGGCAAGGAAGATGAATTACCCAACATGAAAAATAAGTGTAATTGTTGATCCATGTAGTTTTATGTCACACATTAAGGACATTAGGTATCTTAACATGAAATGTCATAAGATAATGTGGTTGAACTAGGGTGTAGGGCCCAAGTGTCATTATGTATCTTGTCTAAGAAAAAATAAATCCAAGCATAGTTCTAATAGATACGAGCTCATGTATTAAATTATAAACATTATTATAATCCTTGTGTAGATATTACTTAAAAATTGGAGATTAGAGTCTTTTTTATTTTGTGATGTGGCTGGGCCCAATATTGAAAAATTAGACATCACTATGTATCTCACAGGGGTGAGAATCAAGCCACTCATAGTTCTTAAATGAAGGTCCATGCAGTTTATTGTCGTGTGGTATGAACATATAGTGTGCCTTTTAAGGTCTTATTTCCAGGACCATTGATATCCCTAATAGGAATTGGGACAAATTATTAATGCAGAGAAGCTTTTTACCCAATTCCTATGCCCACATGATCTATGCTCGAGGTGAGAAACAAGGAGCGGGGAAGGTTTCTTCTGCAACACAAAGGTAACATTGGTGAAGTATTGGGGTATGATGATTAAGTAGTGGCTGATCCATGGTATAGGACTTGTGAATCACTATGTATCTTGTTGGAGAAAAAATCAATCCACATGTAGTTCTTGAAAACTTTCCCCATATCAATCAGGTTTTGACATGGAGAAAAGGGATTTTGATAATTTATAGGCTGATGGTTGGGCCTAAATCAGGAAGTCTAGGCATCACCATTTATCCCATTGTAATTATAATAAACTCACAAGTCCTGGAGGTGATACCTATGTAAATATTATTCATCCATGAGGAAACTTATGGGGGTTTTTTCTTTTAAAATCATGGTTGAGCCCAAGTTTGGAGATTTAAGCATATCTACGTATCTCATTGGAATGAGAATCAATCCACATGTAGTTCTAGAAATGTTTTCTATGAAGGTATGATTCTTACAAATAGGAAAAGGGGAATTTTATTTTATTTTTGGCTGGACCCAAAATAGAATATCTAAGTGTCACTATGTATCTCATTGGAATGAGAATCAAGCCACATGTAGTTCTTGGAGAAATATTCCCTATGTAGGTTTGACTCATGCACACCGGGAGTGAAGGCAATTTTTTTATAATGACTAGGCATAAGATTAGAGATTTGGGATTTAATATATATCTTATTAGAATGAAAATTAAGTAATACATAGTTATTGAAGATGATTCTCCACACCAACTAGATTTTTATGCGAGGAATGAGTTTTTCTATTCATGATTTGGACCAAGTTTGGAGATATGGATGTATCTACATATCTCATTGGAATGATAATTAAGCTATAAAAAGTTCTTTTCATGTATGTTATTATCATGTGGAAAGGATTTGGGTAACCTGATGTAAAAACAACATTGAATCTTGACCTGTGGATACGACTGAGGCATCACTACACATCTTGCTAGGGGAAGAATCAAGCCAAACATAGTTCTTGATAGGTTCCCTGTGTAGATTTGATTCATACATATGAAGGAAAGGAGCTTAATGATTAACTATGGTTGGACCCAATATTAGATATCTAGGTATCACTACGTATCTTACTGAGGTAATAATTAAGTCACACATAGTTCTTGAAGGTTCTCTCTGTATAGGTTTGATTCATACGCACAGGGGTGAAGGGAATTCTTCAACATTGTAGCTAGACCCAGGATTGGAGAACCAGGCATCAATACATATATTTCTAGTGTAAGAATCAAGACACATGTATTTCTTGAGGATGATTCCCCACACAAATTGAATGTTTATGTGAGACACTGGGTCATTAATACTTGCAAAATAATGGTTGGCCCTAAAATACAAGATAGTATGAGTATCAATCCATATTTTCTGGGAGGTTTCCTAGTATAGAATTAACTCATATACAAGGAAAGGGGAAATTGTTTCTTTTATGGTTGTAGATGGTCCCAAGATAGGAGAAATGGATATCACTACTTATCTCATTGTAATTAGAATCAAGACATATAAAGTTCTTTAAAAGGGGTCCCTATGAAATTTTTTTCAAACATAGGGAGAAATGTGGTTCATGTGCCACTAGGGAGTGAAAATGATGTGAGTAATGCTAATGTATGAAAGACACTAATATTTTAAGGGACCACAAATAATACCAATTTTTGATATCTTGGGAGATTTATTAACATCAAATAGAGGATATGTTAACCATACAGTTTAATGTCATGTGGTGAAGAAAATTGGTTTTGTTCAGTTTTAGGTCATGTGACTAGGACCTCATGCCACACAGTTTAATGTCGTGCGACAAGGAAAAGGATGCTACACATTTTAACATCATACAACATAGATGTATATGTTACTATGTAGTTTAACATCATGTAAATAGGAAGTTGGTTGTTACATAGTTTAATTTAATGAAACTAGAACATTTTTTGTTACACAATATAATGTCATGCAACCAAAATGTTGGTTTTTACACAGTTTAAATTCATGAAACTTGGATGTTCTCTTTATTATTAAACAAAGTATTTCTTCATTAACCTTTCATTGGTTATAGTTTTAGTGATTTATCCATCCATTGAGGCTAAGGAATAATCTCTATTAGAGTAGAACTTATGTATGGAGTGTGGTCCTTCCCACTTTGGATCATGTTTTAGAGGTTTCTTTCCTGTTATCGTTGGATTCCTAAGGACCAAAACCATTTCTCCTTGGAGGAATGAATGGAGGTGAACATTATTTTTGAAATCTTGTGATATTCTATTATGATATACATACAATTTATGCAAGGTATGTAATATCTTTTCATCCAATCACTCAAGCTCATCTAGTCACTTATGAGACTACTCATTTATAAATAACTGATGACAAACAAAGACTTGGAGTGAAGACAATTGAACTTCAATGGGAATGACTGATTCTGTTCCATGTACCAATTAGAATGGAGTTCACCATGTGGAAGTACGGGTAGTAGTCTGGTAAGCCCATATGGCATGCAAGAGATTATCATGATAATACTTTTTATCTTTATCCACCATCTTATAGAGTATGTTGGATAAGGTTTTGTTAAAACCATCTATCTATCTATTTTATGCGGCATGATAGTGGGATGAATGGTGGATTTGTTATTATTTTCCTGATATAAATTCCCTAACTCAGTAGAACAAAAATTGGAGCCATTGTATATCAATATTTTATGAGGGACACCAAATATGGAAATTATATTTTATTTGACAAAGATAACGATTCTTTTGGCTTTGACTTATTTAAGAGGTATTTCCTCAGCCCATTTAGAGAAGAAATCTGTAGTAATAAGGATGTACTAGAACTTATTGGCTGTAGCTGGAGGATAATGTCTTATTACATCAATTCCCCATATAGAAAATGGATAGAAGTGTTTGGATATATATAGAAACTGTGGGTGTTGGTGGATGAAGTTGTCATGAACTTGAGAGGGATGAAACTTCTTAGTGAAATCTGTGTAATCCTACATCATTGAAGGCTATAAGTATTAAAGCCTTTAGATCTGATCAGAATGTCTGTACCTAGATTGGTGGGAACCACATACGTTGCATGTAATTCTTTTATGACAACCATATTTTCGTCCCCATCAATGTATCCGAGGATAATTTCATCAAAGCCACTTCTATAGAGGATCTTTTGGTGATTTGGGACATCATAAAGAGTGAAATGAACTTCTCATTGCATGAATTGATCTTTTCTATCTCTATCCAGTGGAAGTAATCTATCTTGGAGATATTCCATGATGGGTATCATCCATCCCAAGGTAGGACCAAATGGTTTGGGAATGAGACTAATTTCATTGATTTTTTCAGTCCTAATTTGAATAAAAGGTGAAACTACCTAACATTGAGCAATGATGATTATTGTCTCATCCCAATTTGGATCTACCTGGGCTATAACTGTATTTTACAATGCATCATATTGGGTATTTTTTGACCATTGTACATAAGACAATATTGGTTTCATGGAAAATTCTTCCAGTAACCCTCATACATAATTACACTGGGGGATTAGTTCTTATTTTATGATGGCGTAATCCCCATTGATCTATTTGATTACCAACTTTGAATCACCCTACACCTCCAGGTGATCCAATGGTACTTGGAGTTCTAATTACAGTATTGTATTGATATCTTGATATTATACCTCATTGTTGGTAACACATTCTGATAATAGGAAAGAGTATGTAAACACTTCCTTTTCTTGAGATATAAGTACAATTCCTAGCCCAACTTTTTTACGGTTTTTGTCTTCTATTATATTATTAATTGGAATTCTTGAAGAACAATCAAAGTAAATTTCCCATTTATGGGTACTATTCTTAATAGAGAATATTTATTAATCAAAAAATTTAGTATTCAATGACATTTCTTCTATAGATTGGTGTTCAGAAAGTAAATCTTCCAAGGCTTGGTCTTTTACTACTTTTTGAGGCACAAATTGTATTTCAAACTACTGTAGAATAACTACCCACCATGCCAGACATCCTATCAACATTGAACGACTGAGTATAAATTTTAGTGGGTTATTATGAGAGACTAAGTGGAACTATTGATGCTATAGCTAGTGCCTCATCTTCTTAATTGAAAATATTAATGTTAGGAATCTCTTCTCAATATCCTAATATTGAGTCTCTACATCGATCATGGTTTGATTGAGATAATAAAGGATTTTTCCATTCTTAGCTTCATTCTTATATACAAGGAAGGCACCTAGTGATCACTCTATGGATATCAAATAAATAATGGGAGGTTTTCTTTCAGTAGGTGGCATCAAAACAGGTAGACCTAATAGGTATTTCTATAGGGTATCGAATTATTATTAGAAGTCATTTTTCCATTAATATGTGACCCCCCCTTTGTTGAAGGGAAAAAACAATCTTACCAGATTGGCTATGAAGCGCCAGATATAGGAAAAGTGTCCTTGAAGTCCTCTCAAATCATTTAGGTTTCAAGGAGGTGACATTCCAACAATATTCTTAGTCTTCTCGGGATCAAATTCGATGCTGAAATAGCATACAACAAAATTGGGAAATTTTCATGAGGTTACCCCAGAAGAACATTTCAACGGGTTCATCTTCAGATTATGTTGTCGACGACTGCTAAATATGGTATCCAATTTAGTAATATGATCATAATTTTTATTTGACCAATAAATAATCATCATAGAATTCAAAAAATTTCCCCAAGAAGGGTTTGATGATGTGGTGCATTTCACATTGTTATGTCGCACCAACATTCTTCAAGACAAAGGGCATTACCTAATAGAAAAATATTCCTTGAGGGGATATGAAGAATACAGATTCCTTATATTTTTGGACTAGATGGATTTGGTTATACCTTGAGTAGCCATCCATGAAAGAGATAGCTTTATAGCCAGCTATTCTGTTAATAAAGAGTTCTTTGATTGGAACCAGGAAGTCATCTTTGAGACAATATTGGTTGAGATCTTTGAAATCAATGAAAAATATTATTTTACAATTTTTGTATTTCACAGGGACAATATTGGCTAACCACTCTGGATATTGTACCTCTCATATGAAATTGTATTAGATAAGATTTTAAACTTCATCATCAATCTTAGAGGCACGAGTCATGTGAACTCTTCTTATTGCATGCTTATATCCCTAATGCTCTTATGGTGGTCAAGACCTAGCATTTTTATGTAATTCTCAGAAAAAATCCTGGTGTTTCTTAAAAAAAGTATACACCTCTTGCTCTTTTAGAGTCATGGACATACTAGTCAGAGTGGGGAATATGTCTTCCTCTTTAACTAGATTTATTCCTCTAATTTTATCCACAATGGTGGAGTTGTCTTACTCAAATTCTAGAGGAATGTCTCTGAGGTCTTCCTCTTCTTCCTCTTCTTTATGTGTTGCTTATTCTGCCTCTTCTTGAAGGGTAGGTGATGAAGAAATACTTTCAGAGCTAGGGGAGGAGTTTCAATTTTGACATACTGAAGAGAAGGCAACCATCTCCGACCCAATTGATAATGAAGGGTCTTTTTGAAGCTCTAAAGAGAATATTCTGGGTTGATAATCATCATCAATATCTTTTTCCATGAGTGAAATAACTTATTATAGTCTGGATGATAAAGTAGAGACTTGATGAAGTTTAGTGGATGGAATGAATACATCTCCATTTATGATTTCATCACTACTTGGTGAATCAATGATTTCTCCTATGCTGTCTGGATTAGTTTCCATAATTGACATTATAGAAGCCACTGAATGTGTGATTGGATTTAAGACAGCCCATTCAATTTGATTAATGGAGTGCACATAATGTACACTGATATTCTTGGATTGGTTAGTTGAGATATTTTCCAGACCATTCAGGGTCTGGATTCTAGTAACATCATTCTCCATGGATTGTTTTCCCTTCGTGTGATAGAACACTACATCAATGTACTAAGATTAATAAGTCTTGAATGGGGCCTTATCACCATGAAATGTCCTAATTTGACCATTGTTGAAATATTTGAGACATTGGTGGTACGATGAAGGACTGTCTACATGTTGATGTAGCCAATGTCTCCCCAACAGAATGTTAAAAGTAATGTATTTATAGAAAACCATGAACTCTAAATATTATATGAGATCCCCAAACTGTGTTCTAAGAATAATATCGCTGAATGGTTATTTATCATTCTTTTCATAACCCTATAACATCAAAGTGGAGGGAGAAAATTGAAATTCAGTGAGACACAATTAGTGAAGAGTATTGATGGGAATGAGATTGACCCCTGATCCATTATTAATAAAGGCTCGTTGGATATCAGTATTATTGATCTTTTTAAATAGATACAATGGTTTTATGTTTCCATATATGAAAACATCCTCATCCCAGTCCATGAAAGATATGACTGCATGAAATTTTGTTGGATAATTAACTATATGGTAAGCCTATGTAGAATCAACCTTAGTTTCAGACTCTTGAGGTCTTCGAAAAGCCTCAATAAGTGATTCTCAGAGATCCTTTGACAAATTCAGAGAATCTAGGATTGATACATTGGAAAGTACTTGGTCTATTTTCTTTAAAACATTGTACTTTTGACCTAGAGGTATGCACTTTCCAGTATGAAGATGTTTTTTTGAAGATTCCTTGGATGCTGGTTCTCCTGATGTGGATGTACTATTTGTCAAGGCATAAGTTGGAAATAATTCTACTCACAATGGATTAGGATGGCTAGGCCTACCCACTTGCTGATGAAGTGGTGGTATAGCCTATAATTGGTATTCCAATATGATCATGTTAGGGTAGAACCTATCATGTTTGGGATAATTCCCTTATTCTTGTTAAGCCTACGAGTGGGCTCTCCCATGAGTTTCTACTATATAAACAATTTGAGTAGGGGTATGGTTGGAGTAGTGGATTCTAGCATAACCACTTCTTCCCCTGTATCCTCGACCTTGAAGACCTATTCCCCCAGTTACCCAATCAATCACGGGGAACTCATTTTCATAATCAGAATCATTATTTGCAAAGGGATCCATTAAATTAATAATGTTAATGGAATCAAAGATCCACTCCTCATCTGATGAAGATTCTATATGGGGGTTCAAATCTTGTTGTGTCATTTGGCAGGGAAATGCCTCTTCATTTGAGATGGTTGGACTGAAATTTGATAAGGCAAGGAAAACTTTTTCCATTCCACAAAATCATCTTCTTCCACTTACTCCTTATTCATCCGACCATGTTTTTTCTTTGATTATTAGCTTTGAGAGGACCAAAATTTTGATAAAGATGGATTTTCTATAGTAGAAGTGGTAGGAGACAAAATTACCTATTTCAAATATGTTTTTAAAATGACATGAGATCATTTTATTGTTTTCCTGACCATACAATCATAAAATTTATGAGAATTCTTACTTTTGACTTCCTACCACTCTCTTTCTTCATGTGGATCAATAGTAGTAACACATGCTACCTAGGTTGGTGAATTTTTCAGCTTCACTTGCCTAGACTCCACCATAATTTGTAGTAGGTATTTTAAAACAAAACATTAATTTATGGGGGTGTACCAACATTTGATTGAAGGGTAAATAATTTGGGGGGTCCAAGTCTTTTTCTTTGTTAGTCTTATTTGGCATTGGAAACTGAACTAAGTTTTTTCCGCAAGCTGAGATAAAGTAGCTGAGGAATTTGTAATTTCAAAAAGAATTGATCTTGTTTTTCAAATCCTCAAACTATCTCTACCTTTGATATTTTTGATCATCTTGACAAGCCGTTCATTGTTTCTGATGCTTGGGAGGTAGATCCCTATGATATTATGGGGGATTTTAAGTAGGATCAGGTACAGGGGCCTTCTTAAGTATAATTGTAACACCCTATTATTTTCTTAATCTTCTTCCCAGAGTTGATTGGATTATTTAGGATTTTGTGCTAGTAGTTATTATGTAGTTTTCCACCTGTTGAGAAATTGAGGAAAGATCCTAAAACCCTCCTATGTATTTTACAAGTATTAATGTTGTGAAAAATTTATCATGGATATTTTCAACACAAATGGGTAGAAACTCTTCTTGAGGGAGATGTATATTCAAGGAGTATGTTAATATTTTCCCCCAAGTAATAAAGTTTGAAACTCTTTCATTATACATTTTCTTGAAGTTCGTATATTCAAGGATTATGTTAATATTTTCCACCAAGTAATAAATTTTGAAACTCTTTCAGACCCACCTATTTAGGATGAAACTTATTTTCTAGTTGTATTAGTGAACACCCTTCTTCGAGAGCCACCAATCGAGCTGTCAATGGATCAATGGTGTTCATGAGCATTTATGTAATATCTAGCTGAGTTGGGACCTATGATGGTACAACAACTAGAGCCTAAATTTTTTCAACAACAATAAAAATCACTTAGTGGGGATACTGGTATTTTCCTTAGATAACCCATGGAGATAGGCCTATAAGGGTGTGACTGACCATACTCCAGTTGTACTGGAAATGAAGGGAATTTATTATCCAAATTAGTAGTTGCAGCAAACAGTCTTGGCTAATGTGATCCAACTATATGTGCAAGCTAAGGATCTTCTTGTGGATAATGTCTTGCAGGAATGCTACTTTGGATTAACTCTTCATTGAGTATCCTAAACTCCTTCAACTTCTCCTCTTGTTGATAAAATATTTCCTCATGCTAAAGGGATTGACCTTATCCAGTGAAAAGGTGGAACATGGTTTGACCTTTACCTATTCCATTATTAGGTACCTTTCGAAGAGGCGGAAGTTGATTATTCGAGGGGATACCTAAATTTTGGGTACACCTTTTATTTCAGGTATGCACTCCTCCTTCATTTGCTTTAGTGTGGGCCATATTATGAATAAAAACTTCACCCTCTAACTCCCCTAAATTGGAATCATTTTTAGAGGATATTCTATGACAGAATTAATGAAATTTACCAATGCATAATGCATTGCTGACATTATATCAGTGTCTTGGTGAGATCTATTTTTTTTCTTTTACTCCACGAGACTTTGCTATCCAATTTTCTAGTTCTCCAGGAACTATTTGGTGGATAGTAATCTAAAGGGAATCCTCAGATAGTTAAATTTTGAGTTCATTTTATGACTTCTTTCCTAATCCGGAGAAAACTAACTTCTTCTGAGGAGGATATTGTAAAAGTAAAAAAAACTATATCCCTGTAAGATATGGATGTTTTTGTTATTCATTATCAACCCTTCGGTCTTTGTTTGTTGGATATGAGGGTTGGGTTAAAAAATACCCCAGCCCTACAGAATAGTGTGGCTCCTGAACTACTATAAATGATATCAACACAACTTCTCTTCTAATTTTAGAAATTTTGGTCTGAACAATGCATGGGTGCATTATCCAGCACTCACTTAAATTTTCTGATTTGCAAGACCGTTATGTTATTTCAGAAATTTTCACAATTTGATGGATGACATCCTCTAAGTGGGAGGCATGCACAATTTTTTCAGATGCTTGATGCAAAATTATCTCAATAGATTTCTCTCTTTGGGCCAGGATATGGTGGAAGATAGTCAAGGTTTGTTCTTTCTAATCATATCTTCAGTCATGAACAAAATTTAATTATTTTAGCTGGCCTGGAAAAATAACATTGCATGATACCACTTTTGGATGGATTTTCTATATTTTGAGAACAATGAAATGAAACGCCCCATGTGCACCTCATCCTATGATATGAACACCGAATGAGATTTTTGCGATGAGTCTTCACATTCTCATTAATGCACTGAGTCATGCACGTTGAAGGTCTCCCTACTACTTCTTAATTTTTGGATATCGAGAAACCTGGAGAGATTCCAAGTCAATTAGGAACTGAGAACCTTCTATTACCTTTACATAACATGGATATTTTTCATAAGGTAATACTATCTCCTTGATATGATGAAGAGTTTTCCATAGGCTAAGGACAATATCATGAATACAATCTTCTATCAAAATTTTTGGCAAATTGTATTGAGGGGTGGCCAATGGTCAGAAATTAATTGGTAATTCATTCTTAGATAGTTTTTTCCTCATGTTAAACATATCCACTTCATCTTTCATCTGAGGTTTCTCAAATTGGTCTGACTAGAGTGGATTCTTATTAGTTTTTTTACCACAAATAATGGGATTGGTTGGGATTTCCTCTATTTTACTGAAAGGGAAGTTGCCCAAGGGTGGTTTGAAGAATGACCATAACCTTCGGCTATCTTATGACTAAGAAAGTATTTATTCTTCTAGTGAAATGGAATGATACATGAATGGCCTTTTATTTTCAATCACCTAAGGATAAGAGGGATTCCTTTTCACTACATTGTCAGTTGTAGAATTTTCTTGACAATTCAAAACACTACTACTAAGATAAATTTTGTAGAGGATGAAATTATGTTGAGTACCACCTTGGGGAATTATAGTAAGGTATAAATCCTCTTTCTCTTTGGTCTTATGGCCACATAGAGGGTTTCCGTGGCTCTCATAAAAAGAGAGGTTCTTGAGATTGGCTGAATTGTCATGAATAAAGCCTTAATGAGGAAGTTTCCAATGAGGAACTTCAGATTTACTACTACTACTCCGATAATTTGGTAATGGGAGAGTAGGATCTTGATATATAACAGATAAATATCTGAGGTCTTCAAGAACTCAAGCATTGTGCGGATAAAAATCACAAAATGGATCTTGATTTTTCAATTTTTTTTATAAGACTTCTTTTGGGGTGTTTAATGATAAGAAGTTGGGGACACTTTCTGGGAGAAGTGGTTATCATAGGCAGGTATATGTGTCTACCTTGGAGTGGCTGTCATAATAGGTCGATTATCTCCAGTTGTAATAGGCGTATGTGCCCGATCCAGTTTTCCATATAATATGGGGGAGTATGCCCAATAACCCTCTTGAATAGGAATATATGTATGTATCTACTCCAGGGTGACATTTTTATGAGACAAACTACTTATGGGGAAAGAGTTATGATTTTATCCCTTAGGTACTAATGTTTTTGCTATGATGATATCCTAGAAAATCTATAGGACAAGGGAAATAATTTGCGACTTCCCTATCACTATTGTTAGGATGTGATTGGTGACTTTAGTAGATGGAATGAGAAAATACATCTATTATGTATCTAGAGTAGGTGTATATACTAATTCTATCATCCCTTTCCTATCAATGGATACTGAAAATACTCACGTGTTGAGAAAGAGAGTTTAGTCTGTCCTCTTCTTGTCATCAAAGCTTTATGAATGACTTCTCTTGGTTCTTGATTCACGTTCAAATTTACCCAAGAGAAGAAGGTAGAACGGTCGTTGTAGTTTAGCTTGGGTTGTCAAATCCTCAGAGACCTAAGAAGTAACATATGGACACGTACATTCTAAGGACTATTTTTTGGCAATTAAGTGGCCAACATTGGGTTTATTTTAGATGGGTTTAAGTGAACACTAAAAGTATTAAGTGAATTCAAATTATGAGAAGGGTTGATCCTAGGTTATTACAAGGGGTGGATTGGATGCATTCTTTTTCTTGTAAAAATATTAAGGATCAATGTTTTGAGCACTCCAAGGTAAAGGTTCTTATTATCACTTGAATTGTGTGACCTTAAATTCAATAAGGATGAAGAAGTTTTAAAGACATCAAATAAAAATCTCATTTAAAAGAAGTGATTATCAATTAATGGAGTGAGAAATAACATCCAATACAGCCCCTTGATACTCCCTTGGATCAACCCATAGGTGGGTTTTCCCTCCATTGATCCCATGGTTTCAATGGAAGTGGAAAGTAGACACATGAGGGAGGAATTGGAGAAGTATAAAAAATAATAAAAAGAAACTAATCACTCCACCGTTGTGTGATAATATCACAAGGTTTGGTATGAACAAGTTCACACCTTGAGGAAATGGTATCAAATTTATAAGAAGAAGAATATAAAAAGAGAAGATGAAGAACTTTTATAAATAAACTAGGATGAATTAAAACAACTTACATGTGAAGGAATAACGTTACAAAGACAAATTGGAAGCATAACATACAGATGAAAACAAAGCTCAAAGATCCTAAAATCCTCCACCAACACTGACTTAAATAATAATTTTTGAAGACTTGGGTCGAGCCTTCAATAGTCCAAGTCTCCTCAATTAATTTTGGTTGGCCATAGGTCGGTGGAAAGTTGAGGGAGAGTAGATTTTTCCACCCTTGACCCGAGGTGGCATGTAGCTTTCATCCACCGAACAGATGTGCTTAAAAGACCTTCTATATAGAAAAATTAGAGTGGTCCATATACTATGAAAATTGAGCCCCATATGTCTAC
This sequence comes from Viscum album, assembly GCA_963277665.1. Taxonomy (NCBI): domain Eukaryota; kingdom Viridiplantae; phylum Streptophyta; class Magnoliopsida; order Santalales; family Viscaceae; genus Viscum; species Viscum album. The sequence goes on along the minus strand of OY728153.1, from coordinate 389,911,168 downwards.
TAATCACCTGTAAAATTGGGGCCCATTAGGAGTTGTTTAGTCAGAGATATGATTAGATTAGTGGGCTGTTTTTCTGGGCTACAGAATCTAGACCAGAATTTTATTTCTAACTTGGGCCTCTTAAATAACAACAATGGAGGCCGAATTATCACTGGATCCTGGTTAATTATTTGTTCCTATATATTTCTTCTATCATCCCCAGAAATTGGGGCTTCATTGGGTCTGTAATGTGGGTCCCACATTCTCATCAGTGGTATGGTTTCCAATATGCCTTCTCTAGAATTACTTCAATTCATCTCCAAATATCTCCATCATCCTTTATTAATCCTCCATTGATCCCTAAATGAAACATGTTAATATTGATGTGTATATAAATTTCCAAAAATATAAAATTAAAATATGGATAATTACATTCCTTAAAATTAGATGAATCATTGGGTACTTTAAATGATGTTAAAAAATGTACCACATAATAGTGCATTTTAAGAAGGAATTACAATCATAATGTGAAATGATGTTCAAAGTGTAAAATGAACTAAAATGGGGTTTATGAATAATAAATCACATGAATATTAGCCTCATTTAGTGGCTAATCACACCCTCAACTTCAGTTTTTCTAGTCCTGAGCAAAATGTATCTCAACAATATGAAATTCTAATTCCCTTTTCCAAAAACATTTTAATACACAATGATAAAAAAAAAACTCTTATACCAAAAAATCATGAAACCCATCAAAATATTTTAATACAAGATAGTTTCATAAGAATATATCAATCCCAAGGCCATTCCTTTTTTCAAATTCATTTCCATATTTCATCTAATATCAATTAAGTATGAGGATGTGTTGTGTATCACAATAGACATGGGGGTTCATCTTTATTCAAGGGGGAAATTACGGAAGCTCTAGGTGGAATCACATTTCAATATTAAGATGAGTATTCAATTTTTTTCTATTGTATTTTTTGTTATTTTTTGCTATTTTTGCATGGTAATTGAAATTGCACTCAAAAGAGTCAACCCCTATAGCAAGACTTTGCTGATGACTCCAAGCCTCAAAGACCTTAGGGAACCAAGTGAATCCCACATACTCAGGAATAATCTCGAGTTAAATCAATCAAAAACAAAATCAAATTACAAAAAATAGAGATAAAATTACTAACTCTAGGCCAGACAACTATGGAGTCACGATCCCCAAGTACCGAAATCCACACATCAGGTCATTTCATTTCTCTACGCGCAAATTTATTATTTTTTATTAAATACTCATATTAAAACTAAAACGATCAATAAACCTATGATATTTATTTGGGGGACCCCATGAACTCATACTAATACCCCAGTATATAAAGGACGTGCGTTGTGATTTTCTTATATTTGGATGAAAATATAAACCATGGAATATCACATTAGACAACCACACTTTCCAAAATCTATGCTCATGAAATTATACATGGATTAAAATCAGAAATGGGTTATGATTAATTATTTGATATTCAGTTTCAAAGTGTGCAATGTGTATTATCATGTTCAAAGTTAAATGAATTTTTCCTTCCATTTACACAATTTATTTTTTCAAATCATTCATTTTTTTGACACAAAAGTATTTTTTAATTTATCTCCCCCCAACTTATAATAACACTGTCCCCAGTGTTTGAAGAAATGAAAATTTAGGAGTAGAGGCAGATAAGGGAAGTTCAAAAAGGAAATTGAAATATGAGGATCATGGAATGAAGTCACCTGGAGGTTGAAGTTGAAGTTCTTGCTGCTCCAATTTAGTCCCTTGATCTCGATGTCACTCTGAGAACTCCCTAGTGGAAAAAAACTATACATACATATATATATATTTATATTATAATGAAAGTAAAATATAAGTATATATATAAAAATTATAGAATAAGGAATCACAAAAAGCTGTAGGTCAGTGGTAAGCGCGTGCCCTTGTCTCTCTTCGGTCCCAGGTTCGAATCCCCGCGGCTTCGCCTGTTATGACAAGGTTTTCCCCACAACCTACGATGTGGCCTTTTTTATCATATTTTTATTTATTTTTTTGTATTTTTATTTTAACCTAAAAAAACATAAAAATAAAATAAAAAAAACTAATGATACATTGTCTTCATTTTAAATTTCTGGGTAAGGTATTACTCAAGGATCACACCACGTGACATGGATGAATATGGAACTTCCCTTCCATACACATGCATAATCATAATAGAAGAACCAGTCAACAAATATTTTTTTATTAAATATCAGAATGATTAATTAATCCTATTTAAAAAATAATGTTGATCAAAACAACAAAATGATAGGAAAATTGAAAACCATGGGTTGCCTACCATGTAGCACTTTTTTTAATGTCATTATCTCAACTTGGACCCATAATTGATTAATTATTTTCTTTATCTAAGGTGGGTTCACACAATTATTCATCAACTTCATGTTTTTGGAATGGTTCAATGAATGGTTTGACTCTATGACCATTAACTTTAAAGGTTTGACCATTTGTGGGATCTTGAATTTCTATAGCCCCATGGGGGTACACCTTATGCCCTATGTATGGACCTGACCATCTAGACCTTAACTTTCCCAGGTGTAAATAATGTTTTGAACTATACAAGATCACAAATTTTCCCGTTTCAAAATGTTTGACTTTGATATTCCTAGATTGGTAGGCTTGAACTCTAGCTTTATTGATCCTTGAATTTTCATAAGCCTCCATCCTCAGTTCCTCTAGTTCATTGAGATCTAATTTCCTTTTTGTTCCAGCCAATGAGAGGTCATAATCCATTTTCTTAATTGCCCAAAATGCCTTATGCTCAATTTCAACAGGTAAATGGCATTCTTTTCCATAAACCAACCAATATGGTGACATTCCTAGGATGGTTTATATGCTGTATGATATGCCCAAAGAGCATCCAAGAGTTTCTCAGACCAATCTTTCCTATAATGATTGAAAGTTTTCTCAAGATTTTTTTTGATTTCTCGATTGGCTAACTCAGCTTGACCATTGGTCTATGGGTGGTAAGTAGTGGATACTTTTTGAGAAATTCCATAATTTTCCATGAATGATGAGAATGGACGATTGGAAAAATGAGTTCCATGATCACTAATGATAGCTCTAGGAATTCCAAATCTAGAGAACATGTTGTCTTTTAGGAATATAATGATAGTTTGATGATCATTTGATTTTGTGGGAATGGCCTCAACCCATTTTGAGACATAATCAACAATTAAGAGAATGTAGAGTTATCCCATAGAGTTTGGTAAAGAACCAATGAAATCGATTCCCCAACAGTCAAAGATTTCAATCACTAAGATGGGAGTGAGTGACATTTGATTTCTTTTTGTGATGGACCCTACTTGTTGACACCTAGGAAAACATTGACAAAATGTGTAGGGGTCCCTTGAGAGAGTGGTCCAGAAGAGAACACACTGAAGAATCTTACCAGATGTTTTCTTAGAGGACAAGTGACCTCCACATGCCTCACAATGACATAATTTAAGGATGGACTCTTATTTAGATTCTAGGACACACCTCCTAATGAATTGGTTAGGGAAGAACTTATAGAGGTATGGATCATAAAACACATAGTTCCTAACATCATAAAGGAATTTCCTTTGAGCTTGAGTCCCTAAATTTTTTGGAATGACTCAAGTAACTAAGAAATTGGCTATGTCAGCATACCAAGGGCAGTCACTCATAGAGTATAGGTGTTCATCAGGAAATGAATCAGATAGAGAAAGGTGATTTGAGTTGTCTTTGAATTCCATCATAGAGAGGTGACCAACTACAAAATTTTCAACGCCCTTTTTATCCTTGATTGTGAGGTCAAATTCTTGCAGGAGAAGGACCCACCTAATTAGTCTAGCCTTAGCATCTTGCTTTTGGAAGAGGTATTTTTGTGAAGAATGGTCAGTGAACATAGTGATGGGGGATCCTAAGAGGTAGGACCTAAACTTCTCTAAGGAAAACACAATAGTAAGTAACTCATTTTTAGTGGTAGTGTAGTTGATTTGGGCATCATTTAAGGATTTTCTTGCATAAGAAATGACATAAGGAGTTTTATCACAATGTTGTACTAACACATCTCCTACAACAAAGTCACTATCATCACACATAAGTTCGAAAGGAAGGTTCCAATTTGGAGTCTTCATAATGGGAGGAGAGGTGAGAGAGGATTTGAGGGTTGATAATGAATCCTCACAGCTTTCTGTCCAATCAAATGGAGCATCCTTTACTAGAATATCACAAAGGGGATTGGATATTGAACTAAAGTCCTTGATGAATCTTCTATAGAAACCAACATGTCCTAAGAAATACCTCAATTCCTTGACAGTTTTGGGTGATGGAAGGTGACGAATGATGTCAACCTTGGCTTTATAAACTTCAACCCCCCTACCTAAGACTAGATGGCCTAGAACTAGTCCCTCTTTAACCATGAAATGGCATTTTTCCCAGTTTAGGACAAGATTATTTTCTTCACATCTTGACAAGACTCTCTCTACATTCCTCACACATCCCTCAAATGTATCCCCAAACATAGAGAAGTCATCCATGAAGACCTCTAGAAAATCCCATACCATGTTTGAGAATATTCCCATCATGCACCGCTGGAAGCTTCCAGGGGCATTGCATAACCCGAAAGGCATGCGTTTGAAAGCAAAGGTTCCAAATGGACTTGTGAATGTAGTCTTACCTTGATCTTCTAGGGAGACATCAATTTGATTATACCCTGAGTACCCATATATGAAATAGTAGAAGGCATGACCTTCCACTCTCTAAAGGACTTGGTCAATGAATGGTAAGGGGAAATGGTCCTTCTTGATGAATGAGTTTAGCTTCCTATAGTCAATTTAGACCCTCCACCCACTACTCACCCTAGTTGGAAGAATCTCTCCATCCTTATTGGTTATCACTGTGATTCTTGCCTTCTTGGGTACCACTTGGATTGGGCTGACCCACTCACTCTCAGCTATGGGATAGATGATACCATCTTTTAACAATTTCAGAAGTTCTTTTCTAACTACTTCCATGAGATTAGGATTGAGTCGCTATTGAGGTTGACGACATAGATTTGAATCAGATTCCAAAAAAATCATATGAGTCCCGATAAGTGGGCTAATCCCAGGAATATAAAACAAGGTCCAACCAATGGATTTCTTTATGTTTTCTAAGGACATCTAGAAGCATCATCTCATGATTGGATTCAAGAGAAGAAGAAATGACAATATGATGTGTTTGATTGTCCCCTAGGAAGGCATACTTGAGTGAAACGGGAAGTTCCTTCAATTCAAGATCAGGTTAGTTCAGGATTTCCGCAGAATATTGGGACATTGGATCAATATCAATTTCCTTTCCTATAGTTTCAGATAGGATTGATTCCCCATGTGTAAAAGTTTCAGCTACAAGATTGGCTTCATTAGATTTAGGGAAGGAAGTTGGAGTGGTCTCCAAAAAAGTGGTTTCCTGAAAGGTTTCATTGATTGTTGGACCTAAGACTTCATCATAAGAGAAATTTGAAAATGATTCAGTCTAAGGAGATAAACTTAATTCATGTGAACAAAGGAAATCAATCTCATTCTGACTTAAACATCCATCAAATATTCCTTGATGTTCTATGGATTCATTATCAATGATTCCTATCATGTTTACTTCATGAATGTCCACATCATCCCCTATTTGTGATCTTGAATTATAGATGTTCAAGTCTAGAATCATGTTTCCAAAGGTGATGGTCATGTTCCCATTTTGAACTCGGATAACAGAGTTTATTTTTTCAAGGAAAGGATGACCAAGGATGATTGGGGTTTGTTCCTTATTTCCTAAGTATAGATAGTTGTCAAGGAAAATGAAGTCAGCAGGGTAGATGAAGTTTTCAACCTTTACTAGAATGTCCTTTAAAATCTCCTTTGGAACCCTAATGCACCGATCAACAAGTTGAAGTGTGATAGATGTGGGTTGGAGTTCTTCTAGGCCTAACTGGCAGTACACAACATAGGGGATGAGATTGAAACTAGCACCTAGGTCACACAAGGCCTTGACAACTTTGGTCTCTCCTAGTTCAACATTATTTTAAGGGAAACCAGGGTCTTTACACTTAGGAGGAATGGTCCCTTGAATGATGGTACTCACATTAGAATCCAAAAGGACATGGTTTTTATTTGAAAATTTTCTTTTAAAATTTCACAAGTCCTTAAGGTAATTTGATTAGGAAGGTGTGGTTTGGATTGCATCAAGAAGGGGAATGTTCAACTTGACTTGTGAGAATATTTTCCTCAACCTTTCACTCCATTCAGGCTTGGTTTCCCCCCTCATGAGTTGAGTAAATGGTGTAGGTTGTGGTGTTGTTTGTTGAAGAGTTGTTTCTTTGACAATGTTATCGTGTTTTTTAGTTTGATCATTTGGTTCATTTGAATTTTCATCCAAGTTTGAATCTTCATGTGGATTCTGAATTAGTTGTTCAGGTTTCTCAATTGATTTCCCACTTCTTCAAACAGTCACAACCTTTAGTTATTCATGAGTTGTTTGAGTTCAACTTGACTCTCCCCTTGAAGTTGAAGATGGTACCGCCTGAGTAGGCATGGGTGCCTTTACAGTTTTGATGGTTTGAAGTTATTTTTTTAGGGAAGAGACTTCCTAGTTCTTCCTCTGCATTTGTTTGCACAGTTGTTCTAGTAGGATTTGTGGAATAGTTTGGGTTGGTTCTTGAGAATATTGGTTTATCCCAGGGGGATATTTTGGATGTGGGATGGTTTGTTGAAAATGGACTGATGACTGTTGGTATTGGATAGGTTGGGTTTGAAACTAGTTATGGGTTTGGTAGTTCTGATGGGGGTAAGGATTTTTTCCCTGTGGTTGGCTAGGTTGCTGGTTATCTTTCAAGCGGAATCCTGGGTGGTCATTATACCTTGGGTTGAAGTTGTTTTGGTATTGATGCTTTTGAAAGTTGAAGGCATTTAATTCCACTGGGAGTCCTCCTAAAATAACATCCTTGATGGATGGAATGGTTGGGCAGTTGTCTGTCTTATGGTCATGTTTGTCACAAATTGTGAAAACAGGGTCTACAGATTGGATTTCATGAACTTTCCTAAGGTCTATATCTTCATCCTTCCTAGAGAGTGGTGTGAGTTTAGCCCTAAGGATTTACTCTTCTCTAAGTGTATTAATTACAGTATTTCTTTATGGATTTTCAAAATGAGGTGAAGTTCCCCATGTTTGGTTTTGTTCAGAAAGGCTTTCTAGATTCTCATAATCATCATTTGGGGATTTGTTTTTAAAGGTTCCATTACACATCATGTCAATGAATTGTTTGTTTCCCGGACCCAACCCTTCATAAAAAATTCTCACTTGTTTAGGAATAGAAAAAAAATGGCGTGGAACCTTGTTTAGAGTGTCTTTGAACCTCTCCCATGTTTCATAGAATGACTCTCCCTCTTTTTCAAAAAAGTTTTGGATGCACTTTTTAAGTGCAATTATTTTGTGGTGGGGAAAGTATTTTTTATAGAATTCTCTTTGTAGTTGGTCCCAAGTGTTGATGGATGATGGTCTCAAAATTTTTAGCCAGTTTTTAGATCGATCCTTTAAAGAAAAATGAAATAGCCTCATATTAGCTGATTCTAGTTGATGTGGGGGACACATGGTTTCTACAATGTCATTGAACTCTTTAATGTGAAGGTAGAGCATCTCGTACTCCATTCCATGGAATATGGGAATGTGTTTTAGGACATGAGGTTTAAAGATGTAGTTGGAATACCCTAGGGAATTGTGTCTAATGAATGATGGGGCATTGGTCTATGAAGGTGTGAGGTAGTCATTCATGGTTTGATCAATTGCATTCCCCAAGTTTGGGGCTACCTCATTTGTGTTTCCATTTTGGTTCCCACCTTGGTTTATGAGTTGATTTATTTGAATACCTTCTATTAAAATGGGATCAATTTTGGAATCTGTAGTATTAGGAATATTAGGATCTAATTGAAAGGGTTACCTTGGTTTACTTGACTCCCAAACCCCAGGACTATCCACCCTAACTAGACGGTTTGATTGATCGCGGGTGTAGGCGGACATGTGCTAAAAGAAAAAAAAACAAGAAATGGATAAGATAAGAGAATTTGGATGAGAAAAAAAGAAATGGTGGAGAATAAAATGGGTGTTTAGATGAATTAATTGGGTCCCTGACAACGAAGAGAAAATTTTATTCACGCTCAAATTTACCCCAGAGAAGAAGGTAGAATGGTCGTTGTGTCGAATCCTCAGAGACCTATGAAGTAACCAATGGACACGTACATTCTAAGAACTATTTTTAGATATTAAGTGGCCAAAATTGGGTTGATTTTAGATGGGTTTAAGTGAACAGTAAAATTCTTAAGTGAATTCAAATTATGAGAAGGGTTGATCCTTGGTTATTACAAGGTGTGGATTGGATGCATTCTTTTTCATGTAAAAATATTTCAATTTCTTATATTTGAGTTCTTTTCATTTAAGGAGATAAAAAAACCATCAATTACTGGTTTAATGCCTACACACCCTAATACTAATCACCTATACACTTGAAGGATCAAATTTTTGAGCACTCAAAGGTAAAGGTTCTTATTAGCATTTGAAATGTGTGACCTTAAATTCAATAAGGATGAAAAAGTTATATAAGTCATCAAATAAAAATATCATTTAAAAGAAGTGATTATCCATTAATGGAGTGATAAATAACATCCAATACATCCCCTTTCTACTCCCTTGAATATACCCATAAGTGTGTTATCCCTCCATTAATCCCATGGTTTCAATGGAAGTGGAAAGTAGACTCATGAGGGAGGAATTGGAGAAGTAAAGAAAAACAATAAAAAGAAAATGATCACTCCACCGTTGTATGATAATCTCACAAGGTTTGATATGAAGAAGTTAACACCTTGAGGAAACGGTATCAAAGTGATAAGAAGAATAATATAAAAATATAATATGAAGAACTTTTATAAAGAAACTAGGATGAATTAAAACAACTTAAATGTGAAGGAATAACGTTACAAAGACAAATTGGCAGCATAACATTAAGACGAAAAAAAGATCAAATATCCTCAAATACTCCACCAACACTGCCTTAAATAGGAATTTTTGAAGCCTTGGTTAGATACATAAATAGTTCAAGTCTTCTAAATTAATTTTGGTAGGCCAGAGGTGGGTGGAAAGTTGAGGGAGAGTTGATTTTTCCACCCTCGACCCGAGGCGGCATCCAGCTTTCGTCTGCCGAACAGATGCGCTTAGAAGACGTTCTAGATGGCCGAATTAGAATATGCCATATCGGAAGAAAATGGATCCCAGGATGTCTCCTAATCACATGTAAAATTAGGGTCAATTTGGAGTTTTGGAGTCAGAGATATGATTATATTAGTGTTCTATTTTTCTGGGCCACAGAATCTGGCCCAGAATTTTATCTCTAACTGGGGCCGCCTAAATAGCCACAATGAAGGCCAAATTAGCACTGGATCCTACAAAATTATTTTTTGATATATATTTCTTGTATAATCACATGAAATTTGGGCTTCATTGGGGTTTTAATGTAGGTCCCACATTCTCATCAGTGGGCTGGTGTCAAATCTACCTTCTCTAAAATTACTTCCATTCATCTCCCAATATCTCCATCATACTTTATGAATCCTTCATTGATCCCTGAATGAAACATGTTCATATTGAAGTGTAGATTAGTTTACAAAAATATCAAATTAAAATATGGATAATTAAATTCCTTAAAATAAGTCGAATCATTGGGTACTTTAAATGATGTTAAAAAAATTTACCACACAATAGTGCATTTTAAGAAGGAATTACAATAATAATGTGAAATGATGTTCAAAGTGTAAAATTAACTAAAATGGTGTTTATGAATAATAAATCACATGAATATTATATATATTAAAAATGAATATTGTCCTTATTTAGTGGATAATCAGTGCTTCCAAACAAGGTTGCTGGAAGTATTGATGGATGTTGGTAGGTGTATATTCATGATTTCTATTTTCCTCTAAGCATGATCAACATACTTATTTAAGTACTTCCAAACAAGACTACTATAAGGCTTCGTGAGTACAGGCACGTGTATGTTCCTTCTTGCAGATTTCTACCATATTTAGTTGGTGATATTCTTTGAATGTAGCTAGAGAAGTCTCTGGATATGATTATATATTGTAATTAGGTGTATGTGCTTTCTCACCGTACTCCACAAGATTTGAACAACAAGATTGGTTGGGCATCTCTAGATGAGTCTGCTAGCCGACAGAATGAAGGTGGATGGGTGGATGTGCTGGATCGATTTTTGCCACCAAACTAGGTGACTTATCTGAAGGGGGGAAAGGTTAGAAAATTTCCCCATGTTAGTCATATATTGTCCCTAGAAGGCCATCTTGTGTGTATGGGTTTAAGGTACCTAGTCTAGATAGCTGAAAGTAACACCATCATCACGTTGAGGTATTATTACCATGTGGTGTTGGTGGCGATGATTGTGGGCCGAAGACCTTGGGAAGTAACCCTGGGTCTTTGGGATGGGGTCGTAGGTGGACTCTTGGTCGACCTCCTTGGAATAGGTTTGGGATTTGTGATTTCATTCCAAGTATAAGCTCCTAAAATAGTCGAATATGGTGGTTGAAACTGTCTAATTTTGAACCAATAGTCGTTGCTGATCGGATGATCAAGGATATTCTTGATTTGGAGGTCCTGCTGGGAATCCTGCACGGTTGGAATGGAACCATGTTGATGGTACTCTTGAAACAACATGTTAGTGACCTATTGTTGAATATTCTTAGTCGGTCATGGAATCCTTCAAGCAGACAAGGATCCATCTTGATCAGTAGCTGGGGTGTTTGTTGGTGAAAATTAGAAGGAATCCATTTGAAATGAAGGGAGTTCTTGGAAGTATGTTCATGTATATATGACAAATAAAAACAATGAATTCCAGTAAAGCATCATCTTTTGTATTAACCCATGTGTGATTGATTTCCTTGTCTATCCCTCCTTTATCAATTAATAGGGGAATGAAATATGGGTAACACTATCATCTTGGTTAAGGATTCATGTCAGGTTCATAATTTTTGTGTTTACCTCAGAATGTGTGTTCTAGATAGGAATCACTATTTCTAAATGGTTTCCAATGAATTTGTTTACAGAAATAGAAAAACCAAAAAATTATATATCCAAAAGGAATTTATTTCCAAAGGCATGGATTCCTTAGGTTTGTTGACCTATGATTCTTAAGAACTCACACTAGTCGATAGGATAAGAGGTCGAGCTCATCACACCCTTTTGAGGAGAATTATTACTTACTATGGGAATCTCTTATATATTTATGATAACTTTGGGAATAATTATTAATTTACCAAGAATAATGATGGTTTCCCATGAAATTTACAATGAATCGTTATCATGTGTGAATTTAGAATCATCCTTATGTATTCGAGGTTCTTTTTAAATGGAGATATCTATGTGTATATGAGGTTCTCTATTGATGGTATCCTATTAAATAATACTTATAGATTCATTGATCGTTATCCTGATGATATTGGTTTTTAAGCCACTCAGTGGGGAACTCTGTAGTTAATGGTCATCTAGGTAGAGGAATGTTCCTATAGAATTTATCATCATCTAGGGAGAAAAAATTTTACTCTAGAGTTTATGGTCATCCAGGTAGACAAAAATTACTCTAAATTTTGTCATCATCCAAGGAGATGAATGTTTTTAGGATTTTGGGATTGAACCCACAGATGGGATACCTATATATCATTGTGAAAGGAATCAGAACCGTCACAGTTCGGTGTTTCTTAATAGAACACATCATACCTTTTAAGGTCATTTTATAAGGACCCGACATTATAGTTTAATGTCATGTTATAAGGACATCTAGGTGGAATGTACGTAGTCAATTATTGTTGTGGGACTTATGTCAAAATATCCCAAGTAACATGGAAGGGATATTAAATTACAAGTTGAATTAGACCCTATTGGGAATAAGGCTCAGAGATAACATGGCTGATTTGGGGTGTTGGGTTTGAACCTCACAGAGGATTCCTACATATCCCATTTGGATGGGAATCAAATCCCTTGTAATTCTTTATGTCTCATAGGGGAGTATGGACCTTTGAGAGAAATAGGTTGGGAATTACTCCTAAAGTGGATGACCTTTTACCTGGGTCCACAAGAGACATCTTAACTCATGGAGATTTAGGGGTCTTAATTCATAGAATAATCCTAAGGAGGATTCCTCGATTAAAGGAATTAGAATTGTACTACTAAGGAGGATATCTAATGATCTCAGGCCCTAGATGAAGGCTTCATATGTATCCCACTTATAGTGGGAATGAGAGTTCTCATAGTTCATTCAATTTGGGTATTACACCTAAGTGGAGGTCCATTTAATGGGGAATGATTTCTCATTTTATGGATGAGATGATGTAGTTCTTGGGCCTTAATAATACTTTCTATGTATCCTAATTATGGTGGGAATTAGAGTTCTCATAGTTCATTCATCTAATTAGGGAGTATGGTCCTTTGAGATGATTAAGTTGGGGTTTACTCCAGAAAAGGATACCCTGGTTAATTTGGGTTTTTTATTGGGACTATATTTTGAGGAGGATATCCCTTGAGCTCATGCCTTAGGTAGGTGTCCTAAATATCCTGGTTATGGAAGGAATTAGAGTTCACACAGGTCAATAAATGATGTGGATTGTGTAAATGTTGTGATCATCACAAATCTCTAAGCCCACACGAGTCATTCTTAGTGTGAGAAACAAGAGGACATGAAAGATTTTACAAACCGAAAAAACCTTTCCTTCTTCACTGGTAGAAGAGGTAGGGACTATAACCAAAGAGGCTGTGGAAATGACAGAAGAGGCCATGTAAACAACACATTCCTTTCTTCAATTTATATTGAACATGAGTCCAATGGAATGAAGGAGCGAAGGTAAAGGGTATAGAGAGGATGGAGATGACAACCTACTATATGAATGGATAAGGGATTACACCAGGATGGATATTCATTAATTTTTACAGAGGGTGAAGACTTTTATTTTGTAAAATGGAAAAGAATGAGTGATCCTTACTCTCTCTATGGGGAATCAGATGCTCCATGTCTTATAGATGAGAAGGGGAGGATAAAGTTCTATCCTCAGAATCCGAGATTGGGAAATCCATAAAACAAATGTGGGAAACCTCTGAACATAGAAATACACAGATAAATTAGAGACACACTGATGTTCATTTCCCTAATATTAGGAAAATTAAGAGGTCTTGGTGGAGGTTTTAACATAATCCCTTTCAGGAAAAGGATCCAATGAAGGAAAGGTCCTACCACATGTTTCTTTGAAGGAGGATTCATGAAAGGCTCGATCAGGCTGAAGGGGAGAGGTGAACCAAGAACGGGTACTCAAGTAAGTGGTGCACAAGTAATATTAGGAGAATTGGAAACACATTAAGTGATGAAAAACCTGGATTACTAGACTTGGGTGAGACTTGGATCAAGCCTTCAAGAGCCTTCACAGTTATTCTCAGAAGTGAGGTGCACAACTTCCTACTTGAGAAAGGGCAGTCATGAATGATTTATTAAAATAGGGGGGGGTTAAAAATGAGTCTTGAAAGTTTTGTTAATTTATAACACTTAGAGAACCTAAGTCACACTATCCCCCTTTAATTACCTTACTTTAGGTGTTAGGAACCAACTTTGGAGGTTTTTGGAGGACTTGGGAGAAACACTAGAGCGACTAGAACAATTATCAGGCTTCAGGGAAATTAATATATAAAAATGATGCCCCCAAGGGTCTATTTATAGGAAAATATGTTACCCTGAGTGACGGTGATTTTTCACGAAATTTTGGGGTGGCATGCAAGTGGGTGGTGCATAGGTACTTGTGTGTTGCCGATGATTCTAGCTACCTTGGGAAAACCAAATTTCAAGCCTTTTTAAACATTGATATTATCCACTTATTATCTATTCTTTTTTATAAGGCATTTAGATTTTTAAATATTTCATCAATGTGTTGGAATAAAGTGTCAATATGGACTTAGGTGAAACAACTTCCCCATACCATGGGGAACGTGCCCTGTACCCCTACTCACAATCAGTGTCGGGCCACGGTCCTAGCCCTTCAGGCTGGTGCCTTCTCTATCATCACTAAACCCTATGAAAAATACAGAGTCTCACCATGAACTTATAAAGATTTATTGAGGACATTTTGAAGATAATTGCATGGAACACATTTCATGGTGTTAACAAACTTCCCACCAATGTTCCCCTTATTTGGAAATCCAATTATGTTTTATTCCAGGTGACATTTCTATTTTTATTCTTCCACCTTTTAAAATAAAGTTTTCTTATCCCTTTTTATGATGTGGGTTTTAAACAAAGTTATTTTATATATTAAAAAGGTTTTTTCATTTTACGATCTCATGTTTTATCTTCAACACATTGGAATTTATTTTGGAAATAATTTAAACCCTTTTTATCAGGAATGAGATAAAATTGTTCGGATGAAATTTATCTAAGGGGGTTGAATGTAACAACATGATATTTTGATATGTATTTCTAATTTAGATGAATATTATGTTTGATATGTTGTTATACACTCAACATAAAACTAAATTGAACTGTGATACTCATATTGGAATGAAATATTTCATGGAAAGATAAATACTAATACATTATGATATTGCAGTATGAAACAATATGAAGAAAAGTAAAAATGAAGTAAATGAAAATATTATAAAAATAAAAAAACATAAAATATTTATCCTTATGTTTATCCATGAATACTGTGATTCTAACTACAACAATGGAAATAATTCAAATAATTATGAATAAAATAGACATGATTAGAGAGAAGTAAATGAATAAATTTTAGTAAATCATGTAATTTTATATATAAGAATGTAATATGAAATTTATATATACGGTCATTTGACACATATACTCTATATATATTTATATTATATTCACTTGGTATACTTAACTTCATTTTTTTAGAAATGATGATAAAATATTTTGTAGGTAAAATATATATTTCAAATAAAATTTCGGTTATGAGTTTAATGTATTCTTATTTCAATAGATCAAATATATAACTATTGATAAATTATTATAATTAAGTAAATATATTATATATTCTATTTAATGAATTAACATTCATTTAATTTTGATTTTTGGGGAATGAATGTGAATATTTTCATTTTGTGATTCAAAAGAACATTTTCTTCGAACATGGGTTTTAATTGAATTTTTAAACGAAAATTATAATTAATTTAGTAAAATTTTTAAAATAGTATTTTATAAAAAGGATATACTTTTTATATCATCATATAAAAATTATATTAAGGTTACATCTTGGGTTTTTTTCTGTAAATATGATTTTTCAGTGAATATTTTAAAAAATAGAAATATTTTTGAAACTAATCTTTTCCATTCAAGTATTTAGAAAGTCCATTTTTATTTAGAATTTTTTTTAAAATTTTGATTAGTTAATTTTAATTAAAAATAACCCAACTAATATTAATATAATCAACATTATATTAGAATTTGGTACAAAATTATTTTTATACATAAAAAGGTTTTTTATGGAAAACCCTTTTTCTCATCTTTTGTGGATTTATTTTTAAATTATTTTTTAAAAATTAAAGAAATTGAATTCAATAAAATTTAATCCATATTTAGAATCATAATTTATATATTTTTTAACAAGTACATTTTTTATTTTTGGTTATTATGAATAACTTCGGTAAAAAATGTGTCGCCACGATAAAAGGGCAATCAGGTTAACCTAGGTTAAAAATAAGTGATAAGGACACCAAATTAAATATTAATTAATATTGGATGAATTTATTTCTAATAGTATCACCTTAGGATCTAAATTTATTTTATTATGTAACATTTTTCAATGCAAATGGATTTAAAATATTTAAATCTTTTGAAAATTCCAATTGTGTACTCTCCCCCACTTATAAATGGAATTCCACACTCCTCTTTTTTTCATATATAAATATCCTCTTATATTATCCAATAACTACAAAAATAACCTCCTAACATCCCTAAACACATCTTACAAGATTTTCTTGGATCATAATTCCCACCTTATAATTTCAAAGTTTTAAACCTAAGGAGGTTGTTCGAAGAAGAGGTATAGCACTAAAATAAGTGTTTTTGTTTTATATTTTACTTTATCTATTTAAAACCTATATTAACCATTAAAATATAATAAAATTATTATTTCCCATATAATTATAGTCTATTATTTTTATTACATAATATTTATCCATATCCTAATCCTTGAAATGGGAAATGAAACCATTATTTGTGTGTACAATGAACTACTACCTTATGAACCGATGTAATTGGTTTTCCATCACCGCCTATAATGGCTATTTATAATGATGGATTTAATATATATATGATATTAATTAAATTATTATCATTATTTAAAGATAAGATATATTTTTATTACCTTTACATCCATTAAAAAAATTATAAGGTCATTCACATGTATGTGTGGATTACCACCTCAAAAAATCAATGTAATTTGTTCTGAAACACATAATCACACAGTTTGTACATATAAGTGTATTTAAAGAATTAATATTATATTTAGGATATAAAAATAATTATATAAAGTTAAAATGATACTTACCTTCTTTCCCTCATGTTCACTGAAAAATGTAAATATTAATCAAGTATACATATGAACTACCACCTTCATGTTGTAATGTATTTAATTTTATTCAACTACCTTACATAGTTGGTTATAAAAATATAATTCATGTTTAAAAATGTTAATTATATAATTATTGTAATTATATATATAATGGAATAATGAAATCATTGACTATAATCAATATAAAAAATTCATTTTTAAAATTTTAACCAAACATCCTCAAAACACCCAATGTGGAAATTATAATGTCCGAGGTTTTTGAGTAGGTATAAATTCGCAAACTTTTTGAATTTTGAGATTGGTGGGAAAACCAACTTGAATTATAGGATTCAAAACCTAATTCTGAGAGTTTTAACACTCCAAGGTGTTGTTTTTAGATGGGTTTTAAGGATTGGTGAGTGCCTTGAGAGTTTGAGTGGGTTTCAGAAGTATCAGGCTACAAAAACCTAGTTTTGGGAAAGACAAACCAAGGTTCACAGTTGGTGCACAATTTTTCTAACCGTGTGGCCTAAATTGTGTGGCCTGTTTTCAAAGGTGTTTTTAATATGTAATCTCCTTCCAGTTAAGCATGCACTATTTTTGTTCAGAGTCACCTGTATGGTAGACACATGGTTTTTCAAACCATGCAGATAAACTATGCGAGGAATATGTCCTCTTGGACCTTTAGCAACACATGGTTGGAACATGGTTTTCCAAACCATGAGAAATTTGTGTGTATTTAAAAAAAAGGATAGATTAAATTTCCCCCTTTCTTATTAAAGAGGTATCTCCATTTATTTATGCTTCCATGCACATAATGATCCTCTAGGAATGAATATCATTTTCCCTCCCTTCTTTGGACTATGGTCTCCCTTCTCCATCAGATCTCTTATCAAAGATCTATTAGGTCCATTGAAAGCATATAAGAAATTACATCAATATAATTGATTACTTTCCTCCTTTATCTTCCCATACATAATGGTAAATCCATGTGATATCTTTTTCACTATTTTCAAGGAATTTTCCCAAAACTCTGATTTCTCTTGTTTTGGCCCGAGTTAGAGGCCGATATCATATGAGAGAGAAATTATGAGTATAAGGTAGGTGGTTCCTAGATTTATCCTTAATTTTATGGGTGTTTTAGGTTTCATACCTAAATGCGCACATTGGATTTTCTGAGTGAGGCCCCTAATCAATTAATTATTACTTTGAATTTGATAAATTAATGTTATGGGATACTATTGGGTATGACCTAGCCTATTTATATTTTCTATGTTGGGTAAGAGGATTTGGACCAACTCAAAAAGTTTTTATGGTTGTATTATTTTAACTTAAATAAATTTTATATAATTTTAATGGTTATATGGGAATGTGATGGGAATGACTCAAGGATTTGAGGTGCTTTTGATCACAGGGACTGAGGCAACATGGTTCGTCAGGTTGGGCTTAGACTGAGATACATTGGGTAATGATGGTCACTAGAATGAGGTAACATGATCATATAAATTGAGGAATTTTCTTTTTCTAGATGAGGTCATGGCCAACAGGACATGGGATAGTGTTGACAATTAGGACCTAACAATGTGGTCACACGGGAACAAGGTTTTAGATGATGTGTATTAAGCATTGTTAGTGATTTCTTCTCATCGTTGTTAGTTGATGATTTCTTGGAGTCATTTTCATATAGATTGGACTAATTTTATGTGGTTTTGACCACTCATTATTAGTGAAGACATCTATAAATATTTGGTATTAGGGGATGGTGTTGACCATCAGTTATGGAGGAGGTTATCACCATAGAAATCCATAATTATTGGTGATGGAATATTAGAAGAAAGTTTTGATACAATCAGGTGGGGGATGAGGCTCATTGTTATAATTGAGGCTGGTTGGACATGATTATTGGAGGAAAAGTATAACCATGCCTTGGGACATCGAGTTTTTGAGTCAACAATGATTTATTATATTTTGGAGGAAAAATATCACCGTGCCTTGGGACATCAGGATATAGGGCCAATGGTGTTTTTTAAGCGGAGGTCTGAGGGACCAAGGACTTGTTGATGGGAATTCCATTTAGACATAAGATACTATGATTGGTGGCACATGAGGCATCGAATGAAATAGGTTTTAGTGACATGTTTATGGGTGAAACTTGAGTGTTCATCTGATATGATATTAACCAGGGGATGCCTAGCATTAAGCCATGGGTTTTTAGCACTGTAAATATATATTTTCAGATATGTATTATACGTCGAATATATATTTGGGGGTAAATATTTAGAGATAAATCAGTGATAGATGATGAAGGTAAATTATTCCTTATGGATGTTGAGTACAATAGATTTGGGTTAATTAATAATATATTTGTGTGTGTTACATTTTTATTTGTATATTTCATACTCTGTATAATTATGGATGTAAGATAGGAACACGTTGGTAGTGGATTTTTGAGTATATACTCACACCCCATATATCCCCCTCAGGGAATCTGTAGAATTTATTATTTTGAGATCAGGTAAGGATTTAGGCTTGAGAGTTAGACCTAAGGGATCTAGGATGTACCACTTTTGCATGAGATAAATGGATGTTGACCAAGGGGTTCCTCCGCATTTAGTTGGGCATTATTTTAGGATTATGTATATATACACTCATGTGTTCATCCATTGGAAACCTTTCTTATTTTCATTATGAACTAAATCATTGTGTTTTTATCTGCATATGGTGTTATGCCTTTGGACTTATTATTACTGCTACTATGATATATGCTTCCACTATGTTGATTATGTTGCTTCAATTTTTATAGTCCTTCCTATATGTTATTTAAATATAGGCCATTATTATTATCAACACATGAGGGTATAGTCTCACCACTACCACCTAGTCATACCCTTGCTACTATTTAGTATCCTTTGGTATACGAGGAGGCATACCAAAGGCCCTGTGGCCATCCAGACTAGAGCACAGATAAATTGGAAACTGTGTAAGGGTGATACAAAAATAACTGATTAATTAATTAAATAGATCATATAAATAAATAAATAAATGGTTTAATGATAATAGATTAAAATTGGAAAATTTTATTAAGATATTAAATAACACAATTACACTATAAAAGAGTTAAACAATGCACGTGGGAAGTTGGGAGATGATGTAAGGGATTTATATTCTCAATTCCCTATCTTTGAGACTTAAGATATTTTCACCATAAATTTTCTTTTTATAGTTCTTAAACTACCTTATATATGTATTTTTTAATTAATTTATGAAATTAATGTTTTTAAAAATTCATTCCACCTTTTTAATCAATTTTTCATTGGTTCAAAAGTTATCATGTCCTAAGGGATACTTTACCTTAAGACTTTTTTTAAATGTTTTAATGATTTATTTTCTAAATCTTTTTCTTCCATATACATAGCCTTAAATTTATTTATTTTATATATTTATATATACATAAATAAATTATAAATTACTTTTTATATATCTTTATACTATATTTAGAAGGTTTTAAAAAGGAATATTTTGACATATTTTGTAAGTAATGTATTGACTTTCTTTGTAAATGGTTGAATAAATGTTATTTTTAAACATATAGAACACCAAAATCATTTACTTATATTGTAACCATTATTTTATACGTGGATTACTTTATAATATTCCATTTTAAAACAATTAAAAACCTTACTTAACTTTGTTTTGGGTATTTACTTTTGAAAATGGTGTTTTAATGAAAATGGATATATCAATATCTGAAGATGTTTTACTTATGGGTTCAAAAGGTTATTTTTTATGGGTTTGATGATGTAAATGAAATATTTTATTTCTTTATTGAATTTTATCATCCTTATAAATTTTTTATGATTAATAGTGAACATGTTATAGGTCTTTAATGCATTGGTTATTGATTATGTTCTCTAGAGAATTATGTTGTAGTTAACTATGTAGGTTATTATATTTGTGAGGGTTCTTATAAATGATCTTGTAAAAATTATATGAAGATGATGTCTTAAGACACCAATATTAATTTTATATGATTTATAATGAGTTTTCATGGAAATAATTTGATTTCATAATATAAGAAAATGACCTTTTTAAAGGAATGATTATACCCTTTAAGGGTAAAATGGTATGTTTTTAAGGAAATGTTTTCATGGGTTCTCCTATTTTTTTATGAAACCCTAATGATTATGATTTTTTATTTTATGTTTTCTTATAAAGTACCTTTTAAAAAATCTATAAAGTAAATATAATTTCATGTGTTAGTAAAATATTATTTATGTAATATCATGTGTCCAAATAGGTTGGAATTTTCAGTAGAAATTTGAATTTTCTTTTACTCAACCACTCGAATTTTAAATCAAGATTATAAATGGGAATATGAGAGTTGAAATGACCCAAAATTATTTTTTAGATGATTAAAGAAGATTATAATGTGGATTAGGTGTTTGGACAAGCCTCATAATCTTTGGGTTTTGTTTTGTGAGTTTTTGAGTTTTTTGCCCGGGGTGTATGGTTTAGGAGAAACCACAAGACACCTTAATATTTGAGATATTTTTAGTTAATTTTGAACTAATAACAATTATGTTTTATGGTTAAATCATGGTTTAGGGTAAATCATGTGATCCAAAGAAGAAATTGTGTGAGGTGGTGGAGAGCCTGAGGCATAGTGCATAGTCTACGCATGATTTTACACAAATAGTGTGCCTTACTGCATAGGGGATGATGTGTTCGCAGAATAGTTGAAACACAGTTTGTTTAACCATGTAAAATAATAATGGGATTCATTTTATAATTCCTAGTGAGGGTAATATGGTTATAAAATAGTTTGAAAAACTGTGTATCCAGATTGTGCGAAATCCCAAAACATCATTAATAGGGGAAATAACAAAAATAACCCCTTAGGTTTTTTAGCCACTCACCTATCTTCATCCGCCATTAGATGAATTCATACTAGGGGTTCTAAAAACCCTTACCTATTTCCTCAACACATTATTTGGGTGTGTGTTCATTAAAATATTTAGGCATTTTTAGGTTAACATCACCCTATGAAAACCTCTTCCATCGTCCTTCTTCCTTGTCTCTAATTTTAAAGTTCCATAGTTTAGGTATTATTGAATATTTCCTTGGATAATGGTTTAATTTTCTATTTCTCATGTTTATTTTGGTTTTATTGTGTATATGATATTATAATATGACCTCAACATGTTATTGTGTGACATTTAATTAAGGTATTCATGCTTGGTGAATTTTAAAAGGTTTTTCCTAACGAGTTAAATTTAATTAATTATTATAATGGTATAATATATTATTTATTTTCAAATAATGGTTTTAGGAGTCTATTGTGAACCACCCATGGTGGTTTCATGGAGTTGTGATTAGGGGTGAGAACCCAACGAATTTCTATTCATTATTCCAAGTTTGGGGTTAATGCATTAATTAATAATAATTTTGATAATTAATTAAATTTAATTTCATTGAATCAGGTTATATATTGGGTGGTTGAGAATCTCTTTTTTGGATGTTTAGGAGTTTCTAAGAGACTTGTACAGGCCTTGGTGGGACCATCATACTTTGAAAATGTTATGGGATGATTCTTTAAATGAGGTAGGTGGTCAAATATATTTACTGATTTTCCAATTAATTACATATATATATATGTGGTATTTTCCTTAAATCCCATATGTTTTGGGTTTTATCCCTTAGTATACATTAATATTTTTGGGTCTTAGATTGATGCATTGGACCTTCAATAGACCCCATTGGATCTATTGGTAATTATAAGACCAGACCTATGACCACTCATAAGGTTTGCCAAAATTTTAAAATGCAATGTTTTTATGTTCTTAACTCTTTAAAATTCAATTGTGGCTCTTAAAATGTGTTTAAACATGTGTTTTGGGTTTTGACTTCTTTTTTTGGGTTTCAAAGGGTGAAAAAATACGTTTTGAAGCAGATTTTGTTTTAAAGTGAGCATTTGGCCTCCAAGTGATTTTAAAATGGGTTTTGGGTGGATTTCAAATGACTATTTGAAACGAGTGTGTGTTTTTCCCGTTTTAAGAATTTTTATGATGGCTATTTTAAATGGTTTTGATGGAAATTAAGGATTTGGACTCATTTTGTGTGTTAAAGAGGATGACCCTTGTTTTAAGGGTGGTTTTGAAATGTTTAAAATTGATGTGTGATATTCCATCACATTATTTAATATATTTTATTGATCTTTTGATTTATTTAAAATGGATCATATTTCTAGGACATGTGTTCTATTAAAGTCCTATTGGGACCTTTGTAAATATTTGAGGTTATAAAAGGGTTGTTTGAGTCCCTTTTTGGGTGTTTTGAAAGGTCAAGAAGTTGAAACTTGATATTTGAGAATTGATGGGATGTTATAGGTATTGGATTGATGATCTGGGAACCAATGTTATAATGTTTGTTTCTAGATGAATGAAATGAAATTCTACATTTTAGGATTAAAGAATTTGACATGAAACTCCATAGGTATTATTCTGAATGACTAACATGGAGATCCACCCATGTAGATTATATAGTTAGACACGATTCTGCACAAGTATGATTTTAGATTTCTATCATGGAATTCCACATCTGAGGTTCAGAGAGTTGGACATGACACTCCACATTTCTGGTTTTACATTTCTAGCATCATGTTCCACATCAAAGGTTTAGATAGATAGAATTAAGACTCTAAAAGTATAATTATAGATGTATAACTTGGTGTTCCACATATAAGGACTATAAAGATGGATTTATTAATTATAATTCATGATTAAGATAATGGATGAAAATACCTTTTTATTTTTAAAGTATATTTAACCTTATGTTTTGTGACCCAGCTGACCATCTTGGGTTGAAATAGGTTTGACTGGTTTGGGTGTCCCCATAGAACATGAGGGCCAATGGAATACTAAATAGAAGTTATTCATCTAGAGATGTATATTCCTCTCTGTACTATTTATTTACCCCATTTTTTATCTGAAAACATTTTTTCTTTGATTATTATTTACTTTAGAAACCATTGGTGGTGGCCTATTGAGCTTTACTGAAACCCTACTTATGCTTCCATTTCCCATGGGTACCTGAGTGGATATCATATGTTTATTATAAGAATATGTTTTATCTGATACCCATGTTGGGTTTTACATGTCTAAGAATGATGTCTTAGATGGTATCATGATACTGGATGAGGTCTAACCTGGTGTTACTATAGGGAATCATGTATTTATTTCCAACTTGTTTGTTTTATATATGGGATCAGCCTAGTGGGTGACTAGTGTTGTACATGTAACATGTCTATTCAGACCTTTACTATAAAAACTCAGGCTTAACATACATGGATATTACAACATTTTTTATGACTATTCATCACATTATAAAAGTACATGCCTGAGGATGATAATATTTTAGTGTCTTTGGAAATTGGGAACACATTCTTCTTACTTGGTAAAATATATTCAATTTTCCCCATAATGATCTTACCATTTAGAAATATTACTTCAAACCTTTCCTTATAACATGGGGAAAGGAAACATAATAAATGGTGAGATCAGATGATTAGTAAGGGTAAACATGAGAGATAAATAAGCATAACAAGAGTATAAGGGTATGAGAATAAAATTTAAAAAAAACATACCTTGCATATTAAAGATCATAATCATGAGTCATGGCATAAAGGTTCGCTGTTCATAAGACAAGATTTATAAATAAATCAAACAACATAATCCATGAGAGTATAACATAGGCATAATATATAGACCTATGGCATACACATCATCTTATAATATTTTGAACACATGTAAACATAAATAGGTTCAATCTTTAAGTTAAGGACATGAAATCAGGCCCTCACATAAACATTTGAAAATTCAACTAGGTCCACGCATATATGGACATGAAATATAGATCCAATCATAACATTTTGAACATTTAATGAGGTTCATGCACAATATTGTGAACATGTAATCAGGTTCACACATAACACTGTGATCATGTAATTATGTTCAAGTATAATATTTTGAACATGTAATCAGGTTCATGTATAACACTGTGAACATGTAATAATGTTCAATCATAATATTGTGAAAATATAATAAGGTTTACAAATAACATTTTTAACACATAATATGGTTCACTCATAACATTTTTAACATGTAATCGGGTTCACACATAACATTGTGAACATGTAATGAGGTTCACACAAAACATTGTGAACATGTAATAAGGTTCAATCATAACATTGTGAACATTTAATCAGGTTCATGTATAACATTATGAACATGTAATAAGGTTCAATCATAAAATTGTGAACATGTAATTGGGTTCATGCATAACATTGTGAACACGTAATAAGGCCCACTGATAACATTGTGGACATGTAATCAGGTTCATGCTTAATATTGCGAACATGTTATGAGGTTCACATATAACATTGTGAACACATAATAGGGTTCAATAATAATATTTTGAACATATAATCAGGTTCACCAATAACATTCTGAACACATAATAATGTTCACTCATAACATTGTGAACATGTGAGATGGTTTACATATAACATTGTGAACATGTAATCAAGGTCACACATACAATTTTAAAAACACAATAAGGTTCACTCATAACATTGTGAACATGTAATCAGGTTCACACATAACATATATACTGATTATTTTTCCATCATTACCTAATGCATTTAAGAGAGATATAGGTCCCACCAATCACCTAATGAAATCATACATATGTTTTCTAAAAGATCATAATAAATCATCATATTATAACCTAAAAAATGAAATGGGTATCATAAATACTTCATCATATCATAAACTATGGAAAATATGAAGGTTTCATAATCATTTAACCATATAATAACCCATTAATGTAAGTGGTTTTCATAATCATTTTATCATGGTATAACCCATGGAATAGAAACAAGTTTCATAAACAACTCGTCATCTAAAACATATACTATTAAAAGAAAGGATAAGATTGGTGGCCATGAATTATATACCTAGTAAAAAATAATCTATATCAAATTATTACATCTTAGGTATATATGGATTTTGAAATATCAGTTGGTGTATTTCTTAAAAAAACAACCATTCCTTAAAAATCAATTTTTAAGACATAATAAATTTTCAAAATCATTTTCTTTGAAAACAACTTTGAAAACTTATAAAGTAAAATTTAAAAATAATTTAAAACATTTCTTAAAGATAATACCTATTAAAATTTTAAATATTATTTTTAAATCATAAAACATTTTTTAAAATATTTTTATTTGAAAATAAACTTGAAATATTTTAAAATAATACTTTAAAATCATATAAAACACTTCTTGAACATAAAACATTTTCAAAAAACATTTTCTTTGAAAACCAATTGAAAAATAACAAATTTTCAAAATATTTGGGGAAATGTTTTTCTAAAAAAAAATAAATCTTTTAAACTTGCAAAGGAAGCTTCAATGAAATAATGGTATTGATGGCAGATAAATCCGTACATTACAAACATTACTTTTACACTTTAAAAAGTCTAGAAATGTGACTCGATTGGAAAATGACACGAAGATTCTTTTTTAAAAAAAATTTGGTTAAAAAGGTAAAACATGGGTAAAAATATATTTTAAATATTATAAGAGAACATTAGAACAATTTTTAATACATTTTTAGAAAACATGGTTTTGAAAGAAAAAAAATTTCTAATTGAAGAGAGAAATAAAGTTGGATTTTTATAAAAATATTTCATGAATTATATTAAGTTACAAAGATAGAAAAAATGGTAAAATTGCATGAAACTTTATTGAATAAATATAGGATAATAAAATTAATTATATTTATTAATATATTGATCATAATATTTCATCAAGGGAATCATAATCACAAACAATCCTGATAAATGATGAGATTGTAGTAATAAATTCTTACCTCTTTGGTAACTTTGATTAAAAATCCCCATGAAATAATAATATTATATAAATCATAAAATATCATTAAAATAATGATATTAATGACATAAAATTTTAAAATTATTACTATATATACCTTATATAAGAATATAGGTTCATTATATAACATGTGTCTCAAAGAAGGAAAATTGAGACAAAATTACCTTACTGATTTTATAACTATTGAAACATAAACCACTAGTAAGGGAGATAGTAAAATTGATATTTAAATACCTATAAATTTAAGGATAATATTCATAGAAAACATTCATGGGTAGTATATAATCCACACAAAATAGATAAATGGTGAATATGTAATAAGTCTCATAGAAATAAAAGCGAGACTAGAAACCCCCTTACTACTTGAGTAATTTTTGAATTATGATCACAATGAATGAATAAAATCAAAAGAAAATTTTAATATAATGAAATAAATTAAATTCATTATATAATATGTCATAGTAATGTCTATACACCACACAAAAGAATCGATTGGTGAATATGGATTATATCTAACAGATATAAAAAAGTGAGATGAAATTCCCTTACCTTAAGTCTTGAATTTCATCGTACATGTTCAAAACTAATATATAATAAATATTTTTTTTATAAATCTAAAAAAATATATTATTATATATAAAACCATATATGATTTTATTTTGACTTTATAGAACCCGTTCATTTATAATTTCATGTTAATATTACGTTTCATGTAATAACTACTTTGTTTTTCATATATGTCTTGACTTTTTATTTTTGTTCCTTTTACATTGATCATGATTTAATCATTTAAAAAATGTAAATACTGATATAAATATGATATATAATCAGTATAAATGTATTTATAATAATATAAAAAATATAGAAATAGGAAATGAAATACACCGTTCATGGAGATGGTAGGCCGTACGTATGCATGAATGCTGTTTTTGTTTTCTGGTCGTATTGAAAGAAAGAAAATAAATGATATATATATACATACAATTAAATTATAATTTTTTTTCATATATATCACATATTTTTATTAAACTCGTCCATAATACTTTTCATTTGAAGTGTGAATGAATCACATTTCTTTGAGGAGGCGGTGGTCCACACATCCACAAACAAAGTTATCGTAGTCCCAAAAAATATAAATCATGAAGGTATGTGTTATATAATAATTAAATAATCATAAATACATCATAAATATCATATATATTACATAAAAATAGTTAATAAATCATCGTTCCCAACCTTGAAATGTGGTAATGGAAGAACGAACAACACCGGTTTGCAAGGCAGTAGTCCATTGTACACACGAATGATGATTGCGTATCCCATTTGAAATAAGTGTGTGAATCTATAGATTATTACCTTAAAATAAAAAAATATCTGTATATATATGATACTTAAGTTTTTATATAATCATGTTATAATAATTATTGAAATTGTGGATAGATAAATAAAAAAAAAGTTCTCATTGAAGAACGTTACCTCTTATTCGGGTAACTCCTTTTGGTTTGCACCAAATGACTTCCTTGGTTTGATTTATGAAAAAAGTAAGGATTATATTATTAACTTATGGATTTTGGAATATTATTTTGGTGGTTTTTGGATGATCCAATAATCTTGAGATGTGTGAAGAAGTGAAGGGGATGAGTTCCCTTTTATAGTGGAGGCGGGACATTCTTATAAATTTAAGAAGGTAAACACTATTGAGAGGTCTCCCTTACACCACGTGCACAAAATAATGGTAAATTTATGATAAAAGTGGATAAATGGTAAAAATATGTCCATTAAATGTATTTTTTATAAGTTTATAGGTCACCTGGACCCTTAAGATTAAAGTTTAACCCCTAAGTAAACTCATTTTACCTTAATCGCAGTAATTAATTCTAATTTATTTCACTATTTTTTTGTCAAAAACTATGTTGAAATTACAATAAATTATAAATTATTATGATTAAAAATATAAAATCTATTTTT
Source organism: Viscum album (assembly GCA_963277665.1). NCBI lineage: Eukaryota > Viridiplantae > Streptophyta > Magnoliopsida > Santalales > Viscaceae > Viscum > Viscum album. The sequence continues at coordinate 389,882,601 of OY728153.1, read as the reverse complement.
AAAAATTAAAATAACTTAATTGGAATAATTTAATTTAAAATTAATCTCGTAGACGAGATTAGACAATGGGTTTTTAAAGTGAAAATGTTCAAATGTTTGAAATATTTTTTTATATCTAATTTCAATGTTTTATTATTTTAAGGGAGATAAATTGGATCAATATATTTATAATTTATATAAATATAATTTAAAACAAAATAAAAATATAACTTAACTATATAAATAAATTAGAAAAAATACAGATTTCAATTAAAATTTAGTGTTTTTCACTATTCATCAAAAAATGAAACTTCTGAGAAAAATATCAAAAATTAACCCTAAGATAATTTCAAAGTCCAGATTTGAAAAAAATCATATTATTTTTTCAAATATAATTTATAAAAGTTACAAATTTTTTTTAAAATACGTGCGCCAATAAAAGGCGAGAAAACTACCTTTTAGAAAAATACAACCTTTTATTCTGAAAATTAGAATTGTTCTTATTTTATGAATATAAAACTTATTGGATGAATGAAAAAAATTTTGGTTGCATATATTTCATTATTATATATCAATAATAGTGATTAATTTAATTTATTAAGATAAAATTCTTTTTTAGGCATAAAAATAGTTTTTTCATAAAAGAAAATCCTTTATATTAAATTTGTTTCTATTTTCATTTATAATTAATTGATAACAAAATAATTTATTTTACAGACATGTGTAAGAAATAATTTCATATTCTAGTTAAACATATTCATATATTCCATTCCAATGTCTTGGTGAAAACTATAAAAATATTTTAGTAATAATATTAATTGTATATTGTAGTTTGTTAAGACTCGGTCTTGCGTAAAACCCAAGTTATTGAAGGGAATAGAAACTGTGTGTTACAAAATCCAAATATAGTGTTGCATGTAATACAATATAAAATATGTTTTGTGTATAAATAAATAATAGCATGTCTTAACGTGAAACCCAGACTATCAAATAAATTTATTTTATTTGGAAAAACAATTAATTCATAAAAACATAGTGTGTTACATTCTACCACCCTTAAAATGAATTTCTCGCTCGAAATTCCTGTGGTTCATCAAATGATTGATAATTTAATTTTTTTATATAAACACATGTCATAAAAAATATGAATTCTAAAACATCCATTAAAAATTAAAATTTGGAACATACTAGTTACCCAAAGTAACTCATAACTAGGTTTCCACATAGGAGAACTTAGGCGGAAAGTGAATACATGTTTATGGAAGAGATATATAACTATAAAATTACAATGGAGAGTGATAGAGAAAATGGTTAGAATAATGTTAACGATCATAAATCCATAAAACAAAGAGGCTTGAAAAAGCTCACTTATATCATCAAAAATGATGATAATAGGACAATATTTTATTTCAAAATCCCTTTCCTAAAGTTGTAGAATTTTCAAGAGAAGATATATTTACTTGATTTCAATTCATTTCATAAGAAAAATATCATCCTTTGGTTATGCCTTGATTAATTTCCACTTAATATCTTACTCCATGAAATGAATGTGAATTTTTTATCCTCAAAGCACTATTGGATCACAAGACCCATATATAGACCAATTAGTCATTCCGTCTATCTATAGGTATCATCAAAACAAAAATTGTTAGAACATGTTTTTTAATATGAATAAATATTTATATGGTGAAGTAATATGTTAATCTCCAAAACCTCATCGAAAGTTAAAGTTGAAACAGTCCATAAATGATTATCTATATAAACCTATTGAAAGATGAAAGTTCAAATCTTTAGAAATAAGGTCACTAAATTTCTCAAAATCAATTTAATATTTATCCCTCATATATCATAAAGTATATATTAGTTGTCACATACCAAAAATGTGAATACCTTTATCTTGTATTCTCTTAAAACATAGTAATAAGCTAAATCACCATAAAACAATATTAAAAAAATGCATACTTCCTTAATATAATTTTTATCGGATATATTCCCTAAATAAAAAAATTATGGAAACTTGATAAATGACAACAAAAACCACTTTTTCAACAAATCCTTTAATAGTTCCATGGTCATAAATACTATCCAATAATATTTTTCCATATCAATCATCTCTTTATCCAACCCGAATGAAATTTTCTCAACATCAAGAAAACATTATGGGTTACCTTCACTTGATCAAAATATCATCTTTCCATTAAATCACTATTATATTTCATAAACACCATTCAAAGTTTTTTAAGAAATACTTTATGAAAAATATATACTTCATGATTCATATAAAATAATTCTTGAATTCAAATACATGTTCACTTCAATTATCTAACTTCTTTATCAACACATTAGCTAGTATTTATTATCTTATTCATTAATAACCTTTTTTAAAATATTAAATATTAATCATGTCTTAAAATTCATCAAAATAAATTTAATCTTTATTAAAAACAATTATATAAGAATAATAAATACCTTTCTTTTATCGTAAATGGTTTCTTCATCATTAGTAACCAAACCATTAATCTTACAACTTTTCTGATTTCCTTCATGATATTTCCACCTAAGAGAGACCAATATTCCCATCCATTACTTTAACTATTTCTTTCTTTTTTACCTTATAGTTAATTTATTTTTTTCATTCTTTTATATAGTCAAAAAATATTCTTGTTACTCTAATACATAAAATTATAGTGTCTATATTGGTATTAATTACTAGGAAACCACTCACCATATCATTTTTTAAAATTACAGGAAATTTTACTATAGTTTAACTAATCCTTAGACTTTTCCACAGGGGAATCCCTATACATATCCCTATAAATACACCTGGGGATATCACTAATGTTTTTTCATCCTAATTTACAAGGCCTGACTAAAAATTTCCATTGATGTCAACTATAGTGACCTAGGCTTAACATACCTGGATATGGCATCATTTTCAATAAATATTATGCACATTACAAAAGTATATGCTTGAGGACCATAATAGTTTAGTTTATTTGGAAACTGAGAATACATTATTCTAATTTGGTGAAATATCTTCAATATTTCCCATAATTATATTCCCATTTAGTACTTCTACTTAAAACCTTTCTTTATAAACTGGGGAAAGAAAACATATTAAAGGGTGATCTCAGAAGATTAGTAAGGGTAAACAAAGGAGATACATAAGCATAACATGATTAAAATGTTATGTGCATAAAAATAGGAAAACATACTCTTCATATCAAAGATCATAATCATCATTCATGATATAAATATTCATAGTTAATAACATATGAATAATAAACAAAATCAAAGAGTATAATCTATGATAGAATAACCTAGGCATAAAAAATAGACTTTTGGAATAAAAATAATCATATAGAATTCTGTACATGTATAAATAGAATTTTTTCACTCATTACGTTAAGGAAATGAAATCAAGCCCTCACATAAATTTATGGACTTGAAACTAGGACCACACATATCATCATGGAAATGAAAGAGAGATCCATTCAAAACATTATGAACTTGTAATTAGGTTCTCATATAACATTGTGAACATGTAATTAGGTTCACGCATAACATTTTGAATATATAATCAGGTTCACGCATTATATTGTGACACAAAAAATGGTTCACTCATAAAATTTTTAACATGTAATCAGGTTCAAACATAACCTTATAAACACATAATAAGGTTCACTAATAACATTGTGAACTTATAATCAGGTTCTTGCATAATATTTTTAACATGTAATTAGGTTCACACATAAAATTGTGAACAAATAATAAGGTTCACTCATAACATTGTGATCATGTAATAAGGTTTTTGAATAAAATTTTGAACATTTAATAAGGTTCAATCATAAAATTTTGAACATGTAATCAGGTTCATGTATAACATTGTGAAAATGTAATAAAGTTCACTCATAACATTGTGATCATGTAATCAGGTACACGTATGAAATTGTGAACATGTAATCAAGTTAAAACATAACATTGTGAGAACATTATAATGTTCAATAATAACATCGTGAACATGTAATTAGGTTCATGTATAACATTGTAAAAACATAATAAGGTTCACTCATAACATTACGAACATGTAATCAGGTTCAGGAATAACATTGTGAACATGTAATCAGGTTCACTTGAAACATTGCGAACATGTAATAAGGTTAAATCATGAAATTTTAAACATGTAATCAGGTTCATGAACAAAATATATACTCATAAGTTTTCTATTGTTACCCAATTCCTTGAAGGGATATATAGGTCCCACTCATCACCTAATGAAATCATATAAATGTGTGCCAAATTATCAAAAAAAATAATCATATTATAACCCACTAAATGAAATGTGTATCATAAAAATTTCATCTTGTCATAACCTATGAAAAATAGATAGGTTTCAGAATTATTTAATCATAGAATAACCTGTGAAAGGAAGTGAGTTTCATAATAGTTTTATCAAGATATAACATATGTAAGAGAGACGAGTTACATTAAAAAAATTTCATCTTAAACATATACAATTCAAAGAAAAGATAATAATTGTTTCATGGGATAATATACACAATAAAGAATAATATATATCAAATGATTCCATCTTAGGAGAAGATGTATTTTGAAATATCATCTGGGGAATTTCTTAAAAAAAATAACATTTTTTTGAAAATCAATTTTTATTACAATTTTTTTTTTCAAAAATCATTTACTTTTAAAACCACTTTGAAAAATTATAAAGCAATATTTAAAAATATTTAAAATAATTTCTTGAATAAAATATCCTTTCCTATTTTAATAACTAATTTTAAATCCTAAAATATTTTTGAAAAAAAGTTTCTTTGAAAATAACATATAAAAATTATAAAGGAAGCTTTGAAAATCATTTGAAACACTTCTTCAATATAATTGTTTTTGAAAACATTTTTCATTAAAAACTACTTTAAAATAAAATATTTATAGAATATTTAGAAAAAAATTTCCTACAAAAAACTATTCTTATAAAATTGAAAAGGAAGATCCAAATAAATGATGTTAATGATGAAAGATAAATCCAATAAATCTGTACATGTAAAACATTCCTTTTATACTTTAAAAATATAAAAAATATGCCTCGATCGGAAAATGAAAATAAAATTAATTTTTTAAAACCACTTGGTTAAAAAGGTAAATCATGGATAAAAATGTCTTTAAAATATCATATTAGAAAAATATAACATTTTTGAATACATTTTTATAGAACATGGTTTTGAAATAAAATATATTTCTGGCTGAAGAGAGAAATAAAGTCATATTTTCATAAAAGCATTTTCTTAATTATCTTAAGTACCAAAGAGTGGGAAAATGGTAAAATTACATGAATATATCTAAAATTACCATGGTAGAATAAAATTATGTATATTACTTGAGAAATTAACCATAACATTTCATCAATGGAAGAATAATCATAAACAATTCCGATAAATGATGAGTTCATAGCAATAAACTCTTACCACTTTGATAACTTTGAATCAAAATAACCATGAAAGAATAAAATTTAATAAAGTATAAATATGATTCAAATAAACATATTCATCATATAAAATTTCAAAATGATAATTATATACACCTCATTAAAAAATATAGGTGCATAACATAACATTTGTATCAAAAAAGGAAAATTGAGAACAAATTACCTTACCGATTTGATAAATTTTTAAATATAAACCCCGTGAAAGAGAGATCAAAAAATAGATACATAAATACCAATAAATTTAAGTATAATAGTTATATAATACATTCATGGTTAGTACATACACCACAAAAAACAACTAGTGAATATGGAATCAATCTCACAGAAATGAAAGTGAGACTAGAAACCCCCTTAATAATTGAGTAACTTTTGAATTGTGACCACCATGAATGAATAAATTTAATTGTGAATTTTAATATAATTAAACAAATTGAATTTATTATATGAAATTTCATAGGTAATTATATTCACCATTGAAAAAAAGTGAGTGGTGAATATGGAATGTATCACATGAATATAAAAAAGTGAGATGAAATTTCCATAGCTTATGTCTTGAATTTATTTTTACACATTCAAACATTTGGTATAATAAATATAATTTTATTATAAATATAACATTGAACTATATTACTATATACCAGAACATAAATTATTTTTATGAATTTATACCACTCGTTTATTAATAATTCTACACTGATGTTAGGTTTCGGGTAATAACTACTTTGTTTTTCATATATGTTCTGACAAGTTATTTTTGGTAATTCTACTTTGCTAATGATTTCCTTATTTAAATAATGTAAATAATTATATAATTATAATATATATTTATTATACATGTATTTATAAAAATATATAAAAGATAGAAATTGGAAACGAAATACACCATTAATGGTGACAATAGGCCATACATGCACATGAATACTGTTTCTGTTTTCTTGTCGTATTGAAGAAAAAAATTAAATGAAATATATATATTTATATATTATAATTACATTATTATTTTTATTTAATATATATCACATTTTTTTACTAAAATGATCCTTAATACCATTCATGTAAAGCATGAACGAATCAGATTGCTTTGAGGAGGCAGTAGTCCACGCGTGCACAAACAAAGTTATCATATTCCAAAAAATGGAAGAAATGAAGGTATGGGTTATATAATAAATATATAAGCATAAAGAAATCATAAATATCATATATAATTCATAAAATATAAATTAAATCATTATTTCCAACCTTGAAAGGTCATAATGGAAGAACAAACAATATCGGTTCATGGGGCGGTTGTCCACCATACACACGAACGATGACTGCATATCCCATTTGATGGAAGTTTATGAAGGTTTAGGTAGTAAACTTAACATAAAAAATTTATTTATTTTTATTATACTGACTTTATTATATAATAATTTAATAATAAAAATTTAAATGGTTGAGAAATAAGTAAAAAAAGTGTTTGTTGAAAAATGTCACATCTTGTTCGGGTAACTCCTTTTTGTTTGCACCAAAGGAATTACTTATTTTTCTTCATATAAAAATTGAGGCTTATAGTATAATTTTATTTATGTTGAGAGATTATTTATTCCGATTTTTTGTGACCCTAAAGGTTTTATAGGTATGAAAAAGTGAGGGGGTGAGTGACCATTTATAGTGGGGGAGTGGCATTCCTGTAAATACAAAAAGGTAAACACTATTGAGAGGTCTCTCTTAAATCATGTGCATCCAAGAATGATCAATTATATATAAAAGTGGTAAAATGGTATAAATATTTCCATAAAATTTTTTTTAACTTGTTTCTTGATCATTTGGACCCTCTGCGTTAAAGTTTAACCACTAAGTAAACTAGTTTTTACCTTAATTAGTGTAATTAATTTTAATTTATTTTATTATATGTTTTCTCAGAAACTAAGTTGAACTTAATAAAAATTATAACTTATTATGAATAAAAATATTTAATCCATTTTTACAAATTATAATCACCTAATTTTCCCAGTATAATTTAAAATTAATCCCGTAGAGGGGACAAACCAATTAGTTTTTAAAGTGAAAATGTTCAAAAGTAAGAAATGTTTTTATTTCCAATTTCAATGTGAAATTGAATCCAATTACCTAAATTTGATTAATATATGTATAGTTTATCTAAATATACTTTAAAACCTAATAAAAATACAATTTTACATATAAAATAAATTCGAATAAGATAATGTAGTTTTCAATTAAAATTTAGTGTTTTTCACTATTCATCAAAAAATTAAACTTCTTAGAAAATACAAAAAATTCACCTCAAGATAATATAGAAAGTAAGATTTCAAAAATAAGGTTTATTTTTTATAATATAATTTATAAAAGTTTCAAAATTTATTTTTAAAATAGTTTTTCCATTAAATGGTGACAAAACTGCCTTTTAGAAAAATATAGCTTTTATACATAAAATTGGATTTGTTCTTATTTTATACCTATAAAATATATTGGATGAATATATATATATATATTTTAATTTATTTCATTATTATCTCTAAATAATAGTGATTAATTTAATTTATTAATATAACATTATTTTTTGGTCATAAAAATAGTTTTTTCCTAAAAACATATCCTTTATATTAAATTGGTTTTTATTTCCATTTATAATTAATTTATAAAAAAAGAATTAATTTTATAAACATGTATAAACCATAGTTTTATAATTTAGGTAATATTATTCATATCTACCATAACAATGGATTGGTAATAAATAAAAAAATATTTTAATAATAATTTTAGTAGTATATTGTAGTTAGGTAAAACTCAGTCATGCATGTAACATAAGCTATCAAAGGAACTCAACATTGTGTGTAACAAAATCCAAACATATTATTACATGAAACACACTCTAATTTAGGTGGTGGATATAAATAATGAACAACTTGGTGCATAATGTAATGTAATCGATCAAATAAATTTAATTTATTTGAAAAAAAATTAATTCATAAAAACTTTGGGTGTTACATTTTCTATATTTTATTTTATATATTATGTTTAGATGGTTTTTTATTAATTAAAACTATAATGTGTATGATTATTTTTTATTAATGTTATTACTATTTTTTTCACTCTTATATGGGGTATAGTCTCCTAGTAGTATCACCTTAGACCCACATTGCTATTGACAGCCTCTAGTGTACAAGGAAGCATGTTTGAGGTTATGTGGTGAACCATCTTAGGGCACTGGTTTAAGGGAATCTGGGTCAAGACGTTGCAAAGTGGTATTATAGTTTTCCATTTCCTGTTATTTTAGTATTTGGGCTTTGGTAAATTAGATATATTGAAATGATTCAGGGCTTATGATGAATATCAATCCAGTGTATCATAAACATTTGTTTCAGTATGAAGTCCAGGTTACCAGGGCTACGATTGCTATTTTAATTTATGATGTTACAATTTTATTTGGTTTTAACTTTGAGAAATGCTCATGTTGTTTGTATTAGATTACTTATTATGGATTTATGGATATTTTCCCATTGGTAAGATGGATGTGAATTGGTTTTCACTCTTAGTGTATAGGGGTAAGAGGCATAACAAGTATTACGTTAGGCGCATAGGATCGACATGTTATAGACCTTATATTGAGTAATTTTTCTATTGATACAGGATCAATATCTTAAATAATCAATAACTATTCATATTAAATTTTATAGAATAAGTACTTGAAGGAATTATACTTAGTTGGGATTGACTTAGATATGGATCTTTTTTTCCTGATGGCAAGTTATGTGGATCAATAGTGAGATGCTTGATACTAAGAAAACTGATGTTGTCCTCATGCACAATATATGCAGTGACCTAAGTGGGTTTTCATGGTATATGTGTATGACCTTTGTTGACATGTGTGTGGTTTTTATTTTGGGGTTGGTTGTGTGTCCTGGTCCTTCAAGGAGAGGTATGATGTGTATATTTTATTTGGGGTAGAGTGCCCTAGTTGTGGGCAATTAGGTTGGCATGTGACATCCTTTGTATATGATAACCTTGATATGGGTGTTTTGGTATGTTGACATTGTGTGACATTAGGATAAGAGTGTGTTTGAAACCCCGTGAGTTGTGTCTATCTTTGAGTTGGCCTAGAACAAGGTGGTTAGACCTAGTTTCTTCTTGTCATATTTGACCAGTGTGGCTAGGTTGGAGAGCCTAGTTACCTTATTGACATGACACAATGTTTTGGGTGTCAGTTACTTGTGACGTTCAAGTGTGACCCATGATAGGGGTAGTCTAAGTTCTGTGTGAATTTGGGTAAGTGAGGAATGGGTGGATATTTTGGGACTTCTATAGTGATGCATAAGGGTGAAACCTAGTATGGGTTTAAAAGCATTGGATTCCTTATATTTTAGAGTGGGATAACTTAAGTACTAGTGATTTAGTGTTGTGGTTGGTTCCTAGAGGGTAAGGCACATACAAGTTACTAGCTCGGGTAACAGGGGTTCTCGTGGGATGTTCTCGATGATTATAAACTAGAATGGGAGCACAGGAGGTGCTCGAGGGTATATGATTTTTGACGTGTGAGTTTACCTTGGGTGGAGAACGTAGAGGTGGGGTTGACCTGGTATGTTCATAGTACACAGAAAATAAATATTTCTAGTTTCTTTGAGATGGAAATCACTTAGAGTGTTGATACTTCATTCGTACATATGGTTTTTAGGGAAAGACCCATTTAGTGCCTATCCCAGTTAGCTCTAGATGCATATTAAAGAACAAATTGAGATTTTAAATGATCTCAGTGAAAGTTTTGAATGAATAGTCAGTATTTAGTGTTTGTGTCTGTTGTTTTGGTTCTATGATTTTTCTATGGTTTTGGAAAGCACCAAAGTAACTCTTTGTTGGGAGAGATGGGCATTCATGGTAGGAATTTTAACACCCCAAAATTATAAAAGAGGAACATCATCTTTGACAGCGTATATGACACAAAACACCAAGATGAGAAGAGAATGTAACACACCAATAATTTATGATATATTTATTTTTAAATAAATTCAAACTCTTCTATATATTATGAGACACACAACACTGAGTTTAAATGAAACATGATAATCTGTTAAAGTATTATTATTTAAACATGACCATTATAACCTAGCTACTAAGTTAGAGGGTATAAATATGACTAAATAAATAATGAAAATTATGTGTTTTACATATGTATAATATAAATTTAATGGTTATATATTTATTATAAATAAAATATGAATCATTTGAAAGAAAAAGAAATGTTTTCGAAATTTTATTATTTTTTAAAGGCAGTTTAGTCATGATTTGTACAAATAATTTAAAATTAATTCATATCACTTTTAGAAAATTTAATTTAAAAATAAAATTTACTTTTTAAATCTAAATTTGATAATTATTTTTGGGTAAAGTTTTGATATTTTTCTATAAAGATTATTTTTTTGATGAATAGTGAAAATGCTGTTTTTTATTAAAACCAACATTTTTGTTTAAATTGTTTAAAATGTTAAATTATATTTTAAATTGGATTTAAGGTAAAATTAGTTCAATTATATTAAAATTTAACTAATTTATTTCATTTTAATCAATTTTATATTAAATTCACATATAAATTTTTTAAAACTTTTGAATGTTTTTATTTAGAAAAACCATTTTTTGATGAGTCTGTGGGTTTAATTTTAAATTGAATTCTACCACTTCTGTAAATTTAATTTTTAAAAATGAATTATATATTTATAATAATAATATTTTATATTATATGATAAGCTCAAGTAAATTTTAAAATAGTATGAATAATAAAATAAGTAAAAATTAATTATTGCGGTTAAGGAAAAAAATGGGTTTACCAGGGGTTAAACTAAGAAGATAAGGGTTAAAATGACCTAAAAGCTTCTCAAAAACCTCTTTTATGACAATATTTATACCTTATAACCTATATTTTTATATAATGAAACTTTTCTTAGGTTTTATTAATGATAAAATCATGGGTATAATTGATTCTTTTAAACAAATTCCAGGTGTGTCCTCTCCCCAACTTATAAAAGACCACCCACTCTCCCCTACTATTCAATATCCTAAAGCCCTTTTGTTCATCCAATACCTACCCAAATATCTTCATTAATTACCTCCCCAAATACAATAGGTATTTATTAATTCATAAAGCTAATCTAGGAAGGCTTTAGGTTAATCCTAATGATGTTCCCTGAAGAAGAGGAAAATATTTTAACAATATGTTTTCATTTTACATATTCTTCTAGTTCATTATAATATTATTCATATATGATAATATAATAACAAAATTATATCCCATATATTTATATGTTATTACTTTATGTTAATTTTCTATATACATCTCCACTTCCATGAAATGGGAAACAAAACCATCAATCATGTTTATGGCGGACTACCTCTTCGTGAACCGATGTAATTCATTTTCAATCACCACCTTTCATGGATGGATAAAGGGATAGATGTAACATATTTATATGATATTTGTGTAAATATTATACTTATTTAATTATTATATCACATATAAATTCTTAATTTTCATTCCATCGGGGGATACAATAACGTTGCTCATCTGTATGGCAGAGTACCGCCTTACAAAGAGATGTGATTCATTTTTTTCGCTTACGTTTTACATAGAAAGTAGTAAGGATAAAATTAATGAATATATGTGATATTTAGTACCTAAAAATACTTATATAAATAAATACAACATATAACTTCTTACCTTCAAATCTGTTGAAAAACAATAACATCGCTCATGCATACATGTGGACTATAAACACCACGTAGTGATACAAAATGTTTTTCATTTTATTTTTACACAACTAGTAATAATGATATTTTTTTTAATATAAATTATATATATAAAATAATAATTATTATTTAAATATTAATTAATATTTTTCTCCTTTTGTTCTATCTTTTGAGAAAATGAAAATATTTATGAGTACGTACAACCTATGTCTCCATAAATAGTGTAATATATTTTCTATCATAACATTTATAGATCACTATAAATATATATTTCATTAATTTATTTGATAATTGTATAATGTTTAAATTCTTAAGATTGTGGAACAATTATTTATATAAAAGGACCAAAAATACCAAATCAAAACATTCATGAAAAACAAAGCTATTATTACATGAAATAGTCATTTTAACAAAGAATTGTTAATAAACGGGAGATAAAATACCATAATTAAATTATATATGATAATAAATATATAATTATGGTTATTAAATAGATTTATAAAAAACTTATATGTATTATAAATTATTTTTGTACTTGTATGAAGGAAATCAGATTTGAGGTAAGAGACATTGTCTCAATTTCAATCCATTGAGGCCTATTGTAATTTTATTCACCTAATTTCTTTATATAGTGTATATACATACCATTTTTCGTGTAATATAATTAATTATTGAAAATTAATGTTATTTTATGTTTTAATTTTAATTATTTCACCCAATGGTATTTTATTTGGAAATTATTATGTGGTAAAATATTTCATAACTCAATTTCTTTTCATTGGGTTATATTACTTATACATTGTCTCTAATATTCTCAGATTATGTGTGTAATTACTTTTGATTATATTATATTGTATTTTCACTTTTTTTATGTGTATCTAAATTTTAGACACAAAATCGAATCATTGGTTAATTTACACTTCAACGATATGAACAATTTAATGGTTTTTTATCTCACTTTTACTTATATGAGACACATGATATATTCAAAACATATTCCTTTATGTGGTGTATATATTGACCATGTGATATGTTATATAAATAATATATTTATCTTCATGAAATTTTAAGTTTCATTTGATGTTATTTATTATATGGGGATTATGATTCAAGCTTTACTAATGTGGTAAGGGTTTATTTCACAATCTGATCATTATTACGGATTGTTTATGTTTAAGTGTCCCATGGGGTAATTATTTGATATTTATATATTAAAACCAATATATTTTATTCTCATTAGGTTATTAATTAAATTTTTCAAGTAATAGTTCATCTTTTTCATTTCCTTGGTACTTAAAATAGATGAATTGTTTTTAATAAAATATAACTTTATTTATTTATTCGACAGAAAATAATTTTTCATAAAAATTTATGTTTTCTAAAAGTATTTTTAAAAGTGTTTTAAAATTCTCAAATTTCTTTATTAAATAAAATTTTACCCATTATTAATTTTTTTAAATGTTTTGAAAGTAATATTCATTTCATTTTCTAAATAAGTATCATTTAGATTTTACTAAAAATGGGAAAGAATCTTTTTTCATATTTCACAACATGTATGGAATTTACCAACTTCATGAACACTAAATGTTTTAAGGTTCGTTTTGAAAGTTTCTAATGTTATTTTCAAAGAAAATTATTTTCAAATTTTTTTGTGAACTTTTATTTTTAAAATAATATTTTCAAAGTGAAAATTATAATTTCCTCAAGAAGTTTTTTAATTTAATTTTTTTTATATTTATATTAATCAATGAAAAAACCCTAATTTTATCATATCGTCCACTAGAATATGTTTTCATGATACTATACTGATTATTTATCTATATGGTTTATGATTATTTAACTTGGATGTACTATTTTGATACCATCCACTTTATTACTCTAAATGGTTTATGATTATGTTTGTTTGTTGATAAAAGTATTAACATTTAGTATACTAGATTTTTTCCGATACGAATGATTATGTTTTTTGAGCTCACTAGAGCCCCTCTATGCATTTGTAGGTCTAATGAGACAAATTATCTTGGGGTTTTTGTATATGCCTTACCCATTTATGTAATATGTCATAGAACAAGGCCCTAGTGGTATAGTTATGGTGTATGAAATTATGCATTTTCCAATTATGAATTTAGTTATTTATATTCAATGTGATTATTCAATTAGTTAGGATATCCATGATTAAGTTTCAAGATCATGTTATTATTTATATAATATTATTTGATTATCATTTATTCCTAACATATTATTCACAAGTAAAAAATTTAATGTAATATTTTTAGTTATTTAAATTTATATATTGATTATACTTATTTATTCATGATATCTTATGTAATACGCATACCCTTACCATGAATTTTAGCTCACACCTTATGATCATTTCCCTAGTATTCTGAGATGAGTACTATGATTGATATGTAGGGTTATTATATAGAAAATAATTATGAACTCAAAGAAAATACTATGTTTTATTATGTGTTTTAAATTGTAATGTGAGATTTTGATTCCGTATCTAGTTTAACAAAGTTATTAAACTATCAAGTCCTTTGGTATACGATTCCTTATATCTTATGAAAATGTAACAAAGTGACCACCAAATCCGGGATACTAATATTAGGGTTTTTATAGGGCGTATCATAATATGTTTATTAGAAATATTGGGAACTATATTTAAGAAATAATAGATTAGGGAATATAAACATATGATATAATTTAAGGATAAGTATAGACAAACATCCTGAATTTTTATTATAGTAGATATTATGAGGTTTTTCCTAAAAAACATACCTATATATATATACTAAAAGTGGGAATGGTTCTAGAATATATGTACCTATGGGTAATAAATTTGAAAAGGTTTCATTGATATTGACTAGAGAATTACTTGGTATAATAAAATGGACCTTGCTTCACACCTGGTTGGACACTCCTGAGGTATATTCTTTGGATAATTCACATTTTATTTACAAACCATTATTAAGGATTTGAATTTATGATTATGATAAATGAACTCGGTAAAACCTAAGGTGTCTTATATTTAAAGTAGGTGTCATGATTTAGACATCATATAAATGATTATATTTTTACCCCTATGATTATTATTACCCACTCTATGTTTTTTGGTTTTAGTTAATAAATAGAACCCAAAAGAATTTTTTTAACACTAAATATGAAAGACAATGTGGTGAATATGAGAAACCAAAGGGGATGATGAATGGTTTGAATGATATCATGATTACTACTTATTATTTATCTAAAAATATTATTAACAACATGTACATTAACCAACTCTCATACAAAAAAAATAATATAGGGATAGAGTTCACTATGATCAAGAGTTATAGAGACCATATAGTAAATAAGGATACATTTCATTAATGTTAGAAATGTAGAAAAGACACCCAGGAAATAATCACAAATGATTTGGGGAATGTTTTATATGTGTAAAAAAGAGACAAAATCAATGAATTGCTAGGGAAAAATTAATAGTATGATGGAACGAAATAAATTCAGTCCTTGGGATCCAATTATAGTTTATTATATTAAATGTGGGGAACCTGGACTTTATCTGAGTCAATTCACTCTTATAAAGGTTAATATTTATACCAAGGAAGGAACTATTTATAAGTAATACAGTTGAATTATTTATGTATTAGGATTGAAGAATTAAATTTTAGAAGTGTTTTAATCAATGGTATTTTGGTTATAAGAATCATGAAAAATATAAGGATTGTGTTGAATTTTGGAAGCATATATGTATTCACGTAAGATTAACATAACAATTATAGATACCATCATAGTTATATGAGTTTAAGATTAATCATAATTTTAAATGGTTAAAATCCCATTTTTATGTTTTATGTGATGGGAGATTATAATTATTAAGAATATTTTAGGGGATATTTATGGGAATACAACCCATTGGTTTAGTATATTTCTGAGTTAAAATTTTATTTAAGGTAGAATGAGTTTACATTTTTTGGGTAAAAGTTTAAAGGTATGGGTATCCTTTATAGTTTATCTTATCTTTGATGTTTATGTAAATATGTGTTATTGAACTTTGATAATGTTACATTAATTATATTTAAATGGTTTTAGAAAAGGAAAACATTAAATCTCAGTGAAAACCCATCACATCTAGCAAGGTAGTGAAACTTGAACCCACAACTAAAGGGAGATACGGGTGAATCACCTACCTCTGAACTACATGATTTTATTGTTAATAAGATATTGTTTTAAATGGATTAATGTAACATCCCAATTAATTAATTAATAATATATTTTCTTATCTATGTCTATTTATGAATTAGATAGTGTTTTAGAGGTTTACAATGAGAATAAATCCAATCTTAAGCATAAAATTCTCTAATATTTTTAAAATATTGTTTTACCGCCTTTTGATGGAGAACCATTTTTAAATCAATCTTTTAAAAATTTTATAATATATATTTTTCAAATAAACTTATTCATTATAATTGGGACATTGAAATTTACTTTGGATAAATTTTTGGTATTTTTCTGACAATGTTAATTTTTTTAATGAATAGTGAAAAATACTCCATTTTACTTCAAAACTTCTATTTCATCTAATTTAATTATATGAATAGCTTATCTTTTTAATTGGTTTTAAAGTTTAATTATAATATATTTTTACCATTTAATCCAATGGTGGTCATTATAATTAATTTCAGTTTGGAAATTGGCATAAACAAGTGCCAAACTTTTCATAGGTATTGTTTCAAAAAAACCCGCTATTTGTTTTGACAACAAGAATTATTTTTAAATTAATTATTGCAATTTCTATGTTTTTAATTTGGTAAAATTGATTCCATATTTGGAATTATAAGGTCCAAATTATGTAATTAATACACTTTTGTTTTTGGACATTATGAATAGTAACAACGGTAATTATCTTTAATTATCGTGATTAATTAGTAATCGGGTAGTTAAGGATAATAAAATAATATCATAATAATAAAAAATGACCCCAAAATATGTCCTAATGCAACTTGTTGTGTCATGGACGACCATGGGATGCCTTGTGCCAAACTTAGGGACCCCATGGAATCACTTTTTGGGTGAAAGTGACACTTTAGCATTTTATTTTTAAAGAAAGGAGAATATCACTAAAGAATGTATCACCCGAGTAAATTTTTTTATTTGTGTCTGTTAAAATGATATTTAGACTATAAATTTTCATTGGAAAGATAAAAAGATTTCATAAATCATATTATTGTTTTTATAAATTTTATACATTAAATAAATTAAATTATTTATGACATCATGATGATGCAACGATTACCTCATTAATGAACGATTTAAATAAAATGAAAATATAATGTAAAATCTAAGACTTAAACTTGTCAAAGACCTATTGGATGAGTATATTTATAACCCTTAACAACTTATCCTCGAAATATATCAATGTGGGACCATTTAAATCTGAAACTCAATTTAAAATAAAGTAACATTTCTTGGCTTTCCAGGAGTGCCCCTCCTCCCTCTTATAAAAGGCCCCCACCTCTACCTCCTTACCCACACTTATAAATCCATTGGTTTGGCCAAGCTATGATCATTTTATATCTCCACATACATATCTTCATCCCAGAATCCTTACCTTAGGCAGAAATCTCTTCAAGAAACCCTTTTGGTTCTAACCAAGAGGAGTTACCCGATTTAAAGGTAAAGTCTTCTCTAATGTTCTTTTGTTTTATTTTGTTTATCCAACCCCCTAAACTCTTTTTATTCATTTATTTTGTAACAAAACATGTATATTTAATATACTAGGATGTTGTTGTAATAATTATTCGAGATACACTTACATACACCTACATCTAAGGGTTAAAGAGCATACTGTTTCCGTGGATGGTAAATTTCTGCCTCACGAAACGATGATTGTTCAATATTCTTCTTAACACCTTCAAAGGTGGCCATTAAGATGTCACTATATTTATATATGATATATATTATGTTTATGTTTTCCTTAAGCTTCTGTATTTTTCATTTATGGCATACCTTTATGGTTTCCATTATGGGTAAACGCGATATCTTCATTTGAGGAAGTGCGGACTACCGCCCCCTCAAAGTGATTTGATTTGTTAATTCCATATGTGGGACATATAAAGGATTAAGTTAATGATATTATATAAAATATTATACTATAATTATAATATTCCTTTATAACATTATGATTCCATTCCATAAAATATGAAATAGAAATGAAAGTAGCGTTCATGCGTACGTACGACTTACCGTCTCCATGAACGGTGCATTTCATTTCTTACCTCTAAATGTTATGTAATATTATAAATGCATGTATATACTGGATATATATTATATATATGATATCTACATCATGAATATAATTCTGGATATAATGGATATTTTACCACATGAACAACTTGTAATTATAAAGAGTTTATTTTTGAATCAAGTACCAATGATCGAAAAAACAACCATTATTAACTTAAATAATTACGTATTGTTCATAACATCATAATAAGTGATATAAAAGGAATAATGAAATTGAAAAAGGTTCTTAAGCAAGTATAAATTAACTCAAGTTTATTATTCATGAGATTAAAGAATGATCGGGTCAAGTCGGATACGTGGTAAGGGACTTCGTCTCAATCTCCTTTCATTGAGGCATATTTTGTTTTATACACAACTTTCTTTTATATGGTGTATAAACCCATTTGACTTTTACATTTATTCAAAAGGAATATTTTTTATATGAATAGTTTTACTAAATGGAAAAATGGAATGTTTTTGTCTTACGTATGCAGCGACAACGAATTCTCCGCCGCCGTGACCATTATTTGAGTTTCGGCTTCCTCTACAAGCCATAATTTTTTTTAAATGAAAAATAAATACCATGTTTTAATTTTCTATTATTTTGGTATTGAAAATGGTTTTCATAATGTTTTTATTATATCAATGTGCTGTATTGATATATTGTGATTGAAATATGGAAATTTTATGTTTCCTTTATGCATGTTTTATGTGAAATGATTATGTTATGGTTCTTGGGCATTGTTATAAAGATGGGTGGTTCCATGATAAACTAAGGGTGGGTGAGCTTGATATAGCTCTCCAATGCATTGGGTAATGTGAAGGAGTTAAATGATAAGGTTTCTCGAAAGAGATTTAGGGAATATACTGTGATGGGTATTCCAAACATAACCATGAGGGTTACTCCCTATGTAAGAATGTTGTGAATGCCTCAAGTTACCTTTATGTCTTATGATTTCTATGAGTTATTCATGATTTGATGAGGTATGTTAAAGTTCTTTTGTTTTATGAGTAAAGTATGATTTCATTGATTCTTATGTATACATGTACTAAAGTTTTCATTCCATATTTTTATATACCTCAATGAGCTTTTTATGCTCATCCCATGTTTTTGAAATGTTTTTCACAGGTCAAGGGAAAGGTACATGAGGTGATGATAGTGTCAAGGAAGTGTCAATAAAGAATAAATGTTTTATTTTAAATATGTTTCCGTTGATGGAAAAATGAGTACTATCTTTTATGTGACCAATTTGTTTAAATGTGGAATGTAATGCATGATTTATAATCTAATTCTCTAAAAATATAAACCTTAAAAGATCCACAACGTGTATTATTGAAATAACTCAAGATTAAGTAATGTTTAAGGGTGGGGCCTTATATTTGGTATCAAAGGTCGGTTTAGATAACTTTAGGAGTTATAATTCTATTAAATGATTATCCAAAACTATTTTTATATGGTCAAATTGAATGTATATAGCATTTGAGGATTACCATGTTGCTTCATCTAAGACATATTTGTTCAGAATGGTTTTCCGCAGAGGAAACAAGGAAGAAATGCTAGGAAGGCATATAGAAGGAAATGACATTCTGAATCAGCATCCTGAGATGGTCGGAATTAGAACTGAACAGTTTGTTTAAGTAATGGCACAATTGACTCAAGTGATAAATGGTGGTGGTATCCATGAACGAGATCAGCTAGATCAACTGAAGAGGAACATGTCAGTGGTGGAAAATTTCATGAGGCAACATCCCCCATCATTTAGAGGATCATCTGACCCTGTGATAGCTGAAGGGTTAATTAAAACACTAGAAAAGATATTCGATGTCATGGGGTGTTCAGACAATCAAAAGTTTAGTCTTTCAATTTACCGTTTGGAGGGTGAAGAAGATCAGTGGTGGTCGATGGTTAAAAATATCAGGGACGCTGATGAAATTGATGCTCTTGACTGGGATGAATTAAAAAGTATGTTTCTTGAGAAGTATTTTCCTAAGGCTGTTTGACTTAGGATGGAAAAACAATTATTGGAATTAAGGCAAGAGGACGAATCAGTGGCTGCTTATGAAGAAAGGTTCACTCGATTGGCAAGGTATGCTCTAAATTTTATCCGAGACCTTGATAGTAAAATCAATCGTTTTTACTTAGGATTAAAGACAAAATATCAAAGGGCTTTAGCTTCTTGCGAGTTCAAGAGTTGTGAAAATCTTGTTCGATGTGTTGAGAAGGTGGAAATGGAGTTTTCTGATGATCAAGTGTTCTATAACAACCAACAGAAGAAGAGACCGAGGTGGCAGGAGAAAGGAAAGATTTTTTCAAAAAGGTCTGATGGTAAGAAAACTAAGTTTCCAGTTTGTGATAAATGTGGTAAAAAGTATGCTGGGGAATATCTTTTGAATTATGGAAAGTGCTACTAATGTGGTATGATGGGACATAAGTCTCATGATTTCACTGATAAAGATCAGGGTGATGGTGAGACCAAATTTGATTTAAAATTAGTGAAATGTTTCAAGTGTAATGAGATGGGTCATTATGAAAACGATTGTTAGACAAAGAGCTCAAATGATGGGAAGCAGTCATACTACAAGCAGAAATGTGTGGTAAAATCCTTTGAAACTACTTCAGTAGATTTGGTCCATCAAATGAAGTGGTATCAGGTACTTTGTTTGTTTTCTTAGATTATACTAAAGTATTTTTTGATTCGGGGTCTACACATTCTTTCATCTCTAAATAATTTTCTAGTAAATTGGGAATAACATCTCAAGAAAAGACTTCTGATCTTATGGTAAAAACACATAGGGGAAATGTTGAGGCAAAAAAAAATTATAAAAATCTTCCTATCCTTATCCGAGGAAAGAACCTACTTGCAAACCTTCTTGTTTTACCTCTAGTAGAGTTTGATGTTATCCTGGGTATGAATTGGCTCCATATTTACCATGCTAAGATTGACTGTAGAGCTAAAGAAGTTTCTTTTCAAAAATACTGACAGTTTGTGTACAAGAATGAACCCCTACTATTTATAACATATCAAGAGGCTGAAAAACTTGTAAAATATAGAAATGAATGTTACCTTGCACATATTGTTGAAAACAAAGGAACTGTTCAGATTAATGATGTGCCAGTGGTAAATGAGTATCCTGATGTTTTTTCTGATGAGTTGCTTGGAATAATACTAGATCGAGAAGTTGAATATACTGTTGACTTATTTCCTGATGCAAAACCAATTTCAAAACCCCCTTATCGAATGGCTCAATCTGAACTTTCAGATTTGAAAGAGCAATTGAAAAATTTATTAGAGAAAGGTTTCATTCGACCTAGAACATCACCATGGGGTTCTCCTGTCTTATTTGTTAAAAAGAAATATGGTTCTATGAGATTTTGCATTGATTATAGAGCCTTGAATAACATCACTGTAAAGAACAAATATCCTTTTCCTCATATCCATGATATTTTTTATCAGCTCTAGGGAGCTTAGTATTTTTCAAAGATTAACCTGAGATCGGGGTACCATTAGTTGAAGGTAAAAGAAGAAGATATTCCGAAAACTGTGTTTCGTACAATATATGGCCATTATGAATTTGTAGTTATGCCTTTTGGGCCAACCAATGCACCTGCTGTATTCATGGACCATATGAATAGAATTTTCTATGAGTTCTTGGATAAGTTTGTGGTTGTTTTCATTGATGATATTTTGGTGTTTTCTAAAATGAAAGAGGAGCATGTAAGACATTTAAGTGTTATTTTCCAAACCTTAAAATAAAAGAAATTTTATGGGAAATTCAGAAAGTGTGAGTTTTGGTTGTAAAAAATTTCTTTCCTTGGTCACATTGTTTCTAAAGATGGGATAACTGTTGATCCTGCAAAAACAAAGGTTCTGGAAGAATGGACAAGACCCAAAAATGTAACCGAGATTCGTAGTTTTATTGGTTTGTCAGGCTATTACCGAAGGTTTGCTAAAAAAATTTCACGGTTATCTAGTCCAATGACGAAGCTTACTCGGAAGGGTGTTATGTTTATCTGGACAAAAGAATGTGGTGATTGTTTTCAGGAACTGAAAAGAATATTGTTGAATGCTCCAGTTTTGGCACTACCTTCAAGGAATGGGGAGTTTTTTATCTACAGTAATGATTCATTGAAAGGACTTGGTTACATCCTAATGCAGAATAATCAGGTAATTTCTTATGCTTCACATCAGTTGAAAACTCATGAGGTAAATTACCCTACACATGATTTGTAATTAGAAGCTGTTGTTTTCACTTTAAAAATATGGAGGCATCATTTGTATGGAGTAAAGTGTGAAATATATACCGATCAAAAAAATTTAAAGTATATATTCACATAAAAAGAATTGAACATGAGACAGAGGAGATGTCTATAATTAATCAAGGATTATGATTGTACAATTCATTACCATCCTGGAAAAGCAAATAAAGTGGATGATGCTTTGAGTCAAAAAAGTAATGCTTCATTAACAATGTTTCGTTTGGAATGTGATACTTTGGTTAAGGATTTGATGAAATTTGGCATAGAAGTTGTTGGTGAAGGATGTCCTTCTGTTTTTTTCAGATATCAGTGAAATATTCTCTATCAGATAGAATTAAGCAAGCACAGAAGCAAGACAGTGAGTTGCAGAAAAAGGTAGAGCTGGTTCAGAAAGGTAAGTTTTCTGAATTCAACATTGATAATGATTGTGTTTTGAGATTTGGGAAGAGATTGTGTGTGCCTTGTGATTCACAGTTGAGGAGAGAGTTGTTATGTGACGCTCATAGTTCTCCGTTTTCAGTTCATCCAGGAAGTACTAAGATGTATAGTGATCTTCGAGAGTATTACTGGTGGGACGTAATGAAAAGAGATATTTCTGATTTTTTTGTGAAGTGTTTGACATTTCAACAGGTTAAATCAGAGAAGCAGTTATTGAAAGGGATGCTTCAGCCTTTACTAGTACTAGAGTGGAAATAGGAGAATATATCCATGGACTTCGTTGTGGGATTGCTGAAAACAACTCGAGGTAATAATGCAATCTGGGTTATTGTTGATCGCTTGACTAAATCTGCTCATGTCCTTGCTATACGAGATAATTTTTCTCTAGATCAACTTTCTCGTTTATATCCTAAAGAGATAGTCAGGTTACATGGCGTTCCCCTTTCCATTGTATCTGATCGTGATCCCAGGTTTACTTCTATCTTTTGGAAAGGCCTTCAGAAGTCATTGGGTACTAAATTAAATTTTAGTACAACATTTCATCCTCAATCAGATGGGCAGTCAGAATGAACGATTCTGAATTTGGAGGATATGCTACGTGCTTGTTATATGGATTATCAGGGAAGTTGGGACCAACATCTTTCTTTGGTTGAGTTTTCTTATAATGACAGTTTTCATTCCAGTATACAGATGGCACCATTTGAGGCATTATATGGGAAGCGGTGTCGAACTCCAGATTTTTGGGATGAATTGGGTGAAAGGAAGTTGATGGGACCAAAATTGGTAGAAGAGTTGGCCGAAAAAGTTCAGCTGATACAGACACACATGAGAACATCTCAGAGCAGACAGAAGAGTTATGCGGACAATATGAGGAAGAATCTCTCTTTTGAGGTAGGTGATCATGTTTT
This sequence comes from Viscum album, assembly GCA_963277665.1. NCBI lineage: Eukaryota > Viridiplantae > Streptophyta > Magnoliopsida > Santalales > Viscaceae > Viscum > Viscum album. The sequence continues at coordinate 389,858,495 of OY728153.1, read as the reverse complement.
TCTCAAAGTTTCACCATGGAAAAGTGTGATGTGATTTGGTAAGAGAGGAAAGCTGAGTCCAAGGTTCATTGGACCATATGAAATTCTATAGAGAGTTGGATCAGTTGAATACCGAGTGGATTTACCTCCGAGTTTATCTCATGTACACAATGTTTTTCATGTTTCAATGTTAAGGAAGTACATGCAAGATCCATATCATGTTTTGAGTCCAGAGGTAGTTCAGTTGGAAGAGAATCTATCTTATGAGGAACAACCGGTCCAGATTCTTGACCACAGGGAGTAGGTGTTATGGAATAATGTGATTCATCATCTAAAGGTTTTGTGGAAGAACCACATGATTGAAGAGGCAACATGGGAATATGAAAAAGCAATGAGGGATAAATACCCCCACTTATTCGATAAGTAAATAAATTGCAGGGACGCAATTTTCTTAAGGGGGGAAGGATGTAACATCCCAAGTAAGTAATGAATAATATATTTTCTTATCTATGTCTATTTATGAATTAGATAGTGTTTTAGAGGTTTAAAATGGGAATAAATCCAATCCTAAGCATAGAATTTTCTAATATTTTTAAAAGATTGTTTTACCGCCTTTTGATGGCGATCCATTTTTAAATCTATATTTTGAAAATTTTATAAGCTCTATTTGTAAAAATAAACTTATTCATTATAATTGGGACATTGAAATTTACTTTGGATAAATTTTTGGTATTTTTCTGACAATGTTCATTTTTTAATGAATAGTGAAAAATACGGCATTTTACTTCAAAACTGCTTTTTCATCTAATTTAATTATATGGATATATTATCTTTTTAATTGGTTTTAAAGTTTAATTAGAATATATTTTTACCATTTAATCCGATGGTGGTCATTAGAATTAATTTCACTTTGGAATTGGGCATAAACAAGTACCAAACTTTTCATAGATATTGTTTCAAAAAAACCCACTATTTGTTTTGACAACAGGAATTATTTTTAAATTAATTATTGAAATTTATATGTTTGTAATTTGGTAAAATAGATTCCATATTTTGAATCAGAAGGTCCAAATTATGTAATTAATAATATTTTGTTTTTGGACATTATGAATAGTAACGTTGGTAATTATCTTTAATTATCGTGATTAATTAGTAATCGGGTAGTTAACGATAATAAAATAATATCATAATAATAACAAATGAACTCAACATGTGTCCTAATTCTACTGGTTGTGTAATGGCCAACCATGGTATGCCTTGTGCCAAACATAGGGACCCAATGGAATCACTTTTGGGTGAAAGTGACACTTTATCATTTTATTCTTAAAGAAAGGAGAATATCACTAAAGAATGTATCACCCGAGTAAAACATTTTTAGTTTTGTCTATGTAAATGATATCTTAAAATATAAATAGTCATTGTAAATAAAAAAATATTTCCTACATCATAGTATTTTTTTATAATTTTTAGACATTAAATAAATTAAATTATTTATGACATCATGATGATGCAGTGATTACCTCATTAATGAACGATTTAAATAAAATGAAAATATAATGTAAAATATAAGACGTAAACCTGTAAAATACCTATTGGATGAGTATATTTATAACCCTTATCTCCTTATACTATAAATATATCAATGTGGGACCTTTTAAATCCGAAAATCATTTTAAAATAAAGTAACTTTTCTTGGTGTTCCAGGAGTGCCCCTCCTCCCTCTTATAAAAGGCCCCTAACTCTACCTCCTTACCCACACTTCTCAAGCCATTGGATCAGACAAGCTCTGATCATTTTATCTCTATAAATCCCTCTTTCCATCCTAGAAGCCTTACCTTAGGCATAAATCTCTTCATGAAACCATTTTGGTTCAAACCAAGAGGAGTTACCCGATTTAAAGGTAAAGTCTTCTTTAATGTTCTTTTGTTTTATTTTGCTTCTCCAACCCCATAAACTCTTTTTATTCCTTTATTTTGTAACAACAATAGTATATTAAATATACTAGGATGTTTTTTTAAGAATTATTTGATTTACACTTACACACACCTACATCTAATGGTTAATGAGCATATTGTTTCCGTGGATGGCGAATTTCTGCCTCACGAAACGATGATTGTTCAATATTCTTCTAAAACCATAAAAGTTGGCCATTAAGATGTCACTATATTTATATATGATATATATTATGTTTATGTTTTCCCTAAGCTTCTATATTTTTCATTTATGGCATACCTTTATGGTTTCCATTATGGGTAAACACGATATCTTCATTTTAGGAAGTGCGGACTACCGCCCCCTCAAAGTGATTTGATTCTTTAGCGCCATATGTGGGATGTATAAAGGATGGAGTTAATGATATTATATATGATATTATAATGGAATTATAATATACCTTTATAAAATTATGATTCCATTCCATAAAATACGAAATAGAAATGAAAGTAGCGTTCATGCGTACGTACGACTTACTGTCTCCATGAACAGTGCATTTCATTTCTTACCTCTAAATGTTATGTAATATTATAAATACATGTATATAATGAATATATATGATATATATGATATCTATATCATGAATATAATTTTTTATATAATGGATATCTTACCACATGAACAACTTGTAATTATAAAGAGTTTATTTTTGACTCAAGTACCAATGATCGACAAAACGACCGTTATTAACTTAAATAATTACATAGTGTTTATAACATGGTAATAAGTGATATAAAAGGAATAATGAACTTGAAAAAGTTTCTTAATCAAGTATAAATTAACTCAAGTTTATTATTCAGGAGATTAAATAATGATCAAGTAAAGTCAGATATGAGGTAAGGGACTTCGTCTCAATCTCCTTTCATTAAGGCATATTTTGTTTTATACACAACTTTCTTTTATACAGTGTATAAACCCCTTTGACTTTTACATTTATTCCAAAGGAATATTCTTTATAAGAAGCGTTTTACTAAATGAAAAAAGGGAATGTTTTTGTTGTATGTATGCGGTGACAACGACTTCTCTGCCGCCGTGAACATTATTTTAGTTTCGGCTTCCTCTACAAGCCATAATTATTTTTAAATGAAAAATAAATTCCATGTTTTACTCTTCTATTATTTTGGTATTGAAAATGGTTTTCATAATGTTTTTATTATATCAATTTTTTGTATTGATATCTTGCGATTGAAATGTGGAAATGTTATGTTTCCTTTATGTATGTTTTATGTGAAATGATTATGTTATGGTTCTTGGGCATTGTTATGAAGATGGGTGGTTCTGTGATAAAATATGGGCAGGTGAGCCCGATATAGCTCTCCATTGAATTGGGTAACATGATGGAGTTAAACGATAAGGTTTCTACAAAGAGATTTAGGGAATATACTGTGATGGGTATTCCAAACGTAACCATGAGAGTTACTCCCTACGTAAGAATGTTATGAATGACTCAAGTTACATTTTTGTCTTATGATTCCTATGAGTTATTCATTATTTTATGAGGCATGTTAAAGTTCTTATGTTTTATGAGAAAATTATGATTTCATTGATTCTTATGTATACATAGACTAATGTTTTCATTCCATATTTTCATATACCTTACTGATCTTTTTATGCTTATCCCAAGTTTTTGAAATGTTTTTCACTGGTCAAGGGAAAGGTACATGAGGTGGTGATAGTGTCAAGGAAGTGTCAAGAATGAATCCATGTTTTATTTTAAATATGTTTCCGTTGATGGGAAAAATGAGTACTATCTTTTATGTAACCACTTTGTTTTAATGTGGAATGTAATGCATGATTTATGATCTAATTCTCTAAAACTCTAAAACTGAAAAGATTCTCAACGTGTATTCTTGAAATAACTCAAGATTAAGTAATGTTTAAGGCTGGTGCATTATAATTAAGATAAATATTGAGTGTTAATGTTGAGGTTTAGATATTAATTTATTATATTGGATGATTTGTTCTAAAAATTCTAGTTTTGGTAAATGTTTAGAGATATACAAAATGAATTTTCTCTCTTTTATAGATCCAATGATCCATTAAAAGTTAATTTTAGAGCTTCCGAAATAAAAAAAATTCATTTTTTCATATTCAATTCTTAGATTAAGACATGAAGTGGAAATTGATCAAATTACAACAAAAATATGAAATTATGATTATGAAATAGAAATATATCAGGTAAGTATATTTCCTAATATTCTTAGACAATAAAAGAATTCATCAACTTTAGTAAAATGATATTAAAACAAAAAATTTATCTTATTACTATCACATTCAATGAATCAATTGTCTATTTAAATCAACAATGATCTATGGATTTGAGGTCATTAAATTTAAATTGATCATTTCATTTTTTGATCAATGGTCTATATAACTCCTTGTAATTATTTACTATTTTGTTGCACATCCATATATTCTCTTCTAAATAATATTATACTACATGGAATCTTAGTTATGTGTTATTTTAGATGACCTTAATATTCCCTTTCTAATTTTTCTAGAGTAGGTTTTATCAACCCTCATTATGATGTGGTATATAAAGAAAGGTATTTTAAAATATCAAACCCTTTATCTTTAAGTACAAGTTAAAATTATGGGGATGTAAATTATTTAAGGTGGAGAGAATGTAATTCCCCATGAATTTAAAAGAGAAACATCATATTTGATAGTGTATATGAAATGAAACCCAAATATTAGAAGAGAATAGAACACATTGAGACTTTATGATATATTTATTTTTAAATAAATTCTACCTCTTTGATATCTTATGATGCACACAATGTTTGGTTTAAAGAAAACATGATACTCTATTAAAATATTATTATTTAAAAATGACCATTATAAACCAACTATTAAGTTAGAGGGTATGCATATGACTAAATAAATTATAAAAATTATATTTTTTTACACATGTATAAAATAAATTTAATGGTTATATATTTATTATAAATATAATAAGTATAATTAGAAATAAAAATAAATGTTTTTTGAAAAACTTTATTTTTCTAAAAGGCAGTTTATTTGCGATTTGCACACGTAATTTAAAATTAATTTCAAATAATATAAGAAAATTTATTTGAAAAATAAAATTCATTTTTTAAGTATAATATTAAAAAATATATTTTTTTGTTTTTTTTAATTTTTTTGAAAATATTAATATTTTTATGAATAGTTAAAAGTGCGGTTTTTTTAAATCTTTCCTTTTGTTTAAATTAATTACATGTTTATATTATATTTTAAATTATTTTGAAATTAAAATTAGTTCAATTATATTAAAACTTATCTAATTTAGTTTATTTTAATTAATTTTATATTCAATTATTATATAAAAACTTTTTAATATTTGAAAAGTTTTCCATTGCAAAAACCGTTTTTCTGATCACCTAGATGTTTAATTTTAAATTGAATTTGAAAACTTTCATAACAAGAATTTTTAAAAATAGATTAAATACTGATAATTAGAATATTTTATATTATCTAATAATTTCTACTTAATTTTTTACCATTAAAAATAGTACAACAAAAAATTAATTTCCATAATTAATGAAAAAATGGGTTTACCGCAGGGTTAAATTAAAAAGATAAGGGTTAAAATAACCTTAAAATTAGTCAAAATTTTTTTATGGAAATTTATATACCTTATAACCTATATGGGTTTGTAATGAAATTTTTTTAGTCTTTTAGAATGAAAAAAATGTGGGTGTAATTGAATTATTCTAAAAATCTCAAGTGTATCCTCTCCCCCACTTATAAAAGGCCACTCACTCTCCCCTCCTCTTAACACTACCAAAGACATTTATTTCAGCCAATAGCTAGACAAATATATTAATTAATTACAAAACCACATCTTATAAATATTTTTAGTTCATAAATATAATCTATGAAGGATTTCGTTTTAACCTAAAGAGGTTTACCAAAGAATATGTAAAGTTTTTAACAATGTGTTTTAATTTTACTTATTCTTCTAACTCCTTATAATATTATTAAAATATGATAATATGATAAAACATTTATATTGAATATAATTTATTACTATATAAATATTAATTAATATTTATTTTTCTTTCATTCCATATATCAAAAAAATGGCAACAACATTCGTACTTACGTACAACCTACCGACTCTATAAAATGTGTACTGAATTTTCTATCTTTAACTTTTATGGTTTACTATAAATAAGTATATAATTAATATATATGATATTTATATCATGTTTAAATTCTTTATATCATGGAACTATGATCAAAATAAAATTAAAAAAAATATCAAATCAAAATATATATGAATAATAATGTTGTTATTACCCGAAGCAGTGATTTTAATAAAGAATTGTTAATAAACGGGCGATAAAAGACCTCAAGTAAATAATATATGTAATGAAATATATTTTTATGGTTATATAATATATTTATAGTAAATATATATTTATTATACAAGTGTTTTTAACATATATGAAAGAAATCATACCTAAGGTAAGGGACTTTGTCTCAAGGTCTCTTCACTGAGGCAGATTGTAATGTTATACACCTAATTTATTTATATGGTTTATATAAATGAATTTTAAATTTAACATCATGAATACTTACATATTAATTTTATTTTAATATTTAATTTAAATTATTTTATCCTTTTTGATTTTACTTGAAAATTACCAAGTGGTAAAGAATTTCATAACTTAATTTATTTTCATTAGGTTATATTACTTCATCATTGTATTTAATGTTATATGATTATGTGTGTAATGAATATTTATTATCTTAAATTGTATTTAAAATTTTTTATATGTATTTTAATTTGATGCAAATTATCTTTTCATTGATTTATTCTCATTTCAATGTTATGATCATTTTAAGGGTTTCTCATCTCACTTTTACTTCCACGAGACATGTTCCATATTCCACACTTATCCCTTTTTGTGGTGTATATACTACCCCTTTGATATGTTATATCATGAATCTATTTATATTAATTGCATTTAAAGTCTCATTTGATGTTATTTCTATCACGGGGCTTATGATTCAAACTTTACCAAAGTGGAAAGGGTTTATTTCACAATCTCATCATTATTCAGCATTGTTTATGTTTAATTCTATCTAGGTGGAATTGTTTTATATTTATATCTTAAAATATATATATTTTATCCTCTTATAAATATTAATAAATTTTTTCATGTAATAGTATAATGTTTTCCTCCCTTTGGTACTTAAAATGATTTCTAAACTGTTTTTAATAAAATCCAACTTTACTTCTCTATTTGGTCGAAAATCCCTTTTCATCGAATCCATTATTCCTAAAAATATGGTTAAAACGTTTTTAAAATTCTAAAAATGATTTATTAAATAAAATTTACCCATGTTTGACTTTTTAAAAAAACAATTTAATGGAATCTTTATGTTTTTTTGAAACAAGGCCCTTTTCGATTTTACAAAAAATATGAAATGAATCATTTTTTAACTTATAATATTTTTTTGGAATTTACAAAAACCATGACCAATAGATGATTTTAATATTATTTTATAAAAATATAATTTTATTGTCATTGAAAATTATTAGAAAAATGTTTTGTGAACTTCTAATTTTCAAAGGTGATTTTTAAATTGAGAATGATTTTCCCCTCACAAATTATTTTAATGGATTTTTTATGGTATTTCTATTCATTAATGAGGAAAACTACATTTTAACTTATGATACATTAGAAATATGTTTTAATAAAACCATTTTTATTATTTATTTGAATGGTTTATGATCACTTTACTAGGATGTACTATTTTGACACCGTTCTCCATATTACTATGAATATTTTATGGGTATGTTTATCGATTAGGAAAAATATTAACATTTCATATGATAGTTATTTTAAAATAAGAATGTTTATGTTAATTATGTTTCACACATTTCATATGTGGAATTCATTGGAATTCATATGTGGCGTGTGGGCCCACTATTGCCCCTTGATTCATCAACATGTATCGTGAGACAAACTAGCTTGAGTTTTTAGCTGACTTACCCATTTATATAAGATATATCTACTCAAGTCATTAATAGTATGGTTATGATGTGTGATAGTATTAATTACATCATTATGATACTAGTTATTGATGTTCCATGTAATTATTCTATTTTTTAGAATATCCATGGTTAAGTTTCAAGATCATGTGATTATTTATTTGGAATTATTTGAAGATATTTTATTCATTCTATATTATGCTCATGTAATTGATATAATGAAAGATGTTTCTTTTGTTTTTTTCCATATTTACTATGCTTATTTATTTACTATAACTTATATTGTATGCATACCATAGCTATAAATATTAGATTACCCATTTATTATGTTTCTTTCTCTAGGATACCAAGATGAGTATTATGATTGATATGAAGGGATTTTCTAGAAGAAATAATGACACAATCAAAGAAAATACCATGTTTTATTTTAATTTTTCATTTTTAATGTGATATTTTAAGTATGTATATATTTTACCCAGATTAATAAAATATTCTATCCTTCAATATTTTATTACTTGTATCTTATGAAAATTTAATAATGTAACAATTAACTTTTGACTACTAGGATTTTAGATCTTACATGAATTCTTATTGGATAGAGATTGTGATCCGAGTTTTCATGAGATATTAATATCTAGAGACATGAATAGGTTCTATTATTGGGTTACACAAGAGTGTATAATGGTTAATTGTTAATGGGATCTTGGAGAAAGGAGCACTGGTGACACGTTGTGTCATTTGGATTGTGGAATAGGCATTATAAGATTGTATGATTTAAATGATTGAGTGAAGAATAAAACCATGAGAAGGGTGAGAACTGATTTGGGTATGATGATATGTTTGTGGGAAAGAAGTATTGAGTAATTTTAATGGGTTTTACATGTCCCTATAGTTATAGGTGACATAAAAAATGGATATATTTATGGTGGTATTCATTGACGAAATCTTTTCATACTCTTAGTCTAGAGAAAATTATGCCCAGTATCTTGACATTGTCTTGAATACATTGAGAGTGCATCAGCTGAAATCCTAGATATCTAAAATTTTCTATATGTTTGATGATGAGACTATTTTGATGTGGTTCCTGTGGAGTGGTGTAAGTGAAGACGTATAGTGGGAAGTGTACCATCATCCATTTCTGAATAAGGTCCTTATGATGGACTAGATTTCAGAAGATATCATGGGTACCATTTTTAGAACCTGGGAATGGGTGATAGTTGAATATTTTGTTTAGCCACTCTAGTGAGATTGATATTTCCATGTACAGTTATTTTGTTAGCAGTGGTTGGAGTGCGGTATATTTTTATTAGAGTTGATTTAATGTAGTGGAGAGAATGACACTCCTACGGTAGGGAGTGATTTGTTTGTTGAAGATGTTCAACCCTCATACTGGAAGGGTCATGAGTGTCTAGAACTGAATATGGATTAGTTTTTGGGGAATTTTAATTCTATTTATTAATCAATGAAGTGTGTGTATGAATTTTGTAGGGAATTATAATAGAAAATTAGTTTTGTTGGATGATCAAGTCTAGTATGGATTCAAGATCAAAATTCTTATGAAAATTATTATGAGGTTCTTGTGTCTAAGTTTCTTAGGTGGTGTGGTACGGAAAAATATGTTTTTGATTTTATAGAGGATATGACTATAGAGTCTCGCTGAGATTCAGTTATAGAATCTAATTGGTTTTTTAGGTGGTCATGGAATTATACATGGAGTGAAGGAATCATTATCAGGTGAGGTGGCAGTGTGCCAAAGTTTAGAGATGGGTGTTTTTATGGTAAGTAAGATGAGGATTGTCTGACTTGGTTAGTACTTGGAATAGATGGTGAGATTCAGACCACATATAGTGTGTCACTCCAGAAGTGATGGATTCATTTTTTAATGTAAACCCGTATTTTTTTTAGAAAATCCAAATTTCTATTTCTTCATGCTTGAATGGTAAGTATGTGTCTACTCAAGTTGATTTTTGATGATGAGAACATGTGTTGATGTTGAGTGGAATTCACGTGGGTGTTGTATCCAATAAGTTGGAAGCCCCGCTAAGTGCATTTTGGGATCACAAGTTCAAGGTTCATTTAAGATTTTATGATGGGTAAAGTGTCATGTGTCGAAAGTTAGTGGTTATTAGATGAAGCTTATGGTGAGGGAGAACCATAGATCTGGTGAGTGATTAGGTGTTTATATAATTGAATATTTAATTGGATGGGATTGAGTAAGTTTCATATTGTTTTTTTAGTTTTGATAACATCTTTTTTCATGGTCTGGTTGAGTGTCTTGAGTCAGAGGTTGTTCCAGGGTTGTGTTTTGTGAATTCAGAAACTAAACATGGCCAATGTAGATAACTAGTGATGGCATAGGTTGGGTGGTGAAAATGAATGACCACCAAGACATCTATGTGATGAGAAGTATTATGGTGGAGAGTTTGTAAGATCCCATGTCCATACAAGTTTTAATTTGCTAAAGAAACTTTGATTTTCATTTATTAGATGAGAATTTTTTTTAATCAAGACATGTAATGGGATCCTGAGAGTTGAAATACCTCAAATATATTTTTTAGATTAGAAATTATACTTTTAAAGAAGGATAGGGTGTTCAGATGAACCTCATGAACTTTGGGTTAATTTTTGGGAGTTTTGGTGTTTTCTAGATAGGGTGCACGGTTTGATGTGTCCGGTTTAGGAAAAACCATGTAACTCCCTAATGATCGCGGTGTTTTTAGTTCTTTTTTAATTGATCATGGTTATGTCACATGGTTAAATCATGGTTTAGGGTAAAAAATAGTGCTAAAGGAGAAACCATATAAAGTAGTGTATTTTCAAATACATGGATCACGTGATGCGCATGGTTTCAAACAAACCATTTACCTTAATAAATAGGAGGTGAATTTTTGATAGCATAGTTATCACATAGTTTTTCTAATAGTTTTTCATAACCATGCAAGGAATTTTTTAAGGCCCTATGATTGGAACATGGTTGGAACATGATTTGGAAAATCCTGAGACCAAATTTTAGGGATTCCAAAAATTTCATTAAATAGTGGAGATCATCAAATTAAACCTTTGGGGTTGTTATCAACTCACCCCTATTCCTATCCCATTAGATGTTAATGGACTAGGGGTACAACTAACCCCTTAATTCTTTTATATTCTTTGATTTGGGGTTGTTTTCATTACAATATTTGGGAATTTTTGAGGTTATAAAAACCCTCCGACAACCTATTCCCTCTTCTTTCTTCTTCCCCTATAATTTATAACTTCCCTAGTTTAGGTCATGTTTATGATTCCACCATAGCATGGAAGAATCATCCACTTATTATGGTGATTTTTTTTGGATTTCATGGAAGAGATCCTGAGATGACTTCTTCACTTCGTTGTGTGTCATATTGTTAAGTTATTCAATGAAGGCAGATTTTCTTATATTTTTGATAATAAATTAAATTTAATTATTTATTTTAATAATATATACTCTTAGGTATTTTCCAAGGAATTGTTTTGGGAGTCCATTGTGGACCACCCGTGATTGATGTGTAGGGTTTTGATATACGATGAGTGCCTGGTGAATGTTAGAACATTATGCTGAGTTGGGGTTTAATGAATTAATTAATTATAATTGTGATATTTAATTAAGTATTCTTTGTTGGCCTGATTTTAGAGATTGGTAGATTGTGATGAGATTTTATTCATGTCAAGAAGTTTGGAAGAGACTTGGATGAGCTTTGGAAAGGATTTTAGACTTTGGAAAGGTTATGGGAAGCCTCATTAAATGATTTAGGTGGTCTAAGAGCATTACTAATATTCCTGTTAATTAATTACATATGTATATGGTATGTTCCTTAAATACCATGTGTGGTATATTTTATCCCTTAGTTTAAGTAAATAGTTTGGGGTGTTAAATTGATGCCTTTGACCTTCCACGGACCCCATTGGACCTGATAGTTATTATGAGATCAGACCCATGACCACCAATGGAGTGTTCCAATATTTGAAAATGGATTTTTTTAATGTGTTGAGTTCTTAGAAATTATTATGAGGCTCTTGAAATGGTTTTAACCATTTTGGTTCAGTTTTTACTTGGTTTTGGGTTTTAAAGGGTGAAAACTATGTTTTGAATCATATTTTTTTTCACAGTGATGGGTTTCCCTCTAAGTGATTTTAAAAAGTTGTTTTGGATTGATTTTAAAATTTTATTTAAAATGTGTGTGTGTTTTCCCATTTTCTGAAAATGTTGTGGTGTCTCCTTTAAAAGGTTTTGATAGAAAGGAAGGCTTTGCCTTTTATGGATGTTAAAGAGCAAGACCCATGTTTTAAGGGTGGATTTGAAATTCTTTAAATGGATGGGTGAGATTCAATCATTTTCCATGAATATTTGAATAATATTTTTATGTATTGAAAATATTTCATCCACCTGGTCCATGTTTGGTATTAAAGTCCCTTTAGGACCTTGGTAAATTGTTAAGGTTGTAATTTTTTTGAGTTATTTTCTTGGTGTTTTGGAAGGTCAAGATCCTTAACCTTAGTATTTGATAATTTGTGGGATGGTTTAGGTGTCAAAATAATTCTCCATGAATTACTGTTATGATGTTTGGTTTTATATTTATGACATGGAATTACACATTTGAGGATTATAAAGTTAGACATGATGCTATATAGGTTTGGTGCCAAATTTCTGAAATGAAACTCTATATATGAGGTTTAGATAGTTGTACATGACACTCCATGGGTATGGTTCCAGATGTTTGACATGGAATTCTAATTTTGAGGTTTAGAGAGTTGGACATGACACCATATAAAAATGGTTCTGGATGTCTGACATAGTGTTCCCCATATGTGGTTTAGAGTGTTGGACTCAATACTCCCTGAATATGGTTTGGGATATTTGACAAGGTGGTCTACATTTCATTCTAAGAGAGCTATATATTTTCATTATTCCTTGTGAGTTAGATGATGTATGAAAAGACACATTTAATTTTAATGTTTGTTTCACCTCATTTTTTTGACATAGACAACCGTGTTTGGTCGAAATAGGTTTTGTTTTCCTAGGTTTCACCATAAACTCGAGGTCCAATAGACTACTAGACAAGTAATTTATCCTCTAGATATGTATATCTCTTTTAGTATTATTTATTTATTACACTATTTATCCTAAAAAATTATTTATATGATGGGTATTTTCTTTATACAACATTGGTGGTGAACTACTAAGTTTTAATCAAACCCTACTTGGGTTGCCACTACACATGGGTACCCAAGATTCTCTTAGATTTTTTTTAAGGAATAGGTTTGTAAAATGGCCCGTATTAAGTTTTTCATAGTGGGGAGGGAAGTATGAGATGATATTGTGACATTTTATGATGTTTGGGCTAGTTTTTTTGAATGGTATGGTGTATTAATTTCTAGTTGTTTGTTTTAAAAACAGGATCATCGCTATGGGCGAATAGTGTTGTATGTGTGATATGGATGTTCAAAACATTACCTCATTTTATTTTATTATTCCATATTCAATTGGTTTATTCTTCCTACATTCTATGATGTGTATAATTCTTGTATATTCATGTTATTACCATTTCACACTCTTATATAGGGATATAATCTCCTCATAGTATCACATTAGACCCTTGATGTTAGTCAAAAACCTCTAGTGTATAAGGAGGTGTGCTTGAGATCATGTGGTGAACCATATCAGATAATTAGTTCAATGTAATATAGGTTGGGAAACTACAATTTGAGTATAATGTTTATTCTGTTAAATCCAATCTCTCTTATATGATATCATTTTTTTGAAATGGACTAATGGGTTTCTTATCTTTTTTTTTGTATATGTACATTATAATACTTATTGTACTAATCCCATGTTTTCAATTTTTTTAACAGGGCTAAAGTATGAGTAGAAAATTTAATAAATTTACAGTTCTAAATATAGAAGTTACCTTTAACTAATTAAGTGTCTATTCATAAAGAAATTATTTTTTGTGGAAAATAGATACTTTATGGAAATGTACACTTTGTGAGAGTTTGTCCTAATTCTCTAAAACTCTAAATCTAAGAGGTCCTTGGGTATAGAAGGGATCCATTATTTCTATATGAAATTTATAATTTTTGGATGAATAAAATTGGGTCACATTTATTGGTATTAAATCTATAAATAAAAATATTATTCTTTTCACATTAGATACAAGAGTGCGGGTTCAGGGCCATTACATTTGGTATTAGAGTAGGTTATAAATAAATTTGGATATTAAGATATTTTCAAGACAATATATTGTAATATTTTTGGATACCATCATGGGTTTATAAGTCTAATGTTGATCACAAATGTAAATTCATAGACACCCTTTTTTGATTTTATATGATGGGAGTTTAAGATGATTAAGAGTATTTTGGGAGACATTTATGTTAATACAACCATTAGGTTTTGTATAAGTTTTATTGAATATTTTATTTGAGTAATAATGATTTTGTATTTTATGGACATATGTTTAAAGGTATTGATAACCTCTGAGGTTAATATGACCATTAAAGTTGAGTTAATTATGGTTAATTGGGATAAAAGCGTTATTACATGTTGTGAACATATTATTTATCATACAGATAACCATGATATTGAGAAGTGATTTGGTGACTATGTGATTAATGTTATTTTTTAAGAAGTTAACTATTTTGAGGACATTATAATATTAGGTTAAATATAAATACTTTTGGATAATATGGGTTTTTATTTGAAGAATGAATGTAAAATTATATTTTTGAAGTTTATATGATTTTATGTTGGATTTATCATGTTTTATGTTATTCATAGAAACAATTTGAATTTTTTTGGGACTATATGATTAGGCCATATAAATTTTTTGGTATAAGAATTTATGAGTGACTAATTTTGTTTGGAGATAAATATTAAATATATCTTAGATTAATGTGCGGTCAATTCATTCAAATTTTTGGGGTTTAAACTTGGTTGAGAATATTTTGAAAATTTTTATGGTCAGATATTTATGAAATTTGTAATACTTTAATTTGGGTTTTTTTGGATTTTAATAATTAGTTATTACTTATTCATTTTGGATATTATCTTTTCTTATGATAAATATTTTGTCTTTGGATGATGTCTAAATAAAGGAGGAAAAACATGTTATACTTTTTTTGATCTTACGATCTGTTAGAAGTTGATTTTAGTGCTTTATATACAAAAAATTCAGCTTGAATATTAATTTCAATGAATAAGATTTATGATGGAAGTGGAAATTTATTGAAGCCTAACCGAATGGTGAAATTTTTATTATGAAATGGAAATAAATCAAGTACATATATTTTCTCGCGTTCTTTATCCTGATAGTAAAAGAATCCCTTAACTCTAGGAAAAGGATATTGAAATAAAAATGTGATCCTTTTATGATAATTTATGAGAAATTGATGGTATCTTCTATTATAAAAAATTATAAAATTATCTATTAAATATCTATTCTTTGAAAGTCAATGTTCTCACTTCCCTCTAATGTTCTCTTTTTTTTGGAAACCCAATTATGTGTTATTCAAGGTGAACTTCCTATTTTTCTTTTATACTTTTCAAAAGAATGTTTTATTATACTTTTTTATGATGTGGGTTTTAACCAAAATAAATTTTAAACATTTAAATGGATTATCCTTTCATTATCATATGTTTTATCTTCCACTCCTTTGAATTTATTTTAAATAATATTTAAACCCATTGCATCAGACATGGGATAAAATTAAAAGGGAGCGACCTATGTAAGGGGGTAGAATGTAACACCTCAATATTTAAATTTTTATTTATATTTTACATAAATATTTTGTTTTATATATTTTTATACATGAAACATAAAACTAAAATTCATCATGACACTTTTATAGAAATAAAGTATTACAATGAAAGATAAATACTAATAAATAATGAGGTTGCAATATAAAAAACATGAAGAAAATTTCATATATAGTAAATTAAAGTATATATAAAAATAAAAATAACATAAAATATTTATCCTCATGGTTATCCATTAAGATTGTGACCCCAACTACAACTATAGAAATAAGGTAAAGAATGAAGAGTATAATAAACATGATGTGAGAGAAGTAAATGCATAAATTTTATTGAATCATGTAATGATATATATATGAATGTAATATGAATATTATATATATGTATATTATATATATTAATTATATATATATAGTATATATATATATTCATTAGTTATATCTAAATTCATTTATTTTGAAATTGAGAAAAAAGATTTTGTAGGTAAATTTTTTTTTCAATAAAATTGTTTTTATTTGTTTAATGTATTTTTTTCATAATGTCTTAAATTTATCACTATTAATAAATTATTATACCAAAATAATTAGATTATATATTCAATTTAATTAATTAACAATCATTTAATTATGATTATTAGGAAATGAATGGTAATAAGGTCATTTTATGCTTCAAAGGTTCATTTTATTTAAAAATGGGTTTTAATAGAATTTTGTATGTGGGTATTATAATTAATTTAAAAAAATATAAAAATTTTATCTTATAATATGGATATAATTTTTTAAATCACCACATCAAAATTACCTTAAGGTTATAATTTGGTATTTTCCCGAAAAGATTAATTTTTCCGTGAATGGTGAAAAAATAACGATTTTATAGAAAGCCATCATTTTCATTCAAGTATTTAAAAACAAAATTTTATTTTTAATTTATTTTAAAATATAATTAGTTCATTTTAATTAAATATAATCCAATATATCTCTTTTTAATCAACATTATTCTAAACTTTTGTATAAAAACATTTTTATACAGAAAAAAACATTTTTCTTGAGAACCGTTTTTCAACACATTTTGTGGGTTTGTTTTTAAATTAATTTATACCACTTATAGAAATTTAATTTTATAAAATATAATACTTATTTTAAATTATAATTTATAAATTTTTAATGAGTCCATTCTCATTTTTATTCATTATTAATAGTAACTTAGGTAAAAAATATGTCACACCAGTAAAACGGTAAATCAAGTCAAACTGTGTTAAGACTAAGTGATAAGGCTGCCAAATTTCATATGAATTTTTATTTTATGATTTTTTTTATAAAATTATCACCTTATTATTGAAATTTAATGGTTTATAGGATACATTTACAAGAAAATAATTTAATTTTATTTAAATCCATTAGAAAATTAAAAGTTTGTCCTCTATCCCACTTATAAAAGGAAACCCCTTATCCTCTTTCCTCCACACTTCAATAACCTCTTATATTAGAAAATAGCTAGAAAAATACCCTTATAACATCTCTACAAACTTTCTAGAAGCCCTTTTTTGATCATAATACACACTTTATAAGGTCAAATGTGTAAAACTAAGGAGGTTGTCTGAAGAAGAGGTAAAACACTTAACTAAGGGTTTTTTTTATTTTTTTCTTCTTTTATCTCATTAATAACTCTATTAAAAATTATGATATAATAAAATAGATATATAACATATAATGAGATGTTATTATGTTGATGAAATAACCATTATCCATCTCTTATTTCATGAAATGGGAAATAAAACCAGTATTCTTGTGTACGAAGGACTATCACCTCAAGAACCGATGTAAATTTTTTTCCATCACCGCCTATCACAACTAGATATAATGATATATTTAATGTATATATATTTTATTAATGACATAATTATTATTATTTAATAATAATATATCATCTATTTTATTACCTTTACATCCATTGAAAAATTATAATGATCTTTGTGCGTATGTGTGGATTACGATCTCCGCGAAGCAATGTGATCTATTTATCATCACCTAATCACATAAACAGTATATATAAGGGTATTGGAATAAATAATATAAAATTTATGATATCACTATAATTCTAAAAATATAAAATGACACTTACATTTTTTCCTTATGTTCATTAAAACATGTAAATGTTACTCATGAATACGCATAAACTACCTTCTCCATGTTTTAACATAATACATCTATCACAACCACCTCACATAGTTGGTTATAAAATTATAATTAATTTATAAAAATGATAATTATCTCATTAATATCATTCTGAATATTGTGGATCAATTAAATCATTTACCATTATCAACAAACCAATGTCGTTTTGAAATTATAAAATAAACGTCCCCAAAACACAAGATGTGGACATAACCGACCATATAATTAAATATGTCCTTGAAATAAATGAAATTAATGTTTTAGAGATAATGGATTAATATTTAAAAAAAATTCTTTAAAAAGTAAATAATATAATTTAATTAAAAAAATTAATAACATACATGGATATTTAAGAGATGAGGTACACGATTTCTAGTCCAAATTCCCTTTCTTTGAGTCTGTAATGTCCCAGATCCGAGTGCCACCCAAAGGTTCCCCATATCCAGTTGGTCACATGGCCTCAAGTATATCTCCCCAAACACTAGAGGCTTATGACTTGTAGCGAGGTCCTTAGGTGTGATATTAGGGAAACTATTCCCACATTGGCAGAGTAACACAACAGAAACAAACTGTAAACAATAGTGGAAGCAGTTATACTATACAACAGAAGTAAACAGAGGAAGAATGATAGTATAAATAACTGAAGCATATATAAATAATTTATGCATGTCACATGTAACTAGGAAAGGATACAAATAAGTCACAATACTAGAAATACAATATTGAAACTAAAGTACATAAAATAGTAAACACTAACAGCATCACAAACCACTTCTTGGTCCCATGCTCTCCAAATCCAACAACAATCAAGTACCTGATGAATAAGGGATATTTCCCTTATCTATACTTACGACCATATAATCTATTTGGACCCAAAACCATGACCCATACAAGGTGTGATATTAATCCTAGTAGGCAACCACCAAAAGATCTGTGCCTAACTATCAGGGAATATATATATATATATATCAAGAAATATAAAGAATGAAGCAATAAAAAATGAAGTACTCAAAAGTAAACAATCCAAAAGATTCCAATTACATTCATTTACATTTATTAATTATTCAAACCATTGAAAAATAAAATCCATGGATCTAGCCTAAGCTCTGTATCCCCTGTTTAATAGAAAAAAATATGTCTAAGAAGACCATCTAACAATCAAGTAAGACTGAGTTGAAGCTTGTGATTTGGCTTTTATGACTCACCACAATCAACATTCAAAATAATACATTGACCCTCTGGGTGACTCACACTGTCTAACCTCTCGGATCAAGTGTTCCAACAAAACCAAAGACTCTATGAGGAGTCACTCACCATCAATTCCCCCTATGGTATTTTAATAAATAACTACAGACTCTCTAAGGAAGCACTCAACATCCATTACCCTTGTGGTCTCATAATGGTATTCTATAGACACTCTAATGGAGAACTCACCATCAATACCCCCTATGGTCTCATAACATAAATATAACATACACTTTGGGGAAGCCCTCAAAGTCAATTCCCCATATGGTTTAACTACACCAGGTTCTCACAGCCCTGTGTAATACAATCCAACAAAAACAATATCCAGCAGCCCAAGTAATCTCCACAACTATAAGGCTAAGATTCTAAAATGCAAAACACATGAATTTAAAAAGAAACAATTAAGCAATAATTCCAACCTAACAAGAAAGGCAAGGAAACAAGGTCTGCGTCATTAGTAACCTGGACCAAACTGTCATAAACATTCAAACAAGGAAACACACCCACAGGGTTCCCCCTAAACATTAAATTAGCATAATATATCAACCAAAAACCCTTAATCTATAAATAAATCTAAGGAATATGATAACATGGTCAAATTCCATGACACGAAATACCCAAATCATGGGTAATCGACACTTAGGCATATATATCTTATAAAACTACTCAAAAAGGAAACTAACCACCAAACATGATGTTGTACGATTGATATAGTTAAACCTCAACCTTTTAATTGTCCTAGAACATCACATATCTACAAAAAAGGTCAAAAATTTTCAACCACATATAACTCAAGAGAGAGGAGAAATCAGTAATAGAGGGAACCAGTGGGAATCCAACACACTCGGTGGTGCCTCAATCAGAGCTCAGATGGAGGAATGAGAGGCACTTGAATATAATCAGCTGTACTTCGCTCTCCTGTATGATACATAAGGATAAGAAAATAGTTATGAAGATAAGACAAGTCCTATTAATCAAATAAAAATAAAAGTACATGGCATGTTCATTTTATGAGCACGTCAGGTACATGCCTCAACCGGCCCCCGCTTTATGTGGTCCACATGGTCATTTACTTAGACATTACACTGCCAGTACACACCTACACACAGAAACCTGGTATACAGCATGTACCCATGAGTACACAATGTGTACTTAGAAAATTTCCAAATTCTTCTTTTTTCCTAAAAAACACCCGAAGACAAGATCCATACCTAAAAATTAAGATCCAAGTTCATAAAAACTTCCCCCCTTGAATAAATTCATCCCTAAATTTCCCTTACAAGGGTGATTAAGAAGAAACTTCAAACAAATATGGCCACTATGATCGCACGTCGACCACACTCTCCCTAGTCACATCCTGTACTCACCCATGTTTCCACAACACCCATTCCTGAGGAATAGACTGACCACATAGAACCTTTTTACTACGATCCAAAATCCATATAGGGTTCTCTTAGAAGGATTCATCCACCTACAACTCAACTTACTCAGGTTGAAAAAAGTGATACGGGTATGAAAAGTAACGTTGTAGCTGAGAAACATGAAAGATGTTGTGCATAGCCCGATACCTTTGAGGTAACTGAAACTGATAGGAAACTGGCTCGACTCTTTCCAAAATCTCAAACGGCATGACATATCTCAGTGGAAGCTTTCTCTATCTCCTAATCCTCCCATGTCCCAAACTTGGTGTGACACACACGAAATCTTAATCTCTGACCACAAAATCCAAAGGTTGTCTCCATCGATCATCATGAGATTTCTAGCGAGGCTGTACAATAGCCACCCTATTCCGAATCTTCTGGACAAGATGATGTACCAACATAGCTACCACTCCTGTCTCCATCCAACATATGGGTGATGAGCATGTCCTACCATACAAAGTCTTATAAGGTGACATATAAATTGTATCCTAAATCTATTATTGTAAGAATATTCCACTAGGGGTATATGTCTCTCCCAAGAACCCCCAAAATCTAGGATGCATGATTTAAGCATTTCCTCCAACACCTGAATCGTGTAATCGAACTAGACATTTTTCTAGGGATGGTAAGTTGTACTCAGAATTACCTATGTTCCCAAAGCCCTCTGTAGTCCCTTACAAACATGAGAAGTAAAATGGGCATCCCTATCTGAAATGATAGAGTGCAAAACCCCATAAAAACGTATAATCTCTTAGATGTACAACCTTCCAAGATCATCAACACTGACAGTTTCTTTGATCAGCATGAAATGCGAAACCTTAATGAGTATTTCAATAACAACCCATAATGCATCATTCCCTCGAGGTGACCTCGGTAACCCCATCATGAAATCCATCAAGACATCATTCCACTTCTACTTGGGAATGAGTAACTACTGTAACAGTACTACCGGTCATTGATGCTCTGCCTTCACCTACTGACAGGTAGAACACCTCATCACAAAACTAGTAACATCTATTTTTATACCTATCCACCAATACTAACGATGTAGATATCGATACATCTTTTTGACCCCATGATGAACCGACCAAACTGAGAAATGAAAATCTCGCATCAACTTTTCATGTATGTATGCTGACACCCATACATTCCCATGAAAACACATGATCCCATTCTCACCTACGGTCCACCAAGGAGTAGAGTCCTCGCCTGACACACTCTCCCATAGGACTAATCCTTCAGAATCTGATAGCTGCCTCATTTTCACTTGATCCATAAGAGTAGAGGTATCAAATACATAAGAAAGAAAAATTTTCCCCTGTCTATTATACACCTTTAAATTCATCTTAGAGAATAGATCCATAAGATTCCACTCACTGCTGGCCTCTAGAAATGCTTGTATCTGAGTCCTCAGGCTCAATGCATTAGCCACTTCATTGCCTTTCCCAGGCATTTAGTGAATCTCAAAGTCAAAATACTGAAGGTAATCAACCCACATTCGTTGTCTCAAATTAAAATCATGCTGAATAAAGAAATAATTGAGGCTTTTGTGGTCAGTGAAAAACAAAAAATGCTCCCCAAAAGATAATGTCTCCAAAAGTGAAAAGCATGCACAACTTCAGTTAACTCAAGATCATGCATCAGGCAATTTCTCTCATGTGGCCTCAACTGTAGAGACCTGTATTCAATGACTCCTTCCCCCTGCATAAGCACTGCTCCCAGCACGATTCTTGATGCATCATAGTATACGGTGTAACTCTTTCCTAGTTATGAAAACTTTATTATCATTGCTGAAGTAAACCCCCCTTCATCTCCTGAAACACTGAATCACAGGATTCTATCCACAAGTACTTCTCACTATTCTTAGTTAGGCCTGTTAGTGGTACTTTTAATCATGAAAATTCATGTATTAAGCATCTATTGTAACCATCCAGCCCTAGAAAAATCATCACCTCAAAGACGTTCTTCAGATGCTCCTAGGAAAATATGGATTTCACTTTATATGAGTCTATTGATAATCTTATCTCTGAGATGACATGAACTAAGAAGTGAATCTGGTCCATCCATAAGTTTCATTTTGAGAGCTTATCATATAACTGATGCTCTCTAAGTGTACTCAAAATGATCTCAAGATGGGTGGAATGGTCTTGTCGAGTGTGAGAGTACACCAAAATATCATCCCCGAAGACTACCAAAAAAGAATCCATGTAAGGATGGAGCACTCGGTTCATTAGTTACATGAAGACTATCAGTGTATTTGTGAGACCGAACAACTTAACCAAATACTTTTATAGACTATACCTGATCTAGAAGGCTGTAAGATATATATCTGATGGTATAATGTGAAACTTTTGATAACTGGTTCTCAAGTAAATATTAGAGAACAGTATAGATCCTTGAAACAGATTATAGAGATCATCAATCTTTGGAAAGGGATATTAGTTCTTAACCATCAACTTGTTCAGCTTCAGATAATTCACAAAAATTCTGAGGGTACCATCCGCATTCTTCACAAACAGGATAGGAAAACCCCAAGGAGAAGTACTGGGTCAGATGAAACCATTTTTCTATAACTCCTCTAACTACCTCTTGAGCTCTTGTAACTCTGGTTTATCCATCCTATAAGAAGTAATGGAAATCGATGCCACTCCTAGAACAAGCTCAATAAAGAAATTTACACCTATATCTAGAGTTAAACTTGAAAAGTCATCTGGAAAGACATCTCTGAAATGATCCCCCACTAGGGGAAAGTCTATATGTGATGTCACCTAGTCATCCAGATATAAACTGTAAATTTGGGATATAATTCATCCTAACCCACGATGATTGGGTCTAGATCTGCTCACCTGGACATTTCATTCTCCCTTGTGTTGAAAATATCTTCCCTATGGTGATGTGAAACTCACCCTGCAATGATATCAGCTAACAAAGGTCTAGGAAGAGGATAACCAGTCCATTCTGAGAATGACATCAAAGCTCATCATATCTAAGACATAGGGGTCCCACAATAAGTGATACCCACTAATTTCAAGAGGGAAATCCTTGCACTAACATACACTATCCATCCTAATTTCCCAAGGGAGTTTCTACCAACAAAACATCTTTAGAAATAAAGATACAGGGCCCAAGGTTCTCTATAATAGCAACATATATAAAACTATAGGAAGACCCTATATTAAAAAGTGCAGAAACTATAACTAAGGCAACTAGAATCTTTCCTCTAACTGTAGAGGTTTTGGGATCCTGCTTCTACTGGGTATGCTTCACCGTAAAGGTCTGACCTGTACCATAGCCTTGTGACCCTACTTGACTTCCAGAGCTGATTCACCCTGATATCTCTAGAATCCCACCGACGGTCTATTACGACCATGACCTCATCCTCAGTTTTAATGGCCAGATTAAATCCAGTTTTCGAACTGATGAGAAACTTGTGGTCCTTCTCTTAAATGTGGAGTTATAGAATAACCCCTATCACTAGCTACAGGTGAAAAAATCGACAAAAACACTAAATATTTCCCATATTTACACAATCCTGATACTCAACTAGGTATCTCGGGCACCAAGGTATTGTATTCTAACTATTCTCACACTAGTAGCATACCACCTAGCTACCTGAAGAAGTATTCTATCTACTCAGATCTCCACACGTAGACTCCCTGTGGTGCTTCCTACCATCAGTTGGAGGATTACCAACTCTAGATGTAGAACAACCATGCCTCACAGCTCCAAAATCCCGCATATTATGCTTGGTGATCAATTTATAGTTGACTATAGAAGATATAGAAGTCAACCTGAATATGTTCAACTGTGATTAGATGTCATGTTTGAGACCATCCTCAAACTTCCTGGCCAAAAATAACTCATCACCCCCAGAATGGGTGTGAAGTGATATAGCTCTGTGAAGCGAGAATAATAATACATGACTAAAAGAGTACCATGTTTCATACCAATGAACTTCTAGGCTCAGTCATCCTTCAATGTGTCCAGGTAGAAATAATCATAGAAGATCCAATAGAACTCATTCTAATCCATAACTCATTGGCATCCCACCTGTGATATCACATCACACCATCTCTTGGAGGAATATCGAATAATGTAGGTTGCGAGCTTCACCCTACTCCCAAGAGGTGTATTGAGATGCTTGAATATAGGCAACATGGATTCTAACCATGAATCTACAAAATGAGGTCCTCCATCCCCTCAGAATGTGGGAGGTTGCTACTACTGAAAAACCTGCGTCAACTCTGCCAATATGGGGTAGGATGCGGTGCTTCTTGGTAGGTCTGCATAAACATCATGAATCCTTCTCGAATCTGTGCATTAGCACCTGTGTCTGATTTTAAAACTGGTGATATGACATGCATGATGAGAGGATATGATGGTATTCCATAATCTATCCTTTCCAGTATCTAATCATATCCCTGCACTAGGCATACAACCA
The DNA here is from genome assembly GCA_963277665.1 of Viscum album. Lineage (NCBI taxonomy): Eukaryota > Viridiplantae > Streptophyta > Magnoliopsida > Santalales > Viscaceae > Viscum > Viscum album. The sequence continues at coordinate 389,833,465 of OY728153.1, read as the reverse complement.
GAGGATGTCTCAGTGGCATAACTCTGCAAGGTTAAGCGCACACTTCAATTTAAGATTATCAAGGACTAAAAAATATAAGTAAAAGAAAGGAACATGAGGAGAAAATATTCAAGTTTTTCAAAATAGGGTTACATGACATGTATACCCTTCACATGATGTGTTCCCTTAGGTTTCAACATGATTGTGTACCTCTGCCAAACTTGGTCATGTAACACTCCATACACACAACATGTTCCTATCAAGACATGGTGTGTACTTGAATATTTACACCAGCCTGAGTTCTTCTACATGAATAAACTACATCATTCTCCCCTGGGTAACACTACACAACATGTTCACCCTAGACACAGTGCGTACCACTTATGTTCTAACCACATGTGTCATTAGTCACACAATCGGAGACATGTTCGACTCTACACAACGTGTAATAATTGAACACAACATGTACAACCTAAGTTTCATCCACCTGTGTTGTTAGTTACACAGGTGGATACATGGACTATTCGGCATAACGTGTAATCCCAGTATACGGTGTGTTCTACCCAAGTTCCACACCCCCGTGTCTCTTATCACACAGTCAGTCACATGGTTAACGACTACACGACATGTACATATAGTACACAACATGTACTTAAGAAAATTTGTTTCTTCCATAATATAAGAACACACAATGTGTTTTCATAACACCTAACACCGTGTTTTTTAGGTTTCCAAATAGTAGGTCACTAAAACTCCTCTGGAACCATTAAAAACATAAAAGTTTGTCCAAGGAATGATAAATTATGACCTGGGAGAGACCATACTCCCCAAATCAAATTTTGGCATCCTTATTCACATCATAACTAGAAAAAATTAAATTGAAGTTCAAACATGATTCACCAAATTTTGATCCAAGAGGGCCATAACACCACAAGGACCAAATTTTGGAATCCATCCCAACTAAACTTTACATATCCTGATACCCTATCAAAATAACAGGTATTATATCAAGGCATATATCACAACAACATTCATATCTAGCAGGATATCCATTGCAACAACATGAAATTAGTAATACACCATAATGGAATGATAATAATGCATGATATGTGATCTCTATCAAGTGATTATATGATGAATGAGATGGCATAATATCATCTCATCATCTTGAAACAGAAATAAAACCTCAATTATATTAACAATAACAACACAAAACAAGTGAATCACCCAACGGTAAAATCAAATCAATTGTAACAATTAAAAAAACAAAAAAAATTTAGTATTTGAGGTAACTTGGCTTTTCCGTATACACAGGTTAGCTACTCCTGGGAACAATTTATTACCAACCACCTATTACTTTCTATCCCTATCTATATGTTATAAATAGAAAGAAAAATCGTAAAATAAACCACCCTTGATACCACTTTGTGACATCCCAGATTCGGGTGCCACCCAAAGGTTCCCCGTACCTGGTTGGTCACATGGCCTCAAGTGGATTTCCCCAAACGGTAGAGGCTACCGACTAGTAGCGAGGGCCTTAGGTGTGATAGTGGGGAAACTATTACCTCATTTTCAGAGTAACATAGTGGAAAAAATAGATAATAGTAGGAGAAGCAGTAATACCATACAACAAATGTAAACAGAGGAAGACCAATAGTATAAACAACTGAAACATATATAAATAAATGATACATATCACATGTAACTAAAAAAGTATCCAAACAAGTCAAAATGCTGGAAATACAATACTGAAACCAAAGTATAGAAAATAGTAAACTCCAATAGCATTGCAAGCCTCAGCCTAGTCCCATGCTCTCCATCTCCAACAACAATCAAGTACCTGATCAAGAAGGGATTTTTCCCTCATCTATACCTATGACCATATAATCTGTTTGGGCCCAAAATCATGACGCAAACAGGGTCTGAGATTAATTCTAGTAGTTAACCAGCCAAAGATATATGCCTAATTATCTGTGAATATATATATATATAGTAGGCAATATGCAGTATGAATCAATAAACAGGGAAGTAATCAAAAGTAAACAATCCTACAGTTTCCAATTACATTCATTTACATTTATTAATTATTCAAACCATTGAATAATGAAATCCAAAGATCTATCCTAATATATGTATCCCCTATGTAATAGAAAAAAGATGTATCAGAAGATCATATAACAATCATGTAAGACCCAGTAAAAGCTTGTGCTTTGGTTTGGAAGACTCATCACAATCAATAGTTAAAATACCACATTGACCCTTGGGGTTGCTCACATAGTCTAAACCCTATGATAAATTGTTCCAAAAAAACCTAGAATCTCTGAGGAAACACTCACCATCAATTACCCATGTGGTATTTTAATGAATAACTATAGAATTTATGAGGAAGCAGTCAATGTCCATTCGCAATGTGGTCTCGTAACGGTATATTATAGATACTTTGAGGGAGAACTCATTGTCACCCCATATATTCTCACAATGTAAATGTAACAGACACTATGGAGAATACCTCAATGTTAATTACCCCTATGGTCTAACTACACTAGGTTCTCACAACCCTGTGTAATACAATCATGCAAAAATGATATCCAGCAGCCCAAGTAATATCAATTAGTACAAGGCTAAGAAGGTACAATGCATAACACCTGCATTTAACAAGAAACAATTAAGCAATAATTCCAACCTAAAAATCAAGGAAATAAAACAAGGTCTTTCATATAGGCAACCTTGACCAAAAAGTTATAAATATTAAAACAAGGAAACACAGCCACAGGGTGTCCCCTAAATAAGAATTTTATCAAAATATATCAACAAAAACACTTAATCTAAAAATAAATCTAAGGAAGATGATAACAAGGTTAAATTCCTTAACATGAAAGACCCAAATCATGGGTAATCATCACTAGGGAATATATAACTCAATGAGAAACTCTGAAAGGAAACAAACCACCTTCCTCGACATTGTATAATCAAAATAGTTGAACCTCATCCTTTGAATTTAAAAGAACACTGTAGATCTACAAATAGGTAAAAAACATTCAACCATGGATAAATATAGAGAGAGGATAAATTAAGAATAGAGGCTCCAAAGAAAGAGAGAACTCACTAGTGGGAATCCAATGCACTAGGTGGTTCCTCAATTGGAGCTCAGTTGGAGGAACGAGAGGCGCTCAAATATAATCAGCCGTACATTTCTCTCTAGTACGAGACATTTAAAGAAGAAAGAATTTACAGAGATGAGGCATGACCCCAATTTGATTAGTCAAATAAAAATAAAAGTACATGACATGTTAATTTAATTTACATGATGTGTACATTCCTCAACCGGACCCCGCTTTATGCGGTCCACACAGCCATGTACTCAGCCGTTATACGACCAGTACATGGAAACACATGGAAACCTGGTACACGATATGTACTAAAGAGTACATGATGTGTACTTAGGAAATTTCTAAACTCTTTCTTTTTCCTCAAAAACACCCTAAATCAAGATCCATAACTAAAAATAATGATCCAGGTTCTTACAAAGACTTATGCTATTTACAAAACATGTTTTCCTTTTCTTGGTGTATAAATTGCCTAATGGATGTATTTTATCATTAATTTATGAAATTAAAGTGTTTAAAAATCCATTCTTGTTTCTATCCTTCAATGTTTTATTGTTTAAAAGTTATCACATTTCAAGGGACACTTTAACATAAAACCCAATTTTAAAAATTTTAATGATTTTTTATAAATGTCTTTCTTTAATATCCATATTATAAAAATTATTTCATGGATATATTTATATGGACATAAATAAATTATAAATGATATTTTATGTCTATTTTGAATTTCATTCAAAAGTTTTCAAAAGGAATATTTTTATATATTTTGTAAGGGATGTTTTTATTTTCATTAAAAAAGGAAAAAGTAATGTGCTATTTTAATGTATACTGTGTCCATGGTATTTCCCACCATAACAACCAATATTTTTTTATTACTTTTTAATATTCAATGTTTTCTTCTTGAAAAAACAATCTTTTTTTGGGTATTTTATTTTTGAAAATATGGTTTTAAAGAAAAGGATATATCAATTACCAAAAACGTTTTACTTATGAGTTTAAAAGGACATTTTTATGAGTTTGATGATGTAAATTCAATAATTCATGTCTTTACTGTATTTTATAATCCTTCAAAATTGTTTAGGATGATAGGTGAGCCTTATATGGCTCTCAAATTAATTAGGTAATTATTATATTCTCTAGAATATTATGTTCTAGTTGACCATGTAGGGCATTCCATTTGTAAGTTTTTTTATAAGGGTTTTATGAATATGATGTCCCAAGGTGACAATAGGAATTATATATGCTTGATAATGAGTTTTCATGGAAATAATTTTATTTTATAAGGTATGTTAACAATCCTTTATTTAAGGGAATAAATATTAACTTTAAGGGTAAAAATTCATGTTTTTAAGAAAATGTTTTCATGGGTTTTACTTTTTTACGAAACTCTCATGATTATGTTTTTTCTTTATGATTCCTTATGAAGGATTTTATTTGAAAAAATATGGGTAGTCAAACTGATTTCATGTGTAATTAAATTATTATTTTAGCTCAAAGTTTATTATGGTAAAGGAAAAATATATTATATGATATATTGTTTTTTAAATACATTAAAGGGTTTCTTCTCTATATTTTTATATATAACTTACTGATATTTTTATGTTCATCCTATGTTTTCAAATATTTTTCATAGGAATTAAGAAAGTCTGGAGAAGCTAAAAAATTCATAGTTTCTGATATGGAAGTTACCTTGAATAAAGAAACTGTGTCTTTATAGATAATTCATTTTATGGTGAATATGAATACTATGTGTAAATATCCACTTTAAAATACTTTTTTTCTAATTATCTAAAACTCTGGACCTAAAGTATTATTTTGTATATAAGTGATTCAATATTTTTTTTGTAATTTGTATGTTTTGGAATTCATAAAATTAGGTCAAATTTATTGGCATCAAATATAGAAATGTAAAGATTATTTTTTTAGTTGTGGACCCAGGTGTATAGGTCCAGGGATGTTACAGTTGGTATCAAATAAGGCTTTAGATAAATTTGGAGATTAGGACATTTTATTGTGATATTAAAAAAAGATTTATGAATACCATCATGGGTTAATAAGTTCAATATTTATCAAAAGTGTAAAGGTATAGATACCAAATTTTAGGTTTTATGTGATGGGAGTTTAAAATAGTTAAGAATTTTTGGGAGACATTTATGGTTATATGAACCTTTGGTTTAGTATGTGTTTTAGTTAAAAGGTTATTTGAGTAATAATTATTTTATTTTATTTTATGGACATATGTTTAAAGGTATAGATAACCTTTAAAGTTAATATGATCATTGAAGTTAAGGTAATTATGGTTAATTTGGATAAAAGGGTCATTTTATTATGGGAAAATATTATTTATCACATATATCACCATGGAATTGAAAAGTGATTTGGAAATTATGTGATTAATGATAATTTTTCTTTTTTTTTCTTTTTTGGGGAAATTGTATGATTAAGTTAAATGGAAATACATTTGGATAATATAGGTTTTTATTTTTACAATAAAGGTTGAATAATATTTTGGAAGTACCGATGATTTTATTTTTTCTTTATGGTGATTTAGCTTATCTATTGAAATTATTATTATATTATAGAGATTATATAATTTGGATATATACATTTTTTTCTATGACTTTATGAGTGGCTAATTTATTTTAGAGATAAAATTATAATTTATCTCAATAGAATATGTGATCTAGTTCTTATGATTTTTGGGTTTTGAACTTAACCAATAATATTGTGTATATTTTGAAGTTTATTTATTTATAAAATATTTAAATTTTAATTTTGGGTGTTATTGTTGGGTATTTTAAGATAATTTCATATTTCCTCATATTGGATATTATATTAGATTTTTCTAACCATTTTTTAAATAATTTCTTAAGACATGAGGAATATATTTGTATCCTTTCTTGGATCTTGAAATATATTAGAAGTTTATTTTGGTGCTTTAGGAATGAAAAATTGATCTTGATTATTCATTTATTAGAATATGATATGTGATAGAAGTCAATCTCGATCATAGCATAAACCTAGGATGATATTATTCTTGTGAAATGTAAATAATGATGTATGTATATTTTCTCGTGTTCTCTATTCTGATGGTAAAATAATACCTCAACTCTAGGAAAAATATCTTGAAATAATTTTTTTTCCTTTTATGATAATTTATAAGGAACTGGTGGTATCTTTTCTTATAAAAAATTGTAAATTTTTTCTTAAATATCGCTTCTTTCCACATCCCTGTTTTCACTTCATGCTAATGTTATCCTTATTTAGAAACACAATTATGTGTTATCCTAGGTGACCTTTGTATTATCATTTTCCAATTTTGAAAATAATTTTTTATTATCCTTTTTTATGAGGTGGGTTTTCAATAAATGTATTTTTAAATATTAATTTTCTGTACTTTTATGTTAATTTTTCTTCTCTTAAACTACTTGGAATTCATTTTGAAAATATTTTAAAACCATTCTATCAGGATATAGATGAAATTGCAAGGATACAATTTATTTAATATGGGTATAATGTGACACCCCAATATCTTAATATGTATTTATCCTTTACATTAATATTATATTTGATAGATTTTGATACATGAAACATAAAACTAAAATGATCCGTGATAATTTTAAAGAAATTAAATATTACAATTAATGATAAATACTAATACATTATGTGGTTTCAATATGAAAAAACATGAAGAAAAGTAAAAGTTGAATAAATGAATATATATATATATACACTAAAAACATGAAATATTTATCCTCACAGTTCACTATGAAGACTTCAACCCCAAATGAAACTATAAAAACAAGGAAAATAATTAAGAATACAATAGACATGATGAGAGAAAAGTAAATGATTAAATTTTATTAAATCATGTAAGTGTATATATAGTAATCTAATATGACTATTATATATATGGCTGTTGGTGTCACAAACTTACCCATCAGGACCCACCTGGTCTGCGGTATTTGTGTGTGACACCCAAATCCCACCTCCAATAGGCCATGGGATGGAGACAAGAACAAAGTAACCATAACACACATATAGTCGGCCTTATCCAATGGTTCCTAGATAGACACACACACACACACACATCCAACCACCAACAAAATAATGAAAGGTAAGATACAATTGATACCAAAATTCTCTCATGAAACTATAGACCATATCAGAGTACAACACAAGTTTTGTAAATCAGAAAGGTCCAAATACATTCCCACAAAACTATAAAATAGTCATACCTAATAAAAATGATGGGACTACTAATAAATGAGAGTTCTAGAATAAAGCACTCATTGTCTACATAAACTATACTCCACTAGATACTGGTCCACCTAGGAATCCATATTAAGTCCTTTAATATTCATAACACAATAAATGTGTGAAGATACCATGAATGGGTGAGTATAAAAATACCTATTAGGATACTCCAAAATCACAAAATAGAATGACTCATGAGATTAGTCAGCTCGTCATCATGAAGGAATATCAATCATAAAATGAGATAATAACAATAATAACCCACATAAACTCAAGATTCACACCAAGTCTTAAGGTAAGGTCACAACCATACTTCTAACCTAGTATTCTTCTCAAGGTTTCAAGGTATCACTCATACAAGAGAAGTTATTCCAAAAGTATTGCTATCCTTGATGGAGATCATCTAAGAGGTCAAGATCATAAAACCTCTCTATGAAAAATTAAATGTTGTAACTCACAAGATGTTAATAAAAATATAGGGGATCACACCTAGGTCCTATGATGGATTCTTGAACCTACCCAAAGTAAAACTTCTATGATGGGTATCACACTCCCTAAAAGTTGGTATGGTATTCTTAACCCAACTTTGGGAAGAAATTATACAGGATCACACACCGATCCAAAAGAATAGATTGTTGTCTCTATTTATGAAAAATCCTATAGAGGGGATGACATCCTATGATCAAAATATTATTCCTCACAGTAACCAAATAGGGATGGACCAAGGGGACTCATCATGTAGAAACTTTTCTACACAAAAGAGAACGAGGGCCTCAACCAGCACTTGGAAAAATACATAGTGTGTCTTCTCTAGACTGGGTCAACCCATGTACTTTGACCTATTCATATGAACATTGTACCATGGTCATATACTACGGTGGATCTCATCATCCTGAGTCAAAACATATGATAATCCTATTATAACTCCTCCGTCCACATGAAAGGATTCATCTTTTGGGTCAAAGTATTCATGAGTGATGATATCCTAGAGTTATTGGGTATGAATATCTAATAGTATCCTTCCAACCTAAACAATCTCCACACCTCAGACATGTTATTGGGTGGTAACCATGAAAACACATCTTCAACCTTTGTAGGGTTTACCAATACTCCCTCTTTTGAGATTACATGTACTAGGAAGTGGGCCTCTTGAATCCAGAACTAACACTTAGAGAGATTCCCATAAAGGTCGTTCTCCAAGAGTATGTCTAGGAACATCCTCAAGTGTCTCACATAATACTCTGACACTGAGTACACTTGGATGTCTTCAATAAATACTACACTGAAATGATCCAAGAATAGATGAAATATCTAGTTCATAAATCCAATTAACACTATTGGGGAATTTATCACACCAAAATTCATCACCAAGTTCTCATAGTGAATGTAGTGACAACATAATTTCTTCTTCGATATATCCTTATCTTGAACTCAGAGTTGGTGATAGCCTGACTTGAGGTCAATATATGATAACAACATCACCCCTTTCAGATGGTTGAAGAGGTCATTGATTCCTGATAGTGGATAATTATTCATGATAATCTCTAGGATTATTCAATGGTAATCCACACAAAAACTCAAGCTCCCATATACCTCCTTGGATAATAAAAATGAGGCTACCTAGGATGACACACTGGGTGTAAAAAACTACCTTCTAATGAAAATCTTCCAACTATACCATCATCTCTGGAAAGATCTATAAGAGATATCCTATATGAAGACATATATATCAGGGATATCTATTGGTGAAAGTCTATGAAGAAGTTGAACTTTTGGTGTGGAGGTAAGCTTCCAATGTCCACAAGAAATACGTCTTTATACTCAGCCACCACTTTAGGAAGTTGAAACCTTGTAGCATCTACTACTTCAAGGGTAATACTATATAATTGATGAGTAATTGGTAGTATCATCCTATGTAGGAGACCATCCAGATATTATTGGGTTTCCCTCTCACCAACGAAAGAAAACCTCATCTCACAAACCTGGACACACCACATCCTCTTCATAAAATAGTTAATATTCACATGAACTATATAAAGACAATTCATATCTAGAATGAATCCATAAGGCCTCATCATGGCCATAAAAATACCCCATGTGAATTTATCACCTCTAAGTGTTAGGTTACAATATCGAAAAATGTTTTTGATAGTTGAATCATCCCTTGTATGAGTCTCCAAACACAAGGGGTGTGCCAAAGGCTCAACCAAAATCTCTAGATCTCAAATAAGGGATGTGGAATGAAATGAATGTATCACACCTATATCTATATATAATTTAGCTAAATTATATATGATATATATCATGACTCGAAACATCCCTAGATCCTTTGGGTCAAAAGACTCCACTACATGAATCTTCTCTCATCCCTGACCACCACCTCTCTAAGCCTGATGTGGACCACCTGGGGGGGGGGGGGTGGTGAAAAATATATAAAAATTTCAAGAACCACCTCTTACTCCCCAAGATCTTATAGCATATAAAATTCCTTGTGAGTCTCCATAATATAGTCAATTCCTCTGCCTAGAAGGTCACTTGACTATCTCTCTATCTACTGCACAATAGGTTGTATAATCCCATGTGATTTATCCCCTCCCATCATAGAAGAAAAATCGCATCTCCGTCAACTACGTGGAACCATCCTAAGATCCATGAAATACCAATCCTATATCCTAAGAATATAAAAAAACTCCATTCTCTTCTGGATACTTGACTTTGATGTCTACTATCACTTACTGAAGTGTCAGATCTAGGGAATCCACTTATAGCACTAACTGTTGGGGTCTGCTTAGCCAAAAATATCTCCACTACCAAGGAACACTCTAGAACCCCATCATAAGTATGAATTAAAAGAGATATAAAACTCAACTAGATATCTTCATATAGTACATGCTCAAAGGTTTTTACTTGAAAGAACATATCATGAACCTTATTCATGGAGTATCATAAGAGGTTAGTGAACCTATTCAAACTCTGTAACTATTATAATACCTTACTGAAGCTGCAGAAGCTTTTTGATATGACCTATCTCAATATGACTGGGTAGAACTCCTCTATAAAGATACACTCAAACTATAACCAAGAGGGATTTGCTTCATCATATTTCTAAGTCAATAGACTCCTATATCACCCTATATATCTATGGATAAGGCTCACTTCTAGGATGACCATATAATCATAAGGGGTCTTAACAAGGACAAACACTCATGAAATTACCTCACACCAGTCCTCAGCTTGATGGGGGTATGGATCACCCTGAAACCTAAGGGTATTCTAACTTTGAAACTCATTAAGATTTCTCAACCCACACATATCATGTACTGATACTACTAGGATAATTGGATTCCCAATAGGAGGAGGAAAGATCAGGAATCCACCTAGAGGCACTACATCCTACAGAGCTCCCTAAACTAAAGACTCATCACTAATTATCATAATATTACTGTGAAATAAAAATTGGTTGTTATCATGGAGGAACAATTTAATAGTCAATATGTACCTTGTTCAATGAGTATATTTGTGGAACTGACTCAATAAGTACATATAAACCACAAACCATTCCTATATGATGCTTGAACCAATGTTTTATCCAGAACTAGTGACTATATGTACTGAGTCAACAAGTAGTTTATCAGTGTTTGAGTGAATGTATAGGTAATCTTCCACACTAAAACTTGGTTTTTTATCCTGAGGGGTGAACATGAGAAACCTTAACACTGTTTCCTTAGTTCGCAAACAAAACCTCACCGTTATAAAATCTCCAAAATCTAATCCTAAGATGACATCCTCTAATACCACTCTGTCACAACCCAGCCCACCGGGGCCCTCCTGGCCAGAACTAGCTAAGTGTGACACCAAAATACCACCGCTAATAGGTCTGAGGATAGAAAAAATTACTAAGTAGGAATATTACACACATGGGAGGACCTATCCTACGGTACTTGTACACACACACACATCAATATAAACCAACAGAATGCTCAAAAATAAAATAAAACTGATACCAAAATTTACACATACAATTAAATCCCACATTAGTGTATGAAATAATTACGGGAAATAATAAAGGTATATATATAATCCTAACAAAAATATAAAAGAGTCTAACCTGTTAGAAAGGAGGGGAATGCTTCCAAATGCAACTCTTGGAATGAACCATAGTCTATCTAGCTCAACTATGATCCTAATTATTCTGGTCCACCTAGGACTCCAATTTACATCTTTTAATCTTAATAATACATGAAATACTTGGGAATATCCCATAAAATGTGATTATACACATACCCAGTATGATACCCCAAAATCACAAAAAACAAATAATCAAGAGAGTATTTAGCTCATCCTTATGATGTTATGACAATCAAGATATGATACAACAAAAAAACCCATTAATAATCAAGACAGATACCAAGTATTAGGGTAAGGTAAAAACCATTATTCCAACCTAGGATTTCAATTCAGGCATCAAAGTAACACTCATTTGGGAGAACTCACCCCATGAGTCTAACTATCTTTGATGAGGCTCATTCGAGAAGTTGTGATCCTTGAGACTTTCTATAAATAAGTTTATGATGGAAATCAAAAAAATTTGATACATATATAGGTGATCACACCCAGGGCCTATGGGGGATTATTTAACCTACCCCAATTAAACTAGCTAGGACGGGGATCACACTTCCTGTAAGTCAGTATATGATTCTTGACCCAACCTAGGGAAAAATGATAAAGGACCACACACCAGGCCACACAGAGAGTTTCCTGACTTTATCCAAGACAAATCCCATGAGTGGATACCATCCAATTTTCAGGATATGATTCCTCACTTTACCCTCACGGGATATACTAAGGAGACACTACCTACAAAAATTATTCTACACTAATTAGAACAAGGACCACAACCTGCCCTAGAAAAAGTACACAGCTTGTATAGTGTATTCACATCGTGTCTTCCCTAGACTAATTTTTACTATGTACTATAGCCTATGATAATGTACTTTGGACCATGTATGTATACTTGGTACATGTATGTGTACTCTGTTTGATCTCAAGTTCTCTAGCCATATCTAGGTACTTTGTTATGCCCGTTTACATGACTGTGCCCATGTACTCTAGTCATGCCTGTGTACCTAGATTTGACTATTCTGGTGTAACCCCTATGGTATGTGCTGAGATTCTAACATCGATTAAATCATATTATATAGGATATACATGGAATGTAATATTTAGATATTCCAATATCCCTAGCTACATTAGAAAAAGGGAATATAGGACATGTGTTATTCTGAAGTATACATCGTGTGTGTCACTGTTTTCTATAAAATCACATAAGTTATAAAAATTTCCACCAGTTTTTATTTATTATTTGATACAACCATGAAAAACACCCAAAAAAGTATATCTATGGTTGACCAAACTCGAATCATCACTAGTGGCCAGATTCTAGCAACCTGACCACTCAAAAAACACCTCCTGTCGATCCACACTATTGCTTTACCAAACCATGAATAATGAACACCCGATGAAGATGATTAATATTGAATCATCATCATCATACATAGATCATTATATTTATACCAAACATAAAACATTGGAAATGATACATTTCTCAAAATATTGACTATTCAATGATCCGTTTCTGGGTATTGTTGAACCGTTTGTCAAATAGAACATCGAACAAGAATACATGAAGAATTTGGGGAGAACTGCATGAAACTGAAATGTGAGGAATTAACCTCGCCTATTTTTGATGTTTGTATCAATAATATAATGGAGAAGTCTTCAGTATCAAGGGATAATCAAGTATTAATGAAACAAATATCCATTATTAATTCTAGTAGGATAAATCAACACTCTGAAATAAACGGTTGACTAGATAATGAATTTGTTAGAAAGATTGATTTCTTTTTGGCATGGGATAATCAAAACAAGGATTAAACAAACATAAAAAAGTACTAAGTAAAGTATGGATATATAATTATAGAATAATGATTCTAAATCACTATCATTGATGAGATCCATGAACTCTTTTATTGAAGGAAAACTCTTTGTCACACATATCATTGACCCACGATCTATTTTCATTCATCAAAGAACATATTACATGGATTCTATAAAATCCCTATGGTTATATGGAAAACCCTATAGGTTTTATTAAAAATGGTTTAAATATAAGAAAAAATATTTTTGTCCAATTAATAACAAATAAATTTTTAAATAATTTAATTAATTATTATTCCTCCCATGATCACTCTTAAACCGAACACACTATGCGAACAAAGGTTCTTTCAAATATAGGGTAAAACCTACATTATGTATTTAATAATCATATCATATTTCCCATACAAGAAATTTTTTATAATTTATTAAATTATTTCATAAAAATACATGCATGTTATATAATATATTTAAGATTTTCATTATATCAACATCAAGGCTCCTCGCCCCCCAAAATCCCATGCTGACTCAGGGCCTAACTTTAAAAATATTCCTTAAAGTATTACAATTTTTAGAAGGAAACAAATAAAATATAGTAATAAATATAGAAATAAAATATATATAAATTAGATATATATTTTTTAGGTATATTTAAATTTATTTTTTAGAAATGAATATAAAATCTTTTGTAGATAAAAAATATATTTTCTATGAAACTGTTATTATTCATGTAATGCCTTTTGTCTTAATAGATTGAGTTTAAAACTATTTATAAATGATTATAATTAAATAAGTCCATTATATATTCCATTTAATGAATTATAATTAATTTAATTGTGGTTATTAAAAGAGTAATGAGAATAAGTTCATTTTATGCTTCAAAAATACATTTCTTCAGAAAATATGATTTAATTGAATTTTGTGCATGGATATTATAATTAAATCATGAAACTTTAAAAATGGTATTTTATATAATATGTATCATTTTTTAAATCATAATTTCAAAATTATCTTAAGGTAAAATTTTGATATTTTTATGAAAATATTATTATTTTTAATGAATACTGAAAAAAATATTGATTTCATATAAAACCGTATTGTCCATTCAAGTATTTAAGTAGTAAAATTTTATTTTGAATTTATTTTTAAGTTTAATTAGTTCATTTTTATTAAATATAATATTAATAATCTCATTGGAATCAAAATTATACTTGAATTTGGTATAAAATCATTTTTATAGCATTTTTCTGGAAAACCATTTTTTATCACGTTTTGTGAGTTTTTTTGAATTAATTTTTCTCCATTTATACAAATTGTATTTTATAAAATAGATTATATATTTTTTATAATAATTTAATTTTTTTAATGATTCCATTTTCATTTTTGGTAATTATGAATAGTTACTTTAGTAAAAAATGTGTCACTATAGTAAAAGGTTAACTCGAGTTAACCTTAGTAAAAACTAATTGATAAGGCCACTAAATATCATCTTTATTATTATTGGATTAATATATTTCAACCCTTATCACCTTAGGATATAATTTTTATGGGACACTTTTCCAATAAAATGAGTTAATAATATTTAAATGTTTTCAAATATTATAGGTGTGTCCTCTTCCTCAATAATAAAAGGACACCCACTCTCCTATTTTATCCAAAATTCAAGAGCCTCTTATATGGTCCAAGAACTACCCAAATACATTTATAAATTCCCTGTAAATTTTCTAAAGGATCTATTTTGATCATAATACATACCTTATAATGAAAAAGGTGTAACCCTAAAGAGATTGTTTGGAGAAGAGGTAAACCAGTAAACTAAATGTTTTTTATTTTATTTATTATTTTACCCCATAAAAACCAAATTTAACCTTTGAAATATAATAACATCAGTATATACCATATAATTAGATTATATTATTTTTATTTAATAACTTTTATCCATATCCACTTCCATGAAATGGTTAATGAAACCATCATTCATGTGTACAACAGACTAACGCCTCGTGAACTGATTTAATTCATTTTCCATCACCCACACTCATGTATGGTTATAATGAATAATTTAATGTGTATATATTATATTACTAACATAATAATCATTATTTATGGAAAAATATCATATATTTTCCTACATTTCTATCCATTAAAAAATGATAACGTCATTTTGTGCGTACATGTGGATTACAACCTCGACAAAGAAATGTTTTTTTGTTTCTCACCACTTCCTAACATGGATGGTATATATAAGTGTATCTCATTAAATAATATTACATTTATGGTAAAATAATAATTCAATAAATTTTAAATTATACTCATCTTCTTATTATCTTTTTCATTGAAAAATGGAAACATTACTGATGCCTATGTACGAAATACCATCTCCTTGTTGTAACATAATTCATTTTTCATAACCACCATATATAGTTGGTTATACAATTATAATTAATTTATAAAAAAATAATCATTTCCTGATTATTATTATGGATACTATGGAATAATAAAATATTTTACCATGGTCAATATACTTAATTCATTTTGAATCTATGAACCGAACATCCTCAAAATACCTGGCATGGACATAACTAATTATGTAATTAAATATATTAATAATATAAATCTAATAAATTGTATAATTATAGGATACTAAAACAATAAAATTTTCTTAATAAAGTAAATAATATAATTTACTTATATAGGATTGAAATAATGTATGACTACAATTGGGAGATGAGGTAAGGGATTTCTAGTCTCAATTCTCTTTCTTTGAGACTTAAGCTATTTTCACCACATATTTTATTTTTTTGGTATATAAAATACTATATGTATTCATTTTATACTTTTTTATGAAATTAAAGTGTTTCTAAATCTATTAAAAGTTATTTTCTTCAATGTTTTATTTTCTTAAAAGTTATCACATCGTAAGAAACACTTTACCTTAAAACCTCATTTTAAAGGTTTTAAAGATTTATTTTCTAACTCTTTTTATTCTATACCTACATTATTAAAATTATTTTATGGATATATTTATTTTTACATAAATTAATTATATAGGAAATATTATGTATCTTTTTATTTTCATTAAATGGTTTTCAAAAGGAATAATTTTATGTATTTTATACTGAACATTTTTACTTTCTTTTGAAAGGGAAAATATAATGTTCCAGTTTAATGTATACGACATAAAGGGATTTTTCCACTAGTATAACCATTATTTGATGTTTGTAATCCTTTATAATCTTTCTTTTTTTCTTCAAAGAAAAACCCTTATTCCCTTTGTTTTGGGTATTTTAATTTAAAAAATGTGGTTTTAAAGAAAAGGGATATATCAATATCTAAAAATGTTTGACTTATGGGTTCAAAAGGATTTTTTGTATTATTTTGATGATGGAAACGAAATATTTTCTGTGTTTAATGTATTTTTTTCATCCTTTTAAATCATTTATGATGACAGGTGATCCTGAAATATCTCTCTAATTATTTGGATAATGATTATATTCTCCTACAATTATGTTGGAATCAATCATATAGGTTATTCAATTTGTAATTGTTATTGTAGGGGTTCTTATATGGGTTTTATGAAGATGATGTACCAAGTAACCAACATGAATTATATATTCTTGATAAATAATTTTCATAAAAATAATTTGACTTCATATGGTAATATAATGATATTTTGTTTAAAGGAATTATTATTCCCTTATAGGGTAAAAAATATGCTGTTAAGAAAATGTTTTCAGGGGTTATTACGTTTTTTAATAAACTGTAATGATTATGGTTTTTTCCTTTGTGTTTTCTTATAATGTTTTTATGAAAAATTATGACCAGTAAAGTTGATTTCATATGAAATTAAATGATTATTTGGGATTTATTTTTATTATATTAAAGGAGAACTCTCTTATATGATCTAATGGTTTTGAAATAGACTAATGGGTTTATTCTATTTTCTATATATTTCCATTATAATGAATTTTTTCTCATCCCGTATTCTCAAATGTTTTTAATTTGGACTAAGGATGAGTATAAAATTTAATAAAATTAGAGTTATAGATATGAATGTTAAATTGAATGAAGAAAGTGTGTCATTATAAATAACTTGTTTTATTGGGAAATCAGTACTGTGTGTAAATATCTTCTTTGAAAGAGTTCTCCCTATTTCTCTAAAACTATAATCCAAAATGTTAATTAGCTGTGTAATTAATCCAATATTTCCATTTGATGTTGTATGTTTTTGGATGGATAAAATTGTGTCACATTTATCTGTATCAAAGCTATAAATTTAAGGATTATGCTTTTAGAAATTTATACATGAGTATAGATCCTAGGATGTTAAAATTTGGGTCAGATGTCCCACTACCCTAGAGTCTTATTACTTGTATATAAATTTGGGGGTTTTCTATCTATGGCTTCAAGATTACTCAATTATATTTTTCCAATATCATATAATTCTAAACATTTACATGAAGGGCTCATATACCTTATACATATGATTCATAAGAATATGTATGAATATGTTTGGATTCTATATTTTGGTGAGTAACAAAAACTATGGGTTATATTAATAGTTACACATTAAAGTGGAATGAGAAAATTAATTGGGTGGATAAAATAGGGATTCGAAAACTAAATCATTATAAGCATGCATACACAAAGGAAGAAAATATGAGATAATAAAAATTTCATATGATGTAATAATTTTGAATTTAATATTCATATGATGTATATTAAATTGACGAGACATTTAAAATAAAACCAATAAATTTATAAGTGTGTTATCCCTTCTAAAGATACACTTTTTGAGACCTTAATCATCCAATTGGTTTGGTCATGCCATATTTGGGTGCCCATAGATTATCTTTTGTAAGGAAAGAATGTGATGGGTGAGACTAGAACATCCTTAGGTATGTTATTCCATAGCTGGGTTCTAATGTATTATCCTTTTTTATCCTATTATTATCATTTTCTTTCTATTACATTAGATAATAGACCATAATAGGATTTGGTTATCAAAGGAATGAATTTGATTATATCTATAAAGATGGATTTTTTTTAAAAAGTGTTCTCCCCTTTACTATCAAAGAGTCTCACCTATTATGATTGGGATGATAGATTACCGAAATAACTAAATGGTGAGATAAATTGCACATTTTACTCATAATTAGTGAATTATGGAAGTTGGATCACTAAATAGTTATGATGTATGTGGCCATAATTTTAGTGGGAGTAATTTTATTAATAATCATTGATGAAAATATATAATATATAATACCCATATGATAATAGACCCAGTTATACATAAATAACATCATCATTAAACTAAAATTTTATTTTAGTCCTTATAAAGGATAATATTATTGTAACTTCTAAAATAGGTAAATTTAGAAAAGTTTGTTATGTATAAGATATTAAATGTGTTAGAGAAACACCTTCCAAAGTAACCAAGTATTAAGGTTATTCAAAAATTGAGTCTATATGATTTTGGAGGATAAAATGATTCATTTAAGGTTTTAAAAGAAATAAGATGCTAAGAAATATAAGTAATTTTATTCCCCACTCATATGTTCAATATTATTAGGTATTTCAGTGATAATAAATTTGATTAAGTTAGTGAAAGACATTGAGGGACTAAATAATTCCTTGATGATTGTTCTAGTTAAGTAATTTATCTTGTTTTATTTGATGGAAATGTCTTAAAAATGTTGTTAAAGTCAAGAAAAGTTTACTAAATGATCTCAAGTGTTTGTAATAGATGAACTAGTCATGTGATTTCTAAGCCCTGGTGCTATGTAGATAGTATAAGTGGTTAAAATTTCAACCAAGAAGATGAAAAGTTAAGTTGGATATTCATATAATATTTATAAAAATATCTAATTGATATCATTTGAAACTTGTGGATATTATAAAAATGGGTAATTATTATATAATAAGGAATTATCTGTAACTCCCCGACCCCAGAAGCCCAGAGTCAGTGCATTATTATGTATAATTGGCATGATCACAAAAGGTCATGTCTCGAAAGACCAATTAGTTTAGTACCCTTGGAAGTACTAGATACATTCATAAGGTTTACACTACAACAGAAAATGGAAAACTAAAATAAATTGTTTCCATAGACAACACTGAAATCCCATAGACTATCCTTGCAGTTCTGACATAATATAATTCTTCTCATCCTGGAAAAAATAAAGCATATAAAGGGGTGAGCTCAGATGCTCAGTAAGGATAACAATATAGTGGAATATTTTATAAATAAACATAAACATTTAAGGAAACTCATAAGACTAAAAGACTTTTAAACTTGAATTTCAGCATAATATGACAAATATAAAATCAAATAATGTCATTTACTTATTCATATTCTACTTGTTGAATAATCACATACAATATCAATAGCCACTTTCATAATGATGGAATGCATATTACCAGACGTCATAACCACATAGTCAAGGCCTTGTGCCAAGACTACAAATAAGATTTTGTCAAGGCCTTGTTCCAGGACACTAGTTTCTCCCATGAGACCTACCGATGCATTGATGAGCTATAGCGGGCACCACCCGTCACTTACTAAGTCTAATTCATTCCTCATATGAAAAGGTTTGAACATAACATAAACATTCATATTAAAACTAGAATACTAAATGTAAATATTTTAACCATAAACCATGAATTATATAAAAATACCACATCCATAGTAAAAAATATCAAAAAATATTCAATACAATATGGAATATTTGTATCATAATAAGTCAACTTCAAACAAGTTTAAGATACATCAAAGGATATTGACATATATGGAAATGATTTGTAAAACTCTTTGAGAGAAATATACCATTTTCATGAAAACATTTAAAAGTCACACAATTTATAAAGGAAGACATTTAAAGACATTTTTGAATCAAAGTTTCCCATACCACTTTGAAACTTTTGAAAGGAATTAACATTTTTAAAACATTGATGTCCATATAGATAAATCCTTAAAAACCATTTTGAAAACATGAAAATTAATGAGAATGATTTAGAAGAGTAAATATTTAAAACATTTAAAATAATGTTTTAGTAAAAAAAAGTCCCTTAAAATAATCCCTTTAGAAAATCTTTCATAAAATATTGACATGGATAATAAAAATTTCTCAGTAGATACTTACGTAAAAACAACCTCGAATAATAAAGATATTGTGAAATTAACCCTTACCTTGCACTTTCCATTGGTCGAGGGAACACTTAACCTCCTGTATAATGACCATTGTATGTTATTAGATTGTAAAAGAACCATATTAATATTTATTATATCATACATGATTCATTTATGTCTTTATACTTCAAATTTAATAATTATTTCCATGTAAAATTAACATTTCGGGTAATAATCGCTTTCTTTATCGTACGTATTTTAACTAGTTATTATTGATCATATCATTTAAATCATGATTTATATACTTCCAGAATATAAAATATTATTTATATATAATATATATTTATAATATAAATATGTATAATAGATAGATATATGAAATAGAAAACACCGTTTATGGAGACGGTATGTCGTACGTACGCATAAACGATGTTTCTATTTTCATATCGTATTGAATGTAAGTAAGTGAACGATATGAATGTAAATAAATAAATACATAAATAAATATATATATCTATTAGATTTTTTATGTAATATATTACATTCTTATTAATAATAGATATTTTTATAATCATCTTTGAATGGTGAACGTAGAAATGAATCTCATCACATCATGGAGACGGTAACCCGTACGTTCACACGAGCAAAAATATCATTATATTGATGATGAAATCATATGAAATTAGATTTTATATCATATATACTGAATAAATAACTTTTTATATTTATTATTTACATCAGTTATACTCATTATTATACCATTCCAAATAATGAAGAGTTTGAATACCAAACTACACCCCGACGTGGAGACGGTAAGCCGTACGTACGCACGTATTGTGACATTTAATTCAAAGGATGGATAGAATAATGAATATGGTTGTACAATATTTATAATAACATAAAATTATATATAATATAAAATAGTTATTATTTTAGAATAGAAACTACAAAGAAAGAGGAAGTGTAAGAAGAAAGAAACTTGAAAGAGGTGATGAAATATTTACCTCTTCCTCAGGTTCTTCCTTTTGATTTGATCAATAGGGCTCCTTAGGTTGGATTTATGAATAAAGTAAGGCCTCTAGGATTAATGGATTAAATTTTAGAGGGTATTTGGGCATGTTTTGTCCGAGATAAATGTCTTTGAATGTGTGAATTAGAGAGAAGGGTGGGGGGGGGGGTTCCCTTTAATAAGAGGAGTGAGGGGCACCTTAGGTAAAGCTAGAAATATTATTTTATAATAAAATAATTTCGGTTTCAAATGGATCCAAAATGAATTATTTAATGTATAAGATGGGGATGGGTCTAAAAACACTCAACCAATAGGTTCTAGACAGGTTTGGGTCACTATATTAACATTATATTTTAGATTTAACTCTTAGTTAAATAGTTTGACATTTACCACGTCTCTTTGTATTTTAATATTATATGGTTAATAAACTTACTATAAAATTCCAAGAGAACCCCAAGTGGTTCATTAATGACATAACTATCATTATATATGTATTTTGGATGAACCTTATATTTTTATGAATATAATATCAATTAATAATATAATATATGTTTTAAAAACCTTTTTATGTCAATTTTGACACTATTTGGTATTTTTTTGCTAAATTTATAACAGCATTATTACTTCGAAAAAAATTAATCTAACCAAGACTAGAATGTAATATTAACCTATAAAATTATTATAATTCATAAAAAGTCTCAAATTACAATTATTTGGATATTTATAATGTCAATTATTTTAATCTATCATTAATACAGTAATTATTGCATCATCATTTTGTCCTAAATAAATTTAATTATTTAATGTATAAAAATTATAAATAAAATACAATTATGTATTAAATATTTTTATCTTTATAATTAATTATTATAGTCGAATTTATCTTATGTATAACCATATATTAAAAAAAATTAGTTATTAAACTTTGAATTTAACACTTTTAACTCTTCTTTGTTTTAATTAATAATAAATGTCCTAATCTAATCCATGTAGACCAAAGAGGTTCATATTTTATTTATAAGGTTTTTTGGACTAATTATACTTATCCAATAGAATTAGGACATGTGTTAGGATAATAATAATATCATTTTTACCCTTCATTACCCTATTTACTTTTAACCGCGGTAAATAAAAGTAAAAAGGCAGTATTCACCAAAAATTATTTTCATCTTATTGAACCACATTTTACTTAGTGATATAAACTTTTTCTTTTGGATTCTTGAAATTCAACTTACAGATGTGGTAAAATTGAGTTCCATGTAAATTTGCAAATGCTCCTATGAGGGGGGTAAAAGACGGTAAAAAGTTTGATAAAATTTTTATATATCTAAAATTATTATAAACTGACTCCAATGAATTACATTGAATTTATATAGGTATTATGTATCTATTTTTACCTAAAATAAATTTTAATAAAAAATTAATTATTTAAATAAAAAGTATGTTTTAAACAATAACTCGTTGTTTTTCACTATTCATAAAAAATTGAATGTTTTCAGAAAAATACCAAAAAATCACCCTAAGATAATTTTGATAATCCTAATTCAAAAATTAATTCTATTTTACCAATTTAAAATCATATAATTTTCATTAATTAATTTAAAATTAATTCCCATTGTCAAAACCAAAAAGCGTATTTTTAAGAAATAATAACTGTCAAAAGATTGACACTTGTTTATGTCCAGTTTCAAAGTGAAATTACTTAAAATGACCATAATTGGATTAAATGGTAAAAATATAATATAATTATACTTCCAAACTATTAAAATGTATAATTAAACACTATAAATTATTTTGATTAAAAAAGTTTTTTTCAATTAAAATATAGTATTTTTCATTATTCACCCAAATATGAAAGCTATCAGAAAAACAACAAAAATTTATTGAAACTAAATTCTTATGTAATGATTCTAAAAAATAAGTTTATTTTGTCAAATTTAATATATAAAAGTTTCAAGTATTGGATTTAAAAATGGCTCTCCATTAAAAGGCGGTAAAATTTTATTTTTTTTGAAAAATACTTCTTTCATCTGAAAAAAATGAATTTGTTCTTACATTATGTCTATTAAAATCATAATACGGATTCTAAAATTATAAGGATTATAAATATTTCAAATTTTAATTAATACTATTCATAACTGCTTTTGAACGACTAGTTTGGTAAGTCATGGTGTGCTTGAACTTAGTGTTGCATGTAGTGCATGTTATTGAATTAATTTGAAGAAATAATGTATTATGAAACCTTAGGGTGTTACATTATCAGGATACTTGAAGAAGTTTTAAGAAACTCCATGAAATATCTATGTTAGGTATTAGTGTTATAGAAATTGTTTATTTTATTTTTAATGGCATGAGACACGGAATATATATTATACTTGTTTAATACATATAAATGAGGTTAAAATTTGGGGAATAATTTATATATCTTGTAGTTTACATTCAAAAGATGAATTAAATAGTTTCTATATCCTAATTATTAATGTAAATAAATATTTCAAGCTCAGATGAATCTTTGTAAAGGATTTGTATCTTCATATTATTTCATTTATATGATGAGAGGTGTTGTTATCTAATAATAAATTTTTATTAACAACATGAGATGATTAAATTTATAAATATGCTTTATAATTCATCAAAATCCATAACATGTTAGAAATCTAAAATTATTTATCTAGTGATTTTAAAATATGATGGAAATTTTTGAATTAATCAACTGTTACATATTTTAAAAATTAATATTATTTTCCAGAAAATAATCTAAAAAAATTATTTAGGCTTGAGATGAGGTCGCCAGACACATGGTTTTGTGGGGGGGGGGGGGGGGGTTGAGCATGGATAAAGAATCCTTGAATTGGGTCACTACTCCTATCTCGAACATTTTCCAGTGGGGTTTATTTGTGAAACTGGTAAGAACCAATGGTTCCCAAATCCATAAAAAGCCATAATATTTCATTCCAAAGGCTTTGAGTCATTAGGGTTTCTTACCACTGGTGCTCATGAAATCTCATTAGTCAATAGAATGGGAGATCGGCCTCATCACACTTGATTGGAAGGAATTATTGCTTACTATGAGACTCTCTTATAGATTTAAATCATGTTCATGAATCCTTCCCAAATCATGATATTGGATCTGTTTCCCTAAAATTTTGTAATTGGTTATTGGCATATGTTGATGTGAATGTATGTAATAATTGTTGGGAATGTGTTGATACAATAATTTTTTAAATTTTTTTTGATTTTGATGCTCAAAATTACCCATATCTATGAAACAAATGAAGTTAATTTAAGTAAATTTCAAGATAAGAATCATTGGAATAATTATTTTCTTCAACAATAATTTCCAAAACATAATCCCATGTAATGATATTTGATTTATCAAAGAATAGGTATTATGGACATGTTTATAAGTAGTCGAGAAACACTATTCATATCCTACATTTTAAGTAGAACATATGGTTTATGTACCCTATGTTTGGAATGAATGTATGGATCAAGAAAAAAATTTTTGGAACCAACATTATGTTTGAGGAACACTCATATAATTCATCATACCTACCTTTTTAATCAAATGTACGTGGTAAATAATACTTTTTAATTTCATCTCTTTGAAGAGAAATGCTACATTTTACTTTTTCAATTATGGAGTTTAGAATTATGTATTACTTATGAATTTTTTGAATTAGACTAACTAGAAATAAATATCTCTTTAAAGCCATTTAAAGAATGATTCAAAGGATTTTATTCAATAGTTATAAGGGATGTTATGAATTTTATTGAACATTTTAAATTAAAATATTTTTTATTTATCATGCAATATTTCTGGATCTTCTTGACCTGAAGAAAATCAAACATCATGTTAAATACCAATATGTTCTTCTTTTAAATATATAAATGTTCTTATTTTAAAGGTACATATGTTCTTATTCTTAAGATACATATGTTATTCTAAAGCTATAAATATGATTTCAAGAATAATAATGCGTCTTCACCCCTAGAGCTACACTTTGGAGGAATAAATGTTTTGATTCACATCATTTTGATCAAATAAATATTATTGCTCTTGTATTTCTTTTTTAATATTTTTATATAGTTCAAGAAATAACATATCACTGTTTCACTCTAGAAAAATACATGTTTGATCATATTATTAGTGATTTATCTAATAATGTTTAAATAAATCTTGTTTGACATTGAAGAATATTCTGCAAATATTCTATATTGAAGATCAATTCAGTTTTGAGTTTCTACTACAACTGTGATATGAACAAGTATTCGGCCTCTTTATCATAATCTATTTACTGTTGAAGTTTTAACTTCTCATACTCAGTCATAATGGAGTGTTATCTTCTTAAACTATGATATGGATATTTTGGATCCTTTTAAAAGAACCATAAGACCCTATAAAAGACTTGTTTTAATGTTCCAACTTCCTATATTCTGTTGTATAGGTATTTGGATAAGGGTAACTTTTAGTGAAAATCATCAATCTTTTAAAGTAGGGAGTTGGTGGAGTTGAATAGGAGATATTGTTTCCCTAAACCACTTTACATAATTGTATTATTTTTTTCATTTATTTTTCAGTTCTTACCCATATTTAAGAGATCATGAAATAATCACTTTAATATCAAGAGGGATGCATTGGTTCTATGATGTTTTTAAAGGAATACAATTTATACCATCTTATGTCTTCATCATTTCTATTCCAGAATAAAAAAATTCATTAGAGGGAGGATGGTCTATATTGATTTATTTCTCTTTCTAAAATTTCATTTCATTTATTCATCATAACAATGATTATCATTAAGAGAAATGATCCGTTGTATATATTTATTTTTTTCGAAAATCCTTGAATATTCCAATGATTTTACCTGATACCAACACTTGATATAAGAAGTTATAATCAAGTGGTTATATTTTTTTTAATATTAAAATTTAGAGTTAAATATCTAGATAAAGATAATTCTGAATGGATGGTCTTAGAGAAGGTATGTCGATAGTATGTGAACCTTAATGTTGTTAATTATGGATGATGGAAAGAAACATGACTATTTATTTATAAAATATCAGAATAAGAGTTTATTTAAAAGTATTAAATCATTATGAAATTTATAAATAAGATCTAAAAAATGGAATGATTATCAAGATAATGAATATGATCTTAATTCATGATCTATGAATGATATTTTATGTGGATTAAGAACTAATTAATATAATTGAGTCTCTTAGTGAGCTACCATAAATGATATGTAGAAGACTATTTATGTTACCTAATAAGAAACTGACAGTGTCAAAAACTAAGGTACACCACTTTAAAATTGAAACTTGATACATTTAGGATGCATGAATATGAGAGGATCACTCAGATGAATAGAATATTGATAGATTTTTTTAATTATATTACTGCATTATGAGATGAAATTAAACTACCAGATAATACTTTAAAGGTAATCAAAATTTTACCCTCTAATTGGAATGGAATATATGCTACAATTCATCAACCAACATTAGTTAAAGAATTTAAAATTAAATAACAGATTGGTACCTTGAAGATGTGTAAAACTGAAATGCTTATCGAAGATAAAAATCATATTTCTATAAAAAAGGAAGAATATAAACATCAAAATACTATTTACAAATCATATGATTCAAGTTATCTGAATCCAATCAAAGATTTAACAGACTTGTTAAAATATTTAGAAACTCTACAACAAGAGAACGAAAAGGAATAAATAAGATAGATTCTATGAATTCAAGGAGAAAGTTCACACAAATTATAACTGTACTATGATTAATGATCAATGGAAAGCTAATTATAAAAGTGAAGGTAATAAAATCACGAAGACTAAATGGAGTCAAACTTATTTTTCAAGTATTAAATCCAGTACAAAATCTGTAGATGAGAAATAAAAAAATATTAAATCTCTGTCTTATGATTCATACTAATGAGGTACACAGTTCTTAATCTAAAAATTATAATTCATATTTTTTATTATGATGAACTTACTAAATATTTTTTATTCCTCAAGAAAAATTTAAATATTTAAAAATAGATCAAAGAAAACTTTTAAAATCTTATGACACTATTTATACTAATAAATAATTTTTATAAAAATAGATTTCAAATTTATGATCTAATTATTTCATGTGTTCTTGTATTTTTAATGAAAGTAAAATTAAGGAACTATTAAAAGATGTTAATACTTTAAAACAGTCCTCCATCATGATTAGTAAAGGAGAAAAATATTTGAATCAAATTTTTGGTAAAAATAAATTCATAAAGTCAATGTTGGGATTGATGATAATGGAGAAAAAACCAAATTATTTAGAAATCATTTTTTTTCTAGTTAAAAAATCTAAAGATTATCTACAGTAAAATGTTTTCACTATAGAACAAAATAACATTATGCTAATTACTATAATTTTAGAAAACATTAATTTTCTGGAATAAAGAATGTTCATTATTCGAAATAATTTTCTATGATTAATTATAGAGTTTGTACTCAAAGAAAAAAAATTTGGTTACCAATGTCTTAAGTTTCTAACACTATCAGACCCAAAAATCATATGCGTAACAAAAGGCATTTGTATTTGATATTTTTCAAGTATTCACTATTGGAATTAATTTTAATATCATTTAGTGGCTACTTAAATATTATGAAAATCTCTTATATTAATTTATATTTTAATATTTTATTTAAATGAACTAATTTTATTATAAAGGGGGAGAAATTTTTTAAAATGTTTCACCTTTTTTCTCTAAAATTAAATATCCTTATATTTAAACTATTAATCTTTTTTTTTCACTCTATTATTTTCTTTGATGAATCATTTTTTTGAACTATTCTGAAGAAATAATGCATACCCATTAAATATTATTTAATTACATATTAATATATTTAACAAAACTTCTAATTTATTATTATATGTTTTAACTTCTTATCTTTATATTATTTCTATAAACATTGTTTTATATATCTTCTTAAGACTTGTTTTCTAGGAAGACTGATAATTTAGTGGGAGTGTGTAGTACTTGATTGTATTGATTTAAATTCACATGAAGAAAGACATGTTTATTTAATTAAAAAATGTGGTATTAATTTAATATTTCATTTCATAAAACTTTTTTTGAAAATTTATCTTCACAGATATTTTATTCAATTACATAAAGTTATTGTTTCAAAATAGTTTTCTGACATAAAAATGTATTTTCAAATGAACAATCTTAAATGATTACCCCGTCTTTTGTATTGATAATCTGAATTTTTACCAGAAAAATATCAAAATTAAACCTTTATTATTCCTTTTTTAAACCCAAAATTATTCTTGAACCCTCTCAAAGCCTATTTCTTACTTCATTGAAATTTCAAACTCAATGACTTTTGAAGAATTCAGTTCGAGAAACATGAAGAGACCGCGGAATTAAATTTTATATAAAGGTTATTCTCAAAATATAATCATTCAATGTTTGAATCATTTGATTAATTTTTTAGAAAATGAGTTTAAATAATTTTTTATGCAAGGTAATTCTTTTCCTGATGATATAACAAATTTATTTGGAGAATAATTAGTTTATATTTTTAAGGATTCCTTACAAAAATATTCTCGTAAAGATACAAAAATCCTTTATTTTGAAGCGCCGTAATTTCAATCTTCTCTAATTGTTAGATATGGAATTATTTTTTAGAGTTTATAATCAAGTTTAATATTTTGAATGGAGAATTTGTAAAGCTTCATGAAGATCTAAAAATGTATATAAAATATTACGAAGAGCTATAAAACTACTCTATTTTAAAATAAATTTACGATACTCTTCAAAGTATGTATCAAAGTTTGAGTGAAATATAAATTTGAAAAGAATAATTTGATGAATTTAATGTGGATATTATAAGTCGAATGAATAAAATCAGATGTGAAGATATTAAAAAGTCATATCTTAATGAGTGGTTAGAGTTTTTTGTAAAATTGTTCACATATTCTTTGATGAATAAAATATTAGAAAATGTTTAAAGGATAATAGAACTAATATAAATAGTTTTAGATGTTGTGAGTAAAAGTGTTCAATTTTTGGAGAGTGAAGATAAACTATTTAACATTTTTAAAATTCTCGATACATTTCCACCACCATAGCCCATCCTAAGTCAAATCCAATTTTTTTTGAATGTATTGGTTTTGTCTATTTCTCTCATTTTATGTATAATTTTTGTATATATTTTTTAGGTGTCAAATATGTATTAATCTATTTCTTAATTTATTTTTATGTCATAAAATGGGTATAAATTTACTGAAAAATGTATAGAGAGATATAAAAATAAGAAAATTTTTATGAATAAATATAAAAAATGTATGGAAATAACTATGTTAAAAATAATATATATATATATATATATGTGGGATAATTTTTTTGTAAAAATATTTTACATTATGTTGGAAAAATTTTCTTGAAATTTATTTATTCTTATATTTATAATATTTATTTTCTTATTTCGGTTTATGTTAATATCAGTTTTATGGGGTTTTTACCATAAAAAAGGTAGATATTGTTGTGAATATGTTGAATTAAAAATTTCAATAATTTATTTTTTATTCTAATGATCACAATCACCCACATAAATGTTAAAAATAGAGCTACTTAAAGTGAATTTTATGATAATAATCATTGGAATAATTATTCTATTTTGAAAGAATTTTCAAACCTTAAACCTAAGGAATTATATTTGATTTCTCAAAGAATAGGTATTTTGGATGTTTTAATAAGAAGTTTGGAAACCATATTTATACCCTATGTTTCAAGAAGAATGTATGGTTTGTGTACCCTGTATTTGGAATGAATATATAGACCAGGAACCCAACTTATGAAAGAAACCCTATGTTTGAGGAATAAATATATGGTCCATCATCCTTATTTTTTAATCATTCACATACTATAAATGGTACCTTTAAATTTTATTTCTATGCACAGAAACACTATGTCCGACCTGGTAAATTGTGGAGTTTATAATTATAGACTATCTATACATTTCCTACAAAATTGTCACTAGAATTAAATATCTATTTAAATCTATTTAAAGACTTATTCAAAGGATTATATTCAATAGATTAAATAATTATTATTTCTCAAGGAAGTTACAACCTATTTAAAGATTTTAAATTAAAATATATGTTATTTAAAATGTGATATTTCTAGAGATATTTGACCTAAAGGAAATCGACCATCATGTTAAATACTGAGATGTTATTATTCTAAATATACATATGTCATTATTTTAAAGATAAAAATTTTATTTCTAAAGATATATATTTTATTCTCTTAAAGATATAGATGCACATTCAAAAATAATAATGTTCCATTCCCTCTAAAGCTGCTCTTGTGAGACATACATGTTTTGATACTTATATTTTTGATCCACTCAATTGTTTTTGTTTATGTATTTCTTTATAATCATTTGTTTTAGTTAAAAAAAGAAATTATTAGAGATAAAATTTGTAGAAATATATGTTTGATCATCTTCCTGGTGTTTTTATACTTATATTTAAAGAAATATTATTTTATATTGAAAAATATTCTGCTATTGTGTTTTATTTAAGATCATTTCATTTGTCAGTTACTTCTGAAATTGTGAGATAAAAAAAAATTCTATCTCACCATCCAAATATATTTAGAATTAAAGTGTTTACTACTCATACTAATTCATGGTGGAGTTTCAGTTTCTAATACAAAGATATGGATATTTCAGTTCCTTATAAAAGAACTATATTGTAGAGTAAAACCCCTATTGAAATGTGTCAACTTCCTGCACTCAGTTGTAGAGGTATCTAGATAAGAGTACCTATTATTAAAATTCACCAAGATTGTAGAGTAGAGCGTTGGTGGAGTGGATTAGGGGATCCTTTTTCCTAGAACCAATATACATCACTATGTTATTTTTTTCTTTTATTTTCAACTAATTACTCTTCATTAAGTGATAAATAAAGAATTAATTTATTATAAATATGGATGTGTTGTTTTTATTAAGTTTTTATTGGAATAAAATTCACCCCTTGTGACTTCATATTTTTCTATTATAACCTAAAAATAACTAGAGTCATTCTATCTACATGAACTTCAATATGTATTAGAGGTTATCCATTTATGAAATAATTTATATTTATAATAGGTTTTTTATCGTAATATTTTTATTAGTTAGTGATGTTATCTTGGACTTACTATGTTATAAAGCCACACAGTTGGGTGTTATAGATATTATTATCAGATAGAAAAGAAATTGATGATTGTGGTGTCAAGATCCAGCCCACGAAGGGGGGTTCCAACATATCCTTGTGAAATGAATCATAACCCATGTAGTTTGGGGCCAATTTAGAGGACACATCACACCTTTTAAAGTTGTGTGATAAGAACTGATCTATATATTTTAACATCTTGTTGTGCGGATGACTAGGTGGAAGATGCCTAACAATTATTGGTTTAAGAACTATACATGAGCATCCCTTTTGGGATTACCTTATAAGGAATATAGACCAATGATGATGAGTTTGTTTCTAAAGGATTTTTTTAATATGAATATGGTTCCCCACTGAAATTATATCCTGATGAGGATGATATGATAGGACCTGGAAGGAATACATCTCTATGAGTGGGGGAATGATTCAACTAAGAATATAGCCTAATGAAAGGGTTTTCCATAGGGAATATGAACATAAGAGACGGTTTTCCAGACTTGAGGGATTATATCATGTATATTGAAGGACATAAATGATCTCATATGGAATATTTTCCCATGGGAATGGCCATGAAGGATTATGGACCTAAAAGATAGTACATCTATACTCTTGGGAGTGTAGCCAGGTTAGGGAAGGGCATAAATGATCTCATGAGGAATATGACCTCATAAAAATAGAAATATGGTAATGGAGGGTTAACGATGCTAGGTTTGAACATTAGGTATGAATACTATGTATCTATTGTAAATATTAATCAAACATCTTATTGTTTTAAAGGAACAGTTTAAGATTATATTACAGGACAACACCATGCAGGTTTATAACATGTGATAAGGATGTCGTCAAGCAGTTTAACATCGCGTGACTAAGATTCATATGGGGATATTGGAATATCAATTGTGGGGTATTAAGGATTAGATATGAATCCTACATATACCATAAATATAATAATTCGATTCTATTTAGTTATGAATAAAACTATTTAACTTCATGTGACAATATCATACAATGTTGTTTAACCTCATGCGACAAGGAAATTGTCATGTAGTTTAACATCGTGTGACTAGGTCATATATAGTGAAATTAGAATATGGAATGTGGGGGATCAATACATAGAGATTCATCTTATATAGATCATAAATATAGGAATCAAATTCCATATGGTTCTGTTGTTAAGAACATTTTTATAGTAAAAGGTGAGACAATAGAGGATTTAGCGGAGCTTATAAATATGGGGTTTCAATAAAATGCTTTATTGGGAATATGGACTTTTGAAGGAAAGAAAGATATGTTAAGGTATTTCACATAAAATAGAGTCCCATAATGGAGACATTTATAACATTATTATATAAAAATAATTACAAATCTCTATATCCATGTGATACATTCTCGGTGTGAGAAACAAGAGATATCAGAAGATTAGACACATTTCATGTGGGAATAATATTGTATTTTAATGTGTATTACACGTTGTGGATGAATTTATAGGAATATAGTTATGATTCCCATGGATAATATAACTCTATGATATAAGTCATGATATTTCACAGGGATTATTGTAATGTGAAATCCATATGAGGGTATTTGATAGTAACATTATAGAAGATTTATGGTTCTCCTAGAGAGTATGACCATGTGGAAAGATAGGATGAATAAATATATTGGATATGGAACTAGATCTATAAATAGGAATACTATTTATATTGTCTCTAAAATAAATCAATGTATATAGAGTCCATAAGTTCCTGACCCACTGGTGTGTAGCGAAGGATAATTGAACTCATGAGAATATCTTCCTATGAGTTATAAAATATTATGGACTTACACTAAGGTAGATTCCTAGAGGGATATATATTTAATAGAGTAGAGGATTATAGAGTCATTATAGTTTCAAGTTAAACATTTTTAGAAGGATGAATCATCTTGTTTATATTGTAATTTGGTGATCAAATTAATATCATATGGTCATGATTTCTGGTATAGGAGTTGGGATCATGCACTTGGGTAAAGGAGTTAGGGCCATGTAGTTTAATAAAGGAAATGGGGTCATGCAGTAACATAAAAGAAAGCGGGTATCATGATCACATAAATACAATCGGGTCTCATGATTTCATAATCAGAAAGGGGTTTATGTGATTGTGTGACCGATATTTGGTTAGGCTACCATGTGACATGATAACATGACCAAGAGGTCATTAGCCGATCATGTGATCATGAGACTATCATATGATCATCACTTTTGTTGGTGTTCATGAGGAAAAAGATTTTATAAATAGTTTATGTGGTTAAAAAATGGTCACCCTTTTACCAAGTCCTCGTCCTTCAATGTTACTCACTAAATTTGAAAATGGTAGTCTATGAAGTCACACGAATATCTTTAGCTCTCGTTTCATCACATGTGTTCCTCCTTTTATAAATTGTGATCATTGTGTATCAATTATATGTCATTATTTT
This sequence comes from Viscum album, assembly GCA_963277665.1. NCBI lineage: Eukaryota > Viridiplantae > Streptophyta > Magnoliopsida > Santalales > Viscaceae > Viscum > Viscum album. The sequence goes on along the minus strand of OY728153.1, from coordinate 389,799,378 downwards.
TCCAAGTTAAGTTTTTATTTGTCTTGGATTCCAATATATTCAATGCTTCATAATGGAAGAAATCCTTGTCCATAGGTTTGAGGTGGTGTAAGACATTTTCATAAGTCAATATTGTCTCATGCGCTTCTTGTGACCAATTTCTCATGATGTTGATGATGTATATAGTGTGTCTCATGATGAAGAACAACCAAAAATTAATTTTATCATAGAAAACCTATTCAAAGTGGATTACATGATCTATTTGGGGTTATGTGATGGCACATGTTAGGGGTATTTTACGTTGAAGATAAAACAAAAATCTATTCATCATAGATAGCCTATTTGAAGGGGATATTATGAAGGAGTCCAGGTTAGTTGATTGGTTATCTCATGGGTATCACATGATGAGGATTGACCATGATATAATTAGGTCCTGGATACCCCCCTAAAAACAAGTCACATGAATTTGTTGGGGTTACACAATTTCCTATCCTTTTGAGAATCACATAAATATTTAAATGTTACATGATCACATAACTCAGTCGCATGACCCCTGAGGTGTTATTATATATGGGTATAAGGTGGAATCTCCCTTCTAAATGGATTTTATAGAAAAATGATACTTTTACTTTGGGTATATTCACTACCTCTTCTTAATAACATTCGTATGATGGGTGTTAATAAATTATTTCCAACAGAAACAAATTTTGGAAGGAGAAGGGGTGACTTGGTTCTAATGAAGTGGATTCCCACCCAAGTCCCCTTAGGTATTTTTTGTATACTTTGTTCTTCCATGTCACTATTTTTTATTTCTTTAATTACCCTGATAAATATGATAATGAGGAGTTTCATCCACACATGTTTAAAAATTTAGATAACCTTGATTCTATGCCTTTATGTGAGTGATTCACAAAATCCCCTTTATGAGAATGAGTCACATGACCTTATCGAGTAATGATCATCACATGACTTGATAATGTAACTATAACCACAAGAACAGTTCACATAACCCACATCACATTACTATCAAAGTTAATTTCCCTAATTATATCATGAAGTCATGTGTCCTTCACATTTTTATATGGTTACATTATGGATATATGGTCAGGCAGTTGTGTAATTTTTTAAGGATCATGTGATCACGTGACCATGTTATGGACATATGTTCACCTAACTTTGTATATGTCATGTGTTTTTTATAAAATTTAATTATTCATGTGGACTTGTTTACTAATGGCCTTATTAATTCAAGATTCCCAAATTTTCATATGTAAACTGAAGTTCCCACATTTGTTATGTAGATGTTTTGAAGGAAGGACGCTAAAGATGTTGTCGCTCATCAAACATATTTCATTAATAAAGTTGAAGTTGAACAGTGTGAGGTTTCTCATTATACTCATGATCATCTTAACGTATTTATTGGGATAAATATTTTGGAGTGTTCATTGTCTAACTGGTTTCCTTTATATGAGTTTGGACTTTAGAATGATGCTTTGGGCTCACCACCTCGGTTGGGGATCCTACACCCTTCATAGATTATCAAGACTCACAATGTGTTCAGAGTTAATACTTCAGATGTGGGACACTTCATTACCAAAGAGTACCGCTATGATGGATATTTTTAAGGCCACTTTTGATGGATTTAGAAGGAATTTTGCAAGAGTTTGATCCCAACACCCAAATATAGAGTTCAGTAATGTGTAAATCCGTATCAAATCATGAATTTTGGAGATAATCTGGTTGGTATCTTTAATAATAATGAAACCTCAAAATATATTGGGGCCAAAACATATGGTTATAGTGTATTGGCATGAATTGTTTCATGAAGTTGAAGAAAATAGGCTTTTATACGTTAGTATGGGTTTCCCAAACCCTCTCCTAGTACAGTAAAGGCCTTATGGAAGACCTTGTCATCTGATGGAGTCCATACACCAATATGTTTCACATAATGCATGATGAGGTTGGTATGTGTCTTTGGGATGATGATAAGTTCAAAAATGCATTGATTTTGGGGTACATATTTGACGAATTTACTCCTCCCTCATCTACTTGGATGATATTGACTTAGCTCATTTTATCACAAAGAAAATTATTAATATTGGATAAGTAAGAACTTTTGAAGGATCTTAATCATATGGATGACATATCTTTTAAGAATTAGGTCTCATTATTCATCAAGAAGACCCAACAAGAACCAATAGACAGTAATACCAAGGATTACCCATCACATGAATCCCATGGATCAAAGGGAACCTATTGCAAAATGGTTGAATAGGGAAATTTAAATTACCATGGATGGTCAATCACCTCCCAGGACCATCAAATTATCTAGTTTTTCATCTTCTTAACCTATACCTTAGTGGGAATTTGTTTCCAATTCAAGAGAAATACAGACTAGGGGTGTCCAAATTAATGATGGAGGTGGATAAGGAGAGTTAAAGATTCATTAGCTTGTATATTATTGTATTTGATAAGTTGTATCTCCAACTTCATAATGTCTACAATGGGAGGAATTCATATAGGATTTCAGGTCTATTCTATGTATTATGGGCCTGGATGCGATCCCACATGAGAGGATATAAATTTATCAACACCTAGGCTATTTGTGATTCCTAGTTCATGCCATTATTTTAGAGTATCATCAAGTTCTAATCTACTACACTAAAGAATTTGGAGATAAAGAATAATCTAAAATGATATGATCAATTCAAATTCATTCCATATAGATCAACAACCTACAACATCATTTAAAATGGAAACGAAGATCCTGAACATAGATATTACTTGATTGTGGTTAGTGAGGGTGGTTTTTCCACCCAGATTAATGGAAATATATTCTATGAATAGAACCTACCATTCCAATTCATGTGACAATTTTAGTGAATCAAAATGAGTGGATCTTCTCCTCCATGAAACATTCTCTAAAAAAGGAACTTGATGGTAGCTTGGAAGATCAGGATTATGTTTTTCAGGGAACATAGTTAACTTTTAGTGACCTTATCTATAACCAGTGTGGGTGTTGGTCTCTCCAAGGACTATCTTGAAAACTATATTTGGTCCTATCCAAATTAAAAATTGGTTACAATAATGGATAGATATGTAGAGAAAAAAAGTGGTTGGAGGTGATCCTATAATGTATTTAGAGGAATAAACAATCTAGAGTCCCGATAACCAGCCATATTCTAGTAGACTAGTGAATCTGAAGATTCTCTAGAAGAAAACCAGGAACATAGTTCTCGTTCCCTAATCGATTAGGGTACCTACAATCATAATAATAGTGGGTGAAGTTTCCATGGGTGAAATTTGAGTTGGTGGGGGAATATAATCCTATTCTGGTGGTTTTTTCAATCCTGCTCCATCAATGGTATGACTGGAGGATAGAGAAATAGTCATCAAGTCATATAAGACTATTTTTCAGGTGGAGGTATACCTACAGGGATTTGAAAGAGTAACTACTGTTGAAGGAATATCATATAAGAAACAACCTTATTATACTAAATTACTCCTTTAGGAACTCAATGATGTGCTACATTCTACTAAATTCCATGTCCATTACATGATCTAGTCATTGTGAATGATAATCCCAAACATGATGGTAGCTAGAAAACACAAGGGAGACTAGAATATATCCATTGAATAGGTGAGTTGAATTTTATTAGAATTCACATATGATTTACTTATTATTGGAACTATACGTATCTTCACCCTGGATATTACAAGTGGTTGTAAATTTTTTAACTACTCATATCTCTGATATATTCTATTAGGAGAACATCAACTGAGGCTGGATCACAAAATGACCATGATGCTGATGATTTTGGATCTCCTAGTCAAATGGAACACAAGGAAGCTATAATTTCTAATTTATAAGAAATGTAGATCATGAAACTAATGACACCACCTCCATCACTTGTTCCTTCTAATGTAATTCCCTAAAAAACGTCTAGGAAGAAAAAATAAGCATGGTCATCAATGATGTAACCTCTCCCAGTTTCAATAGGTATTTTATTTTCAAACCCCCTCATTTTTTAATTTCATCTGGTAGATTATCCTAACTTATTTAACTTTACTTGTACTCATCAGGTCTGTCCAAGGACACATACATTCATGACTGAGAGAAAAATATACTTCCCATTCCTCTTCTAGGATCTCTATCATTTGGTGAGGTCCATGGAGGGGAAAAAATTGTCAACGCCTAAATTGGATCAGTATTGGTGTACGATGAAGAGTTATTGGCCATCATTCCTTTTGATTTTTCATGGGTGAGTTCACTTCTAGAGGATCATGATTCTAGTAAGACAGAGGCATCACTAGGTGATGGTAATTATTTCTTATGAAACTGGGTATATAATTGGGTCTACATCATATTTTTTGACCTCTGTTTATAGTTTCATCCCTCAAGGGTGATTCCCCAGACATAATCCCTAAAAATATTGTATTAGTAGAATGGACATTATTTGTATCTCTGTGTCACTTACAACATGAGGACATTACTATTTCCCTTGAATTCGAGGTTGAGGTGATGGGAATAAAAAATTCTATAGTTGAAAATGGTATATTCTCAATGGTTAATATCATTGATGTCTATTTGATAGAATTATTTATGTCTATTTACTAATAGGATTTACATTCTTAATTATAGTAGCTCTTCCTCAAATATTAGAGAACCTATATCATTCCACCTCAAGATCTTACCCAATGAAAATAACATAGGTACTGTCCTCTTTCATATCAAGCCCACCGAGTGATGTGAGTACGAACCCCATGCTTGGTGAATTACAACTGGAATACATATTTGTTCCTAATATAGGTCTGGGATGATTCTTAGAACACAAAAAATTTCATCCTAAACTAAGGTGAAAAGTAATGGGAGATATCTTGAGTTTGATCATGCATGGCCCTTTTGAAGAGTATAAGGACTTATTGAGCCATCTCAAATATATTTTAATGAATCTAAACTATGGCAAGTTCGACTATTGAACACTCCATTATTGGGTGGAGGAGGATGTCACTTTAAGGGAGTATAACAAGTCCATAAAATTAAGAGTATAGAAAATAGAGGCATCATCTTCTATCATGAAACAAAAAAATAAGGCTATGAATGAATTATCCTACCATGTGATAGAAATAATGACACCCTAAAACTTGTTCAGTGTAGGGACAGTTCAAATTTGAAGGCCTCAATATGATTTTTTCTACCTATATTAGATTCTCAATGATAGTAAACATATGGTGACCGAATAATAGAAGTTGATTGACATGGATGAAAAGGAAAAACATGATGGTATTTCTAGAGAGAAGGCACTACTATAGAGATGGAAATGAAAATGGTAGATAAATTGAACTAACACATAAATAATATAGGGTAGAATATATAATATATTTCGGATTTGTATAATCACATGTTTTCATAGTTTTATAATTTTAAGGTTCCATATTTAGATGTGGGATCATGGGAGCGACTCTAAGATGTGAATATTCCTTCCTCCTTCTAAACTATCATAAATAGAAAAATTTTTATTTCATGTTTTTATATCAATTAATCATATTTTTTTAGTTAATAGTATCTTGATGATCACATATCTTATAAATTACCAAGACATGTTAAGGTTCTTCCAGATTTTAAATAATCCCAAATTAGTATTTAAACAGTTGATCCATAATGAAGTCCTATTAGGGATGGATCAAAGATGGATATTATCATAAAAACCATCACCAATGCAAGAGATATGGTCCATTACAAATATTGATGAAATTAAACTAGATTTATATCATGGATAGATATCGAAATACACACCATCGCCGACTAACTGAAGCTCGTACATTCAAAATAATGATGACTAGTTTAGCTTAAAGGGATGATTTGGGTGATCATATCATGGAAAATGAGTTCTATAACTTTTTCCTTGGTTAGGGTCCTAGCTAGTATATATTGATTATTTTTGGGACTATATGGTGTGATTTATAAGATTTATGTCTATTTATTTTATTTCCCTTATTTTCCCAAATCTTCTCATGAGGAAGGCTTAGAGGGAAGGGACATTGATTTTTCTTAGTCTGGAATTTATAGGGTTTTTACCTAACAAGTCGTGGTCTATTTTTTATACTCAATTTTTCTTAGATTATTCAAGGTGAATGTACAAAAAGAATTTTCTTAAATATTTTTCAGACAGTCTTTTACAATTTATTGGATTTTTTCTTAGGTAGTTTAATGTTATGTAATTTAGTCCAATGTGTTATTTCTGCTGATGAAGGTTGTATAACTTTGATTGGGTGTTTCTACAGTTTAAGGTCATATAAATTTGATTATGTGTTGACAAAGTTTAATTTCATATAGATTTGACTGAGTGTTTCTTCAATTTATTATTGTATATATTTGATTGAGTGTTATTATAGTTAGAGGTTATATAACATTGACTAAGTGTTTCTATAGTTTAGGGTCATATAAATCAGAATGAGTGTTATTGTGTCTTAAGGAAATATAACTTTGACCATGTATTTTTGATCAAATCACCGCTTATTGAATGATAGAATCATGAAAAAGGTAAATCATATCTCAAAGAGCTTGAATTAGGTAAATGAGAAGGTACACACATGTCAGGTATGATCTTGTATCACATTGGGGTGATGAGTTCCACTATAATGTTGTTAGGGGATATTGGGATTAAAGAACCTTTCTCAAAAAGTGAAGACTCCCCTAGTTAACAGCAAAAAATGAGGGATCATACAAAAGATCTAACATATGTCATGTATTTATAGTTGTTTAGGGGTATCCCTTAGATTCGAACACACTTTTTGATGATATCCATGATTTTTTTGGCAATTAAAACACTCAAGACATGAAATGGGCCATGGGTGATAATCATTCAATAGGGGTTTGGGTACCCTAGAAATTTCTTATATGACAAAGGATGAGTGAAACTTTATGAGAATAGAGGGTCAATTGATGATAAATGATGCCGCAATAATTGGTAGGGGACTCATTTTATGGTCATGAGCCTCATACCATGTATCACACAATTTAGGGTAACATAATGAGGATCACTAAAAGGTTCAAGAATGAGGTACCACATCCTTTCCCTAATAATGGGTATGATTTATAGTGGTGTAAGATTGATGATTTAGAATCCACTTGAATATTTCGATTATATGTTTTGTAAATCACGTATCATGGATTTTTAAATGAGGGTGATGATATGGGACATATATGATGAGGATGATTACAAATCACACTAGGGTAGTGAGTTCCCCTATAATATTGTTTTCTAAAGACCCAAACTTCTTGTACATAAATATTATATCTTTTTAGAAGAATATTCAATACATTTAATTTATACATGACCAAGGACCACATATGATAAGTGTTTTTAGAGACTAGATTCACTATCTTCTTATTTCATGAAATATCTTCAATATCTCCCACAAATATATTCACATTTAGTACTCTTTATAGACATAATCTACTTAAAACCATTATTAATAACCTGAGAAAAGGAAACATAAGAAAGGTTGAACTCAAATGATCAGTAAGGGTAAATAAGGAAGATATCATTATAACATGATAATATGTTAATAAGAACCTTAGAATAAAATTTGAAAATCATGCTATAAAAATCATATGTTATAAACACGATTCGTAGAACAGATCATGAAAGTTCATAATACATAGATCCTAATGGGATCAAAGAACATGATCTGTGCAATCATAACATTTTCCTAAGACATATATTTTTGGCATACACATAATCATAGAAAAAAATTTCCTTAGTAGTTCAAGGCTCATTGATAAGACTATCGTAGTGGAATAGGTTCACTCCAGAAACAATCATAAGAGTCAATGTTCACTCCCAAGACTATCATAGTGGAAAAAGTACCATACTAAACAGGGTTCACACTACATTATAATCCTATTTATCTCTTGATATATTAATCTTTACTCAATAAATTGGAGGGAGATATAGGTCTTACCCTTTATATAATAAAAATTATATTTACATGTTCCAAAATATTATACAACATTTATCAAATCAAAACCCATGAAAATAAATGTGTTTCATAAAAATATCATCAGAGCATAACTTATGGAAAAGAAATAAGTTTCATAATCATTTCTTCATTTTATCATAGAATAACACATGGATAGAGAAGAGGGATACATAATCATTTTATCATGGTAAAACTAGTGGAAGATAAATGGGTTTCATAAACATCATGTCATCATAAACACAAACCATGTAGAGAAATAATAAGAAGGATATCATTATATACCATATCCAATAAGGTGTAATTAATGTACAAGGATATCATATTATATGGAAATTTATTTTATAATATCAATTGGAATATTTATTGAAGAAAATAATTTTTCATCAAAAATAAAATTTTAGAAAATAAAAAATAAAAACAATCTTTCCTTGAAAATAAGTTTTTAAAAATAAAAGTTCATAAAAAACTTTGTAAATAATTTAAATTGAAAATAATATTTAGATATGATAATTTAATCTTTTAAAATAATGATTTTACTATGATAGAAGAAAATACATTTAATTTTGTACATGTTTAAACAATGATTTCTTTCAGATTTTTTGTTAAATCCTAACCAAAATTGATTGGAAAACAACATGAAGATTAATTTATTTTGTTTTAAAAAATTATTACATGAATAAAATAATTTGATAAATTATATATATTATTAAAAAAAATTAAGATAATTTTTTTTTATAAAACCTTATTTTGGAAGAAAAAATATTTCCGACCAAAGAGATAAATAACATCGATTTTTTATAATTCTTTTTGAATATTTAGTAAATAAACAGAGGATAATGAATAGAAAACATGTATTATCAATAAATATCTAGAATAGAAAAAAATTCCTTAGTTTCCTAAGAGATAGTTTATAATATTTCATCATCAAAAGAATAAACATAAACAATCCTTATAAAAGACGAGATTGTATCATCAAACCCTACCACTTTGGTAACATTTAATTATAAGACCCATGAAAGAATAAAATTAAATGAAATTATAAACATAATGAGAATAAATAAAATCAAGATATTATGTGTAAATGAGTATATATATACACCTCATAAAACAAGATAAGGGAATAATATAACATATGTCTCGAACAAGGCATATTGAGACAAAAATCCCTACTTTGGTAACTTTTGAATTGTAAACCCCATAAAAGAGAGATAATAAAATGGTTATTCAAATAAAAATAATTTTAATTATAATAATAATAAAATAAATTCATGTTCAGTATATATACAACATAAATAACACGTGGTGAATATGGAATGAATCTCACCGAAAATAAAAGTGAGATAAAAATCTCTTAACTTATGCTTCGACTTCCTTCCCACACGTTCAAACCTTATGTATAATAAATATAATTATATTATAAATCTAATTAATAAAAAATTATATATATATCATATCATATATAATTTAATTTTTACCTTTTATTACATTTTTATTAAAAATTCAATGTTAAAATCACATTTTAGGTAATAGCTGCTTTGTTTTTTCTTGTATATTTAGATTTTTGATTTTTTATTTTTGTTCCTATTATGTAGATTTTGGTTACATAATATAATTTTTTTAACCAGTAAATAAATATAATATATATTCATTATATATTTATTTATAGTAATCCATAAAAATTAGATATAGAAAATGAAATACACCATTCATGGAGATGGTAGACCATACGTACGCATGAACATTGTTCCTATTTTATCAAATAATTAAATGAAAGAAAGGTAAATAATATTTTAAATTTAATAAATAATTATTATTTCATATATATCACATATATTCATTAAATTTATTGTAATTAAGTTCCATGAAAAGAATTAGTGAAGAATGAATCACAACGTTTCACGAGCCGGTAGTCCTTCATATAAATGAATGATGTCATAATATCTACCACTGAAGGGAAAATAAGAAGGTATATGTGGTATTATAATTAAATAATTATAAATATGTTAAAAATATAATATATATTAATGTAATATATCTGTTTTACTATCCACTTAAAACATAAATAAAAAAAATAATATTAGTTCACGAAGCGGTAGTCCACCGTACACCCGAGCGGCATTATTGTTTTCTAAAAGGATGGGGGGTAAGATGAAATATATAGTATTATAATTAAATAGGTATAATAATATCATAAATAACATATATAAACATTAAATATATCATTATATCCATCTGTGAAAGGTGGTGATGGAAAAGGAATAATATCGGTTCGCGTAACGATAGTCTATCGTACACATGAATGGCATTATTGTTTTATAATGGTTTGAGAGGAAAGATGGTATATGTGTTATTATAATTAAATAGATTTAAAAATATCATAAATTTAATATATAAATATTAAATCCATAATTATATCAATCTCTGAGAGGTGGTGATGGAAGATGAATAACATCGGTTCCTGATGCTGTAGTCCACCGTACACATGAATGCGGATTTCATATCCCATTTGAGGGAATAAGAGAAGGATTTAGGCTATTAGATTAATATAATAACATATTAATTAATGAGATATAATTTGGTTATTATTTTATCATATTTTTAAAATATTAAATGATGTTTAATAAGAAATAAGTCAAAAGCATATGTTTAAGAATTTTACCTCTTCTTCAGAGAGGCTCTTTAGGATTACACCTAAAACCTTATTATGAGGGATTTCTAACAAAAATAATGACTCTATGAAGATTTTAGGTAAGTAAGAAATAAATTTGGGTTTATTTAGGCTGAAATAAAATGTTTTTTATAAGTGTGAAGAGGAGAGGATAAGGGGTGTCCTTTTATAAGTGAGGTGAGTGGTATAATTGAAATTTTTGAAAAAAAAATGGCATAAAAATTTTTTAACATGAAAATTTCTAAAAAATGGTAATTTATATAAAAGTATAGGTTATATGGTCAAAAAATGTAAATAAAATTGGGTTTTGACATGTTTTAGATAATTTTTAACCCATATCTTCTTAGTTTAACCCCTGATAAATCCATCTTTTCTTTAACCATGGTAATTAATCCTTACTGTTTTCACTATTAATTATGGTAAAATATTAATTTAACATTATTATATAATATTAATTAATTTTATTCCAAATATGGAATCCATTTTTCCAAATTCAATTCATTTAATTTGTGGAATTCAATTTAAAATTAAATCATAGATGTGATAAAAGTGTGGTTTTCGAAAAAGAAAAGTTTCAAAAGTTTTAAAACTTATTTATATAAAAATTCAATATAAAATTGATTACAATAATATATATTTATATACAAACAAACTTCACATTTAAAACCATCTTAAAATTATATTTATGTTTTTAAAATCTTTAAAATAAATTACAATTTTTAATAAAATTGAGTATTTTCACTATCCATCAATAAATTTATCTTTTAATAAAAATATCCAAAATTATCTCTAAGTTAATTTTTAAATGATGATTAAAAACAGAATTTTATTTTTTCAAATAAATTTTCTTAATGTAAAGTATTAATTTTAAAATAAGTGAGCATAAGGTGACAAAACTACTTTTCAGAAAAATATAATTTTTATGAAAAAATTGGATTTACACTTATATAAAGTATAGAAAACACATAATATGAAAGTTAAATTTTTTAATTAATATATAATATATTAATTTCATTAAAATCGTTCACAAAAAAATATTTTTTAATTTATTTATGTAAAACACATTTGTGTGAAAAAAAATAGTTTTTGAGTAGATGTTCCCCATTATTTACAAATAGTTTTTTTAATTTAAATTTAATTGGTACCCAAATAATTATGTTTATATACATGTGTAAACCATATATTTTTATAATTTATTTATTCATATTAAATCCATCCATTTCAATGGCTAGGTGATAACTATCATATTAAATAATATATTTTAATTGTACGTCATGTTTCGTTAAAACTCAGCATTGTATGAAATGTAAGATAATCTCAGTGTTTCCTGTAACAAAATATATACACAATATTGTGTGTAATTAAAGATAAAATCTATGTTGTGTGTAATGAAATATATATAAAAAATAAATTAATTTGAAAAAATATGTTATAAAATCTCATGGTTTTATAGTCTACCCCCATTAAAATTAATTTATCCCTTGAAATTCATCACTTTGGTATAAAAAACTAAGGATAATTATACATTACTACATCCTCAAGTTCACTTGTAGATTTATCAAGCTAGTGGTTTCACCAAAAATATTTTACCATGTGAGTCATCTTATTTCATAGAACATTCTCTATTTGATCTAGAATATCAACCGCTTAACCCTTATAAGAAAGATCATTCCCAATAGTATAACCTCTATGTTCAATAAATTTGTAGTATCAGTTATGTAATTATTCATGAGAGATATATGGATTATATCATGGACTTGATAGAGGTTCGGTGGATGTGGAAATCGATAGGCTACCACCCCATTATGATCTATAATTTAAAAGGGACCAATATACCTAGGGATGAGATTTACTTTGTATCATAAGCACAATTTAATCCTTTGGATATGATTTTATAAATTTTTTCTTCATCAATTACTCCAAGAAATGAAGATTAATTATTTATTATTGAAGAAATAATGGATCAGAATATCCAAAACCGAAGGAAAATTCACTCCTTTTATATCTAGTTATCATCACAATAAAAATTTTAGCACTGGTTATCCAATATGAATAAATACTCATATGGTGACATAATAAATTAATCTCTAAACCCTCATTCAAATTCAAACATAAACCATTCCAGAAATAGTTAAACTTATAACCCATTAAAAATTTGAAATATATAAATACAGTCACTAAATTTTCCAAAATCAACTTAACATTAATCCCCCAAATATCCTTAAGTAGATCTTTATGGTCACAGGCAAAATATGTGAATACCTTGGTCATATATTCTCTTGAACCATGGTTATTTTTGGGTGGAGTGAGTAACTCAATATGGGGGGTGAATTGAGTTCGCAATAAAATTTATATTAAAAATAATTTAAAACAAAAACCCCCTATTTAAATAAAAATACCTAGTTAATAAAAAAATTAGTGTAATATAAGTATGATCTTCTAAAAATATTTATCAAATTGTGATTAGAGATAAACTAAAACAGAATTTGAAATTACATAAATTTTTTTTAACTATTTAAATATACAATACTTTATATAAATTCCAATTAAGACTAACTATCAAAGCATTGGTTTTGTTTAAAGATTGAAAAAAATATAGTTTACGATTTGAAATAAAAGAAACCAAATGAAAAAACACAATAGAATAATCAAGGGGTTCAGTCTCAGGTTGAGATGCAATCCTCTCCACTTAGTAATCACCCACTTCCAAGTAGATTATTATAACTAATAATCTTATACACATCCTAGATCGGGTATACAAATAACATCACAAGATTTCCAGGCTCAAAGACTCTTCCATTGTAATACGTGGGAAAAAAACAACACATAAAACATAGGACTTATTCCATAGTTTCCATGGGTAAACATATAATTTTTTGAGAGAATATCAGGAATCATAAAGTTTAATCATAAGATTAATTGTTTGTGTATATATAAATTAATACAGAACACTTCTCAAAAAGTGAAACAAAAAAGAGAGAAAAAATAGAAAGACATAGAGAAATGTTGCACTACTTAGTCTGTAATTCTCTAGAAGCTATATGGTTCTTTGATTTGTCTTGGTGAAGATTTCGAACATATTTTTCTGAAACTGCTATAAAATAGAGTGTCTCGATGTTTACTTTTTCTATCATTAAGTGTTTTGAAAATATTCAACACAAAACTCTTCTTTCAGTGAATGACTAGTAATTGATCTTCAATATGTTCCATATTTTCTAACTCATTTTTCAGTATCATGTAAGAATAGAGTTTCATCTATTATCATTTTTTATTATGAAAATGTAAAAGATCCCCACAACTATATAGCATTACAACTTGAAATACCCTTTAAATAATAATAATAAATAGTTCTTGGATCCTCATACTGAAAGGTAAATCATGAAATCTCTAACATGTTCTTTAATGAAACAGTTGGGTGGTTTAAGAATAATCTTTATAGAAATCCTCATTAGGAAGTCAACATTAACTGCCATAAACTAGTTTTTAGTAGCATTAGATTAAAATCAAGAAGAAAATCAATGGTAGAAAGGCTGATAGTGGTATGGTCCAGTAGTTTTACATACCAATGGTAGCACACATAGTAGTAGCAAGGTTGAATTAATTATTGGAGGTATGGAAGTAGCTTGTGTAGAGGTATCACATCTAGAGGTAGCCCATTCAAACTAGTGGGAGAAAAAGGCAGGCGATATCCCATTCCTTATAGTAGAAGAGAGTTGTAGGAATCATGATTAGCAGTGTCTAGTTGGTGGTGGAATGGCTAATAATATAATAATTCTAGTGGTATCATAACATTAACTAATTGTAGCATGAGTTTAGCAGTAGCAATATTGAACTAATGATAACATATTTACACTAATTATAGAACAAGTTTTACTAATAGTAACATATTTTAACTAACATTAGATATTTTCTATACTTTTCCAATTTTACTTAAAAAAATTATATACTATTATAAAAAATAAATCTCATTAGAAACATAAGAATCACGATTTTTAACCATTAAAACAAGGGGGTTCCAATAGTTATAACCATAATTACTTTAAACCCTCAATGAAATATACATTCGTCCTTATTTCTTAAATAAAAACACATATCATTGAGTATATTAACCAAATCGAAAAATGATTTAAAATTTATCAATGATAACATAAACCACTTTTCAACAAATCATTAATTAGTTTTGGGGTCATCAATACATTCCTATTTACTTTAACCATATCAATCATCTCTTTATCCAAACTAAACATCATTTATTATCATTAAGATCATATTATGGGATATATTCTCTTATTCATTTATTTTCCTTAAAATATCACCTTAAAATTAAATCACTTTTCATGGTTATCAGTACTATTGAAAATATTCTTGAAAATACTTAACAGAAACATACACTACAAGAAATTATGGCTATATCCACAGTTCTAAACTATGGATATAGTCCCTAAAACTACGACTATAGGTAATAAGAATAGTTTGGGGAGATGTGGCTTCTATTGTCATGGCTATAGGTCCAAACCTATAGCCACAATTTGAACCATGGATATAAGTATATAGCCATGGTTTAGAACCTTGGATATACCTATTTTAAACTGAAAATTATTTCCATGGTTTTAAACCACGACACTAGATATATAGCCATGATTTAGAACCATAGATATAAATTTTAGTTTCCTAAAAAACCGCCAGAAATTATGGGCTTGAACAGCCATAACTAGAATATATAAACCTGTAATAAGGGACCTGTAAGAAAGTATGCTAGATGCAATTGATAATAAAAGTGTAAACCTGCAAATTGCATACCTAAAATAACATGCATACCTATAAAATCTTCATACCTTTCAACTAAAAAACCAAAAAACCTACAAACATAAAAACCAAAAAACATGGAAACCTGTAACATTCAATCTGTAATTCTTCATTCCTCTAATCAATCTATATACCTTCCAATAAAAAACCAGAAAACATGAAACCTGAATACTTAAAAAACAAGAAAACATGGAAACCTGTAAACATTCAATCTGTAAACCTACATACCTAAAAATTCAACCTATAAATGAAATGTGTTACCAATAAAAACTGAAACAGGAAAAAAATTAATTAGTTCATACCATTTGGTCTGAAGATGACAATGTTGCAGTATACTTATTCTGTAATAAGTTCATGTTCACTTATAAATAGGACAATTTCTGAAGTGAACATGTACATTTTTACTTGTATAATTTAAAGTGTTTATTTGATTGAAGTAGTACATGATATGTTATATTAGTAGGTTATTATAGTGAATTTGTAGTTTAGTATATTGATTCTATAATCAGTTTATGTTCACTTCTAAATAGTGCCATTTATGAAGTGAACATGTTCTATTTTTGAAGTAAAATTTTACTAACCTAATGAGGTAATGACCCAATTAGAAGTGAAAATTTATTTTTTATAACAATGATAGGAGAAATGGGGGAGAATAAGTCACAAAAAAATAAGAGTAAATAAATTTGAGAGAATTGAACATGTAATGTTTCATTTTGGAAGTATAGTATAAATGGAATATTTTTGTGTGTAAATATTTTTCACACATAACAAGATATGAACCCTACATGTAAGAGGTAGCTTACCATTACCTATAAATATACATGAAATAACATCCACTTCACATATAATTAAAGTACTTGGTTCATGTTCTAATTAGAAGAACTGAAACTTCAAGATATTCCCTATCTGTAAGATTTTAAACCACATGATTTGTTCTCACGACTTAAATTATCTATAAAGTGAAACATTTTATCTTCTAATTGACTCTTAAAACTCAAACTAAGAACTTATCATGTTATATTAGATGTTCTTATTGGATATTCTGATTAGTATAAGTGATATTCCTTACATGGGGGGATTTATCCTTTCAATAATACATTAAACTACATTTTCAATGTACTAGATATATGGATATAAATTGCACAACACATGAGTCATTGTATCATTATTTTAAACACTATGATATATTACCCATAACAATTTCAACTATAACAATAATTATGATGGTCTATTAGTGAGACCCACTCTCTTTACATGAGAGTCAGATCTATGTAAGAATTCTTAGTGCATGTTCCACTCCTCTATTAATTATCCATAAGTAGATAAAATGATACCATGTATCTATGTACTATATGTGGGTTGATTTCTATTACTTGAGATATGTATTTCTTCTTGGACCTCATATCTTATGAACAAACTCAAATTCTAGAAATATCAAACCACTTCTCATTGTATAGTTTTCCAATTCATGTTGGGTTTTCTAAGATCAGACCCTTCTCTAGGATGGTTTTTTATTTGATCCAAGAACTATATGTGGCTTGGTTCATATTATAATAGGATACTTAGTGACCCATGGATCTCCTGTCTTGGTACTAACCATAAATTCAATCCAAATCCCCCACCTTATCTCAGGGATCATACCTCTTCATTCACGCATATTGTTCCTCTATAGGCCCATCCCCTAGATGAAGTTGTTTAATCTTATACACAATTCATATCTATAAATAACCCCCCTTCCCCTTGCAACAGAACCCAACACACCCCATTCCTCTCCCACACCCCACCTCACACCACATGAACCCCCTACACCCTCCCCCTTTCCCTTGAAACAGAACCCATCACACCTCCTCCCATTGCCCCCATCACACCCCCTTCCCCCTTCCCCCACTCGGAACACCCCCAGGCCCACCCCATTCACCCCTGCTCACCCTATGCACCCCATACACACCCCCCTACACACCCCTCCACTTGAAATAGAACTCATCATACCTCCTACCCCCCACTCACAACACATGAACCCCATGCGCCCTCCCCTACCCCTTGTAATAAAACCCATTACACCCACTCCCATGCCCCTAGCACACCCCCTACCCCTACCCTTTCCCCCACCCTGCACACCCCTGCCCACCCCATGCACCCCCAACGTAGCCCATGCACCACTACACACCTCATGCACCTCCAGCACACCCCCTTCTTGCACCCTCCCCGTGCCCCTTGCAACATAACCCAACACACCATCCTACCCCTTCCTCTTACCCCCTCCCCTACACACCTCCTGCACACCCCCTGCACACCCATTTCACCCCTGTACCCTCTCCCATATACCCTCACCCACCCCTTATAGAAGAACCCATCACACCCCCTCTCCTTTCTCCTAGCACACCCCATGACCCCTGCACACCCCCCTGTACTGAAGTCTTTTGACATCATAACACTAGGATAATATGGCAGAACCCATCTTTAAGTGTTTGGACTAAATTCCTTGATGGTATTGGGAATGTAATAAATTTTTTATTTATAGTAGTATTAGAGAATGTGGATCTAGATATAATTGTCTATCCTATGAGAACATGAATCAAGTTATGTGTTGTCCTTAGATTAATGTCCTTTCTACACATTAGGCTATATAAGAGAAAATATAACAGTTTTTTATATTTTATGACTATAGGAAATGACATTACATAAATTATTAATCCCATACACTTGGAACTCATAAATAGATATTTCATTGACAAAGATTGTGGTTATTAGAAAACCAACTTTTAAAACCATCAACCAATTATGGAAACAAGTTTTTAAAATAATAAAGCAATTATATAATTCAAATTAAAGGGTTAGGCTAAGGGAAACTACCTCAACCTCAAGGAAAATTTCATTAGATGATTACAACTCTAATATTCCTTTTTTTCTCTTGTATGCATATGAAAATTTACACACATATATATAAGGAAACCTATCCCCTATGTACATATTTCCATGGATAAATATTCACAAGGGGGTCCATTGATAAATTTTTGTACTTGCATATACCCCTTTATAGTTACACATGTATGCATTTTTCATATCTTTATATAAGCACACCTAGACCCAATATATATATATATATATTCTTAATTCTATGAGTGAATCTATATAAATAGAGAACTTATATATGTATATTCCTAGCTATGCATACACATATAAGCCTTCATCAACAATGACTCAAATACACCTCAATGAGATCCAAAACACACTACAAAAATATAAGAAACCAAAAAATGACCAAATCCCTAATTAAAATTGGGTCAAAGAATAAAAACGAAATAAACTTTACCTAAATCCAATTTTGAACTCACTGTATTCGATGGTGGTGGATAGAACTGGATCATTATAATAAACAAACAATAAGGAAATAGTGGGAAAAGAAACGAGATATAATGACTTCTTATATATATATATATATGATTAGTGTGTTAACTGTAAATGATAAATGAAACATGAATCCTTAACCAACAATGAAAAAATAATATTTACATTGATATGTACATCCCAATACTAAATAACATGATCATTAATAAATGATTTTTGTTCAAATTCTATCATCATTTGAGCTGAAAAATCATTCTTTAATTTATAATTTAATGAAAAATCATTATTTCAATTTCCCTCATATAGTGAGAATTTCAAAGTCAAATGCTCTATAGAAAATTCATATGCATTGGAACACCAAGCCAAATGTTGTGACATCCAAATTGATACACAATCTAAATTTTTTCCACTCAATGCAGACATCCTTAATTTTTTATTTTTGTGATTTTCTTCCTAATATTATATGCTTTTTTAGATGAATCTTAAACTTCTTCAAATCCACTATAAATCTGATCTTGGCTTTCAAATCAACTTATACTTTCTCCAAATAATTACATGAATTATTGAAATTAATCCAAAATCTATTTAAAAGTTTTCAAATACCTTATCAGTATGCAACTACTTAAGAAAAGTATTTCAATGAGCCCTACTAACCCTAAATTTTCATATTTCACTTGATCTATTAAAAACATAATTTAACATATATTAAAAACTTAATTTAGTAACCAATATACTAAGTACTCTATGGATGGATTCATTAACTCTTGGATAACATCCTCTAGCCAATGAAAATTTTAAAATTTTAATAATAACAACTTTTAAAGCTATCTATTATGTACACATGTCAGTAGCTAGGTTATATCACCATTTCTTCAATTAAAATTATTATAGACAATAATTTTCACACTTAAATACATTTCATGAAACTTGAGGACCATCTCTACAATTGTTTAGTGTTGTTTACATTTCCATGTATTCTTTATGGAAGAAAATTATCCATATTTAGTGGGTGGATACACATTATATCACCAAATACTTTACCTTTACATACTTATATTAATATCATTGAAAAAAATCTAATTAACTAATAAAACTTCAACCTAAGGGAATTTTAATATCCCAATTTAGACTTATTTTCAATTAAAATTTTAATGGTTTACTTTAGGGTATATAAAACCTAATTTTCAATAAATTTTATGAAATGACCCTGAATATAACAACCACATAAAAAAATAATTTACAAGAATATTTTCTCCCCTACCCCACTCACACCCCACACCAGCCCCCACCCCCATCCAATGAACCCCCCCCCCCGCACCCCCACATGCATTACCCCTAACCCCCTACCCCACCCAACCCCTACCCCCCCCCCCCCCCGCAGCCATCATCACCACCACACCCAACCCCAACCCCCATCACCAGCCCCCCATTACCCCCTACACCAGCCCCACTGTACCAGTACCCCCACCTTACACTAGCCCCCAACCTACACCATCCCCCCAACCTGCACCAGCCCCAACCTACATCACCCCACCCCACCACACCGCTACCTTGCACCAACACCGCTACCTTGCACCAACACCCCCACCATAAACCAACCCCCAAACCCCCCTCCACTATCCCCCAACACAAAACCCCCTAAACCAACCCCCAAACCCCTAAACCCCCGTAGCATCCCCCCAAACCCCACCCCTACTCCCTTCACTAGCCCCCTACCCTCTACCATTCCCCCAATTAGTTGAGAATAAGGTTTAAACACAAAAATCCTTAATTCTGACAATTTTAGAAAGTATGTACTATAAAGAATGTAACAAACATTTTTAAGTCATTGATAGTATTGTTAACTGTTTGGGAATAGATCATTATATTGTTTTTATAATCTATAAATTCCTGAAATTTTGAATGTTTCCAAGTCATGGGGGATAAAATCCAGATAATTTCATAATTTAGAATATAAACTGAAAGTATTTATTACCTATAAAATATTTAAACATATTTAAGATATCTATTTTTTTGAATTGTGTGTGGTAACTAGAATAGGGCACGATCTGCTAAGAATGTGTTAAAAACAAAAGGATATTGAAGACCACCAATGATAAGAATTGGATGAAATTATAACTTTGTAAAAGTTTAGAAAAATTAAGTTAGAAACACTATTACCAAGAAGTTTTCAAAAAAGGATGATCATAAATCCTTGGGTAATAAACTAATGAAGTCTATGAAAAGTGATAAATATAAAAGGTTCAGTTTATTCTATCATGGAAGAAGGAGAAAAACATAGATCCATAAAAAAAGTATTTCTTGTATGTGAAAATAGAGGCAAGAAATAGAATAAGGGAAGATTTTTCCAAGTAGAATACAAATGAACCGATTTGGGGAAAATAAATCTTAAAAATTCATGTGAAAATTCCAACATGTACCTAAATAGTTCATAGTAGTATGTGCCATCTATTTAGAAAAAAGAAATAATTATAAAGGAATAACTTATAAAATTTGTTTCCAAATGAAATAATGAAATTCATTATGAATAAGTCAAATTTGATGAGAGGTGTTCAATAAATAAAAATCCCAAAGGTTGTTTAAATCTTTGTGGAACAAGTAATATGGATGTACATAGTACTAAAAATTTCTTAATTAGGTTACTAGTAAAAGAAAAATAACTAAAGAATTTAAATATTACATTATTTGATTCGTGTACCTTAATGGTTTATGAAAAGAATAACATCTCACATAAATAAGTTAAAACAGTGACGAACTCCATGTTCTAAAAAGAAAAAAGAAAAATCTGGAATAAAAATGTGCAAGCATTAAGAAAGGGGAATATTGGTTGAGAAAAGATTCCGAACATTATTGTTCACACTAAGGAACAAATAGTAACATGTTATTCAATTTCATATTGAATTTATGTTATAACTATTAATGAAATTGAATGTGAAGCTATCTTATAGAGAGAGAACTCAAGAAATTGTACAAGCTATAAAATCTAGAATATTACTTCAAGTAATCCATTTTAGTGAATTATCAATATGGTATACCCGAAAATATATCTATAGAAGATATCCACATTGATAAAGATAATTTATAGTCTCCTCTTGTTAGAGAGAAAGTTGGATAAAACCTTGAGAAGCTACCACAACCTATTAAAATCATGTAAATAATATTTCAATGTGGTGATCTAAAAAGATTCATTGAAATTGTATGGATTCATATTATCTCATTCTTGAGTGAGAAAATCAAATCCAAACATTAAGTGGGAGATTTTGATTTTAATAATTAACATGAATGAATAAGTTTAAATAAGACCTGTGACTGAGGTTACCTAACTCATGGCTCTTTTTCTTGAGAATCCACAAACATTCAGACAATGAACCCTCATTCACATAATTAGATGCTACAACAGCGGCACTATATATTTTTCAAAGATCCAAAATTTACAAAACCTACAAATGATCAATAAGATGATAAAAAAGGATTTTACATACCTAAAAAACCTAATATGTTCCATAACACAAGTGAACGAACCATTTTACTGCATCCCACAATCTTCAAACAAGCATCACACTAGCTCATGATCTCAAATTCCTTCCATATTTGGAGTAGATCACAAATACTCTCAAAGATGTCACTATATCACAAAAATAATCTTATTCCTCAAACAAAGTCTTCAACGAATCGTAAATAAACACTTAAACGTGGACTCTATTTTAATTCTCACTTACTAATTATTTAAAACGTATTCATTGGCTTCAAAAACTCAAAGTAACACTTCCTCTTATCTATCTTTTTATCTTAATATTATTCATCAAAACTAGGTAGGTTTAAACTCCTCACCACATCTAAACTCACTATTCTTATTACTTTATATAATATGTAGTGGATCACAATTCTTATTATTCAAAATCCATAACTCACTCAACCAACTCTTCTACAACATTATTGGCTCCTCTCACTGCTAAATTATTGCACTCAACACATATCAATTTTTTTTTGTTTATTTTTTTTATACTATAATGATCTTTGTTACCTCAAGAAGAAAAATATATTTTTAAAACTAATCCCAGTAAACTATAATTAGAATCAAATCAGGTATAAATTGGAACACCAACAAACTATATCTTTTCCATAAACTAATTTAACACATTTTGTTGGTTGTTTTATTTCTTTAATTGTTATCTCTACTAGGTTTCCACAAATTCCCTTTTATTTTTATATTTATTATCTTTTTATCCAATTATGTCTACCAAGGAGATCAATTATTTCTTCACCTCAAAATACTCTCTATAAAATAACTTCATATTAATGTTCTTAGATATTTTAAAACATAGTATCTATAAGTTGTGATGATCTCCTCATTTCAGCTTTGATGCAATTGTAATTTCAAAACAATAATTATTTTTAGTCAAAGCCTTCATCATTGCAAAATCATCACTTTATCCTTCTTCTCAATAATGAATCGCTAGTTCTTTTGTGATGTATTGATCATTGGATTTTATTATATAAATCCTATGAATTCTTCACTTCCAGATTTAAGAGACATATAATATATTTCATTTCATTATTGAGTAAATTCCTAGCCTTCTATATCAACATGTTCTCTTTGTCTCATTAATTATGATCAATAAATCAAAAAATATCTCTATTCTCAATAATTTATACTTAATAACTAAAGATTCGACCCAAATTCATCTACATTGTTATGGGAAAACTCATTAAGTTCTTTCATTTATCAAGAAGTTCATTTTACTTATCTTCTAATCCTTCTTTCATTTTATTTTACTCAAAAAAAATTGGGCCAATGCTTAACTATGCGTTATGAGTTTTCAAACATTATAGAACAACTCAATTAGCATCCTCATAATAAGGATATGAAAATCCTAATAATATTTAGAAAACCTTGGACAAATGTAATCTAATATTAAACCCATTTTATATGGAATAAATAAAAATATAAATTTAGAGTATTTCTTTACCTTAAGATCATGAATTAAAACCCCATCCTTCCATTGAGTGTCCGAACAATTAAAGGAAAAAAAGAATTCAAAACCATGATAATTGAGGAATGTAGGGACTCACTCTCAGTTAATATAAAGAGTAGTAAAATAAATAATATAAAAAATTCCCAACCTTAGATCTATTTTGTTAGGGTATTTTTAGAAACTTGATGATGAATTCAGATAAGAATCAAAGGTAGGGTCAATGGGAGATGGAGGGAGATGAAGTATATCCTCTCAAGGGTGTTACAGAATTAGAATCAAAATGAAATCCCAATAAATGGTATTTTAGGGGTTAATTATCTAATATAAAATTACTATTTTAACCCCTATTAAAGAAAACTCATTTGTGTCTTACTAGGTTCCTAGTATAAGGAACTAGGTATATAGTGGTTACAATAGTAGTTAATGAGGGTTATACTTGACTCTAATAAGGTCTTTGTACCTGACTAATATGTATTTATTTCTACACCTACACTAAATAACTTGACTTTTTTAACACCAAATTCATTTTACCCTTATTGGATCCTTCTTAAACACCGTAAACTTCCAGGTTTATCCATTTTAATAACAGCACACTAAAAATTAATGGAATTAGTAACTCATAATGATGAGATTCCTTATAAAATATCCATCACTATGCTTCCCCTCACCGAGAATCATTAATGATATTCTTAAGATAAATAATCTGTATATTGAGAAAGAATTAAAAATAATTGTTTATAAGTTTAATTATGAAGATATAAAAACAATCACTATTCTTTAACTATCAAAATGAGCATCTCTTATAATACCTTTTCACTTTAGTTGATGATACAAACTAATAATTCCATATAGGAACCACTAGCTTCAAACTCAAAATTATCAAATTGAATAACCTGAGTAGGATCAAGTATACATCTCCTTAGTTTTACAATATGTAACACATTCCTTATAACATTGAACTGTGGAGAAAAATCTAATATTTAAGTTGTTTCTAAAATATGATCTAAGATCTGAAAGGGTTTAAAGAACCAAGTAGTTAACATACCTGTATTTCCCATCCATCGATATAACAATCAAGGAGATATCTATAGAAACACATAATGATGTGGATGCCGCTATGCGTGAGGATAGGTCAACATGGATGGAATAAAAATATGTGATGAACTTAATTTTGTTAGAATTGTGATAGGGTTTCATGAGGCTGGATTAGTCAGAGCGTCTAAGGAGTAGGTGGGGAGGTATCCTAGGATCAGTGTCAGTGGGGAGGTGGAGTGGCCATATTGGATGTCAACGTCAGGGGAGGAGGGTCCAAAAAAGGATATATCTCAGAGGGGTGTCCACATTAGAAGGCAGTGTCAGGGGAGGAGGGCCGCCGAGAGGAGAGCTCATGAGGGTGGAGGTGGGTCGTAGAGAGGAGAGGTCAAGAGTGTAATGGGAGGAGACCCACCAATTGGAGAGGTCACTGGGGTGGAGGATGGTCGCAACGAGGAGAGGTTGTGAGGGTAATGGGGAGGGAGTCAGGGAGAATAATAGAGTCCCATGATGGAATGAATCTAGTGCCATGGAACTGTGGCTTTAAATAACTATATATCCCTGGTTATAATTAAAGTGTGGATATAAATTAAGATATTGCCACAGGTCTATAAAATTAGGGCTATATATTTATGGCTATATATAGTTTTTCTAGTATTTTTATACTGAACAACCCTTATATATATCACGATTTATATAATATAATTCTTTAATTTGAATACATAAACACTCTAACAATTTCACTTCATTCTTAAAAAATTAACTAGGCTTTATCATATTATTCTATAATACCTCTTTTATACAATATAAAATATGAGTCATGTATTAATATTAATAAAACTGAATTTAATCCTTATTATTATGTTTAACACAAGAATACTATTAAAATAGATCATACCTTTTATATTTCATTCATAGTCTCTCCATCATCATTAGTATAACCATTAATCGTCCCACCTTGCTAATTCTCTTCATGATATCCCTCATAGGATATTAATTCTTATAATTCCCATACTTTAAACATTTATAAAAGTCATACATTGATTATAAATTAGGGAAACCATTATTCTCCTCCACTTTATTAACTAAAAATTTCATTTTTACTCAGAAATTACTTGATTTGTTCCCTTTTTTCCACTCTCAAAACATCTAATCATCCCTTTGTGATATTAACATGAGTGATTTTTCCCACATTATCAACATATATAAAATTAAGACTTCTTTCCTCTATAGTCTCCACCACCCAAGATCTCAACAAACTCTATCCTTATATTCTTTGTTGAGTCTGGTAGTTGGTTGAAGTGAAAATTATTAATAATATATGAGGATAAATGATTAGGCATGATCATAATATCCTTAACTCCAATAATCATCCAAATTTAGTTTCTCATCAGTATATTTTATATCATATTCAACATTAACCCACTACCTTATAGTTCCCTCCATTAACTAAAACCCAAAATAATTGTCTGAGAAACAATAATAATAGGGGGAAACCACATAATCATGAGAAATTAATTATAGGTTGTCTAAATCATAACACATTATTTTCAATTTATGACACCTTAGGCTTAACCTAGATCATTATTTAAATCATTCATGGTGGTTCATATAGAGTTTTTGAATTTACAAAGAATATCCCCCAAAAGTGTCGAACTAGGTGTACAACAAGGCCTATTTTCATGCACCATGTGAAAATCGAGTGCAGATCAATGTGCCCTTTTTGGAGTTATTATACCTTGGTAACTATGTGCCAAATTGACACCCACTTATAGTATCCATATAGGGATGTAATTTTTTATAAACTAATATATATCCTTTACCAAAATTCTAGGACATTTTCCTATACTTTGAATCATCTATAGACTTATCATTAGATATATCCCTATACATATCCTTAGAAATATCCTTATGGATCTACCTTTTTTGTTTTCCCATCCTAGTTTACAAAGGATAACTAATCCTTTCCTCTGAACCAACTATAACGTCCCAAACTTCTCACACATAAATATTACATCTTTTAATATTAATATTAAGTTCATTTCACAAATAAATTCTCATGGACCATATATGTTTAGTGTCTTTGGAGACAATATTCATTATCTTTTTATTTCATGAATGATCTTCAAGGTCTTTGAATAAAATATTCCCATTTAGTACTATTCATAGGAATTTTATTCATAACCCAAGGAAAGGAAGCACATAAAATAGTGATCTCAGATGCTCAGTAAGGGAAAACATAGAATATATCTATATAACATGAGAATATGGGTATGATAACATGATAATAACATCTGAAAACCATAACCTACATATCATAGATCATAAACGAGATTCATGGAATATAAATAGGCAGTTAATAAAACATGAATCATAATGAGAAAAAAAACATGAGTTAGAAGAGTATAAAAATGGAATAAAACATATATTTTGGGCATACTTATAATCATAGAATATAATTTATTTAGTGTTTCAAGTCTTATATCTAATACTGTCATAGTGGAATGGCTTCACTGCCCAAACCATTGTAGTAGTCAAGGTTCACTCCCAAGACTATCATAACAGACAAAGTCTATTACAGAACTGGATTCACACCACATTCCTGTCCTATTTATCTCATGAGAAATCAATCGTTACCTAATGCATTAGAAGAAGATAAATGATCCACCCATAAAATAATGAAAATCATACATATGTGTTCCATAAGATCTTATGAAATTCATTATATCAGAACCCATAAAAAGAAATAGGATTCATAAACATATCATTATAGAATAACATGTGGAAAATAAATAGGTTTTATAATCATTTCATTATTTCATCATAGAATAACACATATAAAGAGAATAAGGTTTAAAAATAATTTTATCATGGTATAACACGTGGAATAGAAATGTATTTTTTAAACATTCATTCATTATAAACATAAACCATTCAAAGAAATACTAATAATGATATCTGTGGATCATATCCTCTGTAAAGAATTAGTAACATCAAAGGATTTCATATTAGATATAAAATTATTTTGAAAGATCAATTGGATCATTTCATTAGAAAAATAACATTTCTTTGAAAATAATATTTTAAAATGTAAAAAATTTTGAAAATCCTTTTCTATGAAAATAAACTTGAATCTTATAAAAGAAGATTTAAAAATCCGTGAAAACATTTCTTGAGGAAAATATTTTTTTTGAAAATTACTTTTTAAAACTAAAAATTCATAATTTTTTTTTGAAATATTGTTCTTCGAAAATAGACTTTGAAACTTATAAATTATTATTTAAAAATAATGATTTGGCCATGATAGTGGAAAATACTATCCATGATGTGCACATTAAAATAATGATTCCTTTCACATTTTTTGTAAAATCCAAATGATAGTTTTTTGAAAAATGATATGAAAATTTATATTATGTTTTTTTGTAATAAGTAAAACATGGGTAAGAATGTCTCCAATAAATCATTTAGATAATTGAAAAAATTGAAAAAATTCATAGAAAACATGATTTTGTATGAAAAATGATTTTCAACCAAAGAGATAAATAACGTCAATTTTTTGTAATAAATATATTTTTAGAATATTGAATATATGAATAGAATAAAATGAATGGAAAAAATAATTATAAATAAATAAATAGAGAATAATAAAACTCATTATTTTCTTGTGAGATAGTCCATAATATTTCATTATCACATGCACGAACAAAAACAATACCGATAAACGATGAGATTGTATCATAAAAACATTTAAAATTGAATCGTAATCCCCATTAAAGAATAAAATTAAATTAAATTTAAAATATCATGAAAATAATAAAATCATTATATTACTTGTAAATGGGGATTTATATACACCATATAAAATAATATAGGTTTATGACATAACATATGTCTCAAAGAAAAACAATTAAGACAAAAATACCTTATAACTTTGGTAACTTTTGAACCTTAAACCCCAAGAAAGAGAGATCCTAAAATGGATATGTAAATCCCTATAATTTTCAGGAGAATAATAATAAAATAAATTCATGGGTATTACATACACCATAAAAACACGTGGGAATATGGCGTGTGTCTCACAAAAAATAAAAGTAATAAGGAAATCACATTTTTTATTTATCAACTTCATTAATGAACTATATAAACTCATGTATAATAAATATAGATTTATTATAAATATAATAAAGTATAATACATACATATTTTATACCATATATGATTTAATTATGACCTTTTATTACCTATTTATTAATAATTCCATGTCAAAATCACGTTTCAGGAAACAACTACTATGTTTTTTCATATATGTTTTGGTTTTTTATTTTAGGTTCTCTTAATTTAATCATGGTTTCATAATGTAAATAAATTTAATGAAGCTATAAATATCACATATATTCCTTTTATATTTATTTATACTAATTCATAAAAGTTATAGATAGAAAATAAAATACACCATTTATAAAGACGATATGTTGTACGTACGCATGAACGCTATTTCCATTTTATCAACGGATAAAATTAAATAAATTTAAATAATATATTAACTTGAAAAAATAATTTTTATGACATATATATAACATATATTTATTAAATTTACCCAAATTATCTTACATGTAAAGTTTTAGTTGAATACAAATCACGTAACCTCGTGAGGCGGTAGTCCGCTGTTCACACGAATGACATTACCATATCCTCCACTAAATGGAAAGTAAAAAGTTATATATGGAATAATAATTATAGAAGTATAATTATTTAAAAATATTATATATATTCATTTAATCTACCCTTATTACGATCCATGTAAAATATAACGGAAAACACATCACATCAATTCATGAGGCGGTAGTCCGTTTTACACACGAGTGACATTATTATGTTCCAACTGGTTAGAAGGTAAGAAGGTATAAGTGGTATTATAATTCCATAGTTATAAAAATATAATAAATATAGTATATAATTTTAAATCCATAATTATATCCAATCATGGTAGGTGGTGATGGAAAATGAATAATGTTGGTTCACGAGACGGTAGTCTTTCGTAAACATAAGTGACACTATTATTTTCCAATGGGTTGGGTGGTAAGAAGTTAGATATGTTATTATAATTAAATAGGTATAATAATATCACAAATATAATATATAAAAATAAAATACATCATTATATCCATATGTGATAAGTGGTGATGGAAAACAAATAACAGTGGTTTGCGAGATGGTAGTCTCTTGTACACATAATTGATGATTTTATATACCATTTAATAGAAGTGGAGAAGGGTTTAGGTTATTTAATTAAAATAATAGAATATAATTAAGTGGTATATAACATTTTTATTATTTTCCAAAATTTTTAAAATATTATAGGTGGTGTAAGAATAAATAAAACAGAAATGAATGTTTAAGAATTTTACATCTTCTTCAGAGAGCCTCTTTATGTTTACTCCAAAATCCTTCCAAGGATGGATTTTTAACAAAACAAATGACTCTAGGATGCTAGTACAGAATTTATAAATATATTTTTGTTTTTATTATATGAACCAATGGGTTTTGGATGTGTGAATAGGAGATGAGAGGGGTGACCTTTTATAAGTGAGGTGAGTGGCACACTTGTAATATTTGAAAATTAAAAGGTGTACCCATATTTTTTACTTTCCAAAAGGAATAAAAATGGGAAATTTTAGAACCTTATAGGTGATAAAATCTATATATGGTTATATAATAGGTTCTGGAATAGTTTTATTTCATTTTTAACCCGTATCTACTTAGTTTAACACATATTAAACCAAATTTTCCCATAACTATGGTAATTAATTTTTATTATTTTCACTATCAATAATGTTGAAAAAAAATTAATTTTATATTACTAAATAATATAAATTATACTTATTAAAAATATTTAATACATTTATATAAATTAAATTCATATATGTGGTATAATTCAATTTAAAATTAAACCGTAAACGTGATGAAATAGAGGTTTTCCAAAGAGAAATGTTTCGAATGTTTTAAAAGTTTTTATATTAAAATTGAATATTAAATGGATTAAAATGAAATAAATTTCATAAAAAGATATATAATTGAACTAATATTACATTTAAAACCATCTAATAATAACTTATATGTTTTTAAATTCATTAAATGAAATAAAATGTTTTGATAAAAACCAGTGATTTTCACCATTCATCACAAAAATCATCTTTTTAGAAAATTTTTAAAAAATAAATACATTTTTATTTTGACATGATTAATTAAAAAATGTTTATTATTTTTTCAAATAAAGTTTCTAAAATTGAAAAAAAAATATTTTCAAAATTAGTGCAAAAAAGCGACAAAACGTCTTTTTAGAAAAATATAGTTTTAAGAGTAAAATTGGGTTTATTATTATATTTTGTCTAGAAAAAAATATTATTAATGTTAAAAATTTGATTGAATATATAATAAATAAATTTAATTAAAATCATTCAATGAAATTTATTTGTTTATTTTATCGATGAAAACACACACTACTGGAAATCTGACCTTTCCCAACGCTTCTATACCAACGGTTCATAAAAACCGTTGGTATAGGTTCCCTTTCCCAACGGTTTGGCCAAACCGTTGGGAAATCCCACTTTGAGGCCACCTTTACCAACGGTTTGGGAAAACCGTTGGGAAAGCCCACATTGTGGGGACCTTTCCCAATGGTTTTGGCCAAACCGTTGGGAAAGCCCACATTATGGGGACCTTTCCCAACAGTTTTGGCAAACTGTTGGGAAAGGTCCACTTTGTGGACATCTTTCCCAACGGTTTGGCCAAAACCGTTGGGAAAGGGTATACCTTTCCCAACTGTTTTCCAAAACCGTTGGGAAAGGTCCCCCATGAATCAACCTTCACCCAGAATCAAATCCAGGCTCAAAATCTATTCCAACGGTTGTCAAAACCGTTGGTATAGGTCTATACCAACGGTTTTGACAACCGTTGGTATAGATCCTTTGATTTTTTATCATTTCTTCTTACCCAGAACATTATATAAATCAAAATTTAATATAATTATGAGAATACATATATATATTTATGTAATTATATACACAAAAGTCATGTTAGGTTAGTGGTTAAGTCGTTCAATAATAAACTAGGGGTGCTGGGATCAAATCCCAGCGAATGTTTTTTTTGAAATACATATACCAACGGTTCCACAACCGTTGGTAAATATTTTCATATTAATTATACCAACGGTTTCCAAAACCGTTGGGATAGGTCTATACCAATGGTTTTGGGAAAACTGTTGGTATAGACCTATCCCAACGGCTTACTTGTCCACGGTTCTCCAAACCGTTGGTATAGGATATACCAACGGTTTAGAGGCATATACCAACAGTTCCAAACCGTTGGTATATGTTAGTTTTCCGGTAGTGACATCTGTGTGGATAAAAATAGTTTTTTAGAAAAAAAATCATTTATTTTTATATAGTTTTTTATTTTAAATTCTAATTAATTGGGAACCAAAAAATTAATTTTATATACATATACAGACCATATATTTTAATAATATAGTTAATAATATTCATACCCATCATTCCAATATTTAGGTGATAACTACCATAATAATAATAATTTCTTTAATAGTATGTCAAGTTTTGTTTAAACTCAGTGTTGTATGTGATACAAGATAAACTCAGTATTGTGTATAAAATAATATAAAATTATTGTTGTTTATAACACATGAAGAAATTAGTTTTGTGTATAAAAATATATCATAAAAACTATTTGAAATATTTTTTTTAAAAATTCTCAGGGTGTTACATTTTTAGGGAACATGTGGATTAAAGGACCCTTTTTTCCAGGTGAAAATGCCTCTAGACCATAAGACAAACGAGCGGCACAAATGAAGAAGATAAGGGTCTATATGTATTGTAACACCCCGACCCTAGTTAACCATAGTTGGTGCATTATTACATAACATAGGCATGATCACAAGGAAATCATGTCTCAAAAGACCGATCGGTTTAATATTATTGGAAACTAGATTCATACATAAGATCAACTTTACAACTTGAAAAGAAATACAACATGAATTTCTTCCATTGAAAACATTCAAGTCTCCTAGATAATGCCTGAAAGTCACTCATAACTAACTTCTTAATATCCTAGGAAAATGAAACATACGAAAGGGGTGAACTCAAGCGCTCAGTAAGGGTAAGCAATACAACAGAAGATAACATAAATATTAAGCATGACGAATAATTGAAACCTCATGCCTTTACCAATAATAAACATGAATAATTTTATGGGAAAAAATATAAGCTGAGTAAATAATTATATAATAAAACATAATCATTGGTATTCTACTAGTCTAATGACCACATGAACCATCAATTTTATTTCAATAATGAGAAAATTTATAAAGTCGTACATTCTAAAACATTTTGTCAAGGCCTTGTCCAAGACATATAAAAATTATTTAGTCCTCGGACAAAACCACACATCAAATTGGGAAAGGGCCTCACCAATTCCATGTCTAGCTGTAACGGCCCAAAATTTTGAATAAATATTGTTTCCTAATTTCATGTGTTATTTTATTTTTATACTCAACAAAAATGTTTTTTTTGATAAACATGATTATAATTAAAATGAGACCATTGGGTTCTGACTGTTTTATGACCATCGGTCAATATGACCACTGTGAACAAAATGTTTTGATTATTGTCTCTAAATACAAGTAATCTTGGTTAATTATTATAGAAAGAATATTTGATGGCGTCACCTAGTAGTCTTGGACCGATCGAAGCCCATATAACAGAGCTTGGGAAGGAGGTAGAACCATTGGGATTTTCTCTGGACCAAATCCAAGCCGAATATCATCATGTGAAGCTAGAACGGAATCTCCTTCACGAGAAGTTCAAACTGATAGAAATTACTACTCGGGCAATGTTGACTAAGCCGCCCCAAGATTCTATCACCCTAGCACACCTTACTCTTAGGTCCTATGCTGGTATTATAAGGGGCTATGTAATGAGACCGTAACTGCCTTGTGTAATCCTTGTTTTAAATAAAAATTGGGATTTCTTCTTATGATGAAGTTTATGAATTTTCAAATGACCGGATAAAAATAGTATGCATATTTCTGATGAATTTTCAAAAGGATATTTTAAAAAAAAAATTTATGTAAACATTAAATAATTTAAAATGTGTAATGATTTTCAAAAAATGGTCTTCTACAATTATGTTCAGTACAAAATTTGGAGTCTAATAAGATCAACTTGATTTTTGATGAATAGTAAATTATGAATAGTGATTTTATGATTAGGATTAGTAATATGATCAAATGGATTAGTAATCTCACTTAAATAAAGTTTTAAAATAATATAGGCACCTTGATTAAGTAATGTGATTCAATAAAATGGTTAAATAACGGTTTCATAAATTATTATTCAAGTATTAGTTTTTCGGGTGAATAGTGTTTTTTAATTAAAAATTTAATTAAAAATATTTAGAAAATTATTTTTATAAAACGGATTTCATTTTTGAACTCAGAGCATCGATATTATGTTAAGGTAATTTTTGGGGTTTTTTCTGAAAAAATGAATTTTCGGTGAATAGTGTATTTATTTAAAAATAAAATTAAAAATATTTAGAAAAATATTTTTATAAAATGGAGTTCATTTTTGAAATCATAGCATTGATATTTGGTTAATGTGAAATTTTGGGATTTTTCTGAGAAAGTTGAATTTTCAGTGAATAGTAAAAATACAGTTTTAGGGTTTCGGTATGTTTAATGACATCATAACTATGTCATGATGATGTCATGAGATCTTTTAAGTGTTTTCTGGCCAAGGGTGATGAATTATTGTTTTGGGGGGCCCATGTGGCCTAACTCCATGATAAATGCCAAGGGCGAGCACATGAGTTTGAGAAAAGCACATGTGAGGTGTCCCTTGGCCATTAATGTCTTGTCCCCTCACTTTCCCTATAAATACCAAGCCATGCTCTCATCTATTTAGACTCCTCACTCTCCCCCAACTAAGTTCTGGTCTCATTACCTCCCAAGGAGTCCTCCCAAGGTGCCCCCAAGACCTCAAGGTCCCATCCTTTGAGGTTTAAGAGTTACATTTTAAGGTAAGGGATCCGACCTCTCTCTTTCATTTCAAGTAATCTCTATTATGTCATTCCTTTTATGCTCCATGTTCTTATGTTGGAGGATGTTCTTTTATACTCCTCTTACTGCCCTTTTCATGTTAATATAATGAGAGATCACCTCTTACTCTCATTATTTCGTTTTATGAAGTTTTAAGTGGCGCCGTTAGGCTGCCAAAATTTTTGTAACAGATTATTTCTCCCTTCTCATTTTTCATGATCTATTTTCATGTAAAGTATTTCAAGTTCCTTTTTATTATGTTGGGGTATGATCTCTAAATTTTTCATACTGATATTTTATGATCATATGAAGAGATACCCCATTTGATCTCTTCAATTCAGTATTTTGAAGTTTTAAGTGACGCCGTTAGGCTGCCGAAATTTTAAGTGGTTCTTCACCCTTCTCGTTTTGAAGTTCTACTTTCATGTTAATTATTTCAAGTTCCTTTTCATTATGTTGGGGTATGATCTCTATATCTATCATACTGGACTCTTATGTTCATATGATGAGAGACCCCATTTGATCTCTTCAATTCAGTGTTTTGAAGTTTTAAGTGGTGCCGTTAGGCTGCCGAATTTTTAAGTGGTTCTTCACCCTTCTCGTTTTGAAGTTCTACTTTCATGTCAATTATTTCAAGTTCCTTTTTCTTATATTTGGGTATGATCTCTATATATATCATACTGGACTCTTATTTTCATATGATGAGAGACCCCACTTGATCTCTTCAATTCAGTATTTTGAAGTTTTAAGTGGCACCGTTAGGCTGCCGAATTTTTAAGTGGTTCTTCACCCTTCTCGTTTTGAAGTTCTACTTTCATGTCAATTATTTCAAGTTCCTTTTTGTTATGTTGGGGAATTATATCTATATCTATCATACTGAACTCTTATGTTCACATGATGAGAGACCCTATTTGATCTTTTCAAATCATTTTTGTTGATGTTTAAGTAACACCGTTACGCTGCCGAACTTTCATAAGAGAAATCTAATTTTTGTCTTCCTTCCATGTTTTTCATTTCAAATGGTATGTCCTTGAAATTTCATTAACATGATCATTTATCCTTCTTATTCTGTCCATGTACTATTTTATGGGTCATTTATCAATGTTTGACCCATTTTACCTCTCTTTTAATGTCTTCTAAAACCTCGGAACATAGCCGTTATGCTGCAGAATTTCTGTCTCAAAATGTCTCTCTCTTTTTCTAAAGTTATTTTATATTATTAAGTGAATACTAAAAGCTCTTTCTTCTAAAGGGGTATTCACATATATACCAAAATGTTCTATTTTAAATTCTGGGATTTACATACATGAGACCCACCTTCCTTTTCTGTGGGTTTTAAAGTGACGTAAAGATCATGTCTTTAAAGCAGTTTTTAAAACGTTATGATTATGAAATGAAACCCATTTATTTTATGCTATATGGGTTATTTATGAAATGTTTGATGATGATATATGTGGCTCACATGATAATAAATTAAAATTTAAGGGTGCGCCCTGATAGCTCTCCAATGCATTGGGTAATGATGTAGCCACTAGAGATTACAATTTTCACGATACCTTGGTGAATAACCTTGGTAATTTTCAAATGACACCTTGGGGATGGACCTTGGTGATATGTTCATGATTGTCTATGTTAAATGATGTAGCCACATCTTCAAGTTATGAAAAAGTTTTATTTTTATTACGATATGCCTCATGATTTCATTTTCATGCCTTAAAGTTCTTCTCATGACTTTATTGATGTATCTCAAGTTCATATGTAAAATGTTTCACTTGTTTCCCTTGCTGGGCCTTCTGCTCACCCTTTCTTTTGATGTATGTCCCCAGGTTCTGAGATGAAGTAATGAACCTTGGATGAACATAAGGAGAAGCCTTTAAAGTGTTTAAGAAGAATGTTTTTTTTGTTGTTTCATGTTTTAAGTTCCTAGTTTCCAAGACACTAAACCTTAAAGATCCTCAGTTTTGTATAATGTAATGAAAGTTTATGTGATAAAAAGGCGGGATGCTATAGTTGGTATCAAAGGATGGTTTAGTTATTTTTGGAAATTAGGATATGAAAACTTTAGGAAGAAGCCTATAGAAAAGTTAAAATATAGGAAATTTTCCTGGTATTTTGGTGAGTATTGAGTAAGGGGTTGACAAGAAAATACATCCCTGTCTGGATACGAGCAGGTAGAGGTGGCTCTGGCACAGATGTACATAGGGGTAAAACCCGAAAACACCGCTTTGAGATAGACTCGAACGGGAACTGGTACACGATAACGGGCCTTGCTGCACTCTTGGTTACGACACTCCCGGGGGATATGCTTTGGTAAATTCATAAGCTTAGTATGAACCATTGTTAAAGAAACAAAGATAAAATAAAATGAAGATTCACATAAGAATATATGATCATGGATAACCTAGATGGGAACCTAGGGGATCACAAGTTAGGGTATACTTTTCAACTACAATTTATCCTTATATGCTTTAAGTTTCTTTTCATGATTATTTGCCAAGTATTTAAGCCACTAATTATAGTTTCTTTTCTTAGTTAATGGCGGGAAATGGAAGAACATGTCTCAACAACCAATGTGATAGGAAATGATACGATTGCCGTATTAATATGACAGATATGGTTAGGGGATTAAAATATGATTTTTATTTTGGAATATGTTCACTATTTTGGGGACCCTATATGATCGAGGTAAATAGATTACAACGGTATTTTCATTGAGGAGTAATGTTGACTTATATTTGAAGAATCGATGAATTTAAGGTGGAACTATAGTAATTTAGGTTACTTATGGGAATGATTAACCTATCTTGTGTAAAATATGTTTAGGTTAGCTACTTTTGTTATAAGATGTTAGGAGTGGTTGATGTTGTCTGGAGATGAACAATGAAGTTGTTTTGGAAGACTATGTTATCAAATCCTTCTTGTATTTGGGTTTCAATATTAGTTTGGATTATTTTGAGGAATTTTAAGGACCGTTATTAATGGAATGGTCTATGATGAACTTTGGGTAGAACCATGGAACTTTGGAGATTTTAAAGTAGTTTCCATTCATATGGTATTTTTTTTTTGAAGAGTTGTTTTACCTTAACCTTTCTGTTTTTGGGATTATGTTTAAAGATAGAAGAAATAGATAGTTAATCTTTTGTAGATTATGTGATTATCTAGAAGATGATTCTTGTGCTTTTATGAGACAATGTGTTTTTGAAGTCTCATCATTTGGAGAAAAGATTAGTGTTGTTAGGGACTTATTAAAGTATGAAACTCTACAAGAAGGTAGATATATTTCCTTATGTTTTTGTTCTATGTTGTAAATGAATTCCTCAAAGTTATGAAAAGGAACGTAAAACAAAAACGTTGTTGGTTTATGTTTCCTA
This sequence comes from Viscum album, assembly GCA_963277665.1. NCBI lineage: Eukaryota > Viridiplantae > Streptophyta > Magnoliopsida > Santalales > Viscaceae > Viscum > Viscum album. The sequence continues at coordinate 389,761,101 of OY728153.1, read as the reverse complement.
CTAGGTAATCAAGGACCGCTTGCACACATCATAATTTTGGGATTTTCTGATGGTTAACTTCCTCCTAATCATGTTTTCTATCACTCTCCTTTAGGATGTGACCCTTTGTTTTCTCCTCCATGTCCATGTTTCCAACATGGAATCATAGTATGAGTAAACTCAGGTGGCCTTTGTACTTCCTTTGCTTTCTTTTAAAGTAATGGTGTCACATACTATTTTTTGGATGTGGGACTATCAATGAAATTTCAAAACCCAATTTTCTTTTAAAATTGCGAAGACACAATTTCTTAAGGGGGGAAGATTGTAACGGCCCAAAATTTTGAATAAAAATTGTTTCCTAATTTCATGTGTTATTTTATTTTTATACTCAACAAAAATGTTTTTTTTTTGATAAACATGATTATAATTAAAATGAGACCATTGGGTTCTGACTGTTTTATGACCATCGGTCAATATGACCACTGTGAACAAAATGTTTTGATTATTGTCTCTAAATACAAGTAATCTTGGTTAATTATTATAGAAAGAATATTTGATGGCGTCACCTAGTAGTCTTGGACCGATCGAATCCCATCTAACAGAGCTTGGGAAGGAGGTAGCACCATTGGGCTTTGCTCTGAACCAAATCCAAGCCGAACTTCATCATGTGAAGCTAGAACGGAATCGCCTTCGCGAGAAGTTCAAACTGATAGAAATTACTACTCGGGGAATGTTGACTGAGCCGCCCCAAGATTCTATCACCCTAACACACCTTACTCTTAGGTCCTATGCTGGTATTACAAGAGGCTATGTAATGAGACCGTAACTGCCTTGTGTAATCCTTGTTTTAAATAAAAATTGGGATTTCTTCTTATGATGAAGTTTATGAATTTTCAAATGACCGGATGAAAATAGTATGCATATTTTTGAATAATTTTAAAAGGGATATTTTAAAAAAAATGTTTATGTAAACCTTAAATAATTTAAAATGTGTAATGATTTTCAAAAAATGGTCTTCTACAATTATGTTCAGTACAAAATTTTGAGTCTAATAAGATCAACTTGATTTTTGATGAATCGTAAATTATGAATAGTGATTTTATGATTAGGATTAGTAATATGACCAAATGGATTAGTAATCTCACTTAAAGAAAGTTTTAAAATAATATAGGCACCTTGATTAAGTAATGTAATTCAATAAAATGGTTAAATAACGGTTTCATAAATTATTATTCAAGTATTAGTTTTTCGGGTGAATAGTGTTTTTTAATTAAAAATTTAATTAAAAATATTTAGAAAATTATTTTTATAAAACGGATTTCATTTTTGAACTCAGAGCATCGATATTATGTTAAGGTAATTTTTGGGGTTTTTTCTGAAAAAATGAATTTTCGGTGAATAATGTATTTATTTAAAAATAAAATTAAAAATATTTAGAAAATTATTTTTATAAAATGGAGTTCATTTTTGAAATCATAGCATTGATATTTTGTTAATGTGAAATTTTGGGATTTTTCTGAGAAAGTTGAATTTTCAGTGAATAGTAAAAATACAGTTTTAGGGTTTCGGTATGTTTAATGACATCATAACTATGTCATGATGATGTCATGATATCTTTTAAGTGTTGTCCGGCCAAGGGTGATGAATTATTGTTTTGGGGGCCCCATGTGGCCTAACTCCATGATAAATGCCAAGGGAGAGCACATGAGTTTGAGAAAAACACATGTGAGGTGTCCCTTGGCCATTAATGCCTTGTCCCCTCACTTTCCCTATAAATACCAAGCCATGCTCTCATCTATTTCGACTCCTCAGTCTCCCCCAACAAAGTTCTGGTCTCATTACCTACCAAGGAGTCCTCCCAAGGTGCCCCCAAGCCCTCAAGGTCCCATCCTTTGAGGTTTAAGTGTTACATTTTAAGGTAAGGGATCCGACCTCTCTCTTTCATTTCAAGTAATCTCTTTTATGTCATTCCTTTTATGCTCCATGTTCTTATGTTGGAGGATGTTATTTTATACTCCTATTACTGCCCTTTTCATGTTAATATAATGAGAGATCACCTCTTACTCTCATTATTTCGTTTTATGAAGTTTTAAGTGGCGCCGTTAGGCTGCCGAAATTTTTGTAACAGATTCTTTCTCCCTTCTCATTTTTCAAGATCTATTTTCATGTAAAGTATTTCAAGTTCCTTTTTATTATGTTGGGGTATGATCTCTAAATTTTTCATACTGATATTTTATGATCATATGATGAGAGACCCCATTTTATCTCTTCAATTCAGTATTTTGAAGTTTTAAGTGACGCCGTTAGGCTGCCGAATTTTTAAGTGGTTCTTCACCTTTCTCGTTTTGAAGTTCTACTTTCATGTCAATTATTTCAAGTTCCTTTTTGTTATGTTGGGGTATGATATCTATATATATCATACTGGACTCTTATTTTCATATGATGAGATACCCCATTTTATCTCTTCAATTCAGTGTTTTGATGTTTTATGTGGCGCCGTTAGGCTGCCGAATTTTTAAGTGGTTCTTCACCCTTCTCGTTTTGAAGTTCTACTTTCATGTCAATTATTTCAAGTTCCTTTTTGTTATATTGGGGTATGATCTCTATATCTATCATACTGGACTCTTATGTTCATATGATGAGAGACCCCACTTGATCTCTTCAATTCAGTATTTTGAAGTTTTAAGTGGCACCGTTAGACTGCCGAATTTTTAAGTGGTTCTTCACCCTTCTCGTTTTGAAGTTCTACTTTCATGTCAATTATTTCAAGTTCGTTTTTGTTATGTTGGGGAATTATATCTATATCTATCATACTGAAATCTTATGTTCACATGATTAGAGACCCTATTTTATCTTTTCAAATCATTTTTGTTGATGTTTAAGTAACACCGTTACGCTGCCGAACTTTCATAAGAGAAATCTAATTTTTTTCTTCCTTCCATGTTTTTCATTTCAAATGGTATGTCCTTGAAATTTCATTACCATGATCATTTATCCTTCTTATTCTGTCCATGTACTATTTTGTGGGTCATTTATGAATGTTTGACCCATTTTACCTCTCTTTTAATGTCTTCTAAAACCTCGGAACATAGCCGTTATGCTGCAGAATTTCTGTCTCAAAATGTCTCTCTCTTTTTCTAAAGTTATTTTATATTATTAAGTGAATACTCAAAGCTCTTTCCTATAAAGGGGTATTCACATATATACCAAAATGTTCTATTTTAAATTCTGGGATTTATATACATGAGACCCACCTTCCTTTTCTGTGGGTTTTAAAGTGACGTAAAGATCATGTCTTTAAAGCAGTTTTTAAAACATTATGATTATGAAATGAAACCCATTTATTTTATTCTATATGGGTTATTTATGAAATTATTGATGATGATATATGTGGCTCACATGATAATAAAGTCAAATTTAAGGGTGCTCCCTGATATCTCTCCAATGCATTGGGTAATGATGTAACCACTAGAGATTACAATTTTCACGATACCTTGGTGAATAACCTTGGTAATTTTCAAATGCCACCTTGGGGATGGACCTTGGTGATATGTTCATGATTGTATATGTTAAATGATGTAGCCACATCTTCAAGTTATGAAAAAGTTTTATTTTTATTATGATATGCCTCATGATTTCATTTCCATGCCTTAAAGTTCTTCTCATGACTTTATTGATGTATCTCAAGTTCATATGTAAAATGTTTCACTTGTTTCCCTTGCTGGGCCTTCTGCTCACCCTTTCTTTTGATGTATGTCCCCAGGTTCTGAGATGAAGTAATGAACCTAGGATGAACATAAGGAGAAGCCTTTAAAGTGTTTAAGAAGAATGTTTTTTTGTTGTTTCATGTTTTAAGTTCCTGGTTTCCAAGACACTAAACCTTAAAGATCCTCGGTTTTGTATAATGTAATGAAAGTTTATGTGATAAAAAGGCGAGATGCTATACTAGCTATCTTAGGAGACCTACCGATGCAGCGAGGTTCCACCCGTCACTTACTAGTCCAATACATTCCTCATATGAAATTTTTGAAACATAACATTAACATTCGTATTAAAACTATCATACAAAATGTTAATAATTAAATCATAAACCATGAATGGTATAAAAATAACACATCCACAGTCAAACATATAAAAAAACCTTCAATATAATATGTAAGATTTATATCATAATAAATCAACTTCAAAAAAGTTTAAAATCCATAAAAGGATGTTGACATAGATGAAAATGATCAGTAAAATGATTTGATAAAAATACCCCTTTTTCATGAATTAATTTAAAACTCTCACAATTTATAAAGAATGTAATTTAAAATATATTTTTGAATAAAAGTTTCCAATACCACTTTGAAACTTTTGAAAATAATTATCATTTCAAAGCCTTAATTTCCATATAAATAAATCCTTAAAAATCATTTTGAAATCATGGACATTAATTAAAAAGGTTTAGAAAGATATATCTTTAAAACATTTAAAATGATGTTTTAGTAAAAAGTCTCTTAAAAATAATCCATTCAAAAACCCTTTTATGAAACATGGACGTGGAAAATAAATATGTCCCAGTAGATACTTACGTAAAATAACCTCAGATAATAAAGAAATCGTGAAATTAACCATTACCTCGTTGTAATAAATTGAGTCATCATTAAAAAACAAATGAATCACATAATATTAGGAATATAAAGTGAATCATGATAATATATATCCAACGGTAGTACACAATACACCACATGCAATAAATAAGTGGTGAACAATGGAAATCTTATGGAATTAAAATTGAGATAAGAAACCCCTTACCTCATGTCCGACTTGACCCATTCGTTCTTTAATATCCCGAATAATAAACTAATGTTAATTTATACTTTCTTAAGAACATTTTTCAAGTTTATTATTCCTTTAATATCACTTATTATCATGTTATAAACATTATGTAATCATTTATGTTAATAACATTCATTTTGTCAACATTTGGCACTTGAGTAAAAAATGAACACTTTATAGTTACAAGTTGTTCACATGGTCAAATGTTCATTATATACAGAATGATATTCATGATTTAGATATCATATATATCATATATATCATATATATCATATATATCATATATATCCAGTATATACATGTATTTATAACTGTACATATCATTTTGGGGCAAAAAACGAAATGCACCGTTCATGGAGACGGTAAGCCGTACGTACACATGAACGCTAATTTCATTTGAATTTCTTATTTTAATAGAATTAAAACATAATTATACATAGATATATTATAATTCCAGTATAATATAATATATAATATCATTAATTCCATCCTTTATACAACCCACATATGGTATTAACGAGTCATATCACTTTGAGGGGGAGGTAGTCCGCACTTCCTGAAATGAAATTATCAGGTTTACCCATAAAGGAAACAATTAAGGTATGCTATAAAAGAAAAATACAGAATCATTAAGAAAACATAAACATAATATATATCATATATAAATATAGTGTAATCATAATGGCCACCATGAGAGGCGATAGGAGGTAATTGATCAATCATCGTTTCGTGAGGCGTTAGTTTGTCATCCACAGAAACATTATGTTCTTCACCCATTAGATGGAGGTGTCTGTAAGTGTAGTTATAATACTTCTCATAACAAAATACTAGTGTATTTAGGATATTGGTGTTGTTATAAAATAAAATAATAAAAAGAGTTTAGGGGTTGGAGAAGTAAAATAAAATAACAGAAGTTAAGAGAAACTATTACCTTTAAATTGGGTAACTTCCTTTGGTTTGAACCAAATGGACTTTTTGAAGTGCCTTCTGCCTAAGTTAAGGCTTCTAGGAGGAGGAGAGGGATGTAGGGAGAATAATTTTTTAGAGTTTGGATGATGTTATAGGCTTGAGAGGTGCGAGGAAATGGTTAGAAGTGGTCTCCTTTTACAAGGGGGTGGAGGGGCTCTTTAGGAAAGTGTGAAAATATTATTTTATTATATAATGATATTCAGTTTATAATGGTCCAAAAATAATTAGAGTCAAAGATAAGATGAATCATGGATGTAATTAAATCATTCAATAATAATTGGACATGATTTTGATATTATTTTCATATATATAATCTAATTTATTTAAATCATTTATTAATGAGGTAAATACTGCATCATTATAGTGTCACAAATAATTTAATTTATTCTATGTCTAAAAAATAAAAAAAATACCATGATGTAGAAAATATTCTTAGCTTTATAATAAATATTTATAGTAAAAAAAAATACTCATATAACACCATATAAAAATTAATTACTAAAAGATTTTTGTTTTTTTCAATTTTGCCTTTACTTTAAATTAATTAATCTAAAGCGTCATTATCATTCCTAAGTGGCTCCATGGGGTTCCAAAATCGACTCAAAGATTCCCATAGTCATCCAAGACTCATCCAATAAGGTTAGTACAAGTGTTAAGGTAATTGTGAATTATTATAACATTCTTTTTACCTTGAATTACCATATTTACCTTTAACTGTGGTAAATAAAAGTCAAAAGTTACTATTCACAAAAAATTATTTTAATCTTATTGAACCACATTTTACTTACTGAGGTTTAATGTGTCTCTTTTATTTTTTAAATTCAACTCACATAAGTGGTAAAATTAAGTTTTATGTGAATTTTCAAATTCTCCTAGGAGGTGCGTAAAAGACGGTGAAAAGTTCAATAAAATGTTTTATATATCGAAAATTATTATAAACTGACTCCAATGAATTAAATTGAATTTATATAAGTATTATGTATATATTTTGACCTAAAATAAATTTAAATAAAATAAATAATTATTTAAATAAAAAGCCGAATTTTAAAGAATAACTCAGTGTTTTTCACTATTCATAAAAAATTTAAAGTTTTCAGACAAATACCAAAAATTCACCCTATGCTAATTTAGATATTCCGAATTCAAAAGTGATGTCTATATTACCAAATTCAAAACATATAAGTTTCATTTATTAATTTAAAATTAATTCATGTTGTCAAAACCAAAAGGCATATTTTTAAGATGTAATAATTATCAAAATAATGACACTTGTTTATGTCCAATTTCAATGTAAAATTACTTACAATGACTAGGATTGGATTAAATGGTAAAAATATAATCTATTTTTACATCCAAACCATTAAAATTTATAATTTAACACTTCAAATTATTTTGATTAAAAAAGTTGTTTTCAGTTAAAATATAGTATTTTTCACTATTCACCAAAATATGAAAGTTATTAGAAAAACACCAAAAATTTATTGAAACTAAATTATTATGTCCTGATTATAAAGAATAAGTTTATTTCATCAAATTTAATTTATAAAAGTTTCAAATATTGTATTTAAAAATGGTTCACCATTAAAGGGCGGTAAAATGGCATTTTTGATAAATACTTCTTTTATCTGAAAAAATGAATTTGTTCTTACATTATGTCTAAGAAACTCATATTATGGGTTATAAAATTATAAGGATTATATAAATTCCAAAATTCAGTTAATACTATTCACAACCGCTTTTAACGACTAGTTTGGTAAGTCATGGTGCTCTTGAACTCGGTGTTGCATGTAGTGAAATTTATTGAATTACTTTGAAGAAATAACGTACTATGAAATATTGGGGTGATACATGTATAATCACTTATAGGGGTCCATTATATCTCGATAAAATCCTTACCAATGGGCATGAAAGTTTTTTGAATGTTCATACACTTAGATAAACAAGTAGGTTATAGAGAAAAGGATAAAAAAGGAGGGTTTTTCGCACCCTAAAAGTTGTTTCATCACATAATGAATAGATTTTCAAGGTAAAGAGTTATGATAGATCATTTATCTAATTTTTTCTTGGATCATAAGGTTCCAATGATCATAGGTCAAATTTTTTTAGGGTCATAAGATATTCCCTAATATATTTTCACCTCTCTTATTTACACTCTAAATTTTTCTCAAACATTTAACGAGTGAAGCTCAAAAAGAGGAGACTCAAATTTTTCTTTGACCAACCTTTATGATTTTACAGTTTGACGAGTTTTATGTATCTTTCACTAGTAGTTTAGTTTATTAATATTTATACCATAAAATTTTAGAATTTAAGGGTGTATATCTTTAACAAACATACACAGTTTAAGGTCATGATGAGATGACCATTGAGAAGGGATTAGGTGTGACACAACAACCCAATGAGGTTTCCTAGTGCTGAAAATACTCTAAAAACATTCTAAATGAGGAATAAGGATGTTTTAAATTAGGGATCATAGTTCCTAGATCATGAGTAATAGTATGGTATAGACATGATGCAGATGTTCATGAATCAAACTGTTTGATGAGTTTTACTGCAATATAGTTAGGGAACATGGGTATCATAAGACCTTTTTTCAAGGTGAAGACACCTTTGATTGAAAGGAAAAACTAAGAGATAATATGTTAGAGATAGGGGCATGTATGCATAGTCAAGAAGGGGGGTCAATTTAAGTTGAATACACTCATATCTGATTTCCATGAAAGGTTTTTGGTGACCTTGTACATTAAAGACATGAAGTGTGATTTATGGAATGAGATGTTGAGAAAATATGATGAATGTATCTCAAACCTCGGTTGAACATGGTTATGTTTTTGAAGTCCTTTGATAAGTAATGCTAATAGATGATGGACTGAATGGTTTGATGTCATGAAACAAGGATTAAACTATCATGGTGTTTAATATAATGTGATGAGTATTAAATTTTCATGCTTTTAAAATTCATACGATAAGGATTTTGGTGTTCCATAGTTTTGGGTCATGCGACAAGGACCTCACAGGAAAAAATTTAATGTCATACTGGTGGAATGAATGTTTGGGAGGAATTTTTATCCTTTAATAAGTTTATGAATAAATAGATATATGATGGGGGTCCTTACATATATTTTACTCGTATATAAGTAGAGAGGGTCTCTATTAATATACTATTCTTGAGTATTTTGTGGTCTTTCAATATGGTCCATTTTGTCTTTAGTCATTATACTCCTAGTTACATCAAATAAGGTGATCGACCAAGACCACTAAGCTCACATGACACATGATTTGTGTGATGAAATAGTGGTGATTTGTGAATAACCCATTCCAGGATTCTTATGATTTAATGAAAAAGTAGGGACATGAAATATTTGGGACACATTATCTTATCATAGGTGTTTGAGTATACGATGAATGTTAGAATATGTAACTTCTATGTTCTTTCTTTCCTTATAATTATTTTCTCTTGTATAGATATAAAATATCCTACATAGATATGAAGGGGGGGGATTTCTAGTTTTGGGTTTTTTGTGGATTAAATTTTCTCATTAGGTAGAAGAAACTCATCTTAGTGATATGATAGAGTGAGACCCATTTTGAATGATGAGTGATCTGATCATGCACTAAACAAGGTGGGGTATTGGATATCTATGTGGACGCACCCATATGGGTGTCTCTATATACCATAAAATGGCTAGAATCATTTTATATGTAGATTATATAGATCAAGTTATTACATAGGGGTAAGGGAATTTTGATAATTGGTTAACAGATAGTTCAACAGTAAAGACTCCCTCATAAACCAAGATCATACCTTGTACAGATGACATTTTATTTAGCACCTTATGAAGAAATAAAGTCTATGGGTGAGGTAATATGGCTAGGTTTCACCTTATTATAGTGTTTTTCTGAGAATAATGGTGTTTTTGGAAGATCCAGAGTAATAACATGTTCGAATATATTTTTTCAAATTGTGATTGTGGCAAGGCCTAGGACAGGGAGTCCTAGACTCACTGTATAAGCTTTAGGAACATAAATTAAGGAATACATAGTTCTTATACATAAATACACTATGTATATGTAACTCATACATTGAGTTGAGGGAATTTATTTTTAGAAATTGTGGTTGTTCCAATGATAGAAGGTCTAGATATCACTACGTATCCTATAGAGACAATAATAAATCCACACATAGTTCTTATATTACAAGTTACATACACTAATTTGGAATATATATATATAGGGGAAATTGAGCATTTTAGTTTGATTTTATGGTTATTCCTTGGGTATAATCTCCAAATATATCTACATATATTGTTCTAGATGGAATCAAGCCACACATAATTATTAAACAGATCCTTACATAGATCAAACTCACACATAGTGAGAGGGGAAATTTTATTTGGGAATTTAAGTTGGTCACATGATCAGTGATTCGAGCATAAATTCATATAATCTGTTAAGAGGAATCAACTTAGGCATATTTTTTGAAAAATTATCTCACATGAAAATCACTCTCACACATAAAAGAGGGGATTTTTTATATAGGTTCATATATAATGAACCCTGCGATGAATATTCCTATATATATCTATCTCATAAATATGATGGGGAATTTTATAAATCTGCACACAATGTTTTTGTGAGTCATCCATTGCAAAGAACTAGCTTGTGTGTAGTGAAAGGTAATTGAGCTTCACCTTAGTGTAGTGACCTCAAGCAAATGTTGTATTATTGGAAAGTCTCAAACAATAAGGTAGAAGAAGAAATTTTTTATATTTGTGGATAAGATCAGAATAGGATTTCCAAGTTCCACTATGTATCTTATGATGTTTGGAATAAAGATATACATAGTTATTTAGAAGTTTATATTCAACACCAATAGATCTCACATGCATTGGAAGAGAAAGGGGGCTTCACCTTCAGACATTGTTATTCAATAAAATGAGAGATTCCAACACAACATGGTGAAATGGGGTACAATAATACATTATTATTTGGTTTATGACATAAGTATTTTTTTTAGAACAATATCTAGGATTGAGATATGATATTTGGGTATCACTACATATCTTGTAATAATAGGTACGAAGCCACATGTAGTTCTTTTAATATGATCTGGGTGCATGGTCTCTGGCTATCAATTATACTGTGAAGAAAAGGGGATCTTACATTGGGAAAGGCTATCATCTATGGGGTAATATTCACAATATTTCTGTCAAATGGGGATAAATTGTTTTTATATGGACCTACCATTGAGGAGGGTTATAATGGATATAAATTTGTGGTTGGGCCTAGGATAACATACTTGGGTGTCTTTTTATATTTTGAAGGATCAAGAATCAATCAACACATAGTTCCTAAAAAAATACCCTTTATGAATTTGGATCACATATAGGGGGATGGAATTTCTTATTTTATACACTGTAGTTTGTCATAGGTTAGGAGATCCATACATCACTACATATTCTTTATTAACATGAATCAAGCCACATGTAGTTCTTAAAGAAAAAATCCCAAATATAGATTTGGATCATATATAGTAGAAATTGGTATTTATTCTTCAAGGGTGGATCCATCCACTTTGATTAACTTTATTGATCTAGCTCATATACAAGGAATAGGGAGAATTAATTATCTAATACATAGGTGAATTGTTCGCCAATTTTTTTATGGATCAATCTCTCATATAGGCACGAGAGAGGACATAAGGAATGAGATACTGTGAGTAGTTTTGGGTCATGTAAGATAGACTTCTAACTCATGGTTTAATGTCATGTGATGGGGATAGTGACCATGTAGTTTAACTTTATACAGTAAGGATTTGGATGTTATATAGTTTAATGTTTTTTCTCTATGACTTGGATATTGTGCAGTTTAGAGTTTTGATAGTAGGACTTGGATTCTATGAGGATTATACAAATTACATCTTGGGAAAACATTCACTGATAGGGGGTGTGATTCATTTATTATCCTTCCTATCCATGAATCAATCTCATTTTAAATAGACACTGATTTTTTTGTAAGTTACTTCCCAATTTTATTCCATATTGGGAGGATTCCTCTATGGTATCATCAAAGTTAGAAGAACTAATACCATCTCTCCTTTAAAGAATTACTAAATCCAGACCTTATTACTTAGGTCTTGTGAAATCTTATTTTGATGGACTTATATATTGTGAAATTTAAGAAACCTATTATCATCAAGCCATTCTAACTTATCAAGTCACTTTTGGGACTATTCATCATTTGAGAGACGATCATAGATAACGATTCCTAGTAAGGGAAGATAGAATTTGATGGAAAAGGATTTTTTTTCCATAGACAATAGAATATGTGTTCACTTGTGTGGTAGTGTGGGTTATGATGAAATAGGGCCACAAGGCATGGAAAAGTTTGTATGAAAAATATTTCTTATCTTTATCATCAATTTTCTAGAGTATATCTAATAGGGTTTTATAAAAAGCCTCTATCTACCCATTTACTACTACGTGATAGTAAAATGAATGTTTATAGTTGATGTTGTACTCTTGATACAACCTTTTGAACTAGGAAGAATAGAAGTTGGTGTCAGTGTCTGCCAATATTTTATGGGGGACACCAAATAAAGTCATGATGTTAGAACTCATGAAGTAGAATCTAGCATTAAATTCTTATATTATGCTGATGGTCTCTCTTTATTTAATTCATCTAATGAGGACTCCACCAAAGCCCCATTTTTATATGATTTTATTCATTAATCCTATTATAAAGGGTAAATTTTACTACCACATTTAGAGCTATTCCTTTTTTACTTAGTTTGTTTGGAGGGTCCTCTTTAAGAGGTATTTCATTATGAGGCTCATCTATACAATAATGGATGTCGGCTCATCATTCCCCAATGAAGTATTAGTATGATTTATCTCCTCTATGTCATAGATGATGAATGAGGAGACAAACCTTTAGTCTATAATGTGAAAGACTATCTCATCCTGGTCAAGTTTAGCTAAGGTTGTGGTATCAGTGGTGTAACACCCCAAGATTTTATAGTACGTTATTTCTTCAAAGCAATTCAATAACTTTCACTACACGCAGCACCGAGTTCAAGTGTATCACAAGATTACCAAAATAGCCATTCAAAAGCAGTTATGAATAGTATAAACTGAATTTTGAACATTATATAATCTTTATAATTTTAGAATCCATATTACAAGTTTCTTATAAATAATGTAAGAACAAATTCATTTTTTTACAGATAAAAGAAGTATTTTTCAAAAAATGCACTTTTACGTCTTTTAATGGTGAACCATTTTTAACTAAAACATTTGAAACATTTATATATTCAATTTAACAAAATAAACTTCTTCTTTAGAATCAGGACATAATAATTTAGTTTCAATAAATTTTTGGTGTTTTTCTAATAACTTTCATATTTCGGTGAATAGTGAAAATACTATATTTTAAATGAAAACAACTTTTTTATTAAAAATAATTTATAGTGTTAAATTATAAATTTAAATGGTTTTTAAGTACAAATATATTATATTTTTACCATTTAATCCAATGCTAGTCATTGTAAGTAATTTCACTTTGAAATTGGACATAAACAAGTGTCAATCTTTTGATAGTTATTATTTCTTAAAAATACGCCTTTTGGTTTTGACAATGGGAATTAATTTTAAATTAATAAATGAAACTTATATTTTTTGAATTTGGTAAAATATACTTCATTTTTGGATTCGTAATATCAAAATTATCCTAGGGTGAATTTTTGGAATTTTTCTGAAAACATTCAATTTTTGATGAATAGTGAAAAACACAGAGTTATAGTTTAAAACCGAATTATATTTAAATAATTATTTATTTATTTTAGGTAAAAATAGATACATAATACCTATATAATTTAAATTCAATTCATTTGAGTCTGTTTATAATAATTTTAGACATATAAAAATTTAATTGAACTTTTCACCGTCTTTTACCCACCTCCTAGGAGAATTTGCAAATTCACATAAAACATAATTTTACCTCTTCTGTAAGTGGAATTTAAAAAATTTGAGAGAAACGTTTTATATCAAGGAGTATAATGTGATTCAATAAGATAAAAATAATTTTTGGTGAATAGTAAATTTTTACTATTATTTACCACGGTTAAAAGTAAATAGGGTAATGAAGGGTAAAAATGATATTAATATTACCCTAACACATGTCCTAATTCTATTGGACAAGTTTATGTCAACCAAAAACAACCTTAGGAATAAAATATTATCATTTAGGTCCAATTGGAATAGATTATGACATTTATTATTATTTAATTCAAATAAGAGTTAAAAGAGTTAAAATCAATGTTTAATAACTAAATTCTTTTTAATATATAGTTATAGATAAGATAAATTCAATTATGAATATTATTTAGAAATATAAAATGCTTTCCTACATAATGGTATATTATTTATAATTTTTAAACATTAAATAATTTAATTTATTTATGACATAATGATGATGCTGTAATTACCTTATTAGTGAAATATTAAAATAATTGATATTATAAATACCAAAATAAATATAATTTGAGACTTTTAATGAATTACAATAATTTTATAGGTTATTATGACATTTTAGGGTTGATTAATTAATTATGTTCGAAGTAATAATGATGTTATAAATTTAGAAAAAAAATACCAAATAGTGTCAAAATTGACATAAAAGAGTTTTTAAAAAAAATATTATATTATTAGTTGAAATTAAATTCCTAAAAATATAAGGTTCGACCAAGAGACTTATATAATGATAGGTGTATCATTAATGGATTAATTTGGGGTCTCTTCTTTGTATATAGTATGTTTATTAACTATATAATATAAAAATACAAAGTGACATGGTAAATGTCAAACGAATTAACTGAGAATTAAAACAAAAAGATAAGGTCAATATAACGACACAAACCTGTCTAAAATCTATTGGTTGAAAGGATTTAGACACATAAAAACCTTAGACTTTTAATAATCCACTTTGGATCCATTAGAAACTGAATATGAATTTATTGTAAATTAATACTTTATGTTTTTTTCCAAAAGAGCCCCTCCTCCCCCATATAAGTGGACACCACTTCTAACCAATTCTTCATACCTTCAAGGACTTTTTTTCCGGCCAACCGCGGCCCAAATAACCTCTAAAATATCCTCCCTTAATCCTAGTGGCATTTGTTTAGTCAGAAACCCATCCTAAGGAGCCCTTTTGATCAAATCAAAAGGAAGAACCCGAAGAAGATGTAATGTTTTCACCACCTTCTTTCAAGTTCCTATCTTCTTCAACTTCTTCTTTATTTGTTATTTACATTATAAAATAATAAATAAAATATCTTCTATATACTGTGATGTTATTATAAATATGTTACAACCATATTCAGTATTCTATCCATCCGTTGAATGACATGTCACCATACGTGCATACGTACGACTTACCGTCTCCACGTCGTGGTGTAATTGTTATTCAATATATTATTATTTGTATGGGTATAATAATGATTTGTAATTCATGTAAATAATAAATATAACATGATAATGATTCTTTATATATATGATATACCATACAATTATATATTACTTTAGTATCAAAATAATGATATTGTCGCTCGTGCGAACGAATGGACTACTATCTCCACGAACGTGATGAGATTCATTCCCCATCATATCCATTCAAGAATAATTCTCATTTGATGATTAAATGTAATGTTTAAGTACCTTATATAATTCTATATGTGAATAAGATACAACTTATACATAACAAACATGACTTATGTAACAAAACATATAAAAGAAAATGAGTAAGTTAACACCCGAAACGACGATAATACTAAAATATTATGAACAAAGCATTATTAGAAGATCATATATGATATCATTATTATGTATATGGTTCTTGTATAATTTAATAACAATGTTTTAGCTATTATACAGGAGGTTAACATACCATCGACTAAGGAAAAGGTCAAGGTAAGGGTTTATTTCACAATCTCTTCATTATCCGAGGTTGTTTATACGTAATTATCTATTGGAACCTCTTTATCATCCACATCCATGTTTCTAAAAAATGTATTTCAAAACATTCTTACTATTTTACAGAATATGGGTTAAAGTCATTTATACCCTTGTTTTAAGTTTAATAAGATGTTTATAAAGGAATCCTTGCGTCATTTTCTAAATAATGACCTTTTTAACCTTTTTGATAAATTAAGGTAAGAATGTCTTTTTTTAACTTATATGGCGGGTGCGGCTATTTTCCACCATTGTAAAATCTTCGAAGCTTCCCTTAAAAGATTATAAGAATATTTCATAGTAAATGTTTTCTTCTACAATTATGTGACTTTTAAATGTTTAAAATCTTTATCTTTCTAAATATTTTTAATTAATGTCCATGTTTTCAAAATGATTTTAAGGATTTATTTATATGGACATGAATGTTTTGAAATGATAATTCTTTTAAAAAGCTTCAAAGTGTTATGGGGCACTTTGATTCAAAAATATCTTTTATATTACTTCCTTTATAAATGTGCAACTTTTCAATGATTTCAAAAAAGATATATTTCTCTCAAATAGTTTTGATTTCATCTATGTCAACATACTTTGATAGATTTTAAGCATATTTGATGTTGATTTATTATGATACAAAACTTCCATATTGTATTGTAGGGTTTGTAATATGTTTATCTATGGATGTGTTATTTTTATACCATTCATGGTTTATGGAGAATTTATTGAAATTTCATATGATAGTTTTAATACGAATGTTTATGTTATATTTAAACCTTTTCGTATGAGGAATGCATTGGACTTAGTAAGTGACATGTGGAGCCTGTTATAGCTCCTCGATGCATCGGTAGGTCTCATGAGACAAACTAGTGTCTTGGCATGAGGCCTTGACAAAATCTTATTTGTAGTCTGGGCACGAGGCATTGACTTTGTGGTTATGATAGTCTGGCATTATGCATTCCATCATTATGAAACTGGTTATTGATATTCCATGTGATTATTCGACTAGTAGAATATCAATGTGAATAAGTAAATAGAATCATTTAAATTTATCTTTTCCATATTATACTGAAGTTCAAATTTAAAAGGCTTTTGTTTTAGTTATACATTTCCTTAAATGTTATGTTTATCTATGAAATTTTCCGCTATATTGTTATCCTTACTGAGAATATTAGCTCACCCCTTTCAATGTTTTAATTTTTCCTAGGATGTGAAGAAGTATTTTATGAATGACATGTAGGGAATGTATGAGGGTATAAGAAGACAAGATGTGTTTTAGTTCTTTTTTCACTTTATGATGTAATGTAAGACTTATGAATATATCTAGTGTTTCTAAGGATACTAAACTAATCAGTCTTTCGAGACTTGATCTTTTGTGATCATGCCAATGTTATGTAATAATTCACTGACTCTTGGTAACTGGGGTCGAGGAGTTACAGTTGGTATCAGAGGAAGTTTAGTACAAACCTTGGAAGCTAGATTTAGATAAACTCTGATTAGAGCACATAGCCCAAAGATATAATTTGAGGATCAGTATAGAAGAACTTCCTAGAATTTTGGTATTGTAGAGATTTTGTGAGTTTTCCAAGAAATACATCCCTCTCTGGATACGAGTAGGTAGAGGTGGCTCTGGCACAGATGTACCTAGGGGTAAAACCTGAAAACACCGCTTTGAGCTAGAATTAAATGGGAACTGGTTCACGACAACATGCCTTATTTCACTCTTTTGTTGTTATTAATGAATTATTTCATTTTAGTGTTGTATAAACAATGTACTGGTTATATGAATTATTGAGATAAATAAGGATAGTAATGTAGTACTATTTCATTGAGAATTTGAGATTATATGGTACTATGAAAAGTGAATCAACAGTAATTTAAACTTTTTTTTTGAAAATAGATGGTTGAAGGAAAGGTAATACTTAATATGGTCTTGATACTAAGGTAGTAATTTTGGAATAATAGATGGTTGATTTGGATAAATTATATTGGATATTCATGACTACCTTGGCACTGATTAATGGTTTGTTTATTTTATCATTGTTTGAATATCCAAAGTTTTTGGATATAAGGAATATATCTAGTATTATATAAGGAATAAGGGAGCATGAATGTAATCAATAAAGTTTTATGGTAAATCAGGATGTTACCATATTTTAAAAGAATACATGATGAAGGTATCCACTTGTTATTACGTGAAAAAAAGACCTTCCTTATATTTACCTTCTTTATAAATTTTGGACTGTGAGTTTGGACAGAAGTAATTTTGATAAGTCTAAAGGTTGGAATGGATTATATTTGACATTTGATACAATTTTTAAGGTTAATGGTTTTGTGAAGATTATTTCTGGATTGTTATAAAAAGGACAACCCGGAGGTCGGGCGACAACCCGTCGCGTCCGGCAAGGCTGCGAGACTTGAACCCGCAACCGAAGGGCGACATGGGTGTATCACCTACCACTGACCCACGTGATGTCATGGATTGAATAATGTAGTTTTTTAAGGGTCTAGTGGATGAATTATAAATTAATTTTTTTGGAACCCTATACAAATATGATAAATAGAATATTTTTTTATGTTCTATTATCTTTTAGAGTGAAAGATGAGTTTGTGGTATAAATTAGTTAAAGGATGGAACTCTACTTGACAAGTATAATTTTTTTTCTTATCTTATTCTATGAAGAAATAAATTCTTAAACATTAGGTAAGGCATCTTAAAATGAAAAATGTGTTATCCTAATACCTTATGTTTTGTTGAACTGATGGTATTTTAAATCATCATAGATTGGTGTCTTTGGGGCCCACAATTCTACAATTGTTTGTGATTGATGACCTCAATAACTCCCTATAAATATTTACATTTTTCCTCCAATTATGTGTCTCTAATTTCCACCAATGTTCTCCTAATATAGATCATAATTTGGTGGTGACTTTTTCATTCCCCTTTTTCCTCTTATTAAGACTAAATTTTATTAACCCAATTTCCGATGTGGGTTTCCCCACAAAGGTATTTTCTATTTTCAACCATTTATTTTAGAAGAACAATTTAAAATTGCGAGGACACAATTTATTGAAGGAGGGAAAAATTTAACACCCCAAGATTTCATAGTACATTATTTCTTCAAAGTAATTCAATAACTTTCACTACACGCAACACGAAGTTCAAGTGCATCACAAGATTACCAAACTAGCCGTTCAAAAGCGGTTATGAATAGTATTAACTGAATTTTGAACATTATATAATCCTTATAATTTTAGAATCTATATTATGAGTTTCTTAGACATAATGTAAGAATGAATTCATTTTTTTCAGATAAAATAAGTATTTTTCAAAAGATGCACTTTTACAGTCTTTTAATGGTAAACCTTCTTTAAATCCAATATGTGAAACATTTATATATTAAATTTAACAAAATGAACTTCTTCTTTATAATCTGGAAATAAGAATTTAGTTTCAATAAATTTTTGGTGTTTTTCTGATAACTTTCATATTTGGGTGATAATAAAAAATACTATATTTTAACAGAAAAAAACCTTTTTAATCAAAATAATTTATAGTGTTAAATTATAGATTTTATTCATTTATATGTACAAATAGATTATATTTTTTCCATTTAATTCAATTCTGGTCATTGCATGTAATTTCACTTTGAAATTGGACATAAACAAGTGTCAATCTTTTGATAGTTATTATTTCTTAAAAATTCTCCTTTTCATTTTGACAACGGGAATTAATTTTAAATTAATAAATGAAACTTATATGTTTTGAATTTGGTCAAACAAACTTCATTTTTGGATACATAATATCAAAATTATCCTATGGTAAATTTTTGGTATTTTTCTGAAAACTTTCAATTTTTGATGAATAGTGAAAAACACTGAGTTATAGTTTAAAACCAAATTTTTATTTAAATAATTGTTTATTTATTTTAGGTCAAAAATTATACATAATACCTATATAATTTCAATGTAATTCATTGGAGTCAGTTTATAATAATTTTTGATACATATAAATTTTATTGAACTTTTCACTGTCTTTTACCCACCTCCTAGGAGAATTTGCAAATTAACATAAAACTTAATTTTACCGCTTCTTTGAGTGGGATTTCATAAATCTGAGAGACATGTTTTATATCAAGGTGTAAAATGTGGTTCAATAAGATAAAAATAATTTTTGGTGATTAGTAACTTTTTACTTTTATTTACCAGGGTTAAAAGTAAATAGGGTAATTAAGGGTAAAAATGATATTAATATTACACTAAAACATGTACTAATTCTATTTTACAAGTGTATCTCGACCAAAAACAACCTTATGAATAAAATATTATCATTTAGGTCCACTTGGAATAGTTTAAGACATTTATTATTATTTAATTCAAAGAAGAGTTAGAAGAGTTAAAATCAATGTTTAATAACTAAAACATTTTTAATATAGGATTATACATAAGATAAATTCGAGTAGGAATATTATTTAGAAATATAAAACGATTTCCTACATAATGGTATTTTATTTTTAATTTTTATACATTATATAATTTAATTTATTTATGACACAATGATGATGATGTAATTACCTTATTAGTAAAATATTCAAATAATTGATATTATAAATACCCAAATAAATATTATTTGAGACTTTTAATGAATTAAATGAATTTTATAGGTTACTATGACATGTTAGGGTTGATTAAATGAATTTGTTTCGAAGTAATAATGCTTTTATAAATTTAGAAAATAACAAAATACGAAATAGTGTCAAAATTGACATAAAAGATTTTTAAAACAAATATTATATTATTAATTGATATTCAATTCCTAAAAATCTAAAGTGCATCCAAAAGACTTATATAATGATAGGTGTATCATTAATGGACCACTTGGGGGTCTTTTGGATGTATATAGTATGTTTATTAACTGTATAATATAAAAATACAAATTGTCATGGTAAATGTCAAACTAATTAACTAAGAGTTAAAACTAAAAGATAAGGTTATCATAATAACCCAAACCTGTCTTAAATATATTAGTTTATA
The DNA here is from genome assembly GCA_963277665.1 of Viscum album. NCBI lineage: Eukaryota > Viridiplantae > Streptophyta > Magnoliopsida > Santalales > Viscaceae > Viscum > Viscum album. The sequence continues at coordinate 389,740,297 of OY728153.1, read as the reverse complement.
GGATTTAGACCCATCCATACCTTAGACTTTGAATAATCCACTTTTTATCCATTATAAACCGAATATGAATTTATTATAAATTAATACTTTAAGTTTTTTTTCCAAAAGAGCCCCTCCTCCCTCTTATAAAAGGACACCACTTCTAACCAATTCTTCATACTTTCAAAGCATTTTGGACCAGCCAAACTGTATGCAAATACCCTCTCAACTATCCTCCATTAATTTTAGACGCCTTCCTTTAGTCATAAATCCAACCTAAAAATCCCTTCTGGTCAAATAAAAAGGAAGAACCCGAAGAAGAGGTAATGTTTTCACTACCCTCTTTCAAGTTCCTTTCTTCTTCAACATCTTCTTTATTTGTTATTTATATTCTAAAAAAATAAATCAAGTATCTTCTATATACTATGATGTTATTATAAATATGGTACAACCATATTCAATATTCTATCCATCCTTTGAATGACATGTCACCATACATGCATACGTACGACTTACCGTCTCCACATCATGGTGTAATTGTTATTCAATATATTATTATTTGGATGGGTATAATAATGATGTGTAATTCATATAAATATAAAATATAACATGATAATGATTCTGTATATATGATATCCCATCCAATAATATATTATTTTAATAGAAATATAATGATATTGTCGCTCATGCGTACGTACGGACTACCGTCTCCACGAACGTGATGAGATTCATTACCCATTGTATCCATTCAAGACTAATTCTCATTTGATGATTAAAATCAATGTTTAAGAACTTTATATCATTCGTCATATGAATAAGGTACAACCTATCAATAAAAAACACGACTTATGTAACAAAACATATAAAAGAAAACTAGTAAGTTAACACCTGAAACGACGATAATACTAAAATATTATTAACCAAGCATTATTAGAAGATCATATATGATATCATAATTATGTATATGGTTCTTGTATAATTTAATAATTTTTTTTTAACTATTATAAAGTAGGTTAACATACCATCGACTAAGTAAAAGTACAAGGTAAGGGTTTATTTCACAATCTCCTCATTATCCGAGGTTGTTTATACATAATTATCTACTCGGACCTCCTTATCATCCACATCCATGTTTCTTAAAAAAAATTTCAAAACATTCTTATTATTTTAGAAAATATGGGTTAATGTAATTTATTCCCTTGTTTGAATATTTATAAGAATTTTATAATGGAATCATTGCGTCATTTTCCAAACAATGACATTTTTAACCTTTTCGACAAATTAATGTAAGAATGTCATTTTTTTAACTTATACGGCGGGTGCAAATATTTTCCACCATTGTAAAATCTTCAAAGCTTACCTTACAAGATTATAATAATATTTCATAGTAAATGTTTTCTTCTACAAGTATGTGACTTTTAAATATTTTAAAGATTTATCTTTCTAAATATTTTTAATTAATGTCCATGTTTTGAAAATGATTTTATGGATTTATTTATATGGACATGATTGTTTTGAAGTGATAATTATTTTCAATAGTTTCAAAGTGGTATGGGACACATTGATTCAAAAATCTATTTTTAATTACTTCTTTTATAAATGTGTGGCTTTTCAATGATTTCAAAAAAGAGATATTTCTCTCAAATAGTTGTGATTTCATCTATGTCAACATACTTTGAGGGATTTTAAGCATATTTGAAGTTGATTTATTATGATAAAAAACTTCCATATAGTATTGTAGGTTTTGTGATATGTTTTAATGTGGATGTGTTATTTTTATACCATTCATGGTTTATAGAGAAATTATTGACATTTCGTATGATAGTTTTAATACGAATGTTTATGTTATGTTTAAACCTTTTCATATGAGGAATTCATTGGACTTAGTAAGTGACGTGTAGAGCCCGATATAGCTCCTTGATTCATCGGTAGGTATCATGAGAAAAACTAGTGTCTTGGTATGAGACCTTGAAAAAATCTTATTTGTAGTCTTGTAATGAGGCCTTGTCTACGTGGTTATGATAGTATTGAATTATGCATTCCATTATTATGAAAGTGGTTATTGATATTTCATGTGATTATTCGACTAGTAAAATATCCATGTGAATAATTAAATGGAATCATTTCAATTTATATTTTCCATATTATTCTGAAGTTCAAATTTAAAAGTCTTTAGTTCTAGTTATATATTGCCTTAATTGTCATGTCTATTTATGAATGTTTCCGCTATATTGTTATCCTTACTAAGCATCTGAGCTCACCCCTTTCAATGTTTTAATTTTTCCCAGGTTGTGAAGAAGTATTTTATGAATGACCTGCAGGGAATGTTTGAGGGGATATGAAGAAAAGATGTGTTTTAGTTCTTTTTTCGATTTTTGATGTAATGTAAGACTTATGAATATATCTAGTGTTTCCAAGGCTACAAAACTAATCGGTATTTCGAGACATGACCTTTTGTGATCATGCCAATGTTTTGTATTAATGCACCGAATCTGGGTAACTGTGGTCGGGGCGTTACAAGTGGAAAATGCTTTATCATTGGAATTAAGTGAGTTGGGGATTCGATTTAGTGTTATTTCAAAAGGAAATTCTACCATCAGTCCCCTCATATATCTAATAAGAGGGGTTAAAGCTTCCTTTTTAATGGAACACTCACCATTTATTTTTTTAATCACTAGTTCTGAATCACCCTTAACATTCAGATGGTCTATCTATAGATGAATATATAGTTCTAGGTCTATGATAAGATATTCATATTCCACATCATAGTTAGTGAAACATTTATATAATAGGAAGGTTTAAGGAATAATTACCTTACATAGGTAGATAAAAACAATCCCAAACCCAACTTGGTTTAGCTTATATATCTCAATTCGTTTCCTAGACAGACATTGATATGCTCCAAAAAAATTCATCTCCCATGTTTGGGGAGTGTCATGATTATATTAAATATCTTATTATATAAATTTAGTATTTTATTGAAATGATTTTTAGGGAAGGATACACTATAACGAAATTAGCTTGTTCTTTCCCCATGATTTACATATGAAATATAAATTGGATGTCATATTTTTTATGAATAAATTCTTGTTAGGATAGAAACCCATCTGTATAGAGCAGTTAAGGATGTACATGAGCAGGTTAATATGAGAGATCAAATGTAATTAGTGGTATTTCAAGTAGTGTATCATATTTTGTACTAAAAAATGAGTTGAAAGTAATTCTGGTTGATATTTGAATATTATTTATCAGTATATATCATCACTTTTCTAAGATATTAGAGAAAATTTTCTTTCCCTGCATCATTATTTTACATGATATGTTAGCTAATATATTTCTCCATAGAGGCTGACTTCCCTTCCCCAAGTGGCATTTGGACCAGTGGCTACAAAAAATATCACTTGATCTTTTCAATGGATTCTTGGAAATACTTATAAGATTTATATGTGACTCCATTTTTTATTCTCTATGTAAAGGGGAGGAATTTTCTGGCTAAGTTTGATATAGAAAACCTAATGTAATAAATGTGTCCTTAAATCCCTCATAACTATTTTAGGTTTCAAGGAAGTGGTATGATGAGGAAAACACTAGTATTCTCAGTGTCCACCTCGATACCACAATGGAATACTATAAATCTAAGAACTTTTCCCAACTTTTTACTAAGATAACACTTCAACAGTTTCATACTCTAGGAATGCTACTATAATTATAGAATATTATTTTATTTTCAGTGTTTTGATCATATCACTACCAAGACATAACCAGCAGGTTGTCAACATAGAATTCCATGATTCTTACCAAAAGGGGTATGAAAATTTGATGCATGAAACATTAGTCACTGGAACTAGAATTTTTAAAACCTAATGGAATGAGATAGTTTTAGAATATCTATTGAGGTTACTATATGGTAGTGTATTTCTCATCTTCAATTTCAATATTGATAAGATTTTACCCTAATTACTCACCAGTAACATTGTGGTATTTAAATCCTAAAGTTTCATTGATCAATAGTTTCATTAATGGAATTGGGAAACCTTTCTTTAGACTAAGTCGATTTTGACCCCTAAAATTGATTTAGAACCCAATATACCAATTCTTTTTTTTAACATGGATGATTTTTTGAATTAGTTTTAGATATTTCACCTCTTTAATGAAGATGGATTTGCTAATTTTTTCAACATTAGTGTATACGTTGGTAGCATATGTTGGATGTATTCTCCTAGATTCTATTTTGAATCTTCAATGATAATTTGGTAGGACCATGTTATGGTTGGACACATGAGGATCCTACCACAAAATATTTATGTAATTCTATCCAAATAGATAGTAGTTCTTCTTCAGGATTGAGATATACATCTCTTTTGCTTCCAGAGTCTTGGGGGCACTGATCAATTTGGTCGGATGATCCTCTTATATTTTCTAATTTACTTGCCTCAATTCATAGATAGTGGTGGAGATTCCTTGCAAAAATTCTATAATATCATCTCTAATTTCATCATATTCATCTTCCATATCAATATTAATGGATGTGTCCTCATGACCGGTATATAGAATGAAGGTTTACTTGGAATTTTTTGAAGAGCCATAGGTGTGACAAGGAATGGGTATCATGATAAGGAGAACTCTATAAACACTAAATTTCATATATAATTTCATCCAGGGTAGAGAATGTGTTGACACCCTGAGTCATAAGAGATGTCATAGGGGAATTTTAAACTTCCTCTAATGGAACTAGGGAATTATTTGATCTAGATGGTGAAGGAAAAGGACAACTCATCTTTGGGGAATTGATATGACTGCCTCTTTATATTTTTACTTCAACTGAAATGGATGATATTATATAGACACAAGCAAGTTATGTTTCCAAAATAAGTCAACTCTCTATATCTAGATCTACCACCTTGATCAGGCTTATAGGAAGTACATATTCATTTTTAAAAAATCTCCATGTATTTTTAGGGGAATTTTACAAACCATCATGAGAAGCAACCCATGTATCACCCTTTACTATCAGTTTTTTTCGTTCTCTCTTATAGAACCACATTAGTGTAGTTGGATTAAAAATTTTCAAAGGGATTTTTATCACCACATATCATTCCAACCCTTGAATTGATAAAATATTTCATGAATTAATGATATGATGATGTTACTGCCACATGGATATAAAGCCATAGTCTTTTGAGTAAAAAATTATATGTCATATCCTACTAGATCACTATGAACACATCTTTGGAAAATAGATAAAAAAACTGGGCCTTGTGTTTGAAGTTTCCAAGGGAGGTTTTCTCACTCTTTTCATACCTCTGAATTGTATGATTTGAGGGAGATAAATCATCATCACTGGGTCCCAAACATAGGAGAGTCCAGATAATGATAAAATAAATCATTGAAATGTTACAAACTATAGAATATAGAATATCAACATTTTCAATTTTTTGAAAAAATTTAGGGATATGATATTCACATGAAAGGATTTATCTTAATATTTCACTATTAATGATACAGTTGTTTGAAATTATACTGAAGCAGGTTTCACCTAATAAACCTTGGCCATGATAATTTCTGACTGAAACTTCCAAGGACTCTGAAGGGCCTCGAAAAGTGAATCATTGTGTTATTTCAAGACATAGAGAGTATCCATGATTAAGATCTTTATCGTGAAAGTCACCAACTATTTTAAAATATCATACTTTTTCACAAAATGTCTACACCTTACAATGTGGGGTTTCTCCTTGGCATATGGATTTGGGGATAAAATACTTGATGTAGACAAATATGTTATTTGTTCATAAGTTAAAGGCATTCCAACCACTAGTAGACTGAGATGAGCTAGTAAAACAACCCATTTAGGCTTGCTAAACCACACACCAACTAGTCTTATAAAAAAATTGGGTTTGAAAACCTTTTAAAATATTTTGTGGTTTATCCATACTTATTCTGGTCTCATTGAAGTTATTTAATATGATTATTGGATGTATTTATAGATTTATAGGGTATTTGGAAAGGATATTGAGTTCAACAATGATTGTATATCCCATTTTCCCTTGATTTTTATGGTCTCTACCTCCATATCCCTAATTAGGTACAAGGAACATGGGTTCTTATGTGTATTCTTCATTAGAGAAGGTTTCTGTTAAATGAATGATGTTAAAAAATCCAAATAGAGTCTATTCATTCAATGTGGATTCTATTTGATAGGGTAGTGATCATGGTCTGGATGATGATGGAAATGAATTTGAAAGAGTTAGAGTTGGTTTGGGAGTTAGATGAGAATTTTATTATTATATCACATTATTCTAATAAAGGTTACATCTTCCTCCTGATATTGAGTTCGATGGAACCCCTTATAATGATGTAAGTGGTGTTGAGACCATAATCAGTTGATGAAGTTTCACATTGATAATGACATGAGTTTGATAAGATCTATTTAGGTAATAGAGTCACTGAACTTTTTTTCATTCCTAACTGATACTTATTTCCAATCAAAATATTCCTCTGAATGGGTGGTGGACACATGAGGCACTAATTCTATGGATTTACCAAATATTTTCTATTTATAATCAACCATGCTCTAGATAATTTATTTAAAGATAAATTATTATTGGATGGTGTGGCCCAAACTCCAATGAATAAGGAAATAAACAGAAAGATTACTAAGGCCATCTTCATTCGGTATAAATTGATTATGTAGCTTAAGGATATTATTTTATATGGCTATGAGAAAGTGACCAGGACTATTTGATTACGAAATAAATATTTTTCTTCTTCATTCCTCAAACCAGAAGCATCCTTGATCTCAATTTTCCTCTATATAGAGAATTTTTTATTATGTCTATCACTCAGCAGGAGGTATTGAGTGATGTGGTCCTTTCTTGGGTTCTCCAGTAGTCCCTTTCACTGGTTTGAGTATGATAGTGGTACTCTATTCATTGATAGATATTTTCTCTTATGTTGTGTGTGTGAGACAAGATATGGACCTGGTTCACTTAATGGAATCCTATAGATGTTGTAATGTGTCTACAAACACAAGGAATAAACTTGTATATTTTAATGGGATCAATGGTGTCAATAGTTCATCACTAAGTTTCTCTACAAAAAATTGTAAAAATTATTCATGTGGGAGTGGAATTTTGAGGGAATACATCAGGATTTTTATATAGAGATAAATTCAAATACCCTTTCATTTTCACGTTGTTTTCAGTTTGTGAGGTCAACGAACATCATCTTCCTTGGCATAGATCTAAAATGATAGATTGATTTTTATGAAGGTCCCCAATTATTAAAATTAAACCTACTATGAGGATGCTATAATTGATGAAAGATAGAGTCACCATAGTCTAGAAAAGTACTTCAATTTTTTTACCACTTCCTGGTCTTGGGGGCCAATCATGGCACTATAATGGGACACAAAGTGTGAGAGATGTTGCTCTGTATCTCTCATGTTGCTAAATATTGGGAAAATATGATTCCCTAAGTAGGGAGAAGGTGGAATGACATAATCCCACTTGGCATTAGGATTATTTTTGAGTCTCATAGGGGAATTCCAAACTTCCATGAATTCCATTAAAGTGACAAGAGACATGATTGTGTTGATGATTTCTAGGGGAATTTTTTTTAAAACTACCTCATGAGTTTGGGTAGTCAATAAACCCTAGAAAATTCATCCTATTTTCATCAGCTACAGACTAAAAATTAACATTTATACTGGGCGACTGTATCAATATGAGGGAGGTTGTTACCACAATAGAGGAAAAAAGGGTATTGAAGTTCCCAGTCAGGATACAAGTATCACTAAGTGGGGGAGGGGGTGAATCAGTGATATACTTTTCTTTTTTATGTTTCTTGTTTTTGAAACAACATTAGACTCCTGTTAAAGAGTTTCTTCCCAGCTGAACACACACAACCACGAGAACACAAGATTTACAAGGTTCACTACTCTACAAGAGTAGCTACATCCTTGGTATGGTACGGAAACAATCTAGTACCACACAATCCAATAGAAAACAATACTTTTATGTGGAATACAACGAGTAGGATATACCCTTACACTCATGTTGCACTTTAAAATCAATCCAATAGTGTGTGGGCTCCCTCTTAGCACAAATAGGGTAATGTAATGATTCTGTGATTCTTAATAAACTTTCACAAATTAAATATTTCAATAAAATTCTTCACTTTCCTACCCAAAAGATGGTAATAACCTCTTGTTGTAGATAGATTGTGCACCACTCCCTTCTTGGATGCCTCCCTTCTTGCGTGCCACCTGCTTGCGTGCCTACTCAATACTTGCGCGCAACCTTTGGCTTAAACACATGCCACTTCTTGAAATCACCTCCCTGCTTGCGCACCTATGGAAACTTTCACAGCCAAACTTGTGCGACAGAACTTGCATGACAAAACTTGTGCGACACCATACTTGCACACCTTATAAATAACCCTCACCTTGCATGCCACTTCAGCTTGCGTGCCACATGCTTGCGCGATCAGAGCACCCTCTACTACTTTCTCGCTCAGAGCTCAAATTTTCTCTTAAGTGTTGAGAATTGAAAAATGAGGAGGTTATTCATCTATTTATAGGAATTTTGGTGACTTGCGTTCCACATACACTCACATGCCACATACACTTGCGCGCCGCTCCAACACTTGTGTGCCGCTCCAGCACTTGCGTGCCGCTCCAGCACTTGCGCACTTCTCCATCACTTGCGCGAAAATTTCTTTACTTTGTCATATTTTGATATGATGATGTTGAAATATGACTTGCGTGAAACATACACTTGCACACCACATATACTTTCACACCACACTTGTGCATCACTTATACTTGAGCACCAATTATACTTGCGCACCACTTTTTGACTTTCGCGCCAATCTTTAACTTGCACGCCACTCTTGACATGCGCGCCACTTTCTTTCCTTTGACAAAAACACTTCTTTACTCCCCTTAACCTTCATAAGGATTTAATAAAAAGTTATAAAAAGTTATATTATTTGTGAAATACAAATCTTCAAATCATCATCATAGTTTCCAATTCCTTTACAAAGTGAATTGATTTAGCTTCTTTGATAACAAAAGACAACACTCTGTAACATCAAACTTTTCTTACTTCTTTATCTGTCCAACTTGGTCCCAAAAATCTCCCCCTTTGGATTTTGTTGTCAACCATGATTCATAAATCACTGAACTTTGTAACCTTAAGCAATGGATTACTTATCAACAATTCTAAGACTACTTAAGCTAACTCATTGTAAGAAATAAGATTTATTGACAGCCAAAACCATGATGTCCAAAAACAGTGACTATGAAATTTCATGAGTGTACCTCCTCATCCTTCTTCAGAACATATTTGAAGCTTTTACTTTATCATTCTTCACTTCTTCAACTTTCCTGGAAAACAACATTGTTTCCTACAACCACTCTAACAAACAGTTAGAATGGTTCACACACATACATGTTGGATTCACATCTTACCCACAACTCCCCCTTTATGCATGAATCTATAAGGATATATTTATAAAACAATTCTCCCCCTTTAAAACAATATCCAAAGACAAGTTGAGAGTGGGGAAAAAAACATGTACCTTAACCATGATGAGAAAGAGGTTGGACACCCATGTTCAACCTCAATTTTGCAAATGGTTCCTTCGATAATGGTTTTGTGAATGTATCAGCAACTTGTTCAGATGTAGGAACATACTATAGAATCAATTCATTATTCTCCACCTACTCCTTGATGAATTGGTACTTTATATCAATGTGTTTGAATGATAATGTTGTACTAGATTTCTTGTAAGATTGATTGCACTCTGATTATCACAACCCAAGAGCGGTGGTAGCTTTACTTCAACAAGTAGATCTTCCAGCTGAGTCTTCATCCACATTAATTGAGTTGCATCTTGAGTATCAACAACATACTTAGCTTCAGCTGTGCTAAGAGTTACTGAATTTTGTTTCTTGGTATTCCTACTAATACAACTTTTCCCCAGAAAGAAAACTCCACCAGATGTGGATCTTCAATCATCAACATTTCCTGCCCAATCAGCATCTGAATACTCGAATAGATAAATATTTACTAAGACATCATACCTAATTCCAAAATTTGTCGTGCCTTTGATATATATGAGAATTATTTTTCCAGAAAGTAAATGTGATTCTTTAGGAGCACTCTGAAATCTTTCACATAAAGTGACAGCATAGACGATGTCGGGTCTAGAGGCAGTCAAATACAACAGACTTTCAATCAGCTTTCGAAACTCTTTCTGATCAACTTCCTTGCCTTCTCTATCTTTAGAAAACTTGGTTCCCACTAAAATTGGTGTGGAAACTGGTTTTAAATTTTCCATGCCAAACTTCTTCAGAAGTTCCTTAGCATACTTTTCTTGATACAGATAAATGTGATTATTCTTCTGTGAAATTTGTAGCCCAAGAAAGTACTTCATTTCTCCCAGCATAGACATCTCAAATAACTTCTTCATCTCATCAAGAAATTCTTTACATGATATTTCATCATTTCCATCAAATATAATGGCATCGACATAAACAATAATGATCAGTGAAAACTCCTGACATTCCTTGATGTAGAGATTATTTTCAACTCTCCCTTTCTTAAAGTTCATCTTCTTTAAGAAAGTATCTAATTTAGAATACCATGCTATCAGAGCCTGATTTAGACCATACAAAACCTTCTTCAACCCTTACACATAACATTCATACTTTCCAATAAAAAATCCACAAGGTTGATCAATGTATACTTCATCGTCAAGGTCACCATTGAAGAATGTGGATTTTACATCCATTTGAAAGATTTTGTATTCTCATTATGCAGCAATAGCAAGGAAGATTTTGATTGTTTCTAATCTTTCCACCAGAGAAATTTTTTCATCAAAATCAATGCCTTTAATTTGTGAATACCCTTTTCAAACCAATCTTGCTTTGTTTCTTATTACTTTACCTTCTTCATGCAGCTTGTTCCGGAATACCCACTTTCTACCAATAATGTTCTTGTTGTCAGTATTGGGTACAAGTTACCAAGTATCATTCTTCTCTATCTGATCAAGCTCTTCATTCAAAGCATGAACCCATTTTGGATGCTCAAATACTTCATTTACATCATTCGGTTCTACTTTCAAATAAAGAGATGTATGTGATATAACATTCGTTGATATTCTTATTTGAACACTTTGATTTTTATCTCCAATAATGTTCTGAGCATCCACTTGCTAACTCAACCTAGGATGAGTTGTTTAAACTCCATCCTCATCAGTCAAGATCTCTGAGCTAGATTCCTCTTCTTGAGTAGGATTAACACAGTCTTCAGCATTATCAGAATTGTTAACAAAATCTTCTCTATCCTGATCGACTTCCACATCAACATATGGCTGCTTTTCTTTATCGACATTTTCAACAACATTTACATCTGAAGAGTCAATAATTCTTACTGTTTCTTTATTAAGGCATCTATATATTCTTCCTTCTAGATCATAGCCAAGAAAAATCCCCTCATCTCTTCTTTGCTCAAAATTTCCCAGGTTTCCACCTTTCTTCTTTATAATACATGGACTCCAAAAGACTCTCAAGTGTTTCAGACTTGGAGTTTTTTCATAGAACATTTCATAAGGAATTATATTTGAGTTTGATCTAAAGAAACATCGGTTCTGAATATAAACAGTAGTACTCATGGCTTGCCTCCAATAATAATGATAAAGACTATGCTCAAGAAACATATTTCTCCCCATTTCCATCAAACTTTGATTCTTTCTTTCAGCAACCCTATTATGTTGAGGTGTGTATGGTGAACTGAACTTATTCCGAATTCGATGTTTCTCAAGATAAAATTCAAAATATTCACTCTTATACTCACCACCATTATTAGTTCTCAACTTCTTCACTGAATACTCACATTCCTTTTCTGTCTTCCTCCTGAAACTCTTAAACATTTTCAGATCATCTAACTTATATCTCATGTACATAACACAAGTAATGCGAGTAAAGTAATCAATGAAAGTAATGAAGTAATTATAACCATTTGTTGATTTATTTCTCATTATTCTACATATATCGGAATGTATAAGTTTCAATGGTTGTTTTGAATGAATTTCAACTCTCTTATGAAAAGAGTTTGTAATCTTCCCATTTTCACAAATAGTGCAGCACTAGTCTCTTCTTCTTGATAAATCAGGAATATCTCAGACATTGTATCACATTGATAACTTGTATATATTTCTCTGACACATATGTCCCAACCTTTTATGCCATAACTGATTTTCATACACTACACCCATTTAACGAGAGTTCTTCACTTCACCAATTTGGATCAAATTACCTCTTGTAAGTTTTCCCCTTGTAACTATATTTCCATCATTTTCACTTTTCACAGAAAATCCATCTTTTCTGAAGATAACTTTGTATCCCTCATCACAAAGTTGTGACACACTATGAAGGTTATGTTTCAGCCCATCAACATATAGTGTTTTCTTGGATTTTATCTTTTCTTTTCCAATGTTGGTCGATCGATCACCTTTGATCCTTAGAGATTCATCATTTCCAAATGTCACTATTACTTCTTTGAATTCTTTCACATTCTTCAGTAGATTTAAGTCTCCTATCATATTAGAGGAACATACACTCTCAAGAATCCATAGATGTTCTCCTTTTTTCACTTTCAAAGTAGTTTCGACAACAAGAGCTTTTTGTTCTTCCTTTTCCTTCACTTCCAGTTGTGCTTCCTTCAATTTCTTAGACAAGTCAATGTGTTCTGGACAGACAACCATGAACTCTTTCTTTTAGGACTTATCAGACCTGTCCCTTTTATCTTTTAAAAACTCTGGATTTTGAGAATTATTAAGAATATTTTGTTTCTCTGGCAACACAGTAAGGCATCCCTTGGAAAGATTTCCAGTTCGATCACATCTTTCACAAATAGTTTCCAGTAGTTGGAACCTATTCTCAACTTTCACACCAATCTTCTTAGATATCTTCTGAAATTTATTTAGACACTTTCTATTTTGAAATGATTGACTCCCCCTCAATCATTGTCTTTAAAAACTTGTGGAATAGTTGTAATGTTGTTTGTTTAACCAACACATATTTTCCATGTGTCCAAATCCACCACAATACCAGCAGTAACCATAGAAAGAATATTTACCTCTAAAACATCTATTCTGACCGAAGTTGTGAACACGCTTCTCAATGACCTTCTTAATAGAACTTTGCTGACCATGAACCATTATGTTTACATTTGTAACTCTCTTATTTGGATCAGATTTATCAGTACCAGAGGTATTAGAAGACTTCTTTGACTCAATATTTTTATGCACTTCTGATTTTTCAGCGTTGCTGACTTTTGGCCACATACAAGATCATTCCAGCCTTGTTCCTATCAGAACTAGTTCCATAGTTACTTTAATACTTTGAAGATAACTTTTGTAGATCCTTATTTGGTTCATTCTTGCTAGAACATTCACCAACTTCTGAGAAAGATTGTTTGAAACTGACATTCATTTCTTTAGCTTGATAATGTTTTTGTTGGACAAGTTCCAGATCTTCTTCTTTTTTGCTTCAAATATACTTCAAGATGATCATTGATATTCTTTATATTCTCAAAAGAATTATTTAGATCATCAATATCCTTTTCTATATTTATTTTCTCATCATTATAAATTTCTTCATTTTTTAATGTGGAATTTTATTTTATCAACTTCTTGTTTTCCTTCTTAGGATTTCTGATCTTTCTCAAACAGTCCTTCAACTCTTCTTTTAGATACTGTTCAAGTTGAGTTTGTTCTTCTTCAGTACTACTGATCTCAAAATCATCATTATTCACTATTCCAAAAATGTACTCTCTCTAGCTTTTTCAGCACCAGATTTTTAGATCCAGTCTCATTATCATCATATTATTCACTTTTTGAAAACATGCTTCTTCTTTTTGATTTTAAGAACTTTTTACCTTTACCTCTTCCAGAATATTTATCTTTTCCACCCTGTTTCTTCCATGAACTTCTTGGTATTCTGTCTTCTTTATCACTATCTTCATCTTTCCCTTTTTTAGGACAATTAGCCACAAAGCAGCCAATAGCTCCACATTCAAAAAATTTAAAAGGGACATTCCCTTTGTATTTCCCTGTTCCTCTTTTCACATTTTTAGAAAACAAGGAAAGTATTTCATCAAAATTTCGACATACCTCATTTTCAAAGTCTGGTTCACCAGCTTTATCTTCAATAAGAATTTTCTTCGACTTCCCTTTCTTCACAGTCTTGAAAAAAATTTCTCTATCAGCTTTTGATTTTCCCTTCATAGTCTTCTACCATCTCATTTCATAAGTTATGAGAGTGCTATGAAAATCATCCAGAGATAATGTTTCAGGATCTCTATATTCCAGTAATGAAACTTTAGCAACAAGATTTTTTGGGAAGAATTCTTAAGATCTTTTCAACTACTGTAGAATCTTCCAACGTTTCACCAAGAAATCTGATTGTAATGACAATATCATTTATCCTGGTAAAGAAATCCCCAATAGATTCAGATTCTCCCATTTCAAGTCTTCATACTTCAGTCTCCAAATTTTTAGTTTATCCTTAATCACATTAGTATTTCCTTCGTAGATGTTATTCAGTTTGTCCCAGATTCCTTTGGCTGTAGAAACACCTTTCACTCTTAAAAATTCACTCTCAGAAAGAGATGGGAGTAACACATTTTCAGCTCTTCCATCATTCTCAAGATTCTTCTTAATGATAGGAGTAAGAGGAACCTTGTCATCAATAGCAGGAAATCCATCTGTTGTAGTTTCAAGATATTCATATCCAAGAGACATAAGATAAGGAATTTTTCTATCCTTCTAGATGTGATAGTTCTTTCCATAAAAAAATTGGAATCGCATTGCCGTTCACACAATTTAGATTCTCCATCACAACTTCTCTTCAACCACTTCAGGAAAGAATAAACGAAGGGAACTAGTCGCTCTGATACCAATTGAAGTTCCCAGTCAGGATCTAAGTATCACTGAGAGGGGGAGGGGTTGAATTAGTGATATCCTTTTCTCTTCATGTTTTCTGTTTTTGAAACAACCTTTACCTCCTGTTAAAGAGTTTCTTCCGTGCTGAACACACACAACCACAACACTAGATTTACAAGGTTCACTACTGAACAAGAGTAGCTACGTCCTTAGTATGGTACAAAAACAATCTTGTACCACACAATCCACTAGAAAATAATCATTTTATGTGGAATACAATTAGTATGATATACCCTTATACTCATGTAGCACATTGAAAATAATCCAATAGTGTGTGTGCTCCCTCTTATCACAAATAGGGTAATGTAATGGTTCTGTGCTTCTTAATAAACTTTCAAAAATTAAATCTTTCAAAAAAATACTTCAATTTCCTACCCAGAAGTTGGTAAGAACCTCCTAGTGCAGACATCTTGGGCACCACTCCCTGCTTGTGCGCCACCTGCTTGCTTGCCTCACTGCTTGCGCACCACCTGCTTGCACGCCTAATCAATACTTGTGAACCACCTTTGGATTATACACATGCCACTTCTTGAAATCACCTCCCTGTTTGCGTGCCTCTGGAAACTTGTGCGGAAAAACTTGTGCGACAGAACTTGCATGGAAAAACTTGCATGACACCCTACTTGCACACCTTATAAATAATCCTCATCTTGCGCGCCACTTCAACTTTCACGCCACGTGCTTGTGCGATCAGAGCACCCTCTACTACTTTCTTGCTTAGAGCTCAAATTTTCTATTAAGTGTTGAGAATTGAAAAATTAAGAGTCTAACCATCTATTTATTGGTATTTTGGTGAATTGCATGCCACATACACTTGCGCGCTGCTCCATCACTTGCGCGCCGCTCAAGCACTTGCGCGACACTTTATTTCCTTCATCATATTTTGACATGATGACGTTGAAATATGACTTGTGCACAATATACACTTGCGTGCCACATATACTTGTGCGCCACACTTGCGTGTCACTTATACTTACGCGCCACACTTTCACACCAATTATACTTGCGCGCCACTTTTTTACTTGCGTTCCAATCTTTAACTTGCGCGCCATTTTATTTCCTTTGTAAAATTTTGATGTGATGATCATGAAATATGACTTGCATGCCAATACTTTCATGCCACAATTGACTTGCGTGCCACTTTCTTTCCTTTTCCAAAAACACTTCTTTACTCCCCATATCCTTTATAAGTCTTGCATCACAAGTTATTCAAAATTATGATATTTGTGAAATACAAATTAGAAAAGCATCGTCATAGTTTCCAAGTCCTTTAGAAAGTTAATTGATTTAGCTTTTTTAACAACAAAATACAACACTCTATAACAGAAAACATTTATTACTTCCTTATCCATCAAACTTGGTCCCAACAAGAATTCTTTAATCTCTACTTTAAAATATACCGTCTTTTTAGACCCTGACCCAAATTAATGATTATAATATATCAGTGTGTGTAAATTAAACACCTACTAGTGAGTAAAAGGAGAACTTTTTACTTATACATAGAGGAAATACCCTATGGGGATATTTTCTTTGAGTAATTCCTTATTTAGATCTTTGATATTGAACACCTTGGCCACATATTTTTACAATTTATCTTCTACATAGAATATATTAGGCTATCTTGGGGGTGATTTTTATGTAGACACACCATTCCCTTTATATTTAGTGGAATGACATGGATAGTGGTGGAAACTCATTGTTTAGAGGTTCCAAGTTCTAATTCTCCTCTTGTTCTTGTTTTATGAAACCTTGGACCATTCTTTGGTACAAACCACGACTTAGGGTATTTTTCCCTATTTCATGATTCAATTTTTACATCTCAATATATATCATGTACTAAATTTATGGCAACGTTTTTCATTAAGGAATATTGAGTGGAATGAATCATTTCATCATAAAATGACTAATAGAGTGGATCTATGCTATCAATTTCCCCTTCAAGTGTTATGTCAAGGTCTTACCTTAGGCCCATTTACTCAATGGTCTATTTTGGTTTGTGACCTTTTTGGGGTTCGATATTCGTTATCACGTATTCCCCTAAATTTTATCTATGAATAGTTACCCTAAGGAAATCAAAAACTTTCATCACCAAACATTCCCTGAATGATATGTTTGTGGTGCATGGTGGTATTAATGGTTGGGGTTTTGCCTGATGGTAACCATTTCACATACTAGAAAAGACCAATATCCATGTATGATATGTTAATAATTCCCTCGGACCCAACTACTGAGGCTGATATGGGGATTCCATTAGTATTTCCTGAACCCATTGAGTATTCTACAATATTGGAGGAGGAATCCTGGTAAAAGATCCCTAAACCCTGTGATATGGGGTTGATTTTTTTCCACCATCGATATCTTCTACACCTATTGTGGATTTGGATATCCTTGGGGGTAGAGGTGGTGAAAAAAATTACCTCACCCCAATAGGATAGGGTTATTCAATGATAACTTCCATGATGGATAAAAATGTAATCTTCTTGATTTAGAATATGTCTACTTGAGCATGTGTTGATCATAGAACCTTCTCAGAATGTGACCTACTTTACATGGAGAGTTTCCGAGTTGTGAAAAAGAAATTAATTCTCATATAAGATGTGGTCTAATAATTATGGAAGACTTACCTCATGCACCTTCCAATGTACCGCTATCTCTGGTTTTAGTGCTTTTTTCTGTAGAAATATGAGGATTATGTGGGAACAACCATTTATAGTGTGTGTTTTTTGGACCTGTGACCCCTCATGTGACAATAAATTGTAAGATGTCATGTTTGAGAGACTCTAGTGGCCCAAGGATGATTTAAAGTTCAATGATCTGTATTCAATCCATCCAAATATATTTACATATATTTAGGCTTTAAATATTATCATGTAGAGGGATTATAGGTTGTGGGTACAAGCATGCCACAAGATTTCACAGTGAATTTTTGACCTCAGGTCTCGAGCCATGGACAAGGTAGTGTGGTCTATTCGAAATTAAGGTTACCTTCTACCTATATGTGATTATCATATCCCTAATATGGGAGGTTATTAACCTTTAACTAATGAAAAGAAACTCACATATTTTAGTGTAGATAAGGAAAACACTCCTTCTTTATCTGATCTAATATTTCATTGATAGAAGTTGTGATAGGCCAGAACATAGTCAGAATGTTGTTCTCAACCAACTCTTTCTATATATACATTCCAGATTCTTTCTTATTAAATTCATATTCCTTGACATGGTCAGATCATAGAGGTGACATTTCTAAATATGGGGACTCATGACCCATAGAATTTAGGAATGGTAGTCACTGCTATGGGTCACCTGCTGACCGAGATGATGTTTTAGTGAAAATTGATGGGTAAACATATACAACTGACCAATTTAAGGATGTGAAGTAAAGAGGGAATAGAGGCATAGTGTGGGTCATGCACTAAGATGGTGCAGGTGGATAGGCCACATGATAGGGTTTCCAGAAGATATGATTAATGAGGCTCAAATTGCCTATATTTAAATGGGAAACTAAATTTGAAAATAAAGAAAAACAAAAAACCAATTAATAAAAGTTAAATATGTTATAATATTAATAAATTTCAGATTAAAATAATTGTAATAATAAAAAATATACTCATGTTAATAATTATGAAACTAAAATAAATTAGACTAGATAAATATATATAGGTACATAAAGTTAGAAATACTAACACATAAAATACAACAATTAGTTAGATAAAATTTTATCCTATACACATAATAATAATACTACTAATAAATATTAATCTAATAAAATAAAAGTAATCAACTAATAAAATCAATACTAATTTTATTAACACTTCGAATATTTAAATTAAAATAAAAAAATTTATAGTAAAAATATATCAAATTAAAATAATTAATAATAAATATTATTACTATAATAATAAAAGTAATATTAATTAATATACTATAATTAAAAAGTGTTAGATATTAAATTCAAATAATGTATAAAATCAATATAATCTAATAATAATAATAATAAATAACTATTATAGTTAATGTGATTGAATAATACAGATATATATATAATGAAATATATTAGGATTGCATGTTTAATTAAATTAATAATTTTACAAAAAATATTTTTTTTTGTTAAATATAAAATTAAAATAAACTAATAAAATACCAAATTACTATTATTAAAATATAATTAACTAAAAACAGTAAAAATAATAACATCACCATAAAACTATGAAATAAACAAAAAAATAGTAGAAATGGTTATAATATTTAATTATAACTAAGTTAGAAAATTATAAAAAATGTTAATGAAATCCATGTGCATCAGAAGACTCCCCCAAAACTGATAAAATTTCTATAACACATGAATATAATCATTAATTCAATTTAATCATATATGCTCCCCTAAATTGAAGTATTTATTATAAAAAATATTCAAAGAATTTTGAAACATATTTTCAATGAATTAAAAAATGAATAACATTCCAGTAGACCATAGCATACAAAATAAGAACATTATCACTGGCCAGAATGGGAAAAAATATATTAGTACATGAAATCATACCATATTTTATAACATAAATAAAAATTCATGCTGGCCAAAATAAAAATACTTAATTGGGCATGTAGACTATCCTGGGACCTGTTTTATTTAAATATGATCTTTTGGAAACCAATGTTGTTCAGGTGTTAGTCCTCTTAACATTCAAATAAGAATTTGGAAGAAATACATTCTTAAGTCATAATTTTTTAATATGATTTAAAGAGTAATATAATGAATAGTTTCCAAAGGTTTCACACTTAAAATAAGTAACACTATAACCTTTTTCAATTATTACTTTTAATAAAAATATTTTTATACATATTAGGAATCTAATTACTATAACTTAATCTATATTTTTTCATATTATATCTATTCATGGATATAATCTTATTAAACTTTTTTTGAACTTTAATAAATGTTAAAAAATCTCATTTCAAATCAACTACTTCCTTTCAAAGTTTTTCATTACCTTTTTGAGCATTATATAAATTTTTCAAAAAAATATAATTAGATTCTGAACTTCGATTCTTTAGTTAATTATTTTCCTTCCTTAGTTTATTGAATTGTTTAAACATATCATCTAAAACCAATTTGAAGATCCTTTCTTGATCATCATCATTATTAGAAATGAAATAAATTTTATTTTATTATCATTTATTAACTTCTCATTTGATTTATGAAATCTTTCCAGTTCTTTACCATTAGAACATGAAACAAATTTTTAATAATTATTATTCTCTTTAACCGACATTTTATTTTCCTTGTTCAAATTAACATACCTCTCATTATGTTTTTCAAAAACGTATCTATATTTCAAATTACCATCCTATAATCTTTAATTATCATTTTTAAATTCCTTGTAACCAATACTTTTGGAATATATTTCATCACAATAACTTGAATCTGAATCAAAATTTATTTCATAATCATAATTTTTCGTAACACAAGTAAGAATTGATAATGGTATAAATAATGATTTAGGTAGTTTAACAAGTTTATCCATAAAATCAATATTAAAAATTTTATTTTCACTTTCAAATTCCTAACTTCTTGAATCTGACTCTTCAATACAACTCTAAAGAACATGATATGATTACATTAGTTCCTTCTTGTTTTTCTTGTATTTCCCATCCTTCTTTAATTTTGGACAATTGGATTTGATGATTCATGTCTTCTTACATTCATATAATGGTAATTGAGAATATTGTTTTATTTACATGACTCAAATTTCCCATTAAGCACTTTTTATACTTATTTGATATTCCTTCATTTGAAACATTCCCCTTCTTTACCTGACCTTTTAAATATTTATCATGTTGATTCAACTTATTCTGCTTTTCAAAACTAGAGTATCATGAACTTTCATTATAATATTCAAAATAAATATACTTACATGATTTAAATTCTACTCTATTATTTTTTCAACAACTTCACTATTAATACTCTTTAACTCTATCTCGAATTTAAGAAGAGATCCAATAATTTTATCCATGGTATACTGAGTAAAATGATTACATTATTTAAATGAAACATTCTTTTAGTACCACATATTAGTTAATTCTTAAAGTATTATCTCAATAAATAATTTCTTATTTATATTCTCACTTAGAACAATTATTCCATTCATGGTATTAGTAAACTAGTTGTAAATATCATTGGTGTTCTCATGATCATACATTCTGAATTCTTGGAATTCTATATGATGTATTCCTAATTTTTTCACTATAAATTTTCAATTCCAGGATGAGGGAGTTTTAAAGTCCTAAAAAAATCATAAACATTTTTTTCATGATGAAATATCAATATTCATATTTCTACTTCAAAAAAATTAAATTCCTAACTATATAATTTATCACACACTTTGTTTCATCATTTTCAATTAGTGTGTCCAAATCTACTTTAGAAATTCTTTATAGTTTAATCATGAAGATACAATATACAATACCAATATTATTTAAAAATATATCTACATTACCCATCCAATATGAACAATCAATTCCATTTATGTGAGGTGGTTTGTGAGTATTTATGAATTCAATTTCATGACTTTCAATTGTAAACAAAAAATATCTACCCTTATACTACTAATTCTAAGAAAATGTTAGAATAAAAAAATCAGAACATAACCTATCAAAATTATAATAATCCTTTATGATATCTCCCCTTATATTCTTTAAGTAACCTACATTTGATATCAATTTATGGATCAATTTGTCAATGTGACTATAGGTGGGTAAATAGTCCTTTTAAACATTTAGACTTAATTAAAAAATTGTTAGAGTCTTATTTTTTCCAACATAACAAAATAAGAATGTGAGTGTGATGTTCAAATATATAAGTGTTGAAAAAAAATATCACTAGTATTTTAATAGTATTTTGGTTCATAATGAACCTACATATACTCTTCAATCCCCTCCAACATAGTGAGAGGACTGGTACACAATTAATAAAGAAGAATACTTTTATATGTGTAGACTCAACCTAGATTATTATAATATAGACCAAACCTTTTCTACCGTTTCTAGGAGTAAGAAGAACCTAGAATATTGTAAAAAAACCATACTGATCATTGAAAATTAAAAAGGGGAAAACATAACCTAAGTGATCATGCTTTTTTTCAAGTTAGCATAACCAAAACACTTCCTTTTGAATGGAGGTATAACCGTTTCTAAACATTGAATTACAGAAAACTCCCTAGAAAAAATAAAACTAACTATAAAACCTGAATATATTAACGAAAAATCTAGCATGGTGAAATGATCTATGACCCTTCTAGAATTGATACAGAATAAGAAAATTTTTGGAAACCAACAGTGCTTCAATAACATAATTGTAATCAATCAATTTAGTTCTCAATGTATTTATTATTATTTCTCTACCTATTGGTTTGGAATTAATTTATAAACAAATCTCTACTAGTCATCAATATCCATCCTTTATTTCTAATTATGAGGGAGTTTTCTAAACTCATCATCACCATTCAATGGTAAGAAATATTAAAAACATAGAAACATGTCATTACCTATTTAAACGTCATGAATATTCAAAGAATAATTTTTTCACACTCTAATTAATTTATTGAACTCATTAAAAAAACCTACCATATGGTTTTTTGAATAAATGCTTTTTTAAATAGATAAAATAATAAATTATAACAATATTTCAGTAATTCGATAATTTAAAAATCATACAAATAGAGTATTAGATAAAAAAAATATACTCAATAATATTTAAAAAAATATTTTAATTATGTTTTTATATGAAACATATTCAGAAATACTTCTAGAAATGTCATTAGTTGATACATATGTTATACATGAAATAAAATAATTAAAATAAATTTCAATATACTTGCAATAAATAAATATATGAAATCTCACATTAAATAGAATATATTTTTATGGAATGTTAATGACTAACAATTTAACTATTCCAAAAATTACTTAGTATATAATTTATAACAATTTATGAAGTAAATAAGTCATAAATAATATTAAGATTAAACATGCAGTTAATAAATTTATTTAAATAATGAATAAATTGAGAATGATGTGTAATTCCATAAATGTTTGAAAATATAAAAAGTGGTGGAGGGATAGTGAGGTTCATACCATACAGTTGATACTCATAATGTGCGGTTGATCCTTTATAAAAAGTGGTCGGTCTTTCATAACTTGTGGTTGATACTCATAATTTATGTTTGATCCTTTATATCATGTAGTTGATCCATGATAAGGTTTATTCCCTGTACTTTTTCATTTAACACTCATGGTTGATCATTACGGTTGATGATTTCTTCATGTGGTCGGTCATAATAACTTACTGTTGATCTATCTCACACTAACCATGAAGTATATCTTACGGTCAATACATTGAAATTTGTGATCGATTTGGCATTTTTAGGAAAAACCAATAGACACATGATAGGTGGAAAATATATCATGTAGTCATTTCATAAAATTGATAATATCATGATCCTCTCCCCACAAAGTGTACCCCTCCTAGTATAGAAATGGGGGAAGAGTGATAGTGACACCCGATTCCTCCCTCCAGTAGGCCTTGAGTTGGTGACTAGCACCGAGAGTATAATAAACACACCTATGGGAGGCATTACCCTCTATGAGAACACATGAAAAAGAGAGAGATAAGATAGACACAAACCAACTCTTAATCAGAATACAATATACAATAAATCCAAATAATACATATATAAGGACATTAAAGAACTACTACATTTGAAAGAAAAACTGAAATTACAAAAAGAAAAGTAAAGATGGCAGCGACCAAAAATCCCAAACATATCCAATTAAACACCAAGCTAGTAGTAACTAGCCTGATATCCAAACTACTCCAACTAACCTGATATCATATTATATATATGTTGCGTGATTATAACGGTATACTTATTAGGATCCTTCCTAAATCCTCTCACGTAAATGATAAAGAAATAATTCTATAACACAATGAACAATAAGTGAAACTAAATCATCACCTAAAAAGTTATACTAACTTCTCAAACTCAACATGGATACTCTCAGAAATTATCACATATGGGAGAATATAATATAAAAAAATATCAAGGGTACAATGCTAACCCTACCACCTAGTTCTCATCTTTTTCTCAACATCACACATCCTGAGCATCTCTCTCCAACAAGGCAACCCCACAGAAACCTGGGCGAAGAACCACAACAAGCACCTCATACATCGCCCCACAATATCAGTGTAACAAAATGTTATCCGGTATTTTCTGGGAGCCACCACATCCCATATAATTGGTATCATACATCAAGTATTATTCATCAAGACATCACAACCCATACACCGAGCAAGGATCCTAAATCTATCAATGCCTATACACATTATACCTATAGTAGTCCTTATGAATCTATATCTAGAATACATGTGTGTGAAATAATAAAAATCAATTATATCCCTCTATACAAATATATTGGGAAAACTAAACATTGTGTATACCAGCACAAGTAACTACCAAGAGAATAGAGTAGGGTCAAAGGGGGTACTTAGCCATCCATCCTCCCACCAGGATGTTAGAGAAAACACCCATAGGGATCAGAATATCTGGTGTGTCAATTTCCCAAACTGATAGGGTGGAGAAGCGTATAGAAACACAAAAAGTACAGGATATAAAATAGCTCAGAAACACACTATGGGAATAACCTAGTCTTAGACTCAACTACAGCTATCATCTCTCAGACTCAAGGATTCTATTGCTATGACTAGATATCCTATAAGCACACAGCCATTTAAGAGATACATTATAGTATTCCTTTTCATAAATTTCAGTTTATATTAATTAATTATTTAATAGATAATTAACCATTAAAAATCTCCACATTACTTTTCATTAGCATCATAATAATGTTCTATTCCCTCCAGGAATAAGAAAACTAAGTCCACAACTTCTTAGAATTATAAACTCAACATTGCATACGAACAAGCTCCAACCCATGGGTTAAACATTATTAATTATTATCATTATTATTTGAAATATCACCAAGTTCTCTAAGAAAAAATCCAAAGCTACCAAACAAAGGTATACAACCAAGCACATTTATCTACCTCAAGCAGTAGGGAAAATAAAGTTGATAAACAGAAAACCTATCCATCATCCAATCAACATATTCAAAAAAGGAATCCATCTTTTTTATCAACTGTTAAGCCCAGCTTCAACCCATTCCATCATCTCTAGTGCACTCCCTGACACCCATATGTATAAATTGATTCATCTATCCACTCTAGACATTAACTGATACCACAAATACCCACCCTCCATACCCCATGTACCAAAAATTCCATCCATGATCATCCATCATAGGTACATGTCATATATGGGTCTTTCCGCCTCATATACCACCATAACCCTCTAGGATCATCAATCCCAAGCTCACATCACATCACAAGCAGTAGAAAATAGACATGAAACTGGGCTCCTAACCCAAAATCAAGGCATCAACCCATACACACAACAAGCTCTCCATCTATAAAGAATAATGAACTTGTCCTTTATAAAAAAAAATGAGAAACTCAATCCCTATGAAGTAATTTTTTATCACACAATTGGTTCTTTATTCAATATTGAATTAACTGATTCATTATTATCAGGTTCCAAAAAAGGGAAACTAAATCAACAAGATATTACTTTCTATCACAAGTTATCACAAATTTATTAAATAATTAATTTAATATTCCTTTAATTATTTTATCAATAAGAATCAAAATGATTTAGTTTCATTAAAAAATTCAATTAAACATGAATACTTGTGTCAATTTGATTAACATCAAATTACAATGACAATATCATGATTCATTAAACACGACTCTTTAATAACTTTTCCAATTAATTATTAATTAATTATGGAATTATTTACTTTACCAATTTCTATCAAGAAAAACATTCTAAACCAATAAAGGCATAAATATCACACTATAAATCAAATGAAGAGGAAAACTATTATCATTGTATAAAGTGGCAACGTCGCTATGCGATCAATACAAATTATTTAATCTAGTTTAAATAATTATTAGGTCAATTTTATTGTGATATAAGGGATAAATCATGATAGGTATATGATTTCACATAAATAAATAAAGAATAAATGAATCCACTACATCAAATGCTCATCGATGCTCTTTTCACGATAACGGACCATGCAATAGACCTCAATCACCCTTCCCACAAGAACTACATCCACTCGAGGATGACACGACACAATGACACCAAAAAAAAAAGAAAACTCCCATAGAAACGTGGATATTAATATCCATCACATGGAAAAGAGAAATGATAGGAAAAAAATCAAATAAACCATAAGAATGGTGGAACGACATAATGTGGATCAAAGGAAAATCACTACAGATCGAAGGAGGGATGCTAGGAACTGATCCTTACAAAAGAATATTTAAAACGATGAAGAGGGGTTCACCAGGTCTCCTAGAGTCGAAAGAGATCCACTGAAGACATAGGGTATATTAACCCGAGTGACTGTAAATGTTTTAAAACATACAACATCAGGAAATTACATGATGTGTAATCCCCTTTCATGCCATGGGATCATCAGAATGCTGTTTTAACCAAAAAAATGAATCATCTCTTAAATTTATTTATTTTTCAAACCCCAGTTCATTACATGTCCTAAAACCCATATTCACATAGTGTAACCTTCTTTCATGATTTTAAATTCCCAAAAAATCTAGAATCTAGCAAAAAAATCGCTCCATGTATCCTTCTAGCCTTTTATAAGCACCTCAGTCTCCAGAAACACACAAAGGGTCAATCCACGATGATTTGAGCCCTTACAAAGAAAAAAATTAATTTCTCATAGGTTGTGTAAGGGTAAAAAAAAATTTCATCAGTAGTGTCTAGGTAATATTTACACTACATAAATTAAACCTTGTTCTAATATAGCTTACAGAAGGGTAACCTTGAAATTAAATAGGTTTCTTAAGGGTTACATAAAAATTGAATAACATGTGTAATGGTAAAACATGCACTGCGTAAAGGTAACCTAAAATTGACATATCCTACATAAGGGTATTATTAAAATTTAATAGGATACATAAAGGTAAAATTGAAACTGACATATAGGTACAAAAAGATTTTAAAAACATATATAAGAGTACAACATATGTTTTGTACAATGAAACTTGATCTTATATATGCTACCTAAATGTAACAAGAAAATTATATATGTTTTATATAGGTACAATTAATCATGTATTAGGTTAAAGATAACTTAAAATATGACAGCTAGATGTAAAACCAATATTACACATGGGAACTGCAAATATTGTGTAATGGTTAATATAAATGAAAACATGTTACATTAGGGTAAAAAAACTAATTAGAAAATTATTTTTTCATAATATTCAATTAAAAATAATTATAAAGAATAATAAAAATAACAAGAATAAATGATGAATAATTAAATAAAAATTAAAATAAAATAAAATAATTACTCTAAAAAACAATAAACCATGCTTTAAAAATATGATATTTAACAAAAGTAATAATTTTTTCACCTAAAAATATCATGTAATAGACTAATGCGAGTAATATTAATCACTAAATATAATTATGTTAAGAAAATTAAAACATGTAATAAAATTGTATATAAATAAACATTTAATATAGGTAATATAATTAAAATATCCAATTTATAAATAACCAAATAAAAATATGGTTTTTAAAATTAGGATTCTTCTACTAAATTTAAACATTAATTCCCTTATTAAAATTAAATTAATTCTAATAAAAAATGAACAATGAAATTATAGAAGGTTTTCAATTTATGAAAATAGAAGAACCTAATTAACAAAAACTCCCCAAAACTTCAACACTAAAAAACTCTACCACCAAATTCCTCCATATCATGATTCAGCACCTCAATCCCATTCATCATCCTCTATATATCTCCAATATCTAAGAAACATATACACAATAATTCCTTTACCATATTGAAATTAATATTCATTATATGAATGTGATGAAACTTATAAAAAATGAAACTAATAATATTACAATAATATTCTAAAAAATTAACCAAATAAATTAAATATAATAAATATTAGGGAAAACATATAAATCATATTTTTATTTTTTGGATCTTTTGATTTAAAAATTTGAAAATTATAGAGAGATAAAAAAATGGATAAATGAACATGAAAAATAAGGGTGATATGTGGGATGATATTTGAAAAAAAGGAGATGTTATTTTTGAGATTCCCACATTCCATACTTATAAAAAGGCTATAGTATACTTCTTCAAAAGTGAGGAGGGATGGAAATATCTAGCTACTATGAGAGAGAATTTTTATGGGCTTCCGCTTTTTCTATTTTCCAACTACTGATGAAAGTGAACAAAATAATATGAATATGATGGTGTGTGATGTTGGAAAGAGAATTGAAAAAAGAGGCATGTGAAGATATCAATTATAGAGAACCATGTATCAAAATTCCTTTCTGTTGAGAAGATCATGTCGTGTGTTCTGATTGTGATGATTTATAGTAAAAAAATGGAATGTCTTTGGGTGTGTGAAGAATGCCTTTGGGTGAGAGAAAAATTCATATGGGAGTTGATATACAAATATTTTGGCTATTTTTTAAAATTTCATTTGGTGATGTGTAAAATTACTTTGGGTGGAAAATTACGTTGAGTGATTTTTTGGTGTTTTGTGACTACTTCCATTGTGATGTCACATTGGGCTCTTCCCCAAAAACTAGTATCAATGTAGGCTCATGGTTATGACCTAAGAAGATCAAGATGTAGCGATGAAGTTACATTAAATTGTTTGTTAGAGATATTTATAGATGACACTAGTAATGGGTGTGATGAATCATGGCAGTGTTGACAGAGATGACCCAATGTAGATGGAGATTACACCAAGGTGGAGTTAATGTGACATATTGAATCATGGTAGAGTCGATTATGGTGAAGCCAAAATTCACCACGATGATGGTGGTGGAGATAAATATGGATTATTTTACACATTATATTAAGGTAAAGATGGTTGGGATATTTATATTTTTATGGGAGATAGAGATAGAGAAAAGAGATAATAGATTTTAAAAGATAAGAGTGATATGTGGGATGAACTTGTAAGAAAAGGGATATTATTTTTGAGATACTTGAATTTCATGATTATAAAAAGGATACATCCGACTTCTTCAAAAGTGAGGTGGATTGGAAATATGTATCTATTGTGAGAGAGAATGAGTAAGGGGGTTCCTTTTTTTGGTTGGCCAGTTGTTTCTGAAGATGAGCAAAGATATAAGAATATAATTATGTGCAATGATAGAGAGATAATTGTTAACAATTTCTTGCAAAGAGATCCATGATGGAGATCCATGTATTTAAAGTCATCTTGGTCATAAAGATCAAGCAGTGTGTCCTAGTTATGTTGATTAGTGGTGAAACAAAATGGTAGTTTCATGGGTGTGTGAAAAATGCTTTTAAATGAGTGAAAAATTACTCTAGGTGTTGAGAGAAAAATATTTCAGGTGTGTTGTAAAATTTTTTGAGTCATGTGTAAAGTTCCTTAAAGTGAAAAAATGCTTCGAGTGAAGTTTTCTTGTACTTTGTGACTACTTATGCTGTGACGTTGGGCTCCACCACAACATGTATCACATCTATGCATTTTAAATTCCCCCAGTCTTATTATTATATTTAATAGATATATTCCAACCATTTATACAAGGAAAAAATATCACGAGAGAACCACATTTAATATATAACATAAGAAGAAAGATATCAAATATCAAAACACAACTAAGCCTTCAATGATTTTTGTATAACAATGATGAGAGAGAGATGATCACACCAAAAATTAATATCAAGGGGAATGATAAAAAACCTATAGAAAATATCCCATAATCAAAACCAACCAAGAATCCTAAAACTAAACCAAATCCCTCTACCATGGATTTACAAGAATGATGTATTGACTAATGAATGAAATAAGGAAATAATAGAGAAGAAAGGAAGAAAGATACAATGATCTAGAGGAGATTTACCACACAAAGTGATAATCCTAATATCCATCACCAGTTTAAAAGTCCACAAAAATTTTAAGAACTCGGATCTTCGTTTCAGGTAAGCCTTTCCTTTTTTTAGAGTTTTTTAGAAAAATAAACTTTCCGCAAATTTTTAAAGTACATACCGTGTACTCTTTTCCCACTTGAAGTCATGTACTAGTCGTGTCTGGGCCACACACATGGTGTGTAGGGATAATGTGGAGGCTAATTTTGGCAGAGTACGGAAAAAACCTAGTACACACCATATACTCGCAAAGTACACACTGTGTACTTTTCTTTTTTTCACTAAACACATCGGGGTCGCGCCCGATGGACAGAACACACCCCTTCTCTAGGGTCTTCATCTGAGAGTGACCTGTATGGCCGGATCTTTCCCGTTCCCCTGCCTCTCCGACTGTTCTCTAATTCGAGCATGACCGATTGCATTGGAAGTGCAGCAGTGAGTTCTCCCTTTTTCTTGAGCCTTGTTTTCCAATTCCTCCTCCTTTTAAAGATATCGTGGTTTATGTGTTTCAAAAATTTTCTCAGATCAACGATGTTCTAAGAAGAATATGTCATCTCTATTCACGTATATCGATCTCCTAGGATTGAGGTAGGTGGTTTGTTCCTTTATATAGAAAGTCGATGAGTATTTTGTGAAAATTCCACCAATACCCTTGAACGGGGTATTGCGTGTTTCCTTATTTTTCCCCTATTGTTTTTCCACTTTTTTTTGATTGCTTGAGTAGATGTATTTACCTATGAATATGGTAGTTTTTATTGTACTTTTAATATTTTATATGCTTTTTCTGCCTGTTTGGCGTTTTCCGGTTACCATGCCTTGTTGTAGGATAGTTGAACTGTTGCTTTTTTATGTTGTTGGGCCTTAGAATGATATCCAATTAGTTCTTGAGGTTTACTTGGACATTGCACGTGTGCTAAGCATGTTAGTTTCACACAGTACTATGTGAACCTAGTGTAGAATACCACAGGTAGAATAGACGTAAGGGCTTCTCCAGAGTGTCTTTTAATACGATGCGAGACCAAAGAGGGAATTGACGATGAGTGCTTCCTCAGAGAGTCTGTAGTTCCTCAACGCAGGCCACATGGGGAATGAGACGTTGAATGCTTCCCTAGAGAGCCTTTATCATGATACAAGTCTATAGGGGGAATTGACAGTGAGTGCTTTCTTAGAGAGTCTATAATTAGCTGAAACAGAGGGGTGAGACTGTGTGTGCCTCCTAGAGGGTTGCAAGTACTTGTAGGTTGAACCATAGGGGATAGGCTATGAGATCTACCCAGAGGGTTACCTATTTTCTTCTTATTTCTGGTTGTTTACTTGTGTACTTTATATGCTAGAACTGTGGACTGTGACTGCTGTGTATTTTCCTATTTACTGTTCCTGTACTTTACTTTCCATGTATTCATTCAATGTTAGGCACAGATCTTTGGGTGGTTGCCTACTGGGACTTTGTCTCACACCCTGTTTGGGCCATGATTTTGGGCCCAAGAAGATTATGTTGTTGCAGGTATAGATAAGGTAAAACTCCCTTTTACTTCAAGTTCTTGACTGCCCTGGAGTTAGAGAGCATGGGACTGAGCCATGGCTTGCGATGCTAAGGAGTTTACACTGTTTTATTTGTTCCTTTTTGCACTTTTTTTTTCAGTTGTACTTAAGGACGTTGGTTTGTTTACTGCTTTCCATAGACATATATACCATGTTGAATCATTATTTTTTTATACATTGCTTCCACTGTTCAGTTCAGTTGTTGTATGCTGTTTATTATTTCTGTTATTGTGACTGGAAGTTATTCTATTGTATACTTTACCAAATGAGGGCATAGTTTCCCCACCGGCTCACCAAGGCCCTCACTACTAGTTGGCAGCCTCTAACGTTTGGGGAAACACGGTTGAGGTCATGTGGCGAACCGGGTATGGGGAACCAGTGGTGGGGCTCCATATTTGGGTCATTACAAAGTGGTATTAGAGGGGTTCTTTTCTCTTGCTTTACTCTTTGGAGACTTTAGCCAGGGATAGGACAGATTTGGTACTTGGTATTAAGCTGTTCTCGGGAGTAGCTAACCTGTGTACAAGGAAAATCCATACTACCTCGTTAATTTTAGTTTGTTGGTTTTGAGATTTACGGTTGATATGATTTCACCTAGAGTGATTCACATGCATTGTGTTGTTATTTTCTTGACGATTGTGGTTCTATTTCTTTCACAACCCAATGAGATGAGGGTATGCCATCTCATGCATCATATAGGCACTTGTATAAATCACATTCCATGCATTCTTGCCATGCCATCTAGGGTGAATTAGCGATTACATGCTGTTGTGATAGACTTTGTGTAGATTATGAATGCTGTTGTGATAGATGCTTGATAGAATATTTACTGCCTTGTTAGAGGATTTTTTGTTTCCTACCATGATTAAATGAACACCAAGTTTTGATTCACGGGGAGTATGGCCCCTCACAAATCGTAATTTGGAACTTCTTTGACTTGTTTTCTTTGTTTTCTGGGCTTCTGTGCAGTTTCTGAGCTACTTCCTAGAAAAACCCAGAATACATGGCGTGTACTTTTGACTACACGCCATGTAGTTTTTAAGCCGTGTCACTGACCGTGTGCGCATGGACATGCTCTGGTGGAAATAACTTCAACAACACATCGTGCACGGTATTTACACACCGTGTAGTTTAGAGCCGTGTACCCAGCCGTGTCACTAACAACACAGGTCGAGGAAGCTCTAGTTGAACACGTCGTGTTATAAAGGAACACTCCACGTAGTCCTATCCAGGTACCCGACCATGTCACGAACAACACGGGTCGGCGTTACCTTCTCATAGACACGCCGTGTGTTTTCGACACATACTATGCAGTCTTGTTCAGGTAACTTGCCATGTCACGAACAACACGGGACGATGTCACCTTCACCTATACATGCCATGTTTTTTCGGAACATGACGTGTAAGGTTCATCCATGTAGATGGTCGTGTGTTTAACAACACGGGCCACTGAAACCTTATCTAGTACATGTCGTGTTTGTATAGAACACACCATGTAGTCTCGGGTTAAGTCGGACCGTGTGGGTTAGTCGTGTAAGGATACTCGGGTAGGGGAATAGTTTTCGAGTACATGCCGTGTGTTGGTTCAACACGCCGTGTAGTTTGAGGTGTTACATGACCTGTAGGGCAGGGGTACACACCCATGTCAGCAGCTTAAGAATAGATGCCGTGTAGTTTTTACACACGCCGTGTAGTCTTGTTTTGTAAACTTATGTGTTTTTCTTCCCCTGTTCCCGTTTTGTACTCTTGTGTTTCATGTCCTTGTTTTTCTGATCTAAGGTGTGCTTTTGATATTTCCGAGCTATGCCTCCAAGATGTCCTCCGGTTGTACGTTTGTCGTCAGGCAGTGATCATACGCCGGATAGGGCTGATCAGGGACTTCCTGCCGATCCTCCAGTCGAGCCAGCCTTAACACCGACTTTCATACCAGTTGCAGGCGCTGATGCATATTTCAAGGAAGGTTTTTTGAGGATTATGCAGACCTTCTAGGGAGAACCACCTCCTGCCTCGACTATGGCAGACTTGACGTGAGTTTTTTAGCAGCAGCATCCTCCCACGTTCTCGAGTGAAGTATGACCTCTGGCTGTAGAGTCATGGCTGGAAGCCATGCTGACTATCTTTGAGCATCATAAGATGCATCCAAAGAGGCAGGTAAAGCTCACTACCTACATGCTCTGAGACTCTTCCAGGAGGTGGTGGGATGAGATCTCACAGGTGGGTCACCAGCAGGTCATGGCTAGGGAGGAGTTCCAGCACGTCTTTTATGACTACTTCTACCCAGAGACCCTGAGGGATGACCGATCCCGGGAGTTCATGAGCTTAGAGTACGGTACTCTTTCTATCATGGAGTATTTATCTCGTTTCACCAAGCTGCAGCATTTCACACCCCTCTGGGATGTGAGTGGGGTTTCCTTGGAAAGGAAGTTCGAGGATGGTCTCGGGCGGGAGATCCACTCGCAGGTGAACATCTTCCAGTTGACTTCCATCACTTCCATCATCAACCAGACACTGATTGCAGAGTGAAATCTGAGAGACCCCGGAGCTACGAGCCATGGAGGTTCTGCTTCCAGATCTATTTTTCCTTCAGATGACAGCAAGAAGCACCGTAGGGAGTCTACGCGTGATGATCCAAGGAAGTGAGATGCATCGTCAGGTAGCCAGGTGTTATGCTACCAGTGTGGCCGATCATGGCACATGAGGCCGAAGTGCCAGAGAGACCCCATGGAGTGCAGATCTTGTGGAAAGATGGGTCACCTTCGGCATTTTTGCCAGGTTTTCTCACCAGCAGCTGGTGACTGGGGTTCTTCCATGACTCATCCTTCAGGAGCAGCCCCACCAGTTTCTCACCAGTCGATGAACTGGAGTTCTTCCGGCCATTCAAGGTGAGGTGGAGGTCGAGGTCGTGGCAGTCATCCACCATTCCCTCAGCACCAGTAGGGAGTTTCAGCTCAGAGTGGTCAGCCAGGGGTGTAGGGTCACGGTGCATGCCCGTCTTTCACTGTGGAGTAGACTTATCAGGAGCAGGATCCCGACCCTTCTAAAGTTCGAGGTACGATTTTAGTAGCCTCATTTTTATCTTCAGTTCTTTTCGATACTGGTGCTATGCATAGATTTATCTCTGTTGCTGCTATGGAGAGCATTGGGCTCTGTGTCTTTTCTTCTGCTGACTTGTTGAGACTAGACACACCATTGGGGACGAGGACATCTAGTGTACGCCAGTGTAGAGAGTGCCCTCTCTAGGTTGCAAGGTATCATTTCTTATGGTATCTCTATTTCCTAGAGATGACAGGCTGTGATGTCATCCTCAGGATGGACTGGTTGGTTCCTTTCTAGGCATTCGTCGACTGTTACCATCGCAGGGTGAGTTTCCTTTCACCAGAGGGTAAATCTTTTCTTCATAGAGGGGAATGGGATGTACAGTCGAGCTGAGCAGGACTTGAGAATCATGGGCTAGGAAGGGTGATGGCCTAGATTGATAGTCCTTATCTGGATGATCAGGGGACTTCACAATTGGACTTTCCACTAGTGGTTGATCGTTTCAGGGACGTCTTTCCAAAGGACTTTTTGGGTTTGCCTCCGGAGCGTGAGGTAGAATTTTCTATTGAGCTCGTACGAGGAGTAGCACCGGTGTCCATTCCTCATTATAGTATGGCTACACCTGAGTTGTAGAATCTCAAGAAGCAGTTGGAGGAGTTTCAGGAAAAGGGTTTCATCCAACCCAGTACTTCTCCTTGGGGTTCGCCTGTCCTATTTGCGAAGAAGGAAGACGGTACCCTTCGGCTTTCTGTGGATTATTGGAATCTGAACTATTTGACGGTCAAGAACCGATATCCCTTGCCAAGGATTGATGAACTCTTTGATCAGCTTTGAGGACCCGAGGTGTTCTCGAAGATCGACTTGAGGTCCGGTTATCATCAGTTGCGCGTTATACCATCAAATATAGCTCTGACAAACTTTAGGAGCAGGTAAGGTCTATAAGAGTATACAGTCATGTCGTTCGGTCTCACGAACGCGCCTGCAGTTTTCATGGAACTGATGATCTGAGTGTTCCATCCTTATTTGGAATCCTTCTTCATGGTCTTTGTGGATGATATCTTGGTGTACTCTCACACTCGACATGACCATGCTACACATCTTGATATCATCTTGAGTACACTGAGAGAGCATCAAATTTTTGCTAAAATCTCGAAGCGCCACTTTTGGATGGATCAGATTCACTTCTTGGGTCACGTCATCTCAGAGGCAGGAGTATCTGTGGACCCAGAGAAAGTGAGTGATATAGTTTCCTGGGTGCAGCCGAAGAACGTTTTTGAGGTACGGAGTCTCCTAGGGCTAGCTGGATACTACAGATGCTTCATTCAAGACTTCTCACGCCTAGAAGAACCTTTTACGGGTTTGACCAAGAAGGGGCGGAGTTCTTATGGTCAGATTCTTGTGAGTCAGCATTTTAAGAGCTGAAGGGAAGGTTTACATCGGCACTGATACTAGTCTTCCCAGAGCCAGGCAAGAGTTACACTGTTTACTGTGATGCTTCGGGTATCAGACTAGGAACTGTGCTTATGAAAGGATATGGAGTCGTTGTGTATGGGTCTCGGATGTTGAGGCCACATAAGAGGAACTACCCTACGCACGATCTGGAGTTGGCAACTATTGTACATGCCTTATGATATTGGATACACTATCGTATGGGAGAGAAATTCATGGTCATTACCGACCACATTTGTAGAGACCCGTATCCTGACGTACATTGACATTACATTACTTTTGCGGAATACTTATTACACTACAAAAACACACACACAAGGATCGTAATAGTTTAGTGTCTTTGGAAACTCGAAACGTAATCTTCTAATCGTGGTGAAAGATCTTCAATATCTCCCATAAAGATCTTCCTTTTTTTATACCTAAAACCTTTCTTTATATCCTGGGGAAAAGAAAACATAAAAGGGTGAGCTCAAATGCTCAGTAAGGGTAAACAAAAGAAATATCAATCACATAATTTTCATAAGAACATAACATTTTTGGAAATCTTAACCTGCAAAAGAGAGCATAATTTCATAACATGGGATAAATCATAGTAGTGAAAATGAAACCATAACTTAAAACATTACTCATTGTGGCATACACACATAATCATGGAAAATCATTTCTTGTTAGTCAAGACTCATTGCCAAGACTATCTTAGTGGACAAAGTCCCTTTCTGAATCGAGTAATCCTCGTTTCAGTCCTGTTTCACTGAACCGGTATAACCTACCATTCCAGCCATGTCTATCTCATGAGATATGAAATCTTTACCCAATGCATTGGAGGGAGATATAGGTCCCACCCATCTCTTAATGAATCCTTTCTTATGTGTGCCACAAAATCATAAATCATACATCATTGCATAACCCATGTAATAAAAATGGGATTCTTAAACAACATGACATCATAAAACCATTCATATAAGATAAAGGAATTCATAAACATAATTCCATCACAACATAGTCAAATCAATGTAAAAATATGGATAGAAACAGAACCCTTTATTATCTTAGATGGAAAATAATTTTGATAAAACACTTGAATTGAATTCTTGAGGAAAATATCCTTTCTTCTTCAAAATCAATTTCTTTTCACAAAACATCATGCAATTTTAAAAGAAAGAGATTTTATTGAAAATAGTCATGAAATCTTTTAGAGGAAGCTTCATTAAAATAAGGCTTTGTAAAACAGTAGAAATCCGTTCGTGCCGTATAAGTTAAAAAAAAACATTCTTCGTACTTTTGTCGGAAAAGTCAAAAAGTACCTCGTACGAAAAACGACAAAAGATTCCTTTCATACGTATTACTAAAAACTCACTGAAGGGTAAAAATGGATTTAAACAATTTTAGGTGGATGGAAATAATATTACATATTGAGTAAACATGGATGTGGATGATAAAATACACCCCAGTAAATACTTACGAATAAACAATCTCGGATAAAAATGAGATTGTGATATTTCCCTTACCTTATGTCCGACTTGATTTGTAAGTGTCCAAACCTCCTGTATAATGATTTAAATCATGTTATTGACTTATTCCAGAATCATATTCATTGTTATGATATCATATAATGTTCACTTATGACATTATATTACCCGTTCTTTTGTAAATTCCATGTTAAAGAAGCGTTTTGGGTAAAATCGTTTCATTTATCTTAGGTGTTTTGACTTGTTGTTCTTGACATCACTATTACTTATATCATGATTTACATACTTCCAGAATATAAAATATGATTTATATATCATATATATTCAGTATATATTTATATATAATAGATAGATAAATAAAATGAAAAACACCGTTCATGGAGACGGTAGTCCGTACGTACGCATGAACGCTGTTTTACTTTCCTTATTGTCTTGAAATGGAAGTAAGTAGATGACATACATATATATATATACATAAATCCAGTAGCTTTATAATGTCATATATTTCATTATTATTTCTTATATATACTTTATAATCATTCTTAAATGGTTAACATGAGAATGAATCTCATCGCGTCGTGGAGACGGTAGTCCGTACGTACGCACGAGCGATGATATCATTTCCATAAATATTGAACTGAATTGGAGTGGATTATACAATATATCAGAATCAATATGATGTTGTAATAACTATGTATAGTTATTCTTTACACCATTATACC
The DNA here is from genome assembly GCA_963277665.1 of Viscum album. NCBI lineage: Eukaryota > Viridiplantae > Streptophyta > Magnoliopsida > Santalales > Viscaceae > Viscum > Viscum album. The sequence continues at coordinate 389,702,010 of OY728153.1, read as the reverse complement.
CATCCGTGTAAGGTGGTGGTGGAAAATAGATTACACCACGGCGTGGAGACGGTATTCCGTACGTACGCACGCGCGGTGATTTCTTTTTCCGTAGGATGGATAGATGGTGAAATAGGTTTGTTTCATACTTATAATAACATATCAGTATACGAGTGATACTTATGTTATTACTTCATAATGAAACAACCTAAGAAGAAGAAGTGGAAGAAGAAATAAAGATGAAAGAATTGGTAACGGTAATTACCTCTTCTTTGAAGCGCCTTTTGGAGACCTCCTCTTAGGGAACTAAAATTGGTCTTTGAGTAAGACCAGAACCTCTAGGATGTTGCTAGGGAAGTGGAGAAGAGATTTTGGCAGGGGTTGGCCGAGCTGGAGTGCTCAAATTGGTGTGAGGAGGAGGGGGAGGAGGTGTCCTTTTATAAGGGAGGAGAGGGGCACCTTAGGAATACCTCAAAATATTATTTTATATTAAAGTCAAAATAGGTTTATAATGGTTCTAAAGGGTCTTATTTCGAAGCTAAAGTGGGGATGGGTCGAAATACTATCATCCAATAGGATTTAGACAAGTTTAGGGTATTATTTTAACCTTATCAATTAAATTTAACTCTAAGTTAAGTAATTTAACTTTTACCGTGTCTTTTTGTTTTCTTTCACTATATGGTTAATAAACTTACTATAACATGCCAAACGAACCCCAAATTGTATATTATTAATACATATATCCTTATCTAAGTCATGTGGCCGAACCTTAGATTTTTAGGAATAAAATATCAATTAATAATATAATATTTGATTTAAAAACTATTTTGTGTCAATTTTGACACTATTTGATATATGATTTTTGTGAAAGTCATAACAGAATTATATGTTCGAACCAAGTTGATTAAATCAACACTAATATATCATAGTAACCTAGAAAATTAGTGTAATTCATAAAAAGTCTTAAATTACATTTATTTTGGTATTTATATTATCAATTATGTCAATATTTCATTAATAAAATAATTACTGCATCATCTTTGTGTCATAAATAAATTATATTATTTGATGTCTAAAAATTACAAATAAAATACCATCATGTAGGAAATCTTTTTATCTTTATAATGAATATTTATAGTCGAATTTATCTTATGTATAACCCCATATTAAAAATGATTTACTTATTAAACTTTGATTTTAACTATTTTAACCCTTCTTTAAATAAATTAATAATAAATGTCCTAATCTAATCCAAGTGGGCCTAAATGGTCATATTTTATTCCTAAGTTTGTTTTTGGTCGAATTAAACTTGTCCAATAGAATTAGGACATGTGTTAGGGTAATATTAATATCATATTTACCCTTAGTTACCCTATTTACTATTAACCGTGGTAAAAAAAGTAAAAAGTTACTATTCACCAAAAAATTATTTTCATCTCATTGAACCACATTTTAGTCCTTGATATTAACCGTGTCTCTCGGATTTTCGAAATTCCATTCACAGAAGCGGTAAAATTAAGTTTTATGCAAAATTCAGTTTTTAACCTACCACTTAGTAGTTTCACTATTCATCAAAAATTGATGTTTTTCAGAACAATGCCAAAATTTCATCCCAAGCTATATTTCATATTCCGAATTCAAAAATGAAGTCTATTTTACCAAATTCATAACATAAAAGTTGCATTAATTAATTTTATAATTAAATCCCGCTGTTAAAACAAATAGCGTGTTTTTTAAGAAACAATATCTATCAAAAGATTGACACTTGTTTATGTCTAGTTTAAATGTGAAATTACATCCAATGACCAACATTGTATTAAATTGTAAAAATATATTCTAAATATACTTTAAAACCACTCAAATTAATGATTTATCACTATTAATTATTTCGATTAAAAAAGTTGTTTTTAATTATAATTTAGTAATTTTCACTATTCATCAAAATATGAAAGTTATCCGAAATTCACCAAAATTTCAACCTAAGCTAATTTCGATATTCCGAATCCAAAAATGAAGTTCATTTTGAAAAATAAGATTTATATAATTTTAAAAAGTGGTTATTACTATTCATAACGGCTAGTTTTAATAATATTTTAATAGCATATCGTTGTTTAATGAAACTCAGTATTGCGTATTACACACGCTATCGAGGAAGGTCGCGATTGCGTGTAATGCAAGGCAAGTCAAGGATGTGTGTTGTGCAAGCTCCTTTTGGTGTAGCGTACAACACAAGATATTAATAAAATTAAAAAGAATATATTTTTTTATAAAATCTTGGGCTGTTACATTCTACCCCCCTTAAAATGAATTTCGCCCTCGAAATTCGTCGGGGTTATAAATGGTTTACTATTTGAAAGTTTCTTTAATAGAAACCCACATCGTAAAAGGGAATACCAAAACTTGGCTTTAAAAACTAAAGTATGAAATGTAACGAATACCCAAATAAACTAATCACTGGGTTTCCACATAGGTGAAAATATGGATATGGAAGAGAAATCTAACCATCATGTTCTGATGGAGAGTGGTAGAGAACATGGCTATGGAAAAGCCAGTAATCACAAATCCATAAATTTGTGACGATCTAAGGTACCATCTGATTCATCAGGTATAAGATCACTAGGACAACATTTTTGGTTTTCAAGATCATTTCCCTAATGTTGAAAATTTGAATTAGAATAAATACTTACTTTATTTTGATACAATATCACTGTTGTTTGTGCCTTGAACAATTTCCACTTCATCTCTTAAATAAATGAAGTTGAATTTGTTATTCTTGAAGTGTTAGCAGATCATGTGATAGAATGACGGGTCATTCCATCTGTCTCAAACAAAAGGTAAGCAAAAGTTATTACATAAGTCATTCTATAGTGAGATTAATCATATATAGTTCCTAAAATGGACTTATACTTCATATATCATACTGCTTAATATAATAAAACTAGTTTCTACTAAACAGGGACTTCCTGTAGGTCAGTGGTAGGCGATAAAGGCCAGTCGCACTTCGGTTGTGGGTTCAATTCCCACAGCCTTGTCCGAAGCAATGGGCTGTCGCCCGTCCTGCAGGTTGTCCCTTTTTCTAGAACTACGTTACTATAACATCCCATCAATAATATCGAAAATCTTCTATCCTTAAACAATACTAACTTATGTCCAACATAATCCAGTCTAATCTTTAGGATTATACATAATACTGCAGTCCACTCTCATAATATAGTGACAACGATTACCAGAGATTTAATACTGTCGTTGATCCCCACATATCATAAGATATGTCTTGTTGGTCACATTCCAAACATTCAAAGTCCTTAATCATGTATTCTCTTGAATACCTTAGTGAAAACATGAGTGCAGTTAAAAGTTACCAAAATCCTCAAAATTCTATATACTCAAACCATGATATCACTTAGTCCTTATATCAATCATGAGCTCATGAACATTTCATTTTCTCGTCTTCATTATGCGCATATCATCTTATTTCCAAAAAAATATCTCAATCACTTTGAATACCACATCAATAAATATTGCAATACTCAATGATACAACATTATTTTGGAATCCCATTACATAAACACTTAATCATTCCACAACATCGTTGTCATATTCAACATTGCCAATAGTGATCGCATGTGATTTCCCTTTGTCCTTTGCCTTCAGTGGTTGCTCATGTTGATCATCATTAACCCTTGGATTAGGGAAATTATTAGCATAATGCCCCATTTCCTTGCACTTGAAGCATTGAAGTGTTGGCGGTGCGTTCTCTGCAGTGTTTGCTTTATTCACATCATTAGAAACCCTTTTTCCATTACTTCGACACTCAGCTGCTCGATGACCTTCTTTTCCACACTTAAAACATTTTCTAGTCCCTTTAAGACAATCTCCACCATGCTTCTTTCCACACTTTGTGCATAAGGAAACATTCATCTTCTTTTCACCATTATTCTGAGATTTCTCCTTGAACTCCATCTTTCGTTTCTTGTCAAAACCATGAGATGGATATATAACACCAACTTCCATTTCTACCTTGATAGCACAACGCACAATTTCTTCATAGCTACTGAAGTCTCTTATAGCTAATGCCCTTCGAAGACTTGGTTTTAAGCCACTGAAAAATCGATCAACTTTACTTTCAAGTTGGATGATAATTCCAGAAGCATACCTTGCAAGTCTTGTAAAATTTGCTTCATAGGTACCAACAGATTCATCGTCCCTTTGCTTCAGTTCAAGAAACTCTTTCTCCATCTTTGTTCGAAGAATACGAGGGAAGTACTTACTGAAAAACAAGTTCTTGAACTCGTCCCATTCCATGGACTCAATTTCATCTCTTGGCCTCGTATTCTTGATAAGATTCCACCATTGATCAGCTTCACCTTCCAAACGATATACTGCTAAGATGACATTATCATGTTCAGAACATTGAAGAACTGAAAATATCTTTTCAGTAGTACTGATCCATTGTTCAGCCACAAGTGGATCAGAAGACCCACTGAAAGAAGGTGGACGTTGCCTCATGAAGGACTCAATAGAATATTGTTCCCTTCTCTGCTCATTTGGAAGTCCAGAATGATTCATAGCTTGTATAAGTATAGAAATAAGATTTTGCACTCCATCTCCCATAACATTTGTTTGTTCAGGAGGGCAATCATTGCATTGTCCATTGCATTGATCAACACGGTTCCTTCGGGTTCCAGCCATCGTCTAAAACCCAAAAAGAATAGTATGAGAGGAAAAAATCATGCTAGGGAAATCAACATAATAAAGGGGAAGTACCTTCAATATCCAACATCTTAGGTTTAATTCTATGATCGTTAGCGTAATTCTATTACTATAACCTATACGTATACTTATCCCTAGGGACATCCCTAGACATACCTTAGAAATATCTCTAGGGATCTCACCAATGTTTTCGCATCCTAGTTTCCAAAGGTTGACTAAACCTTTCCTCTGATACCAACTGTAGAGACCTGTATCCTGACGTACATTGACATTACATTACTTTTGCGGAATACTTAGTACACTACAAAAACACACACACAAGGATCGTAATAGTTTAGTGTCTTTGGAAACTCGGAAGGTAATCTTCTAATCGTGGTGAAAGATCTTCAATATCTCCCATAAAGATCTTCCTTTTTTTATACCTAAAACTTTTCTTTATATCCTGGGGAAAAGAAAACATAAAAGGGTGAGCTCAAATGCTCAGTAAGGGTAAACAAAAGAAATATCAATCACATAATTTTCATAAGAACATAACATTTTTGGAAATCTTAACCTGCAAAAGAGAGCATAATTTCATAACATGGGATAAATCATAGTAGTGAAAATGAAACCATAACTTAAAACATTACTCATTGTGGCATACACACATAATCATGGAAAATCATTTCTTGTTAGTCAAGACTCATTGCCAAGACTATCTTAGTGGACAAAGTCCCTTTCTGAATCGAGTAATCCTCGTTTCAGTCCTGTTTCACTGAACCGGTATAACCTACCATTCCAGCCATGTCTATCTCATGAGATATGAAATCTTTACCCAATGCATTGGAGGGAGATATAGGTCCCACCCATCTCTTAATGAATCCTTTCTTATGTGTTCCACAAAATCATAAATCATACATCATTGCATAACCCATGTAATAAAAATGGGATTCTTAAACAACATGACATCATAAAACCATTCATATAAGATAAAGGAATTCATAAACATAATTCCATCACAACATAGTCAAATCAATGTAAAAATATGGATAGAAACAGAACCCTTTATTATCTTAGATGGAAAATAATTTTGATAAAACACTTGAATTGAATTCTTGAGGAAAATATCCTTTCTTCTTCAAAATCAATTTCTTTTCACAAAACATCATGCAATTTTAAAAGAAAGAGATTTTATTGAAAATAGTCATGAAATATTTTAGAGGAAGCTTCATTAAAATAAGGCTTTATAAAACAGTAGAAATCCGTTCGTGCCGTATAAGTTAAAAAAAACATTCTTCGTACTTTTGTCGGAAAAGTCAAAAAGTACCTCGTACGAAAAACGACAAAAGATTCCATTCATACGTATTACTAAAAACTCACTGAAGGGTAAAAATGGATTTAAACAATTTTAGGTGGATGGAAATAATATTACATATTGAGTAAACATGGATGTGGATGATAAAATACACCCCAGTAAATACTTACGAATAAACAATCTCGGATAAAAATGAGATTGTGATATTTCCCTTACCTTATGTCCGACTTGCTTTGTAAGTGTCCAAACCTCCTGTATAATGATTTAAATCATGTTATTGACTTATTCCAGAATCATATTCATTGTTATGATATCATATAAGGTTCACTTATGACATTATATTACCCGTTCTTTTGTAAATTCCATGTTAAAGAAGCGTTTTGGGTAAAATCGTTTCATTTATCTTAGGTGTTTTGACTTGTTGTTCTTGACATCACTATTACTTATATAATGATTTACTTACTTACAGAATATAAAATATGATTTATATATCATATATATTCAGTATATATTTATATATAATAGATAGATAAATAAAATGAAAAACACTGTTCATGGAGACGGTAGTCCGTACGTACGCATGAACGCTGTTTTACTTTCCTTATTGTCTTGAAATGGAAGTAAGTAGATGACATACATATATATATACATAAATCCAGTAGCTTTATAATGTCATATATTTCATTATTATTTCTTATATATACTTTATAATCATTCTTAAATGGTTAACATGGAGAATGAATCTCATCGCGTCGTGGAGACGGTAGTCCGTACGTACGCACGAGCGATGATATCATTTCCATAAATATTGAACTGAATTGGAGTGGATTATACAATATATCAGAATCAATATGATGTTGTAATAACTATTTATAGTTATTCTTTACACCATTATACCCATCCGTGTAAGGTGGTGGTGGAAAATAGATTACACCACGGCGTGGAGACGGTATTCCGTACGTACGCACGCGCGGTGATTTCTTTTTCCGTAGGATGGATAGATGGTGAAATAGGTTTGTTTCATACTTATAATAACATATCAGTATATGAGTGATACTGATGTTATTACTTCATAATGAAACAACCTAAGAAGAAGAAGTGGAAGAAGAAATAAAGATGAAAGAATTTGTAACGGTAATTACCTCTTTTTGAAGCGCCTTTTGGAGACCTCCTCTTAGGGAACTAAAATTGGTCTTTGAGTAAGACCAGAACCTCTAGGATGTTGATAGGGAAGTGGAGAAGAGATTTTGGCAGGGGTTGGCCGAGCTTGATTGCTCAAATTGGTGTGAGGAGGAGGGGGAGGAGGTGTCCTTTTATAAGGGAGGAGAGGGGCACCTTAGGAATACCTCAAAATATTATTTTATATTAAAGTAAAAATCGGTTTATAATGGTTCCAAAGGGTCTTATTTCGAAGCTAAAGTGGGGATGGGTCGAAATACTATCAACCAATAGGATTTAGACAAGTTTAGGGTATTATTTTAACCTTATCAATTAAATTTAACTCTAAGTTAAGTAATTTAACTTTTACCGTGTCTTTTTGTTTTCTTTCACTATATGGTTAATAAACTTACTATAACATGCCAAACGAACCCCAAATTGTATATTATTAATACATATATCCTTATCTAAGTCATTTGGCCGAACCTTAGATTTTTAGGAATAAAATATCAATTAATAATATAATATTTGATTTAAAAACTATTTTGTGTCAATTTTGACACTATTTGATATATGATTTTTGTGAAAGTCATAACAGAATTATATGTTCGAAACAAGTTGATTAAATCAACACTAATATATCATAGTAACCTAGAAAATTAGTGGAATTCATAAAAAGTCTTAAATTACATTTATTTTGGTATTTATATTATTAATTATGTCAATATTTCATTAATAAAATAATTACTGCATCATCTTTGTGTCATAAATAAATTATATTATTTGATGTCTAAAAATTACAAATAAATTACCATCATGTAGGAAATCTTTGTATCTTTCTAATGAATATTTATAGTCGAATTTAGCTTATGTATAACCCCATATTAAAAATGATTTACTTATTAAACTTTGATTTTAACTATTTTAACCCTTCTTTAAATAAATTAATAATAAATGTCCTAATCTAATCCAAGTGGGCCTAAATGGTCATATTTTATTCCTAAGTTTGTTTTTGGTCGAATTACACTTGTCCAATAGAATTAGGACATGTGTTAGGGTAATATTAATATCATATTTACCCTTAGTTACCCTATTTACTATTAACCGTGGTAAAAAAAGTAAAAAGTTACTATTCACCAAAAAATTATTTTCATCTCATTGAACCACATTTTAGTCCTTGATATTAACCGTGTCTCTCGGATTTTCGAAATTCCATTCACAGAAGCGGTAAAATTATGTTTTATGCAAAATTCAGTTTTTAACCTACCACTTAGTAGTTTCACTATTCATCAAAAATTGATGTTTTTCAGAACAATGCCAAAATTTCATCCCAAGCTATATTTCATATTCCGAATTCAAAAATGAAGTCTATTTTACCAAATTCATAACATAAAAGTTGCATTAATTAATTTTATAATTAAATCCCGCTGTTAAAACAAATAGCGTGTTTTTTAAGAAAAAATATCTATCAAAAGATTGACACTTGTTTATGTCTAGTTTAAATGTGAAATTACATCCAATGACCAACATTGTATTAAATTGTAAAAATATATTCTAAATATACTTTAAAACCACTCAAATTAATGATTTATCACTATTAATTATTTCGATTAAAAAAGTTGTTTTTAATTATAATTTAGTAATTTTCACTATTCATCAAAATATGAAAGTTATCCGAAATTCACCAAAATTTCAACCTAAGCTAATTTCGATATTCCGAATCCAAAAATGAAGTTCATTTTGAAAAATAAGATTTATAGAATTTTAAAAAGTGGTTATTACTATTCATAACGGCTAGTTTTAATAATATTTTAATAGCATATCGTTGTTTAATGAAACTCAGTATTGCGTATTACACACGCTATCGAGGAAGGTCGCGATTGCGTGTAATGCAAGGCAAGTCAAGGATGTGTGTTGTGCAAGCTCCTTTTGGTGTAGCGTACAACACACGATATTAATAAAATTAAAAATAATATATTTTTTTATAAAATCTTGGGCTGTTACAACATTAGTCTCAAGTATATATTCACTCAGCATGATCTGAATCTGAGACAACGCAGGTGGGTCGAGTACCTTCAATATTTTGATTTTGAGCTTGCCTATATGCTGGGAAAGCGCAATGCAGTGGCATATGTGTTGAGAAGGAGAACTCAGATTCAAGAAGTTCAGGAGGCCTGCAGTGAGTGGCAGCTTATGGATCTGTTCTCTAAGATGCATCTGGAAGTGCACGACAGACAGGGACAAAATTTCCTATCTTCTGTAGCTGTTACCTTGATACTACTTGATCGGGTACGGATGAGGCAGCTATCATACTCATAAGGCTTAGTCCTGTAGGAGAGTGTGTCAGCAGAGGACCCTCTTCCTGGATGGATAGTGGGAGAGGATGAGACCTTGTGTTTCTAGGGACGCGTATGGGTGCCAACAGACATACACGAAGAGATAATGTGGGTTTTCATTCCTCCGTTTGGAAAGTTCATCCTGGAGTCACCAAGATGTATCTGGATCCTCATCGCCAGTACTTGTGGCCAGGTATGAAGAATGATGTTGCTGGTTTTGTCTTGAGATATTCTACTTGTCAGCAGGTGAAGGCGGAGCATCAGCGACCGACAAGCCTTTTATAGTAGTTACCCATTCCAGAGTGGAAGTGGAACGATGTTGCGATAGACTTTGTGACCGGGTTGCCGAGGTCGCCTCGAGGGAACTATGCTATTTGGGTTGTCATCGACAGGCTCACGAAGGTTGCTCACTTCTTTCCGATCAAGGAGACCTTTAGTGTCGATGATCTGGGAGGACTTTACATCAGAGAGATCATTCATCTACATGGAGTTCCACACTCTATTATTTCAGAAAGAGATGTTCTCTTTACCTCTCGGTTATGGAAGGTACTTCAGAAGGCCTTGGGTACACAGGTACTTTTGAGTACAGCATACCATCCCCAGACTAATGGCCAGTCCGAGCGTACGATCCAGGTGCTAGAGGATATGCTGAGAGCTTGAATTCTGGACTTAGGTAGTTCCTGGGAGAAGCATATCTCTCTTGTGGAGTTTGCCTACAACGGTAGTTTCCAGGAGACCATTCAGATGGAACCATATGAGGCTCTGTACGGTAGGTCATGCCGATCAACCTTATGCTGGCTGGAGGTAGGAGAGGCAGCTTTGCTGGGACCTCGTCTTGTTCAGGAGACTTCAGAGAAGATAGAGGTGATTTGGAAGAGGATGAATATAGAACAGTCTCAGCAGAAGTCTTATGTTGATCAGCGGAGAAGACCTCTAGAGTTCGAGGTTGGAGATCAGGTTTTCATGCGTGTCAGACCGAGCTTGGGAAACAAGAGGATTCAGAGACAGGGTATGCTTTCACCACCGTACGTCGGGCCGTTTTAGGTGTTGGAGACTGTTGGGCCGGCTTCATATAGGCTGCAGTTTCCTCAAAGGTATCTGTCCATGCATGACATCTTCCACATCTCTCAACTCTGACATTACTTTTTAGACTTGTCTCATGTCTTTCAGCCTAAGGAATTTGAGCTCGAAGCAGATTCATCGTTTGAGGAGCATCCCATACAGATTGTCGATAATAGTACGAAGGTTCTCTGAGGGTGGTCTGTCCCTCTTGTATGGGTGCTATGGCAGCATGGGCGAGTACAAGATGAGACCTGGGAGAGGGAGGCTGATGTACGATCACAGTGGCCGGAGCTATTCGGGGTTTCTTCGTCTACTCCTCGCTAGGAAAATTCGGGGACAAATTTCATTAAGGGGAGAAGTTTGTAAGAACTCGGATCTTCGTTTTAGGTACGCCTTTCCTTTTTCTAAAGTTTTTGAGAAAAATAAACATTCTGGATATTTTTGAAGTACACGCCATGTACTTTCTGAATACACATCGTGTACTCTTTTCCCGCTCGAAGCCGTTTACTGGCCATGTCTGGTCCACACACACGGTGTGTAGGGATGACGTGGAGGCCGATTTTTGCGGAGTATGGAAAAAACCTAGTACACCCCATGTACTCTCAAAGTACACACCATGTAATTTTCTTTTTTTCACTAAATGCACCAGGGTCATGCCTGATGGAAAGAACACACCCCTTCTACAGGTTCTTCGTCTGAGATCGACCCGTACGACCAGATCTTTCTCGAGCCCCCGCCTCTCCATCCGTTCTCTGATTAGAGCATGGCTGATTGTGTTGGAAGCACAGCGGTGAGTTCTCCTTTATTCTTGAGCCCTGTTTTCCAATTCCTCCTCCTTTTCAAGATATCATGGTTTATGTGTTTCAGATGTTTTCTCAGATCTACAGCGTTCTAAGGAGAATCTGTCATCATCGTTCATGTATATCAATCTCCTAGGATCGAGGTAGGTGGTTTGTGCCTTTCTGTAGAAAGTCGATGAGTGTTTTGTGAAAATTCCACCAATGCACTTAAATGGGGTATTGCATGTTTCCTGTTTTTCCCCTGTTGTTTGCCTGCTTTCCATGATTGCTTGAGTAGATATATTTTCCTATGAATATGATAGTTTTTACTATACTCTGGATGTTTTCTATGCTTTTTTTTCATGTTTGACGTTTACTGGTTTCCATACCTAGTTGTAGGATAGTGGAACTGTTTCTTTTTTATGATGTTGGGTCTTATAATGATATCCAAGTAGTTCTTGAGGATTACTTGGACGTTGCATGCACGCTGAGAATGTTAGTTTCACACAGGACTATGAGAACCTAGTGTAGTAGACCACAGGGAGAATAGATGTAAGGGCTTCTCTAGAGTGTCTTTTAATACGATGTGAGACCACAGGGGGAATTGACGATGAGTGATTCCTCATAGAGTCTGTAGTTCCTCAAAGCGGGCCATAGGGGGAATGAGACATTGAGTGCTTCCCCAGAGAGCCTTTAGCACGATAGGAGACTATAAGGGGAATTGACTATGAGTTCTTCCTCATAGAGTCTATTCTTAGCTGAACCAGAGGGGTGAGATTGTGTGTGCCTCCTAGAGGGTTTCTAGTACTTGTAGATTGAACCATAGGGGATAGTCTGTGTGAGCTACCTAGAGGGTTACCTATTTTCTTCTTGTTGCTGGTTGTTTACTTGTGTACTTTATATGCTAGAACTGTGGATTGTGACTGCTGTGTATTTTCCTATTTACTATTCCTGTACTTTACTTGCCATGTATTCATTGACTGTTAGACACAGATCTTTGGGTGGTTGCCTATTGGGACTTTGTCTCACACCCTGTTTGGGTCATGCTTTTGGGTCAAAGAAGATTATGTTGTTGCAGGTATAGGTAAGGGAAAATGCCCTTCTACTTCAGGTTCTTGACTGCCCTGGAGTTGGAGAGCATGGGACCGAGCTGTGTCTTGCGATGCTGAGGAGTTTACTTTGTTGACATTGTTCCTTTTTTCATTTTGTTTTTCAGTTGTACTTCAACACGTTGGTTTGTTTACTACATTCCATAGACATAGGTATGATGTTGCATCATTATTATTTTATAAATTGCTTCCGTTGTTCAGTTCAGTTGTTGTATGCTGTTTATTATTTCCGTTATTGTGACTGGTTGTTCTTCCGTTGTATACTTTACCGAATGAGGGCATAGTTTTCCCACTGACTTACTAAGGCCCTCACTGCTAGTCGGCAGCCTCTGTTGTTTGGGGAAACGCGCTCGAGGTCATGTGGCGAACCAGGTATGGGGCACCAGTAGAGGGGCTCCGGATTCAGGTCGTTACAAAAATGAACTTCTGGTCACCTTGAGCTCATGAGAAAAAGGAAAATAGAATAAGTGAAGTAGGATGCCTAAATTTATAAAAAAAAAGTTCGATAGTGCAAAGAACCAAATTATTTCAAAGAGATTTCCCTTAGTATGTATATTTCATATAGTATATATCACATATAAAACAAAAAAAATATAAATAAAGAATTAATTTATTAGGTATTTCTATAAGTTAAGGAATCCATGCCGATGAAATAAAAACTTGATCTTAAGAATAATAATATGACACTTATGAATAATAAATTTTTTTAATTAATAGTAACCTCATCCATGGAAGTTTAAATAAAATTTAGGCACCTTATAAATGAAATTATTATATAAATATGTCATACTGTATTTAAATAATTAGTTTAAAAATTATTCATTATTATTGGTATTTCTGTAAGTCAAATATACTTAATTATAATTTTATAATTAATAAAATGATTTAAATGAAAATTCATTTTCATAAACGTATAAATAAATTAATATTTTTTTTCTCTTTTGATTTTAGGATAATTTTATGTGATCTTAGTAAATAGACAAGCTCCTATTTCTAGAAAAATCATCTCTTGGAACCAATTTGGCTTCCTTAAAGGAAGAAACATCCAAGCCTGCATCTGTCTAGCCTCTAAAAGTACAAACTTGTCAAAAAAGACTAATAGAGGAGAAAGAATTTCGATTAAACTTGACATTAAGAAATATTTTGAAACCATGGACTGGAGATTTCTTTTCAGGGTCCTCAACAAGGTTGGATTTAGTGATATTTTTATTAACATAATTAAAAGTCTTTTTGGATCTTCTCATTTTTTTTATTAATGGTGATCCAGAGGTATATTTCAATTAAATAAAGGGTTTCAGATAGGGATAATCTTTGTTGAGGACTACCTTAATAGACTCATTACAAATCTGGTTAAACAAGATAATATGAAGCCCATCATCACCTCTTGAAACCTGATTCCACCCTCTCATATATTTCGTACAGATGATATTATTTTATTCCTTCAATGGGGAAAATTAAACATCCAAATTCCCAAAGATTCCGTCTCTCACTATGAATACATGTTTGGGAAATCCATAAACAGGGCCAAATCTTCCATTTTATTTTGAAAAGGATTTCCTATAACTATAAAGTCTAGTATTAAAAATGACCTTGCTATAAAAGTGGGATCCATCCCCTTCATATACCATAGAGTTCTAATGTTTTGTGGAAATCAAAAAAGAACTTACTTCTCCAATATTTTTAAACAAATTAATAATCAACTCTCCTCTTGGAAAGGAAAATCCCTATTGATGACAGGCCAAATTTTTCTTTTAAAATACACCATTTTTACTAAAATGGTCAAATCCATGATGGTTTATAAATGGAATATTAAATTAATAAAAAACATAAAAGTAGAATAAATAACTTTTTTTTGGAGTGTAATCACTATTGAGAGGAAAACTATCACTCTTCTTTGGAATAATTGTTGTAAACCCCTTGATAATAGTGACCTCTATATTAAGAACCTATGCCTCTTTAATGGTTCCCTTCAAAAAAACTCACATGGATCATTATAAACAATAATTACACGGCCTTGAATTTCCTTAGAGGAAGATTTTATAACAATATTCGAAAAGGTAATATTTTTCACATGGACTCTTTTATTTTGCCTTCCATCAAGAAATAATTTTCTAAAATTATATCTCAATCTATATGGATTGTTAATAAAGAATATTATTTGATGTTTTTGTTGGAAAATTTGAATGGTTATCTTCTTTCCTTTATGACTGATTCCTTGCATTTAACTATCAATATTAATATCTCCATGATTGACTACTTACACTCTTCAGATATAGATTTACCTAATGAGATCAAGAATATTATTACCAACTATAATTTGGTCAATAATGATGATTTTTTGATTTGGGATCCAACACATAATGGTGTTCTACACTCTAAAGATTACTAAAATCATAATTTCAATTTTACAATCCAATATTTTTCTTGCATAAAAAACATTAACAAGAAGTGGGTTAGACCCTCCAGATTCACCTTAGTCTAGAGAATAGCACAAAATAGAGTTCCCACTGATTTCATTCTTCAACTTTCTGGTATTCATGTTTATTATAAATGTTGTATGTGTAATCAACATAGGGAGGATGTTAACCACCAGTTCTTAACTTGTGATATTGCTTATCTGTTATGGAAATACATATTTGAAATTTTTGATCTCATATGGATAGGCTTGGACTCTATTCAGATTCATCTTCAATTTTTCACTACTATTGATGCCTCCCCTCAAATTGAATATCTTTTTGTTGCTTCTGTTTCTGAACTGCTTCACAGTATATGGTAAGAGTGAAATTATATCATTCACAACAATAATACATTCAATCTTAGGGCATATCAGGTGAATATATTCATTACTTTTAAGGAAGCAAGAATGAGTTAAATAGTTACCTTCCAAAACTCTATAAAGGACCTTATTATTCTTTATCGGATTGGAATCAAATGATGATTAAACCAGATGCAAGGTATATTAGAATTCTTCTAGAAACCCCCTCCCCCTGGCTGGATAAAAATAAATGTGGATGGTGCCTCAAAAGGAAACCCAGTCCTTGCGAGCTATGGATTATTATGGAGAAATCAAAATGGGCATATTTTGGGATGCTACTATGGTTCGTGTGGTTATGCCTCATCATTATAATCAACGATGTTCAATGTCATTATTGATGTCGGTCTCATCATGCAAAAAGGATGGAATAACATATAGATCTAATGTGATTCTACTACCATCATTCAAGCCCTTCTACATGGGGTGGATAACCTGGTGTGTCCCATCATAGTAATATGGATGTAGTGCCTCCAAAAATCGATAGATCTCAATCATATAATAACCCATGCTTCTCTTGAGACAAACTGTGTGGTGGATGGACTAACCAATAAAGGAGTTAGAAGCGATATTCCATGGATGAAAGACCTCCCAGAAGATCACATCATTCTTCATGAAAATTATTGTAATAAATTTTACTTTTACATACTTTTGTAACCTTTTTTATATTTATATATTTTAGTTCATTGGCCTTTGGACCAAGGCAACATCATTTTTCAAAAAAAATTATAAATTTAAAATATGTATTTTTCAAGTGAATGATGGTTTTAATGAAAAATTAAAAATATAAAATTTAGAAACTTATTTTCATAAAATAGAGTTCATTTTTGAATTATAATCATCTAAAAATGGTTATGGTGAATTTTTTGGATTTTTCTAAAATTCGTTAATTTTTCCTGAAAAGTAAAATATGTTAATTTACAGTATAAATAAATTAGAAGTTAAATACACTATTAATTGAGTCATATCTTATGTAAGAACCATAATATCAAAATTATATTATTTAATTTAATATATTTTATATTAATTCTCAAACTATTCATAGTCTTGAGCCAAAATAATAAACAAATTAATTAAATATTCAAAATTCACCCTTCTCCTCCACTATAAATACCACCCTCTATACCTCTTCTCCTCACACCTATAAGCCTATGATAATTGTACAATTTCTACCCAATATTCTCCCTAAGCCTCTAGACCATGTCTATGAGCTCTCAGTTTTATACAAAGACCAAAACCAATCCCCTTAAGGAGGTTCTCAAGGAGGAGTATTCAAGAGGTAAAGTCCTCTTCCTTTTCCTTTTAATTTATTTTCCAGTTCTTTTCTATTATTATTATAATATCCTCACCTCCTATATAAAAATGATCATAATAAATAGTGTATCATATATATACTAGAATTATATCATGTTAATGGAATATACATCATCAAACTCATTTATCTCTTTCTTTTATTTTAAAAACAAAATCATCATCCATGTGGTGCTGATTTACAACCTTCATGGACTGGGGGATTTCATTCTTAAATTTATCCTTAAAGCCTGATAATGAAATCATTTTTATGGTTAAAATATACTATAATATATGTATTACAACATTTATTATTTTTTCATGTACCATATTTACACAATATTTAATGATAAAACAAAATTAGATTGTTATGATCAAAAACCATTGTAATAATGTAATCCATTATCTCGAAATGTCTTATATAATAATTCATCCCCATATCATATAAAAAAATGATAAATATAATCATTTATAATTATTTATGTTAATAAATATAATATATATTTTATTTTTTATGATTATACCTATTCCACATGAACTTTCATACTCATATATAAGTACACCGATTGTGAAAACCAAGGAAACGAACGCTTCCAAGCAATAAGATTATATATTATAACTCATCTAAAAGTCAATAAATTAGCATAATAAGATTGTAATAAATAAAATAAAATAAGGTAAGGTTATTAATTAATTAATTATTGGATTTAATAATATTATCTGAGATTTTAAGGTCAAGTTCAAAACACATTCATACATAATGTAAGGGTTTCCTTCTCGGACATCCATTTTCATTTGGGTTATACTTTCTCCCTCAATACACCAAAATAATTCATAATTAATTTTATATATTTATTATATATTCTGTGTATAATTTCAAAAATAATGTTTCCATGTCATTTCATTTTTCATTTATAAGAAATATATGTTTTTTCAAGGCCCCCTTTTCAATTCTTCCTGATACACAGGCCCGATTAAAGCGAACATCTCGATTTCTTACCCATTTTCAAGTACCATCCATAATATATTTTAAGACAATATTATTTTAATAAAAGAAATAATTTTTTCATAAAAATATAATTTTTTTCATTTCTAGTTTTATACAAACAATTATAGAAAATAATAACGATTCTTTCCAAAAAAACTATTCTTTGAAAAAAAAATGGAGTATTTCTCTCAAGAATTCCTCGTTGATTTTAGTATTTAATCACTTCTATTGAATTTTATGATTTATTTATATTTATATTATATTTTTGTCATCTAAAATAAGTTATTAAATGGTTTTTGACTGATTTGATTATGGATGTGCTATCTTGATACCATTCACCATGCTACCCAAAATGGTTAGTGATTATGATTACAAATTGGGGAAAATTAGTTACATTTCACATGTTGATGTTTTTTATGATTATCCCCATTAATTTGAGTAATGAGGTGGACTTAGAAAGTTATGTTTGGGGACCTATATAGACCCTTGATGCATTGTTAGGTCTCATGAGACTAGACATGATTGGGTTTTGGCTGAAGCCTTACCCTTGTATTTTTAGATGTCGTGGCTGAGGCCTTAACGATATGTTTCAGATGTCCAGAATTAGGAATTACCTAATTATGAAATTATTAATTGATAATCCATTTGATAATTGACTAGTATAATATCGATGATTAAGGTTCATTCTCTTAATATCAGTTATATGGATTTATTTTCTCAGCTTTCATTCCTGCCATCTTATAATAAAGTTTATTTTTAAAGGCGTTTGTTTTAGTTATTCACCATGACTAATATTTATTTTAATCATAACATCAAATATATTACTTAACCTAACTAAGAATATGAGTCACCAATTTATTATGTTTTATTTTCATCGGGATGTGAAGATGAATGTTATTTTAAATGACTTGAAGGAATAATATATGGGTTTATGGGAGTTTCCAATGGAGCTGTAATGTTTTTTTTTCTTTCATGTTGTAATGTAAATATTATGTTTGTATATTGTTTTCCAAAACCACTAAACTATTTAGTACTTTAATATGTTACATCCTTATAAACAAACCAATGTATTAATATAAGGCACTATCTCTGAGAAACTGGGGTCAGGTTCCTTACAGTTAGTATTGTAGAACATTTAGTAGAAATATTGGAAACTAGATTTAGAAAACATAGACCAGTGAAAAAAACACTAAGTTATAATTTGAGGATAATAATACAAGATCATTCTATAATTTTGGTAACGTTTGGATTTTCTAGGTATTTATAGAAATACATCACTATTTGGACACTACAAGTGGATGTGGTTCT
Organism: Viscum album; assembly: GCA_963277665.1. Classification (NCBI taxonomy): domain Eukaryota; kingdom Viridiplantae; phylum Streptophyta; class Magnoliopsida; order Santalales; family Viscaceae; genus Viscum; species Viscum album. The sequence continues at coordinate 389,683,182 of OY728153.1, read as the reverse complement.
AACATAGATGTATCCAAGATAGAAAACTATGACAAGGTGTTCTGAGCCAGACTCAGGGTAAACTGGTACACAAAAATGGGTCTTACTGTGCACTTATTTTGACACTCTCATGGGATATTTTTTTGGATAATTCAAATTTTATTTACAAACCATTATGAATGATTTAAATGAAAATATGTCCCCAAAGAAACCATGATTATGATTATGATATTATATATGCATACATTTTCAATTTATGATAAGTGTTTTTCTAGTTCGATATTATAAATTATGATTCATATCCTAATTTAGTGTATTGAATTATTTAGAAATGAAACCTAATGGAATGGAAACCACATGAACATGGATATCACATGTAGGGATTTCCCTTATTCATGATAATTATGTTGTTTCTGGAGTTGCGGCTGTTGCTGAGTAGCTTATAACTATACTTGGGAAGCTAACTCAGATTATGAATCAAAACCTTACTCGTATGGAGCATCCTGATCCACAATATGGAGGAGAAATGTTAGAGCACTTTATGTGACAAAAGTCTCCATAATTCAATGGTTCTACAAATCCATTTGTAACCGAGTTGTGGATATGTTTCTTAGAAAAGATATTTATGACTTCGAGAAGTAAGAAAAGGGAGAAGGTTTTCATGGTATTTTATTGTCTATCGTGAGATTTGCATCAGTGGTGATCACAAATAAAAAACACAAATAAGGGGAAATAAATTAAAAATATGGAATGGAGAGAATTTAAGGGAATTTTCCTTGAAAAACACCGTCCTCGCGAAAAAAAAGAGGATATCGAAATGAAATTCATTAATCTAAGGAAAATATATAATGAGAATGTTTCCATGTATTAATCCAACTTTACAAAGAGGGAAAGGTATTTAGTATACTGGATACTTAGTCTATAGATAATGATTAATCGATTATTTTATTGTTTAAAACGATTCCTTTGAATGACCTAGTTTCCCAAACTCTCTTATTCTATAAATATATAGTCTTATGTGCTATAAATATTGGGAAATAACTCTCAATGTGTTATTAATTTAAGGTAAAAAAATACAAGAAGAGGGAATAGTAATAAAGAATGTATAAAGGGAATAATAAAAAATGGAGTTTTCCAATATGTGATACATGTGAAAGTAAACACCCTAGAGCCTCTGTACAAGGAAAAGGAGTCTGTTGTAAGTGTGGAGAAAAAGGCCATCAAGCTCATGATTTCAAGGGAATGAAACAAGACACCAATTTTCAATGTTACAATTGTAAAATATGGGACATTATGAAAATTATTACCCTATTCATCTAGTAAAATTTCCCCAGAAAAGAACAGGGGATCAAGACCAATCTTATACGATCACAAATATTGAGGATGAAGTTTCTAATGATGTGGTGGAAAGTAATTTAATCATTACCTCAAACTTATCCAATTATTTATTTGATTATTTATCAACACATTCTTTTATATCTTACTAGTTTTCCAAGAAAACTAGACATTTCTATTTTGATTTAGTAAAGGAGTTTTCAGTTAAAACTCCAAAGGGATGTATCAATACAATAATGGTGTGTCGATCTGTCCCCTTTATAAAACATAAATGCTTAGTTTATGACCTTATCTTCATAAAAATGATTTATTTTTATATGATAATCATTATGAATTGGATTTAAAATTATGATGTGAAAATTTATTTCAGGAATAAGGAAGTTACAATTTTTTATAATGATGTACATTACCTTATCTTTAAAGTATAAAAATCACCATCTGATTCTTATCTAGATCCACCCCTAGTAGCTTTAATGAATTAAATTATTAGGGAAGAATACAAGGAAATATATATGGGTGATGAAATAAATATTCAAATTGATGATGTACCTATTATGAAAGAATATGTTGATGTATTTCCAAAGGATTTACCTAGACATCATCTAGAGCGAGGAATTGAGTTTTCTATTGATTTCATTCCTGGTGAAAGACACATATCGAAGAATCCTTGTATAATGTCCATAGTGGAATCAATGGATAATAAGAAACAACTAGAAGAGTTGAGTAGTAATGGGTTTATTGAACCTACTATTTTTCTATGGGGAGATCATATTCTTTTTATTAAGAAGAATTATTAATATGTGAGACTATGCATTGACTATAGGAAGATCAATGCTATTATGATAAATAAAAAGTATCCACTGCCTCACATTAATGATTTATTTGATCCAATTAAAGGAGCTCAATATTTTTCAAAGATTTATCTTCGATATATATATCATCAATTGCATGTGAAGAAGGAAGACATTCCAATGAAAAAATTTGAACTAGGTATGAATATTACAAGTTTATGGTAAGGCCATTTTGACTAAATAATGCACTATCTATTTTCATGGATCTAATGAATAGAGTTTTCATTGAATATCTTGATGAATTTATTGTGGTATTTATTCATGATATCTTGGTATACTCTGAAAGATATGAAGATAATGAGAATCACTTGTTCATTGTTATGAAGACTCTTAAAATAAATGAGCTATATGGTAAGTTTATCAAGTGTGATTTCTGGTTTCAAACATGTTCTTTTCTTGGACATATTGTCTCTAAAGAATGAATCTTAGTTGATACTATGAAGAAAAATGTGGTTCAAGAATGACCAACTCCAATGAATATGACCGTGTTATGTAGATTTATTGGTTTAGAAGGTTATTTTCAGCATTTCGTTTAGAACATCACCCGATTAGAAAAACCCATTAAGCAAGATTAATCATAAAGGGGTTATGTTCGTATGGACTAAAGAATGTGGTGATGTTTTTCAATAATTGAATATTTGGTTATTCAATGTTCCAATCTTGACACTACCATCAGGAAATGGTGGATTTTTATTTATAGTGGTGAATCAAAGAAAGGAATTGGTTGTGTCCGTAAGCATAATGATAAAGTTAATTCTTATGCATTAAGGGAGTTAAAAAATCATGAAAAGATCTATCCAACTCATGATCTTGAGATAGAGGATGTAATATTTACTCTAAATATATGGAGATGAAATGTCTATGGTGAAATATGTGAGATATATATGCATCACAAGAGTTTTAAATATATCTTCTCACAAAAATAACTCCACATGAGGAAAAAGATATGGATCAATATACTCAAAGATTACGAGTGTTCAATACACTACCACCCTGGGAAAGTGAATAAGTTAGAAGATACATTGAGCAAGAAGGATCATGCAGTTCTAAAAAAATGATGATTGACAAGGACACAGTGTATATGGATCAAGAAAAGATGGATATAGGAATTATCATGGAAGTTGAAACACCATTACTTTTTCAAATGGTTTCCCAACCATATTTATTATAATGAATTAAAGTTTATCAGTGTGATGATGATAATATTAAAAAAAATTAACGTTATGAATGATGGGAAGTTTCCAAACATCATGTGTGAGGATGTAAATCTAAAATTTGGGAGGAGGATATTTGTTCCATCTATATCCGAGCTTAAAATAGAGTTATTGGTTGATTCCAATAACTAATATTTATCTATTCACCCTAATTGCACTAAGATGTATAGAGATATAAAGGAACATTTTCAGCGGGACAATATGAAGTGAAAAATTACTGATTATGTATTTAGATGTTTAGTCTGTCGATAGGTCTAGGTTGAAAGAAAACATCCTAGAGGTTTCATGAAACCTCTACCTATTCCTATATTGAAATGTGATGACATAACTATGGTTTTTTTTTCACTAAATTACCAAAAAAAATAAGGAAATAATATGGAATATCCCGGTTTCGGAAGCTGCCCAGTACTGCCCCATACCTGGTTTGTCACACGGCATCAAGTGCATTTCCTCAAACTCCTGAGGCTACCGACTATTAGAGAGGGCCTTGGAAGTGATAGTGGGAAAACAATTCCCCCATTGAAAGAGTAACAGAACAGAAGTAAAATAGATAACAATAGCATAAGTAGTAAAATGTGCATTAGGTAGATAGCAGGAGTAATAAACAACTAGATCACACATATACATATATATATGATGCATGATAAATATGTATAGGAAAACATCCAAAAGAGTCACAATGCTGGAAGACAATACTAAACCAAAGAACAACAGAAAATAGATAAAATTCTACACAACATCACAAGCCTCGGCTTGGTCCCATACTCCCCAACACCTTAGTAATCAAATACCTGAAGTAGAAGGTGGATTTCCCTTATCTATACCTGCAACAATATAATCGCTTTGGGCCCAAAATCATGACCCAAACAGGGTGTGAGACTAAATCCCAGTAGAAAAACACCCAAAGATCTGTGCCTAATAGTCATTGAATATATATGGAAGGGTATAATCAAAATGAAGTAGTAAACAAGGAAGTACTCAAAATTAAACAATCCTAAAGTTTCAAATTCAATCAATTTTCAGATATCAAGTAAGCAGCTAATCATAAGCAGGGAACCCTCTAGGAAGTACAAAAATCCTAACCTCTCTTTACCAACTAAAAAACACAAGAAACCCTCTGGGAAGTACACATAGTCTACCCCTATGGTTCAGATTTTGCACAAACTCTCTGAGGAAGCACTCACCATAAATTCCCCCTATAGTCTCGTATCAGTAACAAAAAGGTGTTCTGAGGAATCACTAAATATACAATTCCCTCTATGGCCTACATTGAGGAACTATAGACACTCTGAGGGAGCACTTACATCCATTCCCCCAATAGTCTCACATCGTAATAGTAAACATACACTTTGGAGAAGCCCTCAACGTCCATTCTCCCTATGGTCTGTTATAACAGGTTCTCACAGCCATGTGTAAGTAAATATTGCCCATGTGATATATAACAGCCAAATTATACCTCATGAACTACTTGGATAAATATTCTAAAACATAACAACATGTTAGATGAATAATATCACTCCATCCTATCAATACTAAAAATAGAAAGCAAGCAAACTAATAGGTTAAGCAAGACCAAACGTTCATAAACAATACATGCATGGAAAATACATCCATATTATAGCAATTAAACTTATTCACATTCAATTGACCTCTACTCAAGAATATAAAACACAGTAGGCAAATAACTGGGTCAAAACCGTAAACACGTAATACCCCAATCATGGATATTGGGCACTTTTTCACATATAACTCAAAGAATATCTATTGAAAGGCACAAACCACCTACCTCGGAATTGTTTGATCGATATACTCCAGATTTAGCCCTTGGATTGATCTAGAATGTGGTAGATCTACAAAAATTTCTAAAAAATTCAACCGAGGATAACTCACAAGAGAAGAGAAAATAGGAAACGATGTTCAAGAAGAATAGAGAACTCAATGATGCGATTCCAATGCAACTGATGGAGTATGATTCAGAGAAAGGATGCTTGATTGTGGGCTCGGGGAAGGATCAGTTTTGTACAGCTGCTCTTGGTCAAAGAAGGAGAAGAATAATATGCTTCTTCCAATTAGACGCGACCTTGGTCCATTTAATGAAAAAAGTACACAGTGTGTACTTTAGAAGTACACGATGTGTACTTGCCCTTATCGTCCCCTGCATAAGGTGGTCTCCAAGTCACCACACATGGATATGTGATTAGCCATTACATGGCCAACACATTGCTACATGAGCCAAAAGATTACACGGTGTATACTAAAAATAAATTTCAAGAAACTCCAATTTTTATAAAAAACTATAAAAAATATAAAAATATACCTAAAAAGAAGATCTTGGTTCTTACAAACAACTCCCCTTAATGAAATTAGTCCTAGAATTACTTTAGCATGGAGGCATAAAAGAATAATCCTCGAAAAGCACTGGTCACAGTGATCATACATTAGAATCCCTCTCCCAGGTCTTGTCCTATACTCACCTGTGCTTCCATATCACTCGTACTAGAGGAATAGACCGAACTCATAGAACTTTCGTACTTTGATCAATAATCAGGATAGGATGATCCTCAAATGATGCATCCACCTCTAACTCAACCTCATCGGGTTGAAAAACATGTGACAGGTCTGAGAAATAATGTTGAAGTTGAGAAATGTGGAAGACATCCTGCATAGCCTGGAACCTCTAAGGCAACTACAACCGATAGGAAACTGGCCCTACTCTCTCCAACACCTCAAATGGCCTGACATACTTCAATGAAATCTTACCCTACCTCCTAATCCTCCTGTGTCCCAACCATGGTGTGACATTCCAAAAAACCTGATCTCCAACCTCGAACTCCTAAGGTCATCTCTGTCGATGAACATAAAACTTCTGTCAAGACTATGCAGTAGTCATCCTCCTCCGCATCAACTCTATCTTCTCTGTGGTCTCCTGGACAAGATGGGGTGCCATCATAGTTTCCTATCCTACCTTCATCCAACATAAGGTTGATCGGCATGGCTTACTGTACAAAGTCTCATAAGGCACCATCTGATAAGTATCTTGAAAACTATTATTGTAGTCAAACTCCACAAGAGGCATGTACTTCTATCACGATCTTCCAAAATCCAATATGCATGCTCGTGAATGTCCTAAATCATCTGAATCGTACGCTCATACTAGCCATCTTTCTGCGGATGGTATGCCATAATTAGAAGTATCTGTGTACCCAAAGCCTTCTGTAATCACTACCAGACCTGGGAAGTAAAACGAGCGTCTCTATCAGAAACAATGGAGTCTAGAACTCCATGTAAATGTTCAATATCTTAGATGTAGAACCTTTTTAGATCATCAACACCGAAGGTATCCTTGATTGGTAAGAAGTGATAAACCTTCACGAGTCTATCAATAACAACCCACACTCTATCGTTCCCTCGCAGTGACCTCAGTTAACCTGTCACGAAATCTATCACGACATCGTTCCACTTCCACTTTGGAATGGGTTACAACTGCAAAATTCATGCTGGTCATTGATGCTCTAAATTCACCTGCTAACAGGTGGAACACCTGATGAAGAAACTAGAAACATATCTATTCATATGTGGCCACCAATACTGACGTTGTAGATCATGATACATCTTCATGACACCAGGATGAATTTCCCAAACCGAAGAATGAAAGTCTCACATCAGCTCCTCGTGTATGTCCTCTGACACCCATGCACTCCCATGAAGATGTAAGATTTCATCCTCACCTATGGTCCACCCTGGAATAGGGTCCTCTCCTGACACACTTTCACATAGGACTAGGCCTTCTGAATCTGATAGCTACCTCATTCTCACTTGATCAAGTAGAGTCTAGGTAACAACTATAGAAGAAAGAAATGTCTACCCATGCCTGTCCTGCACCTCCAAATTCATCTCAGAGAACAAATCCATAAGTTGCAGTCACTTCTGGCCTTATGAACTACATGCATCTGAGTAATCTTGCTCAATTCATTAGTCACAACATTTCCCTTCCCAGGCATATAGGCTAGCTCAAAGTAAAAGGAATGAAGGTACTCAACCCACCTTCACTGTCTCAAATTCATATCGTGTTGAGTGAAGAAAAAATTTAGACTCTTGTGGTTGGTGAAAAACACCAAATGATATCCTAGAAGATAATGTCTCCAACATCATAAAGCATGAACATCTATGGGCATCTCGAGATTATGTGTCGGTTAGTTCTTCTCATGTGGCCTCAACTGCAGAGAACCATACACAACAACCCATTACCCTTGAATAATCACTGCTCCCAGCCTGATACCTGATGCTTCACAGAAAACAATATATCTCTTTCCCAACACTAGAAATACTAGTATTGGTGCTGAATTCAACCTTCCTTTCAGCTCCTGAAAGGATGACTTACAAGAGTATGACCACAAGTATCATGCACCCTTCTTAGTTTGGACTTTCGGTGGTGTAGTTGGGCATGAAATGTCCTGTATGAAATGTCTATAGTAACCAGCCATCCCTAGAAAACTCTGCACCTCAAATACATTCTTCGGCTGCTCCCAAGAAAATACTTCTCTCAATTTCTCTAGGTCTACTGATACTCCTATTTCTAAGATAACATGACCCAATATGTGAATCTAGTCCATAAAAAAGTTGAATTTTTAGATATTAGAATATAATTTATGCTCTCTTAGTGTACTTAAAATGATATCAAGATTTGTGGCATGGTCGTGTCGAGTGTGAGAGTACACCAAGATATCATCGATGAAGACTACCACAAAAGAATCCAAGTATGGATGGAACACTCGGTTTATTAGTGCCATGAAAGGCACGTTAGTGAGACCGAACAACATAACCACATACTCGTATAGACCACACCTTCTTTGAAAGGATATAAGAGGTACATTTGATGGTCTAACGTGCAACTGATGGTAATCGGATCTCAGGTCATTATTCAAGAACACCCAGGATCCTCAAAGTTTATCAAAGAGATCATCAATCCTCGGCAAGGGATATCAGTTCTTGACCTTCATCAAGTTCAACTTATGGTAATCCACACAATGTCTGAGGGTACCGTCCACCTTCTTCATAAACAGGACAGGCGAACCCCAAGGAGAAGTACTGGGTCAGATGAAACCCTTTTCCTGCAACTCCTCCAACTGCCTCTTGAGCTCCTATAACTCTAGTGTAGCCATCAAATAATGAGGGATGGACACTAGTGCCACTCCTAGAACAATCTCAATAGAAAATTGCACCTCTCTCTATAGAGGAAAACCTAAAAAGTCATCTAGAAAGACATCCCTGAAATGATCCTCCACTGTCCATCTGTGAAGTCCTCTGGTCATCTAGAAAAAGACTAGCAATATGGGCTGCAACTCCTCCCAACCCATGTTGCTTGGGTCCCACTTTTCTCTCCTGAACATACCATTCTCCCTTGTAATGAAAGGATCCACCGTCTGGTCCTTTGATACTCACCCTACGATGATAGTAATCGACAACTTCCTGGAAAGGAATAAACTAGTCCATTCCATGAATGACATCATATACTGTCATCTCTATGTCATAAAGGTCCCATAAGAAGTGACACATACCAACCTTTAGAGGCCAATCCTTGCACTATCATACACAAGCCATTATTTTCCCCAATGGAGTGTCTAGAATCAAGATATCAACAGAAGAAAGGATACAGAGTCCAAGACTCTTCACAACAGAAAATGATACAAAACTATGGGAAACCCCTGTATCGAAGATAGAAGAAGTTAAAATTGAGGAAACAATGATCATACCTCAAACTGTTGAGATTCCGGGATCCTGCTCTATCGCAAAATTCTGACCTACACCATAGCCCTGCGACCCTGCTTGACCACTCTGAGTTGATCCACCCTATTGTCACTGAAATATGGTAAAATGAATACCATGGCCATAACCTCCACCTCATCCTGAGAGGCCATAAGAACACCAGTTCTCTGACTTATGAGAAACTGGTGGTGTTTCTCCTGATCGTGGAGTCATAGAAGAACCCATGTCACCATCTTCTAGTGAGAAGAACTAACAGAAGCACTAAATATGGATTATCATGCCGCAAGATCATCACTCCACTGGATCCCTCATGAAATGCGGCCTCATATGCCCGCTCTTCCTGTTCTGGTAGCACACCACCTGGATACAAGGAGAAGTGTAGTTCCTCCTCGGATCTCCATGCATAGAATACCTGTGGTGCATCCTATAGTCAGAAGGAGGGATACCAACTCTAGATGTCGAGCCGCCCTGGGTCACAACTCTAGTATCCCTTAGATTTTGCTCCATGATTAGCACTTGGTTGACTATAGATGTGAGGGAAGTCAACCTGAAGATGTTCACCTGTGATCGTATGTCGTGCCTGAGACCATCTTCCAAATTTTTTTCCATAAATAACTCATCACCTCTTTGAATAGTCATGAAGCACTACTGCTCTGTGAAGCGAGAAGAATACTCCATAATAGAAAGAGTACCCTGCTCCAGACTCATGAACTCTCGAGCTCGATCAACTGTCAAGGTATTTGGGTAGAAGTAGTCATAGAAGGCATGATGGAACTCATCCCATGCCATAACATGCTGGTGTCCTTCTTGTGAGATCACATCCCACCATCTCTTGGTGGAGTCCCAAAGTATTTATATTGCAAGATTCACCCTTCTCTCTAGAGGCATCTTCAGATGCTCGAAAATTGATAGTATGGCTTCTAACCATGAATCTATAGCCTGAGGTCCTCCTTCCCTTGAGAAAGTGGTAGGATGTTGTTATTGAAAGAACCACGTCAGTTCTGCTATAGAGGGGGAAATATGTTGTACTCATCAGTAGGTCTGCATAAACCTTATAAAGCCCTCTCAAAAATGTGTGTCACCGCCTGTATCTAGGATAACATGTAAGGACCCAGCCCCAGTTTCCCAGAGCCGGTGCCTTATTTGATTAGGTTGGCATACATACGAGGAATACGAATCCCAAAGGACCGAGTAGTTTAGTATTATTGGAAACAAGTTACATACATAAGTTGATCATTACAACATGAAGGAAAAAACAACACTAATTTATTCCACTAGCAACATCATGTCTCCTTGATTATGCTTTCATGTCAGTCATAATTTACTTCTTCATATCCTGAGAAAAATGGAACATAAGAAAGGGTGAGATCAAATGCTCAGTAATATTAAGAAATATAGCGGAAGATAATATAAACATCAGACATGGTGAATTATTTAAAACACATGGCTTTAATAATAAACTACAACACATTATGGAAGGAATATGAGCTGAGTAAATATTAAAATAATAAAACATAATCAGGGGTATTCTATTAGTCAAATATCCACATGAACTTTCAATTACTAGCTTCATAATGAGGGAAGTGCATATATTGGACATTCTGAATCATTTATTCATGGCATCGCCCAATACTTCTAGTGATTAAGGCCTCAGCCAAAATCCATATCACATTGAGAAGGGCCTCAGCCAATTCCACGTCTATTTGTCTCATGAGACCTACCGATGGATCGAGTGGATATAGAAGTCCCCAACCGTCACATAATATGTCCAATGCATTCCTAATATGAGTGGGGATAAACATAAAAAACATATACATTAATATTGAAACTATCATATGAAATGTAGCTATCTTTCGCCATTCATTAAACATAAAACACTAACCATTCCGAATAATATGGTGAATGGTATTAGGATAGATCATCCACAATAGAGTTAGTCATAAAACATTAAATAAAATATGGTAGATTACTTTATAAATAATTAAACCCAATAATACCATGGAATCAACAAGAGTGTTGAATTAAATGAAAGCACTCTTATAAAATCATTAAGAAATTCTGGAGATAAATACTCTTTTATTTTGAAAAGAAGAGTTATTTTGGAAAAATATTGGTATAAAACCAGTAGTAAATTAAGATAGTATTTTCATAATAAAATGGGTGATTTTTTAAAGATAATGGTTTCCAAAAACAGATTATATAGTGCCCTTGAAAATAGGTAAGAATTTGAGAAGCTCCCTTGAATTGGACATGTATTTTTGAAACAATTTTGAAAGTAACTTTTAAAACATGTAACTATCCATAAAATAAGGAAGGATTATGGTTTTTAAACATATATATGATACTCATACAGAACATATGATTAGTACATAACAATACATGAGAATTACATCGAGGTAATTAAACAATGAAAGTATCCCGAATGAAAGTGGAAGTTCGGGTGAAAAAACCCTTACCTTAACTCCAAATGTGTTCCAATCTTGTACTTATGTTCAGGGAATATGAGATTATAATTGTTAATAACTTATTTCATAACCTATTGTAAATGTATTTAGTTTACCATAATTCTGGTTAGTTCATTTATGTCTTTATTGATAAGTTATTGTATTGAATTTCGTAATTCTGGAGTGTTCGTTTCCTTTATTTTCATATTCAGTTCACTTGTTTTTAAGTAATGAAGTTCATGTGGAATGGTTATAAATCTTCAGAAATGAAATTAAATATTATTTATGAACATCCATAATTGTTAATGTCCATTTCTATCATTTGGTTAAATGGAATGAGGATGAATCATTAGATAACCACCACTTCGATTATTCGACGGTATTTGGAATATTATGAACTAGTTTTTTCATATAACTTAATTATATGTACATATTCTGGTTCCTAAATATTAATTAGGTTATAAAACATATATTATTGTCTGTTTCAACCATGAATATTGTTTCATGACCAGCAATGAAGAATAAATTGAAGAATGAAACTTCGTCATCCATGAAGGTTATAAATCAGAACCTCATGGATGACGATTTCGTTTGTAAAATAAAAGGGAGGGAGTAAGAATATTTATTATGGTTCTTCCATTCACATGATATAAATCCAGTATATATATGTTACTGTAGTTATCATGATCATTTGGTCAGAGGAGTTGAGGAGAGGATATAAAAGAAGATAAATTGAAATGAAACCAAATGAAAAAGTAGGGTACTTTACCTCTTGAAATAACCTCCTTGAGAAACTCTTTAAGGGAAGGGGTTTTGGTCTTTTGGAAAGAACAAAATCTTCTTGGACGTGGGGAGAGACTAGGGAAGGGTAATTGGAAAGAACTTTGAGGATATTAAAGGCTTAGAGGAGTGAAGATAATATGGAGTGGTGAGGGGTTTTTATAGTGGAGGAGAGGAGTAAATTATGAATATTTAATTCATTATTTTATTATTTCCCTAAAGACAACCAATAGTATTGTTTTATGTGACCCCTAATAGTAATAATGGCATGTGTGTTTGAACTATGTGGCCTTAGATCACATACGATGTCATAATTACTGTATTTAACTGATAAATTGTATATACGGTATTTTATCGTATTTCACTATTAATCAAAAATTCTAGAATTTCAGAAAAATCCCAAAATTCACCCCAACCATTTGTTGACATGTAGGATTAAAAAGTGAAATCCATTTTTCAAAAATAAATTTTTAAATATTATTAATTTCATTTTTAAATAAGTTCATAGTTAATTTGAAAAATAAAAATCTTGAAGTGCAATTAGTTTTATGTGACATTGAAAAATTAATTAAGATCTCATTATCATATTTCCTTAAGAAAATAAAATAATATTATTATTTACTATTCAAGGGGCATATTAATATTCATATTACTATTCATAAGGGTATGTTATTATTAAACAAAAATCAATTTTGTTCTATCAGACTCCAAATGACTTACTGAACACAACTCTAGATGACCATTTTTCGAAATTCAAAACATAGAAGAGGAAAAGTTGTGTTTAAAAAATTTCATTCTATATTTATTTTCAAAACCTTGGGGTGTTATGATCTCCCCTCCATAAAAAAATTTCGTCCTCAAAATTCACAGAATATTACCTAAAAATATTCGAGTATGTCTTTAACATAAGCTCCTCAGGCTCCCATGTTGCTTCCTCCATCTTATGGTTTCTCCGTAGAACCTTTACCAGTCGAGTCATCTGATTTCTAAATACTTGTTCTCTAGTATAAAGAATCTTGATAGTATCTTCATATTAATATAGATCGGGCTCAATTTCCTGTTCTTCATAAGTTATTACTTGTGTTGGTTCTGGAATGTACTTTCTTAACATTGACACATGGAACACATTGTGAACCTTGGATAGACTTGGATACATTGCCAAATGGTAAGCTACAGCTCCAATTTGGTCCAGAATTTCAAAAGGTCTGATGTACCAGGGTCTTAATTTTCCCTTCTTACCGAATCGTATAGTACCCTTCCATTGAGATACCTTTAAGAAAACATGATCACATTCTTGAAACTCTGAATCCTTCCTTCAGTTACCTACATAGCTCTTTTGCCCACTTTGAGCTATATTGATATGGTTCTGGATAATGTTCACCTTTTCCTTTGTTTCATCAAAATGTTATGGGCCCATGATCTTTCATTCACCAATATCATCCCAACAAGTTGGTGTACGACATCGCCTCCTATATAATGCTTCATAGGGTGCCATCTATATACTTGAATAGAAGTTATTATTGTACGAAAATTATACGAGTGGTAAATACTAATCCCACATGCCTTGAAAATCAAGTGAACAAGACCTCAACATGTCTTCCAATGTTTGAATTGTCCATTCCGATTTTCCATTAGTTTGTGGGTGGTAGGAAGTGCTCAAACGATTATTAGTATCTAGGGCCTTCTGAAATCTTTTCCAGAATTTTGATGTAAAACGTGGATCATGATCAGAAACCATCGATAGGGGTACTCCATGAAGTCTCACAACTTCATTAATATATAGGCTTGCTAGATGTTCAAGGGGTAGATTGTAGAGACCTGAAGCTTAATGTACATGGACATTACATTACTTTTGCGGAATACTTAATACATAACAAAAAAAGACACACAAGGATCGTAATAGTTTAGTGTCTTTGGAAACTCGGAATATAATATTCTAATCAGATTTTCAACATCTCCTATAAAGATCTTCCCTTTTTTTTCTTACCTAAAACCATTCTTTATATCCTGGGGAAAGAAAACATAAAAGGGGTGAGCTCAAATGCTCAGTAAGGGTAATAATAGAGAACATAAAACAATCCATAAACATTTGAATGCAAAAAAACTTGAACATGAAATTTAAACATCAAAATCTTGAGCAAAGACATAAATCGTGGAAGTTCGTAAGGCATATATCATAATGGAACATCAATCACGATAAACTAGCATGGGAATAAAACATGTAATTGTGTCAACCATTCAGAACTTGTTTTGATTTTCATAGTAGCCAAGGCATTGCTGCCAAGACCATATAAGTGGACAAAGTCCCTTTCTGAATCGAGTTCACTCCTCATTTCAGTCCTATAACACTAAATCAGATTAACTTACCATTCCATCCATGTATATATCATGAGATATAAATCTTTACCCGTTTCATTTGAGGGAGATATAGGTCCCACCCATCTCATAATTAAATCATTCTTACTTGTGCCACAAAATAGACATACATCATTCATAATAACCCAGTGAATAAAATGGGTTTCATAAACATCATCCCATCATCACATAATCCATATAAAAGGAATGGATATCATTTCATAATAAGAAAAGTTAAACCATGTCAATCAAAGATACATTATACTTGAAACATACACATATGAAATAATGTCATATTAGATGGAAAAATGATTTTGGTAAAACACTTAAAATGAATTCTTGAGGAAAATATCCTTTCTTCTTCAAAATAAATTTCTTTTCACAAAACTTCATGTAATTTTAAAAGTACGAGATTTTGTTGAAAATAGTCATGAATTATTTTTGATGAAGCTTCATGAAAATTAGGCTTTATAAAACCGTAAAAATCCGTTCATGCCAGATAAGTTAAAAAAAACATTCTTCTCGTACTTTTGCTGGAAAAGTTAAAAAAGTACCTCTTAACGTAAAAAAAAGAAAGATTCCTTACATACCATGTAGTAAAAGTCAAAAATGTGTAAAAATTACTTTAAAAATACATGAAAAAACTTTTATAAAACATGGACATGGATGATAGAAATAACCCCAGTAAATACATACGAATAAACAATATCGGATAAAAATGAGATTTGCAAAATTATCCCTTACCTTAGGTCCGATATGCTTAGTATGGATCCGAACCTCATGTATAATGATTTAAATAATGTCATTAACTTATTACATAACCATATTCATTATTATGATATCATATATGTTTCACTTATGACTTTATATTACCCGTTCTTTTGTAAATTCCATGTTAAAGCAGTGTTTTGGGTAAAATCATTTCATTTGTCGTATGTGTTCCGACTTGTCGTTCTTGATATTATTACTTATATAATTCCAGAATTTAAAACATGATTTATATATAATATATATTCATTATATACATATATATTATAGATCGATAAAAGGAATGAAATACACCGTTCATGGAGACGGTAGGCCGTACGTACACATGAACGCTGTTTTCATTTCCTTATTGAATTGAATGAAACTAAATAGATGAAATACATATATATATACATAAATCAAGTATAATTATTATTTCATATATTTCATTATTATTCATCATATAAACTTTATGATCATTCATGTATGGTTAACATGGAGAATGAATCTCATCGCGTCGTGGAGACGGTAGTCTGTACGTACGCACGAGCGATGATATCGTTCCCATAATTATTGAATAGAATTGGAGTGGATGGTATAATATATCAGAATCAGTATGATGTTATAATAACCATATATAGTTATTCTTTACACCATTATACCCATCCATGTAATATGTTGGTGAAAAAATAGATTACACCACGGCGTGGAGACGGTATTCCATACGTACACATGCGTGGTGATTTTGTTTTCCGTAGGATGGATAGAAAGTGAAATGGGGTTGTTTCATATTTATAATAACATATAATTATATTAGGGATATTTATTTTATTACTTCATAATGAAACAACTAAAGAATAGGGAGTAGAAAAAGAATGGAACTTGAAGAAAACGGTAGAAGGTATTACCTCTTTCTTGAAGTGCCTCCTTTAAACTTTCCCTTAGGGCACTATAGTTGGTCTTTTGAGAAAAAAAGTACATATATAAGGTTTATAGGGAAGTGGGTAAGTGAAATGGGCAGAGGTTGGCCGAGCTTCAAGGCTCAAAATGGTGTGAGGAAGAGAGGGAGGAGGTGCCCTTTTATAAGGGAGGAGAGGGGTACCTTTGGAAAAACTAAAAATATTATTTTATTATAAAGTCATATTCGAGTTTTAATAGCTCCAAATTAATTTATTTCTAAGATAAGGTGGGTATGGGTCGAAATAATCTCATAAAATAGAATTTGGGAATGTTTTGGTTACTATTTTAACCTTATAAGTTAGATTTAACTCTAAGTTAAATAATTTATCTTTTACCGTGTCTTTTTTGTTTTCTTACACTATATGGTTAATAAACATACTATAACAAGCCAAAAGAACCCCAAGTGGTTCATTATTAATATATATATACTTATATAAGTTATTTGTACGAACCTTAGAATTTTAGGAATAAAATATCAATTAATAATATAATATTTGTTTTAAAAACTATTTTATGTCAATTTTGACACTATTTGGTACTTGATTTTTGAGAAAATCCTAACATAATGATTAGTTAGAAAAAGGTTATTTAAATCAATACTAACATGTCATATTAACCTATAAAATTAGTGTAATTCATAAAAAGTCTCAAATTACATTTATTTGTGTATTTATAACATCAATTATGTCAATATTTCATTAATAAGATAATTACTGCATCATCATTTTGTCATAAATAAATTAAATCATTTAAAGTCTAAAAATTATAAATAAAATACCATTATGTAGGAAATCTTTTTATATTTTTAATGAATATTTATAGTCGAATTTATCTTATGTATAACCCTATATTAAAAATGTTTTAGTTATTAATCTTTTATTTTAACTATTTTAACTATTCTTTAAATAAAATAATATTAAATGTTCTAATCTAATCCAAGTGGGCCTAAATGGTCATATTTTATTCCTAAGGTTGTTTTTGGTCGAATTACACTTATCCAATAGAATTAGGACATGTGTTAGGGTAATAATAATATCATTTTTACCCTTAATTATCCTATTTAATTTTTATCGTGGTAAAAAAATAAAAAGTTACTATTCAACAAAAATTATTTTCATCTCATTGAACCACATTTTACTTACTGAAATAAACCATGTCTCTCGGATTTTTGAAATTCCATTCACAAAAAGCAGTAAAATTAAGTTTTATGTAAATTTGCAAATTCTCCTAGGAGGTGGGTAAAAGACGGTCAAAAGTTCAATAAAATTTTTATATATCTAAAATTATTATAAACTGAATCCAATGAATTTAATTGAACTTATATAGGTATTATGTATCAATTTGTACCTAAAATAATTTTGAATAAAATAAATAATTATTTAAATAAAAATCTGATTTTTAAATAGTAACCGAGTGTTTTCACTATTCATTAAAAATTGAATGTTTTCAAAAAAATACCAAAATTTCACCCTTGGCTAATTTCGATATTCCAAATCAAAAAATGAAGTCCATTTTGAAAGATTTAATTTAAAAAATTTCAAAAAGTGATTATTACTATTCATAACGGCTAGTTTTAATAATATTTTAATAGCATATCGTTGTTTAGTGAAGCACGGTATTGCGTACAACACACGCTATCGAGTAAGGTTGTGATTGCCTGTAATGCAAGCCAAGTTAGGGTTACGTGTTGTGAAAGAATCATTTTTTGTTTCATTATAACAGAATCCAACCATTTTTCATTTATACATTGAATATATATATATATATACTCAATGTTGTGTAGAATGACTATTATCAAACGAACTTGAAATTGTGTGTAACACAATCTAAGAATAGTGTTGCATATAATGCAAGCTAATATGGTGTTGCGTACAACACATGATAATCTTGTTGAAGCATAAAACACATGACATCAAATAAATTAAAAAGAATACTTATCATAAAATATCAGGTTGTTACATTCTACCCCCCTTAAAATGAATTTCGCCCTCGAAATTCATTGGGGTTATAAATCGTTTACTATTCATAGAAACCCATATCATAAAAAGGAATACTAAAAATTAATTTTAAAAAATAAAGTATGAAACATAACGATTACCCAAAGTAACTCATCACTGGGTTTCCATATAGGAGAACATAGGTGAAAATATGGATATGGAAGAAAAATCTAACCATCAAGTTCTGATGGAGAGTGGTAGAGGACGTGGCTAGAAAAAGCCAACAATCGCAAAGCCATAGATTTGTGATGATCTAAGGTACCGTCTGATTCCTTGGATATAAGAGCACTAGGAAAACATTTTTGGTTTTCAATATCATTTCCCTAAAGTTAAAAATTTTGAATTAGAAGAAATACTTGCTTGATTTTGGTATAATCTCACTATTGTTCGTGCTTTGAACAATTTCTATTTCATCTCTTAAAGAAATGAAGTTCAATTTGTTATTCGTGAAGTGCTAATAGATCATGTGATATAATTATGGGTCATTCTATCTGTCTCAAAAGTTATCAAATATACATAAGTCCATCTATAGTGAGATTAATCATATATGGACTTATACTTCATATATCATACTTTTTAATAAAACTAGTTTTTACTAACCAGGGACTTCATGTAGGCCAGTGGTAGGCAATAAAGGCCTGTTGCACTTCGGTTATGGGTTCGATTCCCACAGCCTTGTTCGATGCGATGGGCTATCACCCGTCCTGCAGGTTTCTTTTTTTTCTTTCTAAAACTAAATTATTATAACATTCCATCAATAATATCTAAAAAGTTCTAGCGTTAAACAATACTAACTTATGTCCAACATAATCCATTCCAATCTTTAGGCTTATCCAAAATACTGTTGTCCAATCTCATATTATAGTGAAAACGATTACCAAAGAGTTCATATAACAAGCATGTTAATACCATCGTTGATCCCCAGATATGTCTTGTTGGTCACATTCCAAACATTCCAAGGCCTTAATCATGTATTCTCTTGAAAAAAATGGATACCCATAGAACCATAGTGAAAACATGAATACAGTTAAAAGTTAACACTTTCCACATACCGAAATCCTAAAAATTCTATATACTCAAACCATGATATCACTTAGTCCTTATAGAAATCATGAGCTCATGAATAGTGTCAAACATTTAATTTTCTCCCTATCCCTTCATTATGCGCATATCATCTACTTTCCAAAATATTTGAATCACTTTTCATGGTTACTGGTTCCATAAAATTATTGAAAACCACAATAGACTAATACAAAAATATTCTAATACACCATAAAAGTACCTCAACAACATTATTCTTGAATACCAATACATAAAGACTTCAATCCATCCTCTTTAATTATTGTCTTTGAATAAGTCCTTCCTTGATTTAGAAGTAACTTTTTAGTTCAGGGCATTGAGTTGGGTAATGCCCATGTTCTCCACAAATAAGACATTGAACTCCATAATAGTCTGTCACTCTATAACCCTTTTCTCCACACAGATAACATTTGTCCCTCCATTTGAGGTATTTGTTAGGGCCAATAGGGGCCTATACACCCAGAGAGGGGGGGGGGGGTGAATCAGGGTATGGATATTCTTTTCAAAGTTCTTCCTGTCCCACTGGATCTTGACCAATTTATTACAATGGTCACTTTTCTTTCTCTTGTGTGATTATTATGATCAGTCCTTTTCTGGTTTGTCTGATGATGATTCTTTGAATGCAATGCAGGGAAGCGACTAGGAAGACACATAGATTTTTACTTGGTTCACCCGCACTGGGCTACGTCCAAGGAGCATACAATGACGATGTTCCATTGTACCAAATCCACTAAGGATCACTGCCAATAATGATCACAAGGTTCGGGCTAGATCACTTCTATGCCCAGGCTCACTACCTTTACAAGGTTTTGGGTCAGCTCACTCCTTTCAAAAGGGTCACTCCCTGTTTCTCTCTCTCTAGCTCACTGTCGGTGGAGAGGATCACCTTCTTTCTCTTCCTAAGATCACTGCTCTATGAAGGGATTCACTCACAGTTTATAGACCTGTAGGTCTCTTCATTTTCATGAATACATGCATCCTTAACTGTTGATGGATGCTCTGTTATAGTCCAACTTTCATCCACTGATGAATACCACTTTGCCTCTGAACACTGGGCAATTCCTTTTGGAAACACCTTCGCAAAACACCCTACTTCGCGAAGCTCCCAATTTCGCGAAGCTCAAACAAGCCTTCGCGAAGTTCCTGCCTTTTCACGAAGCACTTTCACGAAGCACTCTCGCGAAGCTCAAGCCGTCGCAAAGCAATAGCCCTCGCGAAGCTTACTAAGTCAACATGGAGCTCGCAGGATTCGCGGAGCTACAATAGCCGCCGCAAAGCTCCTCTTTCGCGAAGCACACTGGCTCCGCGAACCACCTTCGCAATACGAGACCAAAATATTTTCTCTAAAAATTCTCTCTCTACTTCTCTCGAGGAGGTCAGACTCTATTTATAGGTGATTCCACCAACCCTCAACCCTTCCACGTGAAGTCAACGCCACGTCATTGCCAATCGCGAAGCTCTGAAGTTTCTGCCAGAATCCTGTCCAAATTGTGAAGCACCACGGAAATTTTCCATTCGCGAAACTCTTCATAATCGCGAAGAATCACCGTCAACATTCCTTCGCGCCTTTTCCACGAAGCTCCCTCACAAAGCCCTTCACCACCGCGATGCGCTTCAACTCTGCCGTTCGTGAAGCTTTGACGTAATCGCGAAGCATCACCACCTCCATTTTTCTGGCCTTCTCGAGATCCAATCCATGCATCCCATTATCACGAAACTCATGCCTTTGCCATATAAAAATATGATCTTCATGGAAATCCACTTTTCACGATGCTCACCAAATTTCAAATTTTGGACCCCAAAAATTTGGCAAACATTGGGAAATCGCGCCACCTTGTACTGCTCTTTTGTACCACCTCCAGATCATCCTTTCCTTTGTAATCATTCGTTGTCAACATTGATTGTCAACAAATTCTCGGGAACTTGACAAATATCCATGAAAACCTGCTTTGTCAACAAACACAATCAACCCAAAAATACTGCAATGTTACCTTGAGGGATTTTTTACCAACAATCGCCCCCTTTGGGTTTGTTGAAAACTCTTCACAACTCTGCTCAGAATTATTTTTTGCACTTTGATACCTCACTGAGTCTTCTTTCAGCTGCTACAACCATTCGCCTCTTGGGATTATGATATCGTTCAAGGAATCACTTAACACGTACTCTAAGCCCACATGAGCATTTCTCAGTGTGAGAAAAAAGAGTAGTATGAAAAGTTCATCAATGATTCACTTCATGTAAAACTCCAATTTTCGATTCCAACATGATACCAATTCTTAAATTGATACCAATTGTTGAACCACACTAATCCCAACTGGTGATAGATGGATACCTTCGCTCACCATTCCAACACCACTGTTCTGCTTGTATCACGATCCTCAGCTGTCGTGATATCTATTCTTTGATCGATCACTTCTAGCATCGTCTGATTTAAAAATCTCTCCCTTGCTCATTTCTCCCCCTATCTGGCCGCTCCACTGGTCAGCTTCTCCCCATATCAATCATGATTTATCAAATTGCCACACTGTCTCCCCCTCGAACAATCACTATTTTCTCCCCCTTTGTCAACGAACCCAAAGTTCACTCCTTTGTAGTCTGTAACATAGTAGAGAACACAGATCAACACATTAGGGAAAAACACATCATACCTCGGGGAGGGGGGGGGGGGGTCACACATCCACACTATTTCAAGTGCGGGGAATCGACTGAACTCCCAGAGCCAGTCGATGCCTCTCAAAAGCTTCCTTGGGTAAGTCCTTTGTCATAATGTCTACAACCTATAGCTCTGTAGGCACATACTCTAACTTCACAATACATTTCTCCACCTTCTCCTTGATGAAATGATACTGTATCTCAATGTTCTTTTTCCTTGAGTGATGAACTAGATTTTTGCTAAGATTTATAGCACTTGAGTTGTCACACTAGATTCCGATCGGAGACTTCACCTCAACTCCCATATCTTCAAGCTGTTGCTTCATCCATAATAATTGTGTGCATGCTTGAGTGTCCGCAATATACTCAGATTCTACGGTGCTCAATGAAATGAAATCTTTCTTCTTGCTAAGCCAAGAAATACACAATCCACCAAGATAGAATGCACCACCTGAAGTTGATTTCTTATCATCCGCTGAACCAGCCCTGTCTGCATCAGTATATCCCAATAAATCTGTCTGAGATTTATCAGTATATGTCAAGCCAAAATCCACTATGCCTTGGATATACCTAAGTATTCTTTTCACTGCAAGAATTTGGCTTTCATTGGGATTACTCTGATATCTTGCTGCTTGGCATGTGGTGAAAACAATATCAGGACTTATTGCAGTCAAGTACAAAAAATTTCCAATAATTTGCCTGTATTTTGACATATTAACTGCCTTGCCATCTTCATCTTTTGATAATTTCATCTGGGTAGAAACCAGAGTCTTCATCTCGTTGGAATTCTCTATTCCAAACCTTCTCAAAACCTCTTTGGCGTATTGGGATTTAGAAATGGAAGTTCCATAACTTCCTTGTGCCACTTCATCTGATCCGCCAGATATTATGTCATTGACATAAACCAACACCATCATCCTTTGATTACATTCATTGCTGAAATAAAGATTGTAATCAACTCCCATATGCTGAATACCATGCTTCTTTAAATACTGATATAGCCTTCAGTACCATGCTCTTGGTGCTTGTTTAATCCCATATAATGCCTTCTTCAGCCTGCAAAATTTGTTCTCATCCTCATGAATGAGAAAACCATCTTGCTACTCAATGTACACATCTTCTTCCAGAAGCCCATTCAAGAATGCAGATTTCACATCCATCTGGAACACTTTGAACATTCTTTGCACTGTTATGGCCAAAAATAATCTGATTGTCTCCAGCCTTGAAACTGGTGCAAATGTCTCATCAATATCTAAACCCTCAATCTAGGAGTATCCCTTGCACACTATCCGTGATTTGTTCCGAATCACTATGCCATATTCATTCATCTTGTTGTGATAGACCCATTAGTCAGGATGACATTCTTGTCTGATGGGCTCGAAACAATCTCCCATGTCTGGTTCTTCTCAATCTGATCAAGCTCTTCATTCATAGCCTAAACCCAGTTTTCATCTTCAGCTGCATCAGCAATGCATTTCGGCTCAACCTGTGATAGTAATGATGTCTGCTGCAGTGATTTCATTCTTCTTGTCTGAACTGGAGCTCACTGATCACTAATTATATTCTATCTATCAGTTTCAACTCAACTCTTTGGCTTCCTTATAGACACATACCTGACACATTCTTGTTCATCATCAGTGTCTTCTTCTGAATCAGCATCAGCCACTTCTTCTCCCTTTGTGTTGCTTTATTTCTCAACAATTTTGCCAGGAAACTATTCACTGACTCATTTTTCAGTGGCTTCATTTCTTTCATCTACTTTCTCTATGTCATTGTTCAATGACGTCATTTCTTTGAACATCTTCTATCATATTTTTGTTGACACACCTTTGATTTTCTCTCGCAGCTTGTTGGTATCCTGAAAGTAGTCAGCTGATACCACATTGTTAGAAAAAAATAGATAATCATGAAAACCTGTGTGTTGCTGCTTTTGCACCAACCATTCTTCATGAGAATAAACATTCATCCTTCATATCATATTGAGATCATGCATCTGATTAGGATAGAGAATGATCCCCATGTGTTATGAAACTCTTCCCGTAGTTAGGCCCAACAGTTTAGACCCATAACTAGTCTCTTCCTCCTGTATCATTTGTTCTCATATTACACTCAGAGTTGAGCCATTAACAAAATCTATAATCCTACTGAGATGAAACTCGGTGTAGGAAACAAGAGACAAAGTTAACAACATAATCAAATTCTATTGTGCTCTGTTGCTCCCTTTCTTCTTCAACTCTGGTACCTGATTTGAATCAATTGAAACTGTAGAGCATATCACATATCCACTTCACATCCTTAGATGCCACTTCCCCTTGGATCGTATCTCCCTAGAACCTGAAACACATGAATCATCAGTTAATAGCATTTTTATACATAGGGAGAGGGGTTTATTTATCGAATCCTCAAGAGGAGGATAGTGGTTGATCCTGATGGGTCAACCCTTCGATTCTTTCTTAGAGGGAATCACACTCCTTTCTTGCATCCTCCAACTGCCTAGCCAACATCAATTGTTCTGGCCATATGAATAGGCATTCATTACCCAAATTTTGAGCCTTTTTTTGATAAGTAGATTTGGTAGGCTCGGCCTTTCTCACCGCTTGGGGTATAAACCCACTAGTACACATTTCCTTCTTTGATGTTCTACCAAAATTCCATTTTCCTTGATTATTTCTCAGAGCAGGAATATCTTTTTTTCCATCTTCCCTTGCATCTTCCACCATTGCAAGGATCTTGCATCTTCTTCCAGTTTTCGCTGTGGGATACGACCTGTGAATTTTTCATCACATTCTTTGTTGATATTTCTTTTATCATATATCTGAGTCACCACACTCTTTTTCACCGGTGGTGAGTCTTCCATTGAATGTTAATTCTTCTTTCTCGCACTGTAGCATCTCCACCCTTTTTCTTCCAGATTTTTTCATGTTCCCTCTGAGAGATATGTTGCGAGTGTGATAGAGGAGGTGACTTATACAACTTTTGCCCAGCTCCTTGTGATTCCCCTGAGGCTCTAGCCCTATTCTTTACCTTACCACTTTGTCTCCTAGTGTATAATTTCTCATTATGCATCACTGGAGTTGGTAATCTCCTTCTGGGTTCCATTTCCTTCCCTGCTTTCTTCTTGCTGCACACTCTGGCCAAATGACCATGATCAGAACATATGAATCATTTTCTATTAAAGGCATACCACATTTCATCACTTCTCTGCTGAGATGTTGATGCAACTTGTTTTATTCTTCCAGCATCGATATCCTGAGATTCCTGACACATACTCATGGTGTGTCCCATCCTTCCACAGTAATAGCATATGATGAATGTTCTCCTCTGAGAAACTCTTCTCTCTGATTTATCATGATGCTTCTTCTTATTCTCAGATTTTAGCAATGTTTCTATTAAAACAACCTGAACTGTATTCATGAGCCTCTAACCAGAATCTTGATGTGTGGCCATGAATCCCACAGAAATAGCACATGTCGTCACTGATTCTTGGAACTGTCCTCTTAGGCCAATCTCCAGCACCTATAGGATTCCTTTCACATATGGAACTGTTCACAGCTCTCTTACCTCTAGATATTTTCACTGCGTTTTTCTTATTCGGTATAGGAGTGGGATCATCATATCCAATTCCAGATTTTCCCAAAAAGGATGGCCTTTGTGAAGATACAATCCTTTCATGCTTCTCCTCTAATTTAGCATATTTGGATTTCATTTTATCATCACCTGCCAAAGGATAGTCAAATAATAAGTGCAGTGCATCCTTCAACTTGGGCTTATCTTCATATTTAGATTTCTCCATTTCCTTCTTCATTGATTCTAGCTCTTCTTTCAACTTCTGAATCTTTACTTTACTTGATTCATGTTGAGCATCAATTTCCCTCTTGAGATACTTTCCTCTACTAATCTCAACTTCCAATTCTCGTGTAAGCTTTTCCACCACTTCACTTTGCTCCTTTACCTTCAATTTGTCTTGAACAACAGAATCTGAGCAACATGCATTCTCTTGTTGTAGCCTTTTATTCATCAGAACTAGTTCAGAATGCTGTGTCACAAGATCATCATTTTTAGATTTCAGATTCTGAACTTCATCTGACTTTTGACTCTCTCCATAATCATTAGCCTTTTGTTTTCCTTTCATTTTAGCCATCTTCTGTAGTTCTTCAGCATGTGAATCATTCTTCTTTGTTAGGTCAGTAACTATATCAATTAGCCTTTCATTTAAGCCTCTTAGCTTGTTGACCTTAATCTCCAATACTTTGATCCGGATTTCTTTAGATTTGACTTCTTCATCCGATTTCTGGTCCATTTCGTTTTTCATGTTAATGACATCAACTGGTGTCCTCTTTGAAACTTCTTCATCATCAGTGGTTTCAGCATCACTTTGAATTTTAAGTACTTCACTCGTTCCAATAGCATCATTGAGTGAATCTATCTTTTCCGTATCTGATTCATCCAAGCCTTCCATCAGCAAGCTATTTGATTCCTTTAATTGAATCACACTTTTTCCATAATCACTTCCGCACTGAGGAATACCACCTCACTTCTGATTCTTCTTTGAAGTTTTTCCATTTTCCATGGCACACCGAGATAATAGAAGACTGATTTATCAACATAAACCAACTACACAAAGTATGAGAAAACAAATCTAATAAAATCAACCTATCCCTCTGATACCAATTGTTAGGTCCAATAGGGGCCTATATACCCTGAGAGGGGGGGTGAATCTGGGTATGTATATTCTTTTCAAAGTTCTTCCTGCTCCACTGGATCTTGACCATTTTATTACAATGGTCACTTTGTTTGCTCTTGTGTGATTATTATGATCAGTCCTTTTCTGGTTTGTCTGATGATGATTCTTTGAATGCAATGCAGGGAAGCGACTAATCAGACACAGAGATTTTTACATGGTTCGCCCGCACTGGGCTACGTCTAAGGAGCATACAACGGCGATGTGCAATTATACCAAATCCACTAAGGCTCACTGCCAATAATGTTCACAAGGTTCGGGCTAGATCAGTTCTATGGCCAGGCTCACTGCCTTTACAAGGTTTAGGGTCAGCTCACTGCTTTCCCAAGGGTCACTCCCTATTTCTCTCTCTCTGGCTCACTACCAGTGGAGAGGATCACCTTCTTCCTCTTCCTAAGCTCACTGCTCTGTGAAGGGATTCACTCACAGTTTATAGACCTGTAGGTCTCTTCATTTGCATGAATACATGCATCCTTAACTGTTTATGGATGCTCTGTTATATTCCAACTTTAATCAATTGATGAATACCACTTCGTCTCTGAAAACTGGGTAATTCCTTTTGGAAACACCTTCGCAAAGCACCCTACTTCGCGAAGCTCCCAATTTCGCGAAGCTCAAACAAGCCTTCGCGAAGTTCCTGCCTTTTCGCAAAGCACTTTCGCGAAGCACTCTCGCGAAGCTCAAACCGTTGCAAAGCAACAACCCTCGTGAAGCTTACTAAGTCAACGCGGAGCTCGCAGGATTCACAGTGCTACAATAGCCGCCGCGAAGCT
This sequence comes from Viscum album, assembly GCA_963277665.1. Classification (NCBI taxonomy): domain Eukaryota; kingdom Viridiplantae; phylum Streptophyta; class Magnoliopsida; order Santalales; family Viscaceae; genus Viscum; species Viscum album. Next base: position 389,655,508 of record OY728153.1, on the reverse strand, counting down.
CCTCTTACGCGAAGCACACTGGCTCCGCGAACCACCTTCGCAATACGAGAGCAAAATATTTTCTCTGAAAATTCTCTCTCTACTACTCTCGAGGGGGTCGGCCTCTATTTATAGGCGATTCCACTAAACCTCAACCCTTCCGTGCGAAGTCAACACCATGTCATCGCCAATCGTGAAGCTCCAAAGCTTCCACTGGAATTCTGTCCAAATCGCGAAGCACCACAACAATTTTCCATTCGCATAGCTCGTCGTAATCGCGAAGAATCACCATCAACATAGCTTCACGCCTTCTCTGTGAAGCTCCCTCGCAAAGCCCTTCACCGCCACGATGCGCTTCAAATCTGACGTTCACAAAGCTTTGACATAATCACGAAGCATCACCGCCTCCATTTTTCTGGCCTTCGCGAAATCCAATCCATGCATCCCATCTTCGCGAAACTCATTCCTTTGACATATAAAAATATGATCTTCATGAAAAAACACTTTTCTCAATGCTCACCAAATTCCAAATTTTGGACCCCAAAAATTTGGCAAACACTGGGAAACGACGCCACCTTGTACTGCTCTTTTGTATCGCCTCCAGATCGTCCTTTCCTTTGTCATCGTTCTTTGTCAATATTAATTGTCAAAAACTTCTCGGGAACTCAGCAAATATCCATGAAAACCTGCTTTGTCAACAAACACAATCAACCCAAAAATTCTGCAATGTTACCTTGAGGGATTTTTGCCCAACAGTATTCCTCAAGGTTCTTCTTCCCTTCTTTAGAAATCTCAATCTTCCTTTCTTTATGCTCATCAACATGCGAACATGCAAAAAATTATATCTTCCTCTTATTTGATGAATTAGGCATACCACTAAATTTTACCTTGTTAATCATATATCGCGACGACTGATTCGGAATAATCACAATATCTTTATCTCTAGGTATTACGTAATTTTACTGCTCATAGTCACCAATTTTTCCATTGGATTCAATGTTAACAGAATTCCTTCTGGTTCCCTCCATTGACTAAAACACAAAAAGAATTCTGTGAGAGGCAAAACTCATAGAAGGAAAATAACATAATCAAGGGGGAGTACCTTCGACATCTAACATCTTAGGTTTAATTCTAATATCGTTACCATAATTCTAGGACTATAACCTATACTTATACTTAACCTTATGGATATCCCTAGATATACCTTATAAATATCTCTAGGGATCTCACTAATGTTTTCGCATCCTAGTTTCCAAAGGTTGACTAAAGCTTTCCTCTGATACCAAATGTAGAGATCCGAAGCTTGATGTACATGGACATTACATTACATTTTAAGAATACTTAATAAATAAAAAAAACAGACACACAAGGACCGTAATAGTTTAGTGTCTTTAGAAACTCGGAATATAATCTTCCAATCAGATCTTCAACATCTGCCATAAAGATCTTCCCTTTTTTTCTTACCTAAAACCTTTCTTTATATCCCGGGGAAAAGAAAACATAAAAGGGGTGAGCTAAAATTCTCAGTAAGGGTAAGCATAGAGAATATAAAACAATCGACAAACATTTGAATGAAAAAAACATGAACATGAAATTTAAACATCAAAATCTTGAGCAAAGATATAAATCGTGGAAGTTTGTAAGGAATATATCATAATGGAACATCAATCAAGATAAAATAGCATGGGAATAAAACTTGTAACTGTGGAAACCATTCATCACTTGTTATGATTTCCATAGTAGCCAAGGCATTGCTGCCAAGACCATCTTAGTGGACAAAAACTCTTTCTGAATCGAGTTCACTCCTCGTTTCAGTCCTGTAACACTAAACCAGATTAACTTATCATTCCATCCATGTCTATATCATGATATATAAATCATTACCCAATGCATTGGACGGAGATATAGGTCCCACCCATCTCATAATGAAATCATTCTTACTTTTCCCACAAAATAAACATACACCATTCATAATAACCCAACGAATAAAATGGATTTCATAAAAATCATCCCATCATCACATAATCTATATAAAAGGAATGGATATCATTTCATAATAAGAAAAGAGAAACCATGTAAATCATAGATACATTATACTCGAAACATACACATATGAAATAATTTCATCTTAGATGGAAAAATGGTTTTGATAAAACACTTGAAATGAATTTTTGAGGAAAATATCCTTTCTTCTTCAAAAATCAATTTCTCTTCACAAAAAGACATTTAATTTTAAAAGTATGAGATTTTGTTGAAAATAGTCATGAAATATTTTGGAGTAAGCTTCATGAAAATTAGGCTTTATAAAACCGTAAAAATCCGTTCGTTCCGTATAAGTTAAAAAAACATTCTTCTCGTACTGTTGCTGGAAATGTCAAAAAAGTACTTCGTAACGTAAACAAAAGAAAGATTCCATACAGACCATGTAGTAAAAGTCAAAAATTTGTAAAAAGGACTTTAAACATACATGAAAACACTTTTATAAAACATGTACATGGATGATATAAATAACCCCAGCAAATACTTACGAATAAGCAATCTCAGATAAAAATGAGATTTGCAAAATTATCCCTTACCTTAGGTCCGATATGCTTCGTGTGGATATAAACCTCATGTATAATGATTTAAATAATGTCATTGACTTATTAAATAATCATATTCATTATTATTATATCATATATGTTTCACTTATGACTTTATATTACCCATTCTTTTGTAAATTCCATGTTAAAGCAGTGTTTTGGGTAAAATCATTTCATTTATCGTATGTGTTCCAACTTGTCGTTCTTGATATTATTACTTATATAATTCCAGAATGTAAAAAATGATTTATATATAATATATATTCATCATATACATATATATTATAGATCGATAAAAGGAATGAAATACACCGTTCATGGAGACGGTAGACCGTACACACACATGAATGTTGTTTTCGTTTCCTTATTGAATTGAATGAAACTAAATAGATGAAATACATATATATATATACATAAATACATTAGAATTATTATTTAATATATTTCATTATTATTCATTATATAAACTTTATGATCATTCATGTATGGTTAACATGGAGAATGAATCTCATCGCGTCGTGGAGACGGTAGTCCATACGTACGCACGAGCGATGATATCATTCCCATAATTATTGAATAGAATTGGAGTGGATGGTATAATATATCAGAATCAGTATGATGTTATAATAACCATATATAGTTATTCTTTAGACCATTATACCCATCCATGTAATGTGTTGGTGGAAAAACAGATTACACCACGGCGTGGAGACGGTATTCCGTACGTACGCACACGCGATGATTTTGTTTTCCGTAGGACGGATAGAAGGTGAAATGGGGTTGTTTCATATTTATAATAAGATATCAGTATATGAGTGATACTGATGTTATTAATTCATAATGAAACAACTAAAGAATAGGGAGTAGAAGAAGAATGGATCTTGAAGAAAACGGTAGAAGGTATTACCTCTTTCTCGAAGTGCCTCCTTTAAACATTCTCTTAGGGAACTAGAGTTGGTCTTTTGAGAAGATTAGTACCTCTATAAGGTTTCTAGGGAATTTGGGAAGTGAAATGGGCAGAGTTTGGCTGATCTTAAAGTATCAAAATGGTGTGAGGAAGAGAGGGAGGAGGTGCCCTTTTATAAGGGAGGAGAGGGGCACCTTTGGAAAAACTAAAAATATTATTTTATTATAAAGTCATATTCAGTTTTTAATAGCTCCAAATTGATTTATTTCGAATCTAAGGTGGGGATGGGTCGAAATAATCTCATACAATAGAATTTTGACAAGTTTTGGTTACTATGTTAACCTTATCATTTAGATTTAACTCTAAGTTAAATAATTTAACTTTTACCGTGTCTTTTCTTTCTTACACTATATGGTTAATAAACTTACTGTAACAAGCCAAACGAACCCCAAGTGGTTAATTATTAATATATATATCCTTATCTAAGTCATTTTTCCGAACCTTAGATTTTTAGGAATAAAATAACAATTAATAATATAATATTTGTTTTAAAAACTATTTTATGTCAATTTTGACACTAATTGGTACATGATTTTTGTGAAAAGTCTAACAGAATGATTAGTTCTAAAAAGTTTAATTAAATCAATACTAACACGTCATATTAACCTAGAAAATTAGTAGAATTCATAAAAAGTCTCAAATTCCATTTATTTGTGTATTTATAACATCAATTGTGTCAATTTTTCATTAATAAGATAATTATTGCATCATCAGTTTGTCATAAATAAATTAAATAATTTAATGTCTGAAAATTATAAATAAAATACCATCATACAGGAAATCTTATTATCTTTCTAATGAATATTTATATTCGAATTATCTTATGTATAACCCTATATTAAAAATGTTTTAGCTATTAAACATTGATTTTAACTATTTTAACTATTCTTTAAATAAAATAATATTAAATGTCCTAATCTAATCCAAGTGGGCATAAATGGTCATATTTTATTCCTAAGGTTTTTTTTGTCTAATTACACTTATCAAATAGAATTAGTACATGTGTTAGGGTAATAATAATATCATTTTTACCCTTAATTACCATATTTACTTTTAACCGTGGTAAAAAAAGTAAAAAGTTACTATTCACCAAAAATTATTTTCGGCTCATTGAACCAAATTTTACTTACTGACATCAACCGTGTCTCTTGGATTTTTGAAATTCCATTCACAAAAGTAGTAAAATTAAGTTTTATGTAAATTTGAAAATTCTCCTAGGAGGTGGGTAAAAGATGGTCAAAAGTTCAATAAAATTTTAATATATCTAAAATTATTATAAAATGACTCCAATGAATTGAATTTAACTTATATAGGTATTATGTATCAATTTTGACCTAAAATAAATTTATATAAAATAAATAATTATTTAAATAAAAAGTCAGTTTTTAAATAGCAACCCAGTGTTTTCATTATTCATTAAAAATAGAAACTTTTCAGAAAATACCAAAAATTCACCCTAGGCTAATTTCGATATTCCGAATCCAAAAATGAAGTCCATTTTGAAAGATGAAATTTAAAAAAATTTAAAAAGTGGTTATTACTATTCATAACGGCTAGTTTTAATAGTATTTTAATACCATATCGTTGTTTAGTGAAACTCGGTATTGCGTATAACACACGCTATCGAGGAAGGTCGTGATTGCGTGTAATGAAAGCCAAGTTAGGGTTGCGTGTTGTGCAAGAATCCTTTGTTGTTTCGTTATAACAGAATCCAACCATTTTTCATTTATACATTGAAAATATAAATATATATACTCAATGTTGCGTAGAATGACTATTATCAAACGAACTTGAAATTGTGTGTAACATAATCTACGAATAGTGTTGCGTATACTACAAGCTAATACGGTGTTGCGTATAGCACAAGATAATCTTGTTGTAGCATAAAACACATGACATCAAATAAATTAAAAAGAATATTTATCATAAAATATCGGGTTGTTACATAGATGTTCTCTTATAGGAAGAAAATGTGTTGACTTGGTAAGACGATCAACAATAACCCATATTTCATTGTTCCTTCTATGAGACTTTGGTAGTCCCATGAAAAAGTCCATCATGATATTATCCCATTTCCACTCAAGTATGGGAAGAGGTTACAATACTCCGTCAGGCTGTTGCCTTCCAGCTTTCACTTGTTGACAAACCATACATCATGACACAAAATCAGCAATCTCCATCTTCATGTTGTCCCACCAGAAATGTTCCTTAAAATACTTATACATCTTAGTGCTACCAGGGTGTATAGAGAAATTATAACTATGAGGATCATCCAACAATTCCCTTTTTAGATCAGGTATATCAGGAACAGAAATTATCTTCCCAAATTTCAAAATTCCATCTTCATATACGAAGTCACTCAATCTCCCATCATTTACAACTTTAATCTTTTTTTGAAACTCCCCATCATCAGCTTGAGATTTTTTTATCCTTTATAGTAAATATGGTTTGACAACCATCTGAAAAAGAATTGATGTTTCACCTTCCATGGTTATTCCCATATCCATCTTTACTAGATCTATGAAAACAGGATCCCTTTCTTCTATCATCTTGCTCAAAACTCCATGATCCATTCTTCTCGAGGAATCATCCACCTTATTTTCTATCCCCGGGTGGTAGTGTATCGTGTAATAATAATCCTTGAGTAGTTCAAGCCATCTTCTTTGCCTCACATTGAGTTCTTTCTGTGAGAAAATATACTTCAAGATCTTGTGATCAGTATAAATCTCACATTTTTCACCATAGAGATAATGTATCCATATCATCAAAGCAAAGATTACAGCAGCTAACTCAAGATCATGAGTAGGATAGTTTTTCTCATGAATATTTAGTTGTCATGATGCATAAGCAATAACCTTATCATTTTTCTTAAGGACACAACCAAGTCATTTCTTTTATGCATCACTATAAATAACAAACCCATCATTCCCCGATGATAGAGTCAATATAGGGGAATTGAATAATCTCCTCTTCAGTTATATGAAACATTCTTCACAATATTTTGTCCAATAAAATTTAAACCCTTTACGTCTAAGCTTCGTTAGCGGGTTAGCCAGTCAGGCAAAATTCTGTATGAAACACCGATAATAACCTGCTAAGCCAATAAAACTGCATACCTCGATTATGTTTGTTGGTGTGGGAAAATCTTGGATTTCTTTTGTCTTCATAGGATCAACTAGGATTTCATCCTTAGAGACAATATGGCCTAGAAAAGAAATCTCATGAAGCCAGAATTCACACTTGTTAAACATACCATATAATTAATGTCTTCTAAGAGTCTTTAGGATAATGTGCAAGTGATTTTCATTATCTTCATTGCTTTTGGAGTATACCAAGATATCATCAATAAATACCACTACAAAATAATCAAGATATTTCTTGAAAAATATTTTCATTGGATCCATAAAGACAGAGGGTGAATTAGTCAATCCAAAAGGCATTACTGTAAACTCATAATGCCCTTACCTGGTCTGAAATGATATCATTGAAATATCTTCCTTCCTCAAACGCAACTGATGATATCCAGATTGAAGATAAATCTTTGAAATGTATTGAGCTCTATGCATTTGGTCAAATAAATCATCATTGTGAGGTAGAGGATAATTCTTCATTATTGTTATAACATTGATCTCCATGTAGTCGATACATAACCATATAGATCCATCTTTCTTCTTAACAAAAAGGATAGAGGCTCCCCATGGAGAAACACTAGGGAGAATAAATCCCTTATTACTCAATTACTCTAGTTGTTTCTTTAGTTCCACTAATTCTATAGTGTTCATTCTATAATGGGTCTTCGATATGGGCTTTGAACCGGGAATTAAATCAATGGAAAACTCAATTTCTCATTCTGGAGGATGTCCACGTAAATCTTCTAGAAACACATCAACATATTCTCTCAAAATAGGTACATCATCTATTTTAACATTCCTTTCCTCACCCAAAATTATTTCATTCTCTTCCTCCCCAATAATTGAATTTAGTTGAGCTACTGGGGGTAGATCTAGATAAGAATCAGGTGGTGAATATTCTTCTCTAAAGATAAGGTGTTCTTTATCATCGTCATTAAAAATCATAATCTCCTTCTTCTTACAGTAAATTTTTGCATCATGGTCCGAAATCCAATACATACTGAGGATTATATCAAATTAAATCATGGGTATGACGATAAGATCAGCAGATAAAGAACATTTATATGCCTTAATGGGAACTGATTGACAGAAATTTGTAGTAATGATACTTCCCTTAGGAGTTTTAACTGAAAACTCCCTTGTTAAATCAAATTGGAAATATCTATTTTTCTTAGAAAAATGGGAATATATGAAACAATGCGATGATCTAAAATCAAATAAAGCATTTTCTAAACTTGAGGAAATAATTAAATTACCTGCCACCACGTCATTAGGAATTTCAGCCTCTGAAGTTGTGATTACATAAGCTTTTCCCTGATCCCTAGCCCATTCCTGTTGCATATTTCCTTGATGTTTTGAACTATCATTATCATATTATCCCATCTCTCGACAACTATATCATTGAACATCATTGGCTTCCTTCTTCCCTTTGCAATCACCAACAAGATGGACACTATGACCACATTTGTAGAATACTCCTTTTCCTTTTAAGCACTCACCAGGGTGTTTCCTTCCACAATTGTCACATGGTGGAAATTCAACTCCTCCCTTATTCCATGTTTCATTATTTCCTTTCCCAGGGTTTTCAGGAGCCCTATTCGTTTCTTGCTTTCCCTTAGATTTATAAGACTTAGACAATTTTTTTTCTTTCTTGATGGCACATGAAACTATATCCTCATATGATGAAAAACTTTAGGAGACCGGTGCCAACCGAATGAATGGCTTTAGGCCATCAAATAATTGACCAATTTTGCTTCTTGGATTTCGTATGTAGTCCACAACTCGTCTTTCTAATCTTGTGAAGTTATCTTCGTATCTTGCAACATAACATCTTCATTCTGCCTCAGATTCAAGAATTGTCTCTCCATATCTGCTCACTGCTCACGAGAGAAATATTTTTCTCAGAATATTTCTTTAAAATCCCTCCATTGCATATCTTCTATCTCTTCCTCCTCCGTTGTGTTTTGGATTAAAGACCACCACTGATCTGCATCTCCCGATAGACGATAGACTACATGACAACCTTCTCTCTTTCATTACATCCCAAGGCATGAAATATCTTCTCAAGGGAACATATCCACTACTATGCTATAAAAAGGTATGTAGTCCCGTTGAATGATGGAGGCTGTTGTCACATAAAGCGATCTTGCATGGCTCCTCCATGTGGTGGATCTGGATGCTCCATACGAGTAAGGTTATTATTCATAACCTGAGTAAGTTGTCCAAGTATAGTTATGAGTTTCTCAGCACCAGTTAGAGCACTAGAGCCAACATCATTATCTTTCATCAGAGGAAAATCCCTACAGGGGACACGTGCATTCGTATGATTTCCATTCTGTCCACTAGGTGCTATATCTCAATAATGGCATACACTAGATTAGGTTATGAATCATTATGTATAATCTTAACTTAAAAATATTCAGAAAAATTGAGATCCTAAGCACGGATAATCCCATATTCACCAATATGGTATATTTGAAGAATATTTTAAATTTCAATACTTCATAATGGTTTGTAAAGAAAATGTGAATTATCCTAAGAATATCCCCCAGGATTGTTGTAAACAAGAGTAAAACAAGTCTCGTTGTCATGCACCAGTTCCCGTTCGAGTCTAACTCAAAGCGGTGTTTTTGGGTTTTACCCCTAGATAGATCTGTGCCAGAGCCGCCTCTACCTGATCATATCCAGACAGGGATGTATTGGTTGATAGATCCACATAATCTATTCCTTACCAAAATACCAGGATGTTATTATATGTATATCCTCAGAGACTAACTTAGGGAATCTTCCATAATTCTACGTTTTCTAAATCCAGTTTCCAAGTATTCTACTAAACCTCATTTGATACCAACTATAAGGACCCAGCCCCAGTTGCCCAGAGTAAGTGCCTTATTTGATTAAGTTGGAATACATACAAGGAATACGAATCCTGAAGGACCAAGTAGTTTAGTATTATTGAAAACAAGTTACATACATAATTTGATCATTTCAACATGAAGAGAAAAACAATACTAATTTATTCCACTAGAAACATCATGTATCCTAGATTATGCTTGCATGTCATTCATAATTTCCTTCTTCATATCCTGAGAAAAATGGAACATAAGAAAGGGTGAGCTCAAACGCTCAGTAAGAGTAAGAAATACTGTGGAAGATAATATAAACATTAGACATGGTGAATTATTTAAAACACATTCCTTTAATAATAAACATCAACACATTATGGCAGGAATATGAGCTGAGTAAATATTAACATAATAAAACATAATCAAGGGTATTCTATGAGCCAAATATCCACAATAACATTCAATTACTAGCTTCATAATGAGGGAAGTTCATATGCTGGACATTTTTAATCATTTTTTCATGGCCTCGGCCAAGACATATGGTGATTAAGGCCTCGGCCAAAATACATATCACATTGGGAAGGGCCTCAGCCAATTCCATGTCTATTTGTCTCATGAGACCTACCAATGCATCGAGGGGCTATAGCAGGCCCCACCCATAAAATAATAAGTCTAATGCATTACTTGTATGAGCGGTTATAAACATAAACAACACATACATTCATATTGAAACAATCATATGAAATGTATCTATCTTTCTCTAATCATTAAACATAAAACACTAACCATTCAGAATAATATGGTGAATGGTTTTAGGATAGATCATCCAAAATAGAGTTATTCATAAACCGTTAAATCAAATATGGTAGATGAATTCATAAATTATTAAACCCAATAATACCATGTAATCAACAAGAGTGTTGAATTAGATTAAAACTCTCTTATAAAATCATAAACAATTCTGGAGATAAATACTCTTTTATTTTGAAAAGAAGAGTTCTTTTGAAAAAATCTTGGTATAAAACCAGAAGTGAATTAAGATAGTATTTTCATAATAAAATTTGTGATTTTATAAAGGTAATTGTTTCAAAAACAGATTATATAGTGCCCTTGAAAATAGGTAAGAATTTGTGAAATTCCCTTGTATTGGGCTTGCATTTTTGAAACAATTTTGAAAGTTCATTTTAAAACGTGTAGCTATCCATAAAATAAGGAATTATTATGATTTCTAAACATATATATGATTCTCATACAGAACATATTATGTGTACATAACAATACATAATAATTACATCGAGGTAATTAGAAAATGAAAGTATCCCGAATGAAAGTGGAAGTTCAGGTGGAAAAGCCCTTACCTTAACTCCAAATGTGTTCCGATCTTGTACTTAAGTTCCAGGAATAAGAAATTATACTTGTTAATAACTTATTTCAAAACCTATTAGACATGTATTTATTTTACAATAATTATGGTTAGTTCATTTATGTCTTTATTGATAAGTTATTATATTGAATTTCGTCGTTCGGGAGTGTTCGTTTCCTTTATATTCATATTTGGTTCACTTGTTTTTAAGTAATGAAGTTCATGTGGAATGGTTATAAATCTCCAGAATTGTAATTAAATATTATTTATGAACATCCATAATTTTTAATCTCCATTTCTATCATTTTGTTACATGGAATGAGTTTGAATCATTAGATAACCACCACTTCAATTATTCGGCGGTATTTGGAATATTATGAACTAGTTTTGTCATATAACTTAATTATATGTACATATTCTGGTTCCTAATTATTAATTAAGTTATAAAACATATATTATAGTCTGTTTCAACCATTAATATGGATTAATTTACAGTAATGATGAAGAAATTGAAGAATGAAACTTCGTCGTCCATGAAGGTTATAAATTGTAACCTCATGGATGACGATTTTGTTTATAAAATAAAAGGGAGGGAGTAAGAATATTTATGATTGTTCTTCCATTATAATTTTATAAATCCAGTATATAGATGTTATTGGAGTTATCATGATCATTTGTACAGAGGAGGTTAGGAGAGGATAATAAAATAAGATAAATTGAAATGAAACCAAATGAAAAAGAAGGGTACTTTACCTCTTGAAATAACCTCCTTGCGAAACTCCTTAAGGGAAGGGGATTTGCTCTTTTGGAAAGACAAAAAGCTTCTTGGACGTGGGGAGAGACTAGGTAAGGGTAATTGGGCAGAACATTGAGGATCTTCAAGGCCTAGAGAAGTGAATAGAAGAGGGAGTGGTGAGAGGTTTTTATAGTGGAGGAGAGGAGTAAATTTTGAATATTTTATTCATTATTTTATTATTTCCCTCAAGACAACCAATAGTACTGTTTCATGTGACCCTTAATAGTAATGGTGGCATGAGAGTTCTAAAAGAGTGTCCTTACATTACATATGATGTCATAATTAGTGTATTTAACTGATAATTTTTATATACGGTATTTTATCGTATTTCAATATTCATAAAAATTCTAGAATTTCAGAAAAATGCCAAAAATTCACCCCTACTATTTTTCGATGTGTAGAATTAAAAAGTGAAATCCCTTTTTCAAAAATATTTTTTTAAATATTATTAATTTAATTTTTAAATAAGGTCATAGTTAATTTTAAAAATAACAATCTTCAAGTGCAATTAGTTTTATGTGACATTGAAAAATTAATTAAGATTCCATTATCATATTCCCTTAAGAATATAAGATAATATTATTATTTATTTCTTAAGGGGAACATTACTATTCATATTACTATTCATATTACTATTCATAAGGGTATGTTACTTTTCACCAAAAATCATGTTTGTTCTATCGGACTCCAAATGACTTACTTAACACAATCTAGATGACCATTCTTCAAAATTCAAAAAATAGAAGAGGAAAAGTTGTGTTTATAAAATTGAATTCTATATTTATTTTCAAAACCTTGGGGTGTTACATTCTCCCCTCCTTACAAAAATTTTGTCCTCGAAATTCTCAGAATATTACTCAAAAAGATTCGGGTATGTCTTTATCATAAGCTCCTCAGGCTCTTATGTTGCTTCCTCCATCTTATGGTTTCTCCATAGAACCATTACCAATCAAGTCGTATGATTTCTAAATACTGATTCTCTAGTATCAAGAATCTAGATAGGCTCTTCAAAGTAAGATAGATCGGACTCAAGTTCCAGTTCTTCATAAGTGATTACGTGTGTTGGGTCTGGCACGTACTTTCTTAACATTGACACATGGAACACATTGTGAACCTTAGATAGACTTGGAGGAATTTCCAAACGGTAAGCTATAACTCCAATACGGTCCAGAATTTTATAAGGTTCGATGTACCTGGGACTTAATTTTTCCTTCTTACCGAATCGTATAATACCCTTCCATGGAGATAACTTTAAGAAAATGTGATCACCTTCTTGAAACTCCAAATCCTTCCTTCGGTTAACTACATAACTCTTTTTCCTAATTTGAGCTATTTTGATATGGTTCTAGATAATATTCACCTTTTCCATTATTTCTTCAACAAGTTCTGGACCATGAGCTTTCATTCACCAACATCATCCCAGAATGTTGGTGTACGACATCGCCTCCCATATAATGCTTCATAGGGTGCCATATGTATACTTGAATGGAAGCTATTATTGTAGGAAAATTATATGGGAGGTAAATATTGATCCCACATGCCTTGAAAATAAAGTGAACAAGACCCCAACATGTCTTCCAATATTTTAATTTCCCATTCCGATTGTCCATCAGTTTGTGGGTGGCAGGAAGTGCTCAAACGAAGATCAGTATTTAGGGCCTTCTGAAGACTTTTCCAGAATCTTGATGCAAAACGTTGATCACGATCAGAAACAATCGATAGGGGTACTCAATGAAGTCTCACAAATTCATTAATATATATTCTTTCTAGACGTTCAAGTGGTAGATCTTCTCTTATAGAAAGAAAATGTGCTGGCTTGGTAAGACGATCAACAATGACCAATAATTCATTGTTCCTTCTAGGAGTATTTGATAGTCCCATGAGAAAGCCTATCGTGATATTATCCCATTTCCACTAAGGTATGGGAAGAGGTTTCAATACTCCTCCAGGCTGTTGACTTCTGGCTTTCACTTGTTGTAAAACCATACATATTGACACAAAATTAGTAATCTCCCTCTTCATGTTGTCCCACCAGAAATGTTCCATCAAATCTCTATACGTCTTAGTGCTAGCAGGGTGTATAGAGAAATTGGAACTATGAGTATCATCCAAAAATTCTCTTTTTAGATCAGGTATATCGGGAACACAATGTCTCTTCCCAAATTTCAAAATTCAATCTTTAAATACAAAGTCACTCAATCTCCCATCATTCACAGCTTTAATCTTCTTTGAAACTCCCCATCATCAGCCTGAGATTTTTTTTTCATTTCTAGTAAATATTGCTTGGAAACCATCTGAAAAAGCATCGATGTTTCACCTTCCATGGTTATTCCCATATCCATCTTTACTAGATCCATGAAAATAGGATCCTTTTCAACTATCATCTTTCTCAAAAGTCCATGATCCTTTATGCTCAAGGCATCTTCCACTTTATTTGCCTTCCTCGGGTGGCAGTGTATCATGGAATCATAATCCTTGAGTAGTCCAAGCCATCTCCTTTGCCTCATGTTGAGTTCTTTTGGTGAGAAAATATACTTCAAACTCTTGTGATCAGTATAAATCTCACATTTTTCACCATAGAGATAATGTCTCCATATCATCAAAGTAAATATTACAGTAGATAACTCAAGATCATGAGTAGGATAGTTTTTCTAATGAATTTTTAGTTGTCGTGATTCATAAGCAATAAACCTATCATTTTTCATAAGGAAACAACCAATTCCTTTCTTTGAAGTATCACTATAAATAACAAACATGTCACTACCTGATAGAAGAGCCAATATAGGAACCTTGACTAATCTCCTCTTCAGTTCTTTGAAACATTCTTCACAATCTTTTGTCTAAACAAATTTATACCCTTTCGTGTGATCTTCGTTAGTGGGTTATCCAGTCGTTCAAAATTCTGTAAGAAATGCCGATAATGACATACTAAGCCAATAAAACTATGTACCTCAGTTATGTTTGTTGGTGTGGGAAAATCATGGATTTCCATTGTATTCGCAGGATCAACTAGCATTCCATCCTTAGAGACAATATGGACAAGAAAATAAATCTCCTGAAGCCAGAATTCACACTTGCTAAACATCACATATAATTCATGTATTTTAAGAGTCTCCAGGATAATGCGCAAGTTATTTTTATGATCTTCATTGCTTTCAAAGTATACCACGATATCATCAATAAATACCACTACAAAATCATCGACATATTTCTTGAAAACTCTGTTCATTAGATCCATGAAGACAGAGGGTTCATTAGTCAATCCAAAAGGTGTTATTATAAACTCGTAATGCCCATACCTGGTGTAAAATTCTGTCATTGGAATATCATCCTTCCTCACACGCAACTGATGTTATCCGTATCGAAGAACAATTTTAGAAAAGTATTATGCTCCATGCAGTTGGTCATATAAGTCATCAATGCGAGGTAGAGGATACTTGTTCTTAATTGTTATAACATTGATATCCCTATAGTCGATACATAACCTCATAGATCCATCCTTATTCTTAAAAAAATGACAGGGGCTCCCCATGGATAAACACTAGGGTGAATAAATCCCTTATTACTCAATTCCTAGAGTTTTTTCTTTAGTTACACTAATTCCACAGTGTCCATTCTATAAGGGTTCTTCGATATGGGCTTTGAACAAGGAAATAAATCAATGGAAAACTCAATTTCTCTTTATATAGGATGTCTAGGTAAATCTTTGGGAAACACATCAACATATTCTCTCTCAATAGGTACATACTCTATTTGAACATTCCTTTACTCACCCACAATTATTTCATTCTCTTCCGCCCCAATAATTCAATTTAGTTGAGCTACTGGGGGTAGATCTAGATATGAATCATGTAGTGATGATTCTGCTCTAAAGATAAGGTGTTCTTTATCATCATCCTTAAAAATCATAACCTCCTTCTTCTTACAATAAATTTTTGCATAATGGTCTGAAATCCAATCCATACCAAGGATTATATCAAATTCAATCATGGGTATGATGATAAGATTAGCAGATAAAGAACATTTATATGCCTTAATGGGGATTGATTGACAGAACTTTGTAGCAATGATACTTCCCTTAGGAGTTTTAACTGACAACTCCCTTGTTAAATAAAATTGGAAATATCTAATTTTCTTAGAAAAATCAGATGATATGAAACAATGCGATGATACAGAATCAAATAAAGCATTGGCTAAACTTGAGGAAACAATTAATGTACCTGCCAACATGTCATTATGAATTTCAACCTCTGCAGTTGTGATTGCATAAGCTTGCCTCTCATCCCTTGAACTTTTCTGTTGCATATTTCCTTGATGTTTTGGACAATCATTAGCATAGTGTCCCATCTCTCGACAACTATAGCATTGAACATCATTGGCTTCCTTCTTCCCTTTGCAATCACTAGCAATATGGCCACTCTAACCACATTTGTAGCATACTTCTTTTCCCTTTATGCACTCACCAGAGTGTTTCCTTCCAAAATCGTCACATGGTAGAAATTCAACTCTTCCCTTCTTCCCTGTTTCCTTATTTCCTTTCCCAGGGTTTTCAGTAGCCCTCTTTTTTTCTTGCTTTCCCTTAAATTCATAAGACTTAGAGAATTATTTTTCTATCTTGAGGGAACATGAAACTATATCCTCATATGATGAAAAAAATTGGGAGACCAGTACCCATTAGAGGAATTAATTTAGGCCATCATAGAATCGATTAATTTTGCTCCTTGGATTTCGTATGTAGTCCACAGTATGTCTTGATAATATTGTGAAGTTAGATTCGTACCTTGAAACATTATCATCTTCCTTCTGCCTCAGATTCAAGAATTGTCTCTTTATATCTGCTCACTGCTCACGAGGGAAATGTTTTTCTAAGAAGATTTATTTAAAATCTCTCCATTCCATCTCTTATATATCTTCCTCCTTCTTTTTGTTTTGGATTAAGGTCCACCACTGATCCGAATATCCCAATAGACGATAGAATCCCATGACAACCTTCTCTCTTTCATTACATCCCAAGGCAAGAAATTTCTTCTCAAGGGAACATATCCACTGCTCTGCTACAAACGGGTTTGTAGTACCATTGAATGATGGAGGCTATTGTTGCATAAAGTGATCTAGCATAGCTCCTCCACATGGTGGATCTGGATGCTCCATACAGGTAATGTTACTATTCATAACATGAGTATGTTTTCCCAGTATAGTTATGAGTTTCTCAGAACCAGTCAAAGAACCAGAGCCAACATCATTATCTTATATCAGAGGAAAATCCTTACATGGGACACGTTCATTTGTGTGATTTCCATTCCGCACACTATGTGCCATAACTAGATAATGGAATACACAATATTAGGTTATGAATCATTATATATACTCTTAACATAAAAATACTCAGAAAAATTGAGATCCTACACATGGATAATCCAATATTCACAAATATGGTTTCTTTGAGGAATATTTTACATTTCAATCCTTCATAATGACTTGTAAAGAAAATGTGAGTTATCCTAAGAATATCTACTGGGAGTGTCGTAACCAAGAGTGCAGCAAGGCCTGTTGTCATGCACCAGTTCCCGTTCGAGTCTAGCTCAAAGTGGTGTTTTTGGGATTTACCCCTAGATACATCTGTTCCAGAGCCGCCTCTACCTGCTTGTATCCAGAAAGGGATGTATTACTTGAAAGATCCACATAATATATTCCTTACCAAAATATCAGGACGTTATTGTTTATATATCCTCAAATACTAACTTAGCGACTCTTCCCTAATTCTACATTTTCTAAATCTAGTTTCCATGTATTCTACTAAACTTCCTATGATACCAACTGTAAGGACCCAGCCCCAGTTGCCCAGAGCTGGTGCCTTATTTTATTAAGTTGGATTACATACAAGGAATACGAATCCCGATGAACCAAGTAGTTTAGTATTATTGGAAACAAGTTACATACATAATTTGATCATTACAACATGAAGAGAAAAACAACACTAATTTATTCCACTAGCAACATCATGTCTCCTAGAATATGCTTGCATGTCATTCATAATTTACTTCTTCATATACTGAGAAAAATGGAACATAATAAAGGGTGAGATAAAACTCCCTGTAAGAGTAATCCATACAAAGAAAGATAATATAAACATTATACATTGCGAATTATTGACAACACATGCCTTTAATAATAAAATTCAACACATTATGGAAGGAATATGAGCTGAGTAAATATTAACATAATAAAACATAATCAAGGGTACTCTACGAGTCGAATATCCACATGAAATGTCAATTACTATCTTCATAATTAGGGAAGTTCATATGCCGGAGATTATGAATCATTATTTCATGGCCTCAGCCAAGAAATCTCGTGATTAAGGCCTCAACTAAAATCCATATCACATTAGGAAGGGCCTCGACCAATTCCACGTCTATTTGTCTCTTGAGACCTACCAATGCATCAAGGGGCTATAGCAGGCCCCACCCATCAAATAATATGTCTAATTCATTTCTCATATGATAGGGGATAAACATAAGCAACATATATATTCATATTGAAACTATCATATGAAATATAGCTATCTTTCCCCAATCATTAATCATAAAACACTAACCATTCAGAATAATATGGTGAATGGTTTTAGGATAGATCATCCACAATAGAGTTAGTCATAAACCATTAAATAAAATATGGTAGATGACTTCATAGATTATAAAACCCAATAATACCGTAGAATCAAAAAGAGTGTTGAATTAGATGAAAACACTATTATAAAATCATTAAGCAATTCTGAAGATAAATAATCTTTTATTTTGAAAAGAAGAGTTCTTTTGGGAAAATCTTGGTATAAAACCAGAAGTGAATTAAGATAGTATTTTCATAATAAAATGATTGATTTTATAAATATAATGGTTTCCAAAAGCAGATTATATAGTGCCCTTGAAAATAGGTAAGAATTTGAGAAATTCCCTTGAATTGGGCTTGTATTTTTTGAAACAATTTTGAAAGTTCCTTTTAAAACGTGTAACTATCCATAAAATAAGGAAGGATTATGATTTGTAAACATATATATGATACTCATATAGAAAATATGATAAGTACATAACAGTACATAAGAATTACATCGAGGTTATTAGACAATGAATGTATCCCGAATGAAAGTTGATGTTCGGGTGGAAAAACCCTTAACTTAACTCCAAATTGTTGGTCGGAAAAGAAAAGGAAGTGATGGAAAGAGGGGGGGGGGGGTGAATTGCCTTTTAAAAATTAATTAACAATTTAAAATCAAAGTTAAAAGTGCAGCGGAAATAAATGAGGAAAGACACAAAATTGATAACGGAGTTCGTCTTAAACCCAAGCCTACGTCTCCGCTCCCAACTCAACCGTTGAGAGATTTACTACCGCTTGCTTTTTAATGGTTTTAGCAAGAAACCCACTAGACTTTAAGGTTAGTCTAGAACCTATTACAGCTTTCTTTTAATGGTTATGCAAGAACCCACTTGCTTTCAATGGTTGAGCAAGAACCCACTATCCTTCTTACAGGTGAAGGCTAGCTCACCTATGTCTAAAGCCTTTTAAAGGAAAGGCTTGACTAACCTCTTCACACCTTGAAGGTGGTGTGAGAACCCAAATGAAAGGATGAGAGAAAGAGATGGGGTTTGTAGGCACAAACCCAATTTGATGCTCAAAATAAATAAAGCAATGAAAAACCGTAATGGGGAAGTCTTGGGTGCCAATGGATTGAAGGAGTTGATGAAGGGCGCTCCCAAGCTTCTTTGGTGGTGATCCTTGGATGTGGAATTGACTTGGAGCAATTGGAGGATTCCTTGGAGGAATGTGCCGGAGGTTCGCCAAATGATCAAAATGTGTCCCGTGGACTTCCGTATGGCTTGATTATGGTTTCGGGGCTTCCTAGTTCTTTATTTATAGAGGGGGAACCCTCAAATGGCCTTTGGGAGGCTTCGGAGCCGTTGGAGAGGCCTTCAGAGCCGTTGGGAGGCAAGTGGACAGGTCTGGTCAAAGCCCAACGGCTAGTTTGACTGGCTCCACCGGCTGACCGGTGTAGTGCCACCGGTTGGCCGGTGTTTGGAAAATGGAGAAGGCTTGGGCTCAGGCACCACCGGCTGGCCGGTGAGGAGGCCACCGATTGGCCAGTGCTGAGGCAATAGCAAACACTATTCTGCTGGGTGCCACCGGCTGGCCGCTGGTGAGGCACCGGTTGGCCGGTGGTCTAGACAGAAAGATGCCTTCTGTCCAGGCCTCCATCGGCTGGCCGGTGGTCTTCCACCGGTTGGCCGGTGGACTGAATTTCAGTCCATTTTTGGCTTTTTGCCTTCTTGGCCTTCTTGGCCCAATTCCTTGGCAACCTGAAAGTATGCCTATCATCCAAAAACACTTAAAACAAGATTAGATAAATAAGAGAGTGATTGTGATCATGAAAATTAAACCGCGAGGGGTACGATAGGTACAACAATCTCCCCCTATTTTGATGATCACAATCACCAAAACAAGCAATGTAAAAGACTGAAATTAGAGGTATGATTTAAAGGATAAAGCAAAGTAAAGTAAAGAATGAGAGAAATATTTCTCCCCCAATCAACCAATAATTTCTCCCCCTTTGTGATTATCAAAATAGCACGGGGCATAAAACTTGATTGAGGGAAAGGTTTGAAAAACAAGATAGAGATTTAAAATCAATTGAAATTTTTGAAATTTTAATTGAAAGTTTTGGATCGAAAATTTTGAATTGATAATTTTGAATTGAAAGTTTGAAGTGAAAATTTAAATTGAAAATTTTGAATTGAAAAACTCAAAAAGGTTTAAACGATCCTAACTCCCCCTAAATAAAAACAACAAATCACTGGGGAGAGGATTTTGGAACCGAGACAAATTTTGGTTCGGTGAGACTCGCTAAAAGGGATTTTTCAATCCATACTTGTCTAGTGGCGGGTCTTCTACTATAAAATTCGTCATTAAAGAAAATGGTTTTGGGCCTACCCTACCGGGCATTTTTGCAATCGCACTCATAAATTAAGTGCCTGGGTTTTTTACAATAATTGCAAAATTTATATTGGGAGCTCCCCCTTACAAAAATAGTTGGAGCATGGGAAGAGTAAGCTTTCTTGGAATATCCAAGCCCTTCGGTGGTTCTAGATATGCGTTGAGAACCATGTAATTTGGTTAAACTTTGTTCCCCTTGGGTGAACTTAGCAAGAGATTCCCTTAAATCTTTGATTTTTGATTCCATAGAATCAACATTGGGAAGGTTTTGGACTTTTAGGGACAACTCCTCCTTTTCTTTGAGAAGTTGTTCCTTTTCGGAAGAGAGTTTTTTGAAATTCTTTTTTAAAGCAACAAATTTGGAAGAAAGTTCGTGAAAACCTTCCTCCAATTGATCTCTAGCATGTTGGAGATCCTCGTAAGATAAATGATTGAAAGAATTTGAAGAACAAGAGGAAGAGGAGTCGGAAGAAGTTACCTCATGAAATGCCATTAGACATTTGTTACCGTTGTCGCTTGAGGAGGAGGAGGAGGAGGATGTGGAGCTATCACTCCATGGGGCCTTGAAAGCCTTTTTCTTTTGCTTGGCCTTTTTCTTGTTGAGTGGACAATCGGGCTTGTAATGGCCTTTCTTGCCACACCCATAGCATGTTACCTCGGGCTTGGATTTTTCGTCGTGTTTTTCCTTTCGAGCCTTGCGGGATTTCTTCTTCTTGTGCTTATTCATGAACTTGTGCATTTTGGGGGCAAGGTTCTCCATTTCGGAATCGCCGCTTGAAGAGGAAGATGATGAGGAGGAGAGGCTTTCTTCTTGTTGAACTTTGAAGGCGATGTTCTTTGGAGTTTTGATCGGTTTGCCTTCCTTTTCATCTTGCCTCCTCATGGTGATCTCGTAGGTCATTAGGGATCCGATGAGCTCTTCGACCGACATGTTCTTGATGTCTTTTTCTTCTTGAATTGCCGTCACCTTTGGAGCCCATGAGCTTGGTAGGATCCATAGGATCTTCTTGACCATCGTTTCTGCAGACACATCATCACCAAGGGACTTTCTACCATTGCAAACGTCAGTAAAGCGTGTAAACATTTCAGAAATAGATTCGGATGGATGCATGGTAAAACTTTCAAAATCTTGGCGATACATATCCAATCGAGTATCCTTAACTTTGTTGGTCCCCTCATGGGTAACCTCCAATAGTTTCCAGATTTCATGTGATGAGGTGCATGTGGAAACTCGATTGAATTTATTATGATCAAGGCCACGATGAAGAGTTTTCATGGCTTTTCCATCAAGCTCGAAATTTTTAATATCGGCTTGGGTCCATTTGGATTCATCGGGAGAGGAGAGAGAATAACCATGCATGACAATTTTATAAATGGGATATCCAATACTTCTAAGAAAAGTGGTCATGCGGGTTTTCCAATAAGTATAGTCGGTTCCATCAAAAAATGGAGCACGACCCAAAGAATAGCCTTCGGGAGCGAAAGAGGTTGAAGCCATCACAATGGATCTTGAATTTGAAACTGGTTAGGGTATTACACAAATTTCCCTCTGATACCAATTGTTGGTCGGAAAAGAAAAGGAAGTGATGGCAAGAGGGGGGGGGGGTGAATTGCCTTTTAAAAATTAATTAACAATTTAAAATCAAAGTTAAAAGTGCAGCGGAAATAAATGAGGCAAGACACAAAATTGATAACGGAGTTCGGCTTAAACCCAGGCCTACGTCTCCTCTCCCAACTCAACCGTTGAGAGATTTACTACCGCTTTCTTTTTAATGGTTATGCAAGAACCCACTTGCTTTCAATGGTTAAGCAAGTACCCACTAGCCTTCTTACAGGTGAAGGCTAGCTCACCTATGTCTCAAGCCTTTTAAAGGAAAGGCTTGACTAACCTCTTCACACCTTGAAGGTGGTGTGAGAACCCAAATGAAAGGATGAGAGAAAGAGATGGGGTTTGTAGGCACAAACCCAATTTGATGCTCAAAATAAATAAAGCAATGAAAAACCGTAATGGGGAAGTCTTGGGTGCCAATGGATTGAAGGAGTTGATGAAGGGTGCTCCCAAGCTTCTTTGGTGGTGCTCCTTGGATGTGGAATTGAGTTGGAGCAATTGGAGGATTCCTTGGAGGAATGCGTCGGAGGTTCGCCAAATGATCAAAATGTGTCCCGTGGACTTCCGTATGGCTTGATTATGGTTCCGGGGCTTCCTATTCCTTTATTTATAGAGGAGGAACCCTCAAATGGACTTTTGGAGGCTTCGGAGACGTTGGAGAGGCCTTCGGAGCCGTTGGGAGGCAAGTGGACATGTCTGGTCAAAGCCCAACGGCTAGTTTGACTGGCTCCACCGGCTGACCGGTGCAGTGCCACCGGTTGGCCGACGTTTGGAAAATGGAGAAGGCTTGGGCTCAGGCACCACCGGCTGGCTGGTGAGGAGGCCACCGGTTGGCCGGTGCTGAGGCAGTAGCAAACACTATTCTGCTAGGTGCCACCGGCTGGCCGCTGGTGAGGCTCCGGTTGGCCGGTGGTCTGGACAGAAAGATGCCTTCTGTCCAGGCCTCCATCGGCTGGCCGGTGGTCTTCCACCGGTTGGCCGGTGGACTGAATTTCAGTCCATTTTTGGCTTTTTTCCTTCTTGGCCTTCTTGGCCCAATTCCATGGCAACCTGAAATTATGCCTATCATCCAAAAACACTTAAAACAAGATTAGATAAATAAGAGAGTGATTGTGATCATGAAAATTAAACCGCGAGGGGTACGAGAGGTACAACACAAATGTGTTCCGATCTTGTACTTAAGTTCCTGGAATATGAAATTATACTTGTTAATAACTTATTTCAGAACCTATTAGACATTTATTTATTTTACCATAACTTTGGTTAGTTCATTTATGTCTTTATTGATAATTTATTGTATTGAATTTTGTCTTTCTGGAGTGTTTGTTTCCTTTATTATCATATTTAGTTCACTTGTTTTTAAGTAATGAAGTTCATGTGGAATGGTTATATATATCCAGAATTGAAATTAAATATTATTTATGAACATCCATAATTTTTAATGTCCATTTCTATCATTTGGTTACATGGAATGAGGATGAATCATTAGATAACCACCACTTCGATTATTCCACAGTATTTGGAATATTATGAAATTGTTTTGTCATATAACTTAATTATATGTACATATTCTGGTTCATGAATATTAATTAGGTTATAAAACATATATTATAGTCTGGTTAAACCATGAATATGGTTTCATGACCAATAATGAAGAAGAAATTGGAGAACGAAACTTCATCGTCCATGAAGGTTACAAATCAGAACCTCATGGATGACGATTTCGTTTATAAAATAAAAGGGAGGAAGTAAGAATATTTATGATGGTTATTCCATTCACATTATAGAAATTCAGTATATAGATGTTACTTTAGTTATCATGATCATTTGGACTGAGGAGGTGAGGATAGGATAACAAAAGAAGATAAATTGAAATGAAACCAAATTAAAAAGAAGGGTACTTTACCTCTTGAAATAACCTCCTTGAGAAACTCCTTAAGGGAAGGGGTTTTGGTCTTTTGGAAAGACCAAAAGCTTCTTGAACATGGGGAAAGGCTAGGGAAGGGTAATTGGAAAAAAAAAATTAGGAGCTTCAAGTCTTAGAGGAGTGAAGATAAGAGGGAGTGGTGAGGGGTTTTTATAGTGGAGGAGAGGAGTAAATTTTGAATATTTAATTCATTATTTTATTATTTCTCTCAAGACAACCAATATTATTTTTTCATGTGACCCATAATAGTAATAATGGAATTCAATTTTGAAACAAGTGGACTTACATCACATATGATGTCATAATTAGTGTATTTAACTGATAATTTGTATATACGGTATTTTATCATATTTCACTATTCATAAAAAATTCTAGAATTTCAGAAAAATCCCAAAAATTCACCCCTACCATTTTTCAACAAGTAGAATTCAAAAGTAAAATATATTTTTCAAAAATAATTTTCTAAATATTATTAATTTAATTTTTAAATAAGGTCATAGTTAATTTGAAAAATAACAATCTTGAAGTGCAATTAGTTTTATGTGACATTGAGAAATTAATTAAGATCCCATTATCATATTGCCTTAATAAAATAAGATAATATTATTATTTACTATTAAAGGGGCACATTAATAGTCATATATCTATTCATATTACTATTCATAAGGGTATGTTACTATTCACCAAAAATAATTTTTGTTCTATTAGACTCTAAATGACTTACTGAATACAAATCTAGATGACCATTTTTCGAAATTCAAAACAAATAAGAGAAAAAGTTGTGTTTAAAAAATTTCATTATATATTTATTTTCAAAACCTTGGGGTGTTACATAATGGTTGGTGCCAAGACTGGCACAACTGGAGGATCTACTTGAAGTCCCTGATTAGCCATATCCAGTGTCTGATCACTACCCTATAACTGGAGGACAACTGGAGGACGTCTCGGTGGCATGAATCAGCAAGGTCAAGTGCACACCTTAGATAAAGACTAACAGGGGATGAAACATAGCAGTGTGATAAGGGAACAAGAGGAAGAAATAATTCATGTTTTTTTCAAAACATGGATACATGGCGTGTATAATGACTATACGGTGCGTTACCTAAAGCCTCCACATGGGTGGGTACTTATACCAACCTAGGTCACGTAACACCCCATACACATGATGTGTTTTCCTAACACACGACATGTACTTGAATCCTATTCCCCTAACTAAGTTCTTCTACATGGTTATGCCACCCGGTTCTCCTAGAACAAGACTACACGACATATTAGTACCATACATGGCGTGTACCAGATGAACTTCACTGACCAATGTTGTTAGTCACACGGCTAGCTACATGGCTCACTCTACATGGATTGTTTGTGCCAAACATGACGTGTACTAGAAAGGTTTCACAGAACTGTGTTGTTCGCCACACGACCAGATAACTGGGTTACACTACATGGCGTGTTCAATCATGACACGATGTGTATAACTTAAGATTTCATCCATCCGTGTCGGTAGTCACATGGGTGGACATAAGGTTTATACAACACGACATGTACAACTGGTACATGACGTGTTCCCTCAATTATTTCTCAACCCCATGTCTCTGCCCACACAGTCAGTGACACGGTTAGAGACTACATGGCGTGTACATACAGTACACGGTGTGTACTCAAGAAAAATTGTTGCTTCTCGAACATAAGGACACATGGAATGTATTCATCATTACATGCCATGTATTCTGGGTTATTTAGGACATTATGCCTCAAAACCTACTATGGAACCCTGAAAAACACTGAAATGAACATTAAAGTGCCAAATTTTGATCCGTGAGGGCCCATAATCCCTGCGAATCAAATCTTGGCATCTTATACTTGTCATATTCAAGGGTAACAGTGTAATGATCCACACAATTCTGATCCATGAGGGCCCATAACACCTCAAGAACCAACGTTGGGCTTTCATTAAAATGAAACCATACACAACTAATAACTTATAAAAAAGAAGGTATTCTATCAAGGCATATATCACAACAACATTCATATCTAACACAACCTCTATCACAAAAACATGAAATCACTAATGCACTCTAAATGGCATGGCAGAAATACATGACATGTGATTTCTAACAAGTTCCTTTATGATGTATGATATGGAATACCCTTATCTCATCAGGTTGCAACAGAAATAGAACCTTAAAAATATCAATGATAACAACACGAAACATGTGTATCACCTAACAGTGAAATCAAATCAACTGTAGAATTGAAAAACTAGAAAAAGTTCAATAACGTGGTAGATTAACTTTTCCCTATACACGGGTTAGCTACTCGTGGGCATAGTTTATTACCAAGTAGCTATTCCTTCATATCCCTGGCTATAGGCTCCAAACAGTAAGTCAAGAAGAAAATAATCCCTTTGATACCACTTTGCAATGCCCCAGTTCCGGAAGCCGTCCAGAGGTTCCCTGTACCCGATAGGTCACATGGACTCAGGTGCATTTCCTAGAATGCCAGAGGCAGCTGACTAGATGCGAGGGACTTGGGTGTGATAGTGGGGAAACTATGCCCTCATTGGAAGAGTAACACAGTGGATGTAAAATAGATAGCAATAGCGTAAGCAGTAAAATATGAATTAGGGAAATAGCTGGAGTAATAAACAACTGGAGCACACATATACATATATATATATATGATGTATGATACATATGAATAGGAAAACATCCAAACATGTCACAATGATAGCATAAAATAATAAACCAAATTAAAATAGAAAACAGATAAAATGCTCGAAAACATCATAATCCTCAGCTTGGTCCCATGTTCCCCATCTCTCAAACAATCAAGTACCTGGAGTAGAAGAGTGCATTCCCTTATCAATACCTGGAGCAATATAATCTATTTTGGACCAAAAGAATGACCTAAATAGGGTGTGAGACTAAATCCCAATAGGAAACCACCCAAAGATCTATGCGTAATAGTCAGTGAATATATATGACATGCTATAATGAAAATAAAGCAGTAAACAAGGAAGTATTCAAACGTAAACAATCCTATAGTTTCAAATGCAATCAATTTTCAGATATCAAGTAAGCAGCTAATCATAAGTATGAAACCCTATGGGATGTACTCACAACCTAACCCCTCTGGTCCAACCAAAACAAACACAAGAAACCATCTGGGATGTACACACAGTCTAACCCATCTGGTTCAGCATTTTCACAGACTCTCTGAGGAATCACTCTCCGTCAATCCCCCCTATAGTATCCTATTGGTAATAAAAAGGTGCTCAGGGGAAGCACTAAATTTCCAATTCCTTCTGAGGCCCCCATCAAGGAACTATAGACACTCTGAGGAATCACATAAATCTATTACCTATATGGTCTCGCATCTTAACAATAAACAAACACTCTAGAGAATCCCTCAACATCCATTATCTCTATGGTCTATTACACCTAGTTCTCAGGTCCCTCTATAAGTCAATCAAGCACAATGATATATAACGACCAAAGTATACATCAAGAACTACATGGATAAATAGTCTAAAACATAAGATAATTTTAGATAACTAACATCACTCTATCCTATCAACACTAGGAATGGAAATCAATCATCATAACAGGCTGATCAAGACCAAACCGTCATAAACAATACAAGCGTGGGCCCTTGGATTGACCTAGAATGTGGTAGATCTATAAAAACGTCTAAAAATTTCAACCGAGGACAACTCACGAGAGAATAGAAAATTGGAAACGAGGTTCAAGAAGAAGGGAGAACTCACCAATGCGATTCTAACGCAACCGATAAAGTTCGATTCGGAAAACAGATGCTCAATCGAGGTCTCGGGGAAGGATCGACACCATATAGATGCTCTCGGTCGAATAAGTAAAAGAAAAATATTATTCTTCCAATTATACATTTCCACGGTCAAATTAATGAAAAACATAAAGTACACAGTGTGTAGTTTCCTTTATCGGCCTCTGTATAAGGCGGTATGTAGGTCACCACACATGGTTGTGTGCTCAGCCGTTACACAGCCAGCACACAACTACATGCGGTAAAAGAGTACATTACGTGTACCTATAAGTACATGACATGTACTTAAAAAATTTCCATAAACTCCTATTTTTCTCAAAAACACCATAAAATAGAAAAACAAACCTAAAAAGAATATCAATGTTCTTATAGAATGATGCAATATAGGCGATTTTTTATCTACTTACAAAATATTCACATTTCCTCGCTATAACTGAGTATTTTCTACTAGATCACCTTGAATAATTTTATATTAATGATTTTTTTAAGACTTCATAGAGAACCTAATTTTATTATGTCTATTCATGATCCATGATTTACATTTAAATTCTAGAAAATTCTTCAGAATTATTTAGATACTCAGCATTATTTAAGAACTTATTATCACGCTCAAACCGATGGGAAGTCAAAAGGAATATTAAAACATTAGAAGACATGTTAAGATCATATTACCTCAAATTTCAAGGTTTGTTGGATTAGTATTTTCCTTTGGTAGAGTTTTCCCACAATAATAGCTTCAATTAATGTATTCAAATGGAACCATATAAAGAATTATATGCAAATATATATATCTTACATCAACATGTTGGGATGAAGTTACTGAAAAGAAGCTTGTAGGCCCTGATCTTATAGAGGAAAAAACAGCGAAGGTAAGGACTTTTCAAAATAACATCAAAGCAGCCCAACAAAGGAAAAAGAGCTATACCAATAATCAAATTAAAGATTTGAAATTTAATGTGGGAGATCACATTATTCTTGAAAGTATCTCTATTGAAGGTGGTTATAAGATTTTGGAATAAATGGAAATTGAGACCCATGCACATTCGTCGTTTGGAAATATTGGATAGAATCAGAGTTGTGGATTATCATTTGGAAATTATGCTTATCTTTTCAAAGGTACATTATTTTCCACATATACTTATAAAACAAGTACATGCCAGAACCAACACATGTCCTTTCTTATCAAGGAATAGAATTGTAACATGACTTATCTTACTATGAAGCGCATTTCTGGAATCCAGACACTAATGAATAGATGTTAAGGAATTGGATAACTCAGTTGATAAAGGCACATTAGAAAAATCATAAAATTGAAGAGGTGACATGGGAGACCGAGGAGCTTATGATGAAGAACTACCCAAATCTTTTTGTAGGGTGATAATCTTGAAATTTCAAGAGTGAAATTTTTATTAGAGGGGAGAATGTAACGAATCAAAATTAAATCAAAGATATTTTCATTCCGATTTATATTTTATATAGTATATATCACATTTAAAATAGAATAAAAACTTTATAAATGAAAAATTAATGAAATAATTGGTATTTCTAGAAGTTGAGGAACCCATACCGATGAAATAGTAACTTGTCATTTGGAATAGTAATATGATCTTTGTGAATAGTAAATCAGCCTAATGAATCGTAACCTTAACCATGAACGTATAAATAAAGTTTAGGCATTTTATAAATGAATGTATCATTTAATCAATCATAGTACAAGTAAATTAACATTTTAAAAATTATTAATTACGTGTTGGTATTTTTAATGTTATAAATATTTATTAAAATTATATAATTTAAAAAATTATTTAAAAGAAAATTCATTTTAAAAAAATTTATTCATAAATAAATATTTTTTTCTTATTATTTTATGATAATTTTATGAAACCTTAGTAAATTACTAAAAGTGTAATAAAACCAGCTATATACTTTAAATCTTTATTTTACAAGTAAATGATGGTTTTAATTAAAAATAAAAATTATCATATTTAGAAAATTATTTTGATAAAATGGAGTTATTTTTTGAATTAAAAATATAAAAAATGGCTAGGTTTAATTTTTATTATTTTTGAAAAAAACTTATATTTTTGGAAAATAGTAAAACACGATAATTTACAGTATAAATCCATTATAAGTTAAATACACAATTCCTTGAGTCATAGATAATGTAAGAACCATAATCTCGAACATACCTTCATTAGTTTAATATATTTTATTATATTTCTCAAACTATTCATATTATTGATCCAAAATAATAAACAAACGAATTAAAAATTCAAAAATCACCCCCTCCTCCACTGTAAATACCACCCTCACCACCTCTTCTCCTCACACCTCTAAGCCTTTAAACATTGTAAAATTTATACCTAATATTATCACCAAGACTCTCCCCCCATATATAAGATCATGGTATCATAAAAAGACCAGAACCAATCCCTTTAAGGATGTTCTCAAGGGGGAGTATTCAAGAGGTAAAATCCTCTTCATTTTCCTTTTAATTTCTTTTCAAGTTCTTTTCTTTTATTATTCTCTCCTCGCATCCTCTATAAAAATGATTATGATAACTATATTATTTCATATATAATATAATTATATAATTTTAATGGAACATCCTTCATCAAACACCTTTCTCTCTCTCTTTTATTTTAAATATGGAATCATCGTCCGTGAGGTGCTGATTTACAACCTTCATGGATGATGATTTTTTGTCCTTAAATTTATCCTTCATGGATAGTAATGAAACATTTTTTATGGTTAAAAATAATATAATATATGTATTACAACATTTTTTATGTTATTTATGTATGATATTTACTTAATACTAAATGATACAACAAAATGAGTTTGTTATGATCAATAACTATTGTAATAATGAGAACGATTATCACTAAATCTATTATCTAACGATTCATCCAAATACCATATAACTAAATGATATAAATAACCATTTAAATTATGTATGTTAATATATATCATATATATTAAATTATTGTGAATTATACCCATTCCACATGAACTATCATACTCACATATAAATATAATGATCGTGAAAACTATGGAAACGAACGCTCATGAGCAATAAAATTGTATCTTATAACTCATCAAAAAGGCTATATGTGATCATAATAAAATTGTTATAAATAAAATACATGTAGATACAGTTCATAGTTAATTAATTAGTGGATTTAATTTTATTATCCTAGACATTAATGTTAAGTTCAGAACACATTCAGACATAAGGTAAGGGTTTTCTTCCCAGACCTCCATTTTCATTCAGGTTATGATTTATCCTTCTATACACCAATTTAATTATTAATTAATTCTATATATTTATTATAAATTACGAGTATACTTTGTAAAATATTTTTTAAAAATCAATTAATTTTTATTTAATAATAAATACATGTTTTTAAAGGTTCCCTTTTCCCTAAATCTCGATATGCAAGATAGAATAAAAGGAACGTCCCGATTTATTACCCATTTTAAAGTACCATCCATAATCTATTTTTAGACACCATTATTTTTATAAAATCAATAATTTTGTCATGAAAAAATACATTTTTCTCATAACTATTTTTTACAAAAATATTTAGGACAAATAAAAACAATTTTTCCAAAAAGACTCTTCTTTGTAAAAGTAAAAGGGGGTATTTCTCTCAATAATTACTCGATGATATTTGTATTTCAACACCTCTATTGAATTTTATGAATTATTGAGATTGAAATAATATTATTTTCATAAAACATATTTTATTAATTGGTTTATGACTATTTTGACTATAGATGTGCTATCTTGATACCATTCACCATGCTACTCATATTGGTTAGTGATTGTGATTACAGATTGGGGAATGTTATTTACATTTCATCTGTTCATGTTGTTTATATTTTTCCCAATTCATTTGAGGAATGAATTATACTTATAATGTGACAGGTGGGGACCATTATGGTTTCTCGATGCATTGTTGGGTCTCATGATTCAAAATAGAATTGTGTTTTGGATGAGGCCATACCATTATATTTGCGTACATCTTATACGAGGCCTTGGCGTTATTTTTCAGATGTCTGGTATTATGAATTACCTCATTATGAAATTATTAATTAATAAATAAGTTGATATTTTACTAATATAATATCCATTATTAAGGTTAATTCTCTTATGATTAATTATATTGCTTAATTTTCTAATCTTTCATTCCTGCCACCTTATACTCAATTATATTTTTAAAGGCGTCTCTTTTTTGTTATTCACTATGAATAATGTTTATGTTTTTGATAACTTATGCTATATTACTTAACTTTACTAGGAATATAATCTCACCCCTATCTTATGTTTTATTTTTCCGTAGGAAGCGAACATGAATATTATTATGAATGACTTGTAGGAATAATGTATGATTTTATGGGTGTTTTCAATGGGGTTGCAATGTTGTTTTTTCTTTCAAGTTGTACTGTAAATCTTATGTTTGTATCTATATTTCAAAATCTACTAAACTATTCATTTCTTAGGGATATGACATCCTTGTAAACATACAGATTTATTAATATAAGGCACTAGCTCCAGGCACCTGGCGTCGAGGTCTTTACATACAACGCTTTGGCACAAGTCATAAAATCTACACACCTCTTTTCCATAATCTGACACCCACCACCACCCTCAATATATAGTTTTTTTAAAAAATTATATAAAATAAGTAAATTTTAAAATAAATTAATAATTATGGATTTAGTAATTCAAGAACAAGGGATGACTCGTGCATCTAAATGAGGTGTATCAAGTATTCAAAGCTTCATCTTCTTTAATTTTAATTTTTTTTGTATAAGTTGTTCCAGGAAAAAAATTAAGAAAATAAGACCAAGTTTTAAATATTTTAGAAACTAATCTTGAAAGGTGTTACTCCCCTTAATCCCACTAGTTTTATTTTGTGCAGAGGAATAAGGCATTAAGGGGGTAACACCATTAGCCTTGGGTAAAGGCCTAAGGTGTTATCCTCCTTAACTCCTTTAGACTGAAATATTTTTTTTAGTTTAATTATTTTTGATTTATATTGTTATATATATATATAACAAAAAAATAGTAGAATTTAAAATCTATTTAATATTAATCATTACAGTAATTAATTTTTTTTTGAAATTATGATATAAACCCTCACCCAAAGCTCCCTTTAATAAAAGTTCTTACACTGAAAATTGTTATGGATTTCCAATGTGGGATTCAGGTTCACCCTTCCTTACACGTAATTAATGATATATTACCATTAATAATTAATAATTAATTAATAATAAATATTAACTGCTAATAAATAATAATAATACATAAATAGTAATTAACTACTAACATTTACTTCTAAATATATATAATTATCCAATTAATATTAATAATATTTCTACACATATTAATATATAACTAAGTAATTACAAATTAATTATTAATATTTCATTTTTTTAAATAATTAGTAATAAAATAATATTTAATTACTTATTAATGATATTAATTAGTAACTAACTAATTAATTATTAATTAAAAAAATTATTTATAATTATTATTAAAAAATTAAAAAATAAAGGTTTTAAAATATTATTTAGTTAAAAAATATTAATAATAATGCTTTAATTATTAGATTAATAATTAATTAATTATTAATTAATTAATTGATAATTTTTAATTATTATTTATTACTAATAAATTTTAGTTACTAGTAATTATTAATTTAATAAAATTCTAAACTATTTAATAATATTAATTTGTAATAAATATTTATTGGTAATTAATATTAGTTACTAATAAATACTTATAATTTTAATTTAAGAAATAATTATTAATTATAATATTATTATTATTCATTATTAATTAATTAGTAAATAAAAGATATTTAATTATCTATTAATAATATTAATTAATAATTAAAAAATTAATTATAATTTCAATTACTTAATATTAATAATAATTATTAAACAATTTTGAATGAATTTTTAAAATTTTTATTTAGTTAGTAAATTTTAATAACAATGATTGAATTATTAAATTACTAATTATCAATTAATTGTTAAGAAATTTTTATTAATTAATTAAACAATTGTTTCTAATTAATATTAAATACTAATAAAAATTAATTAAAAACTATTTTTTCTATTTAATAATCTTAGTTCCAAATTAGTATTAATTACTAATAAATACTAATTAATAATAAATGTTAATTACTAATAAATATTTACAATTATTAATTAAAAGGTTCAGGAGCCACACAAACTTGCTCCTAAAAAAATTTATTAGAAAACTAAAGATGACAAACAGAAAAAAAGAGAATGGATGAGAAAAAAATAGAGGAATCCATCATTCGTAAAAGAAAATTAAAAAATTAGAGAATCAGGATCATTCCCATAATCATGGCCAGATTCGTCATAATTTGTTTCCCACTTTGATAGGGAGTTCCTTTGATTGATGATCACGAAATACTTATCCCTGAGCTTGTTGCTCCAGAGTGAGATGAATCTTAGATTACTTGGAAAAGGAAATAGTAGACACATTTTTACCTCACTCTCGTGAAGTAGTGCAGTCATCACAACTATGACCATGACCACGACCTTTTTGATACAGACCTGTCTCCATAAATTTTGATGCCAAGTTCTTTCAGAAATATCCTTCTCAACCCCTAGATTTTCTGCCACTATAGATATGATAGCTGGTTCACCACCAGAGTCCATCTCCTCAAAATACCTTGACTCTTTATTAAGTGATTAAAGCACACCAAAACACTTTGTAGCCAAAACATCTATCTTTGAATGGTGTTCCTCTATAAATTGCTGATACACTAATAGATCCTCCACAACTTCCTCTATAAGCCCTGCATAATGGATAACCACTATTTCATTACAAGCCATAGGTCAAGATATAGATCGAGGAATTCCATCAAATGTAAAGTCCACCTAAAAGGGTTTTTGAGGAGAATATGCCTTCATTAACTCAGCTGAAGGATAAAGAGACTTACACTTCTGAGAGGGAGCCATTTAGAAAACCTCATCATCCACCATAAATTTCTGTCCTTTGGATGTTACCACATGTTTTCCACTTCATACAAGATAAAAATATTTTTCCAATGTTTAAGCACTAATCACAAATGAGCCCACATTTTAACTTTTTTCGATTTTGAAGCTGAAAAATAATCATTCACATTTTTTCCCTATGATGCCACCTGCAGCAAGTAAGGACTCATCATGCATTATCTGCGCATCAACAATAGCTTGTGCATAAAAATCACAATCAGATTCACCTCCAATCATCTTTGAAGAATCATCAGGAAGCTTATCAGTAGAAATGACCTGGACAACATCTCCCACCCTATCCCCTTCCGCATTGGTGAGCAACACATCCATAAAAGAGAGGAATTGGTGTACACCCATTGGATTCAAATCTGCACCCTCCATCCCAATTTTTTCCACATCTACCAGATCAACCC
Organism: Viscum album; assembly: GCA_963277665.1. Classification (NCBI taxonomy): domain Eukaryota; kingdom Viridiplantae; phylum Streptophyta; class Magnoliopsida; order Santalales; family Viscaceae; genus Viscum; species Viscum album. The sequence continues at coordinate 389,620,065 of OY728153.1, read as the reverse complement.
AATTAGAGGGGACACTATTTTCCCCAACCAAGGGTATCACATTCATCATCACTTCCTTTTCCTTAAGAGGCATCTGAGAGTTTCCTTTTTCATGATCCTACACCGCAATTGTTGCATCTTTCACTTCCTTTCTATGAAAATGAGAAACAATATGTCCCATCATCCCACACTTATCATAAGAAATATTGCTTTGACATGAATTTAGTAAGTGACCAACATCCATGAAAAATTCATAGAAAATGGGTTTATTCTCATATTCCACACCAATACAGATGTTGTCAGTGGGAGTAGAAAGATTATCATTTTCAACAATGGTGGAGCTGAGATCGTTCTCCACTACCATCCTAGCATAGTGTCCAAATTGTAACTTCTCAGATTCATTATCAAGGAGAATAGCCAATACTATAGAAGTAGACATTTCATGCCAAATCCTCAGGTTCCAAAGGACCCAATTGAGTCTATGAAGAAGAAACCATACATGAGAGAACACATTATTTACCTACGAGACATTGAATTCAAATAACAATTCATAAAAGTAAAGCCATAATGGATTCAAGAAAAGAGATCCAAAGATCCATGCCTGAGGCTTAGGTTCATATGAGGAGATGAGGCAAGGAAAAATCCCTTACCAAGTGATACCCATATCCAATATAAAAAACCCCATATAAATGAATCCCAAGGAACCAAATCATATAAATTTCATGGATTCTTACATTTTGGTTAAACGAGCTATAAAATTAGGGGACCTTTTCCCATCACAATCATCCCTGAAAAGATTTTTGGGTTCTCCTTTACATGTTCCACATAACCCTTTCAAAAAATTATCCAAGAATGGGAGTCCCTGAATGAAGCTAAAGACGATTTAAAACCATATGAATCTAGACAAGGTCTTCCATTCGAAATCATATTCGGTAGATCTTGTTTTTCCGCATCAAATATAGCAGCTGAAAATTGAGGCATGCCACCCTCATCTAGCCTCATATCAAGCCTTTGAGTGCCAAAAACATCATCTCTCACATCCCGCACCAGACCTGAATGAAGGTCTCCGCTGTCTCCCAATGCATCATCCCTCCAAATGCTCAGACCAACTAACATCTAAGCATCTCGATCTTCTTTGCCAACTATAGCCAACGATGTGCCATATCTCCAAGTAGCATCCCTACCACCAGTCAAGTGCATGGATATGAGGAAATGTGGATGTGATATGGACGAAAATTGAAGATCCCATCAAAATCCCCACTGGAGCACAACTCTAAAACCAACAACATCGTTCTATAAAATTATATTTTAGTTTCTAAATATTTAAAATGATAATATAATTATTAGTCATTAATTAATTATTAATTAACCAATATTTAATTAACTATGAATATTATTAATTACTAATTAAAAAATTAAATATAAATTGGTTATTAATTATTAATTAATTATTAATTATTAATAATTATAATTATATAATTGAAAATAAATATTTACGATTATTATTTAGTTACTAACTATTTATAATAATAATATATTTATTATTTATTAATTATTATTTATTTGTTATTAATATTATTTATCAGTAATTATATATTATTTGATTACTATTTAATTTAAACATTTTCTCTATTAACTAATAATTAGTAATTAATTAGTTATTTATCAAAATTATTAATTATTAATTAATATTTATTGTTAATTAATATTATCTAATTACTAATTAATTGTTAATTATTTATTTATTAGTATTTAATAGTAAATGTTAATAGTGAATTATTATTGAGTTATTATAATTATTTATTAAAAAGAAATATTTATCATTAATTAATTACTAATTGTTGATGATAATATATTATTAATTCTATTTAGGGATGTGGGAACCTGGATCCCACATTGTAAATCCATAAGGGTTTTCTGGGTGAGCCCCCTTATAAAAGGAAGCTATGAGGGGGGATATATCATAATTCCAGCTTGTTTTAATTATCATGATGCTAGATATTAAATAGAAGTTATTTTTTTTGTTTTATTTAATTATATATAAATAACTAAAAATTAAAACTAAAAAAAACAATCTTATTTGACTTATATAAACATATTTAAATATTTGTATATAATTTTTATATAGCAATGAGTATATATATGTAAATATAATATATAAATATGGTTCATATAACTATATTATAATAAAATATTATTATCAATCTTATTTTCATAATTTTATAAATACTAATGATCAAATTTATATTAATCAATAAAAATGTTTAATATTATATTTATATACATTAATTGTAAAAGTTATATATTTATATAAAAATAATATATATCTATTTTATTTAAATAATTTTATAAATATAAAAATGGCTATATTTACTAAAATAGTTCATATTTGATTTTATATATTTATATTCATATTAAATAATTCAAAATATATGTACATGTATTTTAATATATGCATATGTATGTGTATGTATGTGTATGATTGTAAGTTTGTGTATGTATATGTAAATATGTGTGTGTGTGTGTGTGTGTTTTGTGTTATGAGTGTGTGTGTGTGTGTTTGTGTGTGTGTGTATGTTTATGTATACGTGTATATATGTATGTGTGCGTACATATATATATATATGCGTGTGTGTGTGTTTATTTATGTGTATGTGTATGTGTATGTATATGCGTATGTTCATGCATATATGTATGCATATGCATGTGTGAGTCCTAAATGAGCTCGGGTCATCCCTGAACCAGACACTCAATATGATTTGTGACATGAACCAAAAGGCATCCTCAATCCTCAAGGGATTTAAACAAATGTCTAGGCATCATAATATAAATCATTGGGGATGGTTTCACCCAATACCCACAAACATAAAAAAATAGAGGACACATCCCAAAGAGGATACAAAAATATCTTTACATAAAAAAAAAATAAGAACACGATACATGATGAAAAAAACTATAGAAAAAAAACCAAACACAATATCCATGTGACCTCAGGATCACCAACCATCCCCAAAATAGATCTGTTCCACAATCGAACCCAAATAATGACTTGAATGTCCAGAACAGCTCAGTTATACTAACACTAAGTGGCACAAGTTGGGTGTGATCATACAATAGACCAGTAGGTATGCACTATATAATCCATAAAATTCCTTAAATGAAATATTCTACAGAAATTAGTTAGAAAATATAGGTATATAATACATTTTCACTAATTTTGGTAAATAAAATCATAATTACTTTTCAAATCCGTCTTAAATAATTGATAAAAATTCCCTAAAAAACATTTCGTTTATTAAACTAGTTTGAACCAAACTGTGCACACTATAATAGAAATATAGGGTACCCTCACATGGTTTGGATGCACAATTTGGAAAGTATATTCTAACCATTCACCCTACATTGTAAGCTCAATCGATCCTTGTAAAATTTGGCTACATGGTTTGGGAACTATGACTATCAAAAATGCTGACAACCTCACACGCTTTGCCCCTGATTTCCTCTAACGGTGTGCAAGTCATGAACCAAATATTAGACACTACAACAAGGCCACATAGTTACCACTGATACTAACATAGTTTGAAAAAAACTGTGAATTTATAATGTGAGAAAAAACATATAAGAAGAAAATTAACTGGAAATTCTCTTTTGATCAGGTAGTCACATGGTTTTCAATAAACTGTGTGTGTTAACTATTCAAAGAGACAAAAAAAAACAAAAAATACTAAAACATAAAATTTCCCAAGGATATTAACCCAAAAATTATGAAAAATATCAAGCAGAAATAAATAAATAAAATAAAATAGGAAATATAAGTTAGGGCATGACAAATCTCCCTACTACAAAATTCATTCTACCCCCAGAAAGTCACCAATTCTAAGAGATGAATCCCAAACTAGGACACTCTAAATCAATGAAAGAATATTAAGAATAAAATATTTGAACCAATCATCTACCAAAAAAACTATCAACTCCTATGTGACCCGTCAATTCCACAAGCCACACCAAACTAGCTCCAGATATAAAAATAAAGAGATCCATAGTGGATTTCCCCACTATTAATGAATCAACTAACACATATTTTTAACTAATAAGTACATTCAATGAAACCACTAAACTCTAACACAAGAATAGATCAACCAAAGAAACTTAAATAGAATATATGATGTAACCCTTATTCATTATTCCATAATTAATATTCATCTCCAAATAGGAAAAACATTATGAATCACCCAAAGTAATACCAAAAATGAAAATATAAATATGATGAAAGAAGGAAGAGAATAAAGTGTGAGAGAGGAAGAATAAAATAGGGGGAAAATAAAAAAGGATTACATAAAATTCTCATAGAGGAATGGTTTCTTTGATTTAGTTTTTCTTGAAAATATTTTTCTTTTATAGAGGTACCACCCTGCAAAATTTTGAAATATTTCATAGTTGACAACACCGATGGAAGGACTTTAGAGTGTTATAAAATGGTAGCTTAGAATTCAAAAACTGACCACACTAGATTCACATGAGTTAGTGGTCCATCTGATAAGAAGATGGAGGTTATAAAGGAGATTCCTCTTGAATATGTTCATCAACTTTACACTCCTCACTAGATAAGGAACCCTTACTATCACCGAGGGGAATCAGGATACATGTCTCCATGGTCCACCCTCTATAAACTAACTCAGCTAAAAATATACCATTCTCCAACTCTTCAAATAGTACCTATCCAAATTTTATAACCCAATCACCAATATCTAGATGAAGTACTATCAAAACAATAAAAGACTTCAGAGGATTTCTCTATGCCATTTTGTTAGCCCAATTAGGTTAAATACCATATGGGTGAATCATGTTATGGAAGATTAAAACTTCTCCCCCTTTTGATCTTGTTTCTCTCTTAAATAAAACTCTCTTCTCTCCCTTTCTCATAGAAATGTATGAACATAATTGAAATCATTCATGAGATGCAACAATTTTACTTGGTCTACCCTCATTTGGCTATGTCAAAAGAGCATACAACGACAATGTGCTGATTGTACCAAATCCACTAAGGATCATTTCCAAGAATGGTAGTTCGTTCTAGATCTCATCTCTCACCAGGATAACTACCTTTCCAAGATTTATGGTATATTCACTAGATTCCCAAGAGTTGATCCCTATTTTTTTCTCTTGCTCACTACTTGTGGAAAGGATCAATATTTTCCTACTCCATTAATCACTACACTTGGAAGGGATTAACCCATTGTTTGTCGACTTATTGGCCAAAATCTATATTTTTATTTTCAAATGACACTTTTAAAGGGTTATTGTGAAGAAAAACTAACTTCAAACGTTACAAACTAAACTGCTACGAGTTCCACCCATTGCAAATTCAAATTTCAAAGGATTTCCTGAAAATTTACAAATATCAAAATTAAAACCGACCAAACACCACAAAATTCAGACCACGATCCAGCCCACATCTCTCTTTCACCATCAGTCGGACACTAACAACCACTACCATCATCAATGTCGGAGCCGAACACATCTACACCATCGATAAACAAGTTGTCACGACTGTCTTCATCCCGAAGCCACCCACTCAAAATTACATCCCAAAGAGTAGGGGAATGATGCTTACTACCTTCACGAAGATCCGATTTTATGACGCTCAAATAACCTTTCTGAAAGATCCTACCTTTCACAAAGATCTATTAGCCTTCATGAAGCTCATCCTCCTTTCATTAATCTCACTTAGCCTTTGCGAGGCATACCTATTTCATGAAGATCGACTAGAATTCATGATTCTTATTCCTTTCATGAAACCAAGTTAGACTTCATGAATTCATGTACTTTTGTGATGCTCAAAACCTTCAGTTGGCTATCATAGCCTTTGTGAACTTCTTCGCATGAAACTTACTTATGAACCACCTTTGTGAACATGGATCCTTAAGATATTCATTAAGTCTCACTACTTTTCTGAAGTGGGTAGAATCCTATTTAGGGGCATTTCCACTAATTTCATAACATTACATCCACATCATCACCATTTTGCGATGCTCCCTATTTTGCACGACAATACTATTTTTTCAAAAAGCTCTATGAAAATTTATCATTAGTGATTTTTATCATAATCATGAAGATCACCATCAAACTCTTCATGCCACCGTGATTATCCTCACCTTTGATATTCATGAAGCTTTTCATACTCATAGAACTCATCATCTGAATATTTACACCTTTACAAAACACCCTTTGTGAATCCCATTCTTCACAAAATTCAATACTTTTCCATATTTTCATAAGGCAATTAAGAAAATAAACATTTTGAAATGCTCGACAATCTCCAAATTTTAGACCCCAAAAATTTGGCAAACATTGGGAAATGGTATCACCTTACATATTAAATTTTCTATACCTCTTCTTGGGTATCCATTCCTTTTTCATAGATCTATTTCAACATACCATGTAAATAATATCACTAAACTCTTCAACATACCTTAGAAACCCACTTTTTCAACAAACATAACAACACCCAAAAACCTCGAGAGGACACCTTGAGGATTTTTTCCAAAACATTTCAAAATAAATGGGAATAAACTCCATGAAGTGGTTAACACAACCCTTCTCTATCTGTAAACCTTTCTAAATACTAACATGCTCGACCACTTTTTTCAACTTCATGTCCTTAGGGATAAACTATTTTACAAAAGTGGTATTTAAGATGTACCAAGTCATCCCACCCTATAACTAGGATGGAATGATCAGCCTCTGTTGATCCAAATATGGTACCTCAAATAGACCCAAGAAAACCATCACCCTCAATGATTCTAGAGTTTTGAAGGACATAAAAACACTTTAAAATTTCTTCTAACCACTTAGATGTCACTAGAAGACCTCAAATACCATGGAAAATGAGAAAAAATCCAGAGGAGATTAGATCCACCACTCCACTAAGAGTTAGGGTAAAGTAAAAAACTAGAATATAATCATTAGAAAAATTTGAGACCATTATGGAGATATACTCTAAATAACATAAAAACACTAAACAAAATCAATATATAACTAAATTTTAATCAAAATAACACTTTGGATCAAAATTAAAATTCAATAACCAATCCACAACAAAAAAGGAAGTCAAATGTTACCTTTTTAAAAATCCACCATTATTATTCCAAAACCATCTCACTTTAAAACCATTTCAAACACCAAAACCACTATTGATTCCCCAACTTCCAATCCAATCTCTTACATCAAAACCTTTTCAAATACAAAAATAATTTTCACTTTACCCATTCTAAAATCCAAATAAAATCTTTTAATTTTATATATAAATCTATAATTTTTTAAAATATAAACCACCACACATTATTTTTAAATTCAAAAAAAAATTCTCTTAAAATTCCAGTCAATCCAGTCAAAAAAGAAATAACATCACATACAAAAAAATTCTTAAAAAGAGAACTAGTGTTCATGAATAAATTTTCCACAAGGTTTTGCACATTATGAACTCAGAATGCATAAATAATTGGGAGTATATTGAACCATGTACTCAAGCTACACATGATTCTCTATTTTATGCATGCTCACCGCATGACATTAGTTCACTCCAATAGTCATACCCCAAAACAAAAAGGCACATCAAACCAAACAAGGAACCAACAACATTATCCCAAAATCAAAATCAATTTCTCACAACCCAACATACCCTGTTAACTCAAGGTTTAAGATGAGTAATATTTTTTTATTCTCTTCTCATACCAACCTACACAGTCCTGGAAATATTATCTCTAGTATACTTGATACCTTAAATAATAAAGGGATCTTATGTTACTATTTGTTCTTGAACCATCATAGGTCATCATGAACTAGACAGTCAAGTCTACCCATAATATGGCAGGAAGGGGTCCCCCTATCCCCATGGGATGATGAAAATTATTAGGGAATCAGAAGATAAATCATATGGGGAAATTTCCCCGAATATCTAAAACATAAAACAAAACATAGAACACAGAAATAAGAGGAAATAGTAATCTCTGAACATAAATAAAAACACAACATGATCCAAATTTGACATACTAAAAAATAAAACTATAACCAAACCAGAACTAGACATGACATTCATGTGACCTCTTGGTCACCAACCAACCATCTATATAAGAAAACCCAAACAATAATATAAAACAGCAAAACAAATCACGTCTACTGACACTGAGTTACACAAGTAGGGTATGAGAATACAACAAATTAGTAGGTAAGTAGTATATAATCCATATATATTTTTATTAAAAATATCCCACAACCAATAGTTTTGAAATATAGGTAAATAATAGGTTTTCATCACTTTTTATTAATTAAAGAATAATTATTTTATAAATCCTTATTAAACCATTTCAAAACATTCCATAAATCCCTTTTTGTTTCAAAAACACGTTTTAAAAAACAATCCCCTGAAAATAACCACAATCTTTGTAATTTCATAAGAATGAGAGATCAAAATTGAATATAAGACATAAGGTATATCAAAATGATAATATAAAAAGAATAGGAGGCAAAAAGAACATAAATATGATTAGGTAAATAGAATAAGATGAAAAAATAACACAAAACCATATTATAAAATACAACATACACAATCAATAGCATGTCCTAAGCATTATGAGAGGCTAACCTGGATGCACTCAGTTCAGAACCATCTATCTGCATAATGATGCTTTCCATAGTCTTTCAGCAATTGAATTCCCTATAGAGGCATATTATTTATATAGATATATATTGAATTATTTTTAGAGAATTAATTACAATACACTAACACACACATAAAGACCGTAATGGTGTAGTGACTTTGGAAACTTGGGAATAAAAAAACTGGTTTATCAGTGAACTACATCATATTCCACTGAGCTATTCATAAATAAAACCCTTCTTAGAAAAATCATATATAATACATTTCCTCATAAAATAGGAAAAAGTAAAATAATAAATGTTGATCTCAGATTCTTAGTAAGGTTAAAAACTAGAGATACATAAACATAACAAGAGTATAAGAGTATGGGAACATGATCATAACATTGAAATACCATACCAATTATATGAGAGATAATAATATTGGGTTATGGCATAAATAGTTTCAGTTTATTTGAAAAGAATAATAAGGGAATCAAATAACATGATACATGAGATAATAATAATGGCATAAGTTATAAAATTGTGGTATACATATAAGAATATAAAACCATTTCCATAGTAGTTAAAGGCGTATTTTCTGGACTATCATAGTAGAATGGGTTCACTCCCCAAACTATAGTAGTAATCAAGGTTCACTACCAATACTATCAATTTGTATAGAGTTCCTTACTAAACCAGGTTCACTCCCCATTATATTCTTATTTATTTTATAAGATATCAATATTTACCCAATGAACTTTAGGGGGATATAGGTTTCACACTCCACATAATGAAAATCATACATATGTGTGCCAAAAACTAACAAAAAAACCATCATATCAAAACCCATGAAAATAAATGGGGTTCATAAACACATAATAATAAAATAGACTATATAAAATAAATAGTATTCAAAACCATTTCATCATTTCATTGAAGAATAATCCATGGAAAAGAAAGATTTGATAAGAATCTTATCTTGGTATAACCCATCCAAGAGAAGCTGGTTCATAAAAATATTTCCTAATAAAAATAAACTATATAGATAATGAATAAATATAGAATAACTGGATTATATCACAAATGATATTAAGTAACACCAAATGACTTCATCTTAGAAGGAAAATTATTTTTAAATAAAAATCACATAGAATTTTTCTAGTGAAAAATATTTTTTATTTGAAAACAAACTTTTTAAAATTAAGAAGTCATAAAAAATTATTAAAATAATTTTATTTAAAAATAAACTTAAAAAATTATAATATAATATTTACAAAAAATAGTATTAATGAATTCTAGAAGTCTTGTTTCTGACATACATTTTAAAACAAATATTCCTTTCACATTTTTGTTAAAATCCAAACGAGCCTTTTTTGGAAAATGATATGGAGATTCTTTTAAAAAAAATTTGTAAAAAATTTAAACATGGGAAAAAAAATAATTTATAAATCATTTGTATAATATTAAAAAAAATTGAATTCTTTTTAGAAAATATAGTTTTTAAAGAAAAAGGGTTTTCGATTCTAGAGAAAAATAAAGAATATTTTTCTTAAAAAAATATTTTGGTATCTTCAATACATTAATAGAAGAAAATGAAGGGAAAAAATGTATTCTCATGACATAACAATAGGATGATAAAATTAATGAGTTTATTGAGAGATGGATCATAATATTTCATCATCAGAATTATAATCTTAAACAATCCAATAAATAATGAGATTATAACATAAAATAATTACCACTCTGGAATCTTTTGAATAATAAGTATCATAAAAGATTAACATAAAAAAAGAATTAAATATCATAAAAATATGTATATAAATGATATAACATGTCAATGGTTCTTTATATATACATTATAAAATAATATATGTGCATAACATAAAATATTTATCAAAGAAGGAAAATGGAGACAAATATCCCTTACCTTAAGCCTCAATTTATTTCATAAACAATACAAAAATACAATATAATTAATATATTTTTATTATAAATATATTATTTAAAAATAATTATATAAATAATACAATATATTATTTACTTATGACCTTTTATTACCTATTTATTAACAATTTCATGTTAATGTCACGTTTCACTCAATGATTGCTTTGTTTTTTAGTATGTTTTTTTAAATGTTTTGTCCTCTTACTTTTATCATAGTTGCATAATATAGCTAATTTAAAAGATAATATAAATATATTATATATTTATTATATATTTATTTTGAGTAATCCATGAATTCTAGAGGAAGAAAATGAAATATACCTTTCATGGAGACGGTAGCATGTACGCACGCATGAGTACTGTTTTCATTTTCTCGAAAGATTAAATGAAAGAAAGGTAAATCATATATTATAATTATATAATAGTTGATATGTTATAAAATCCATATATATATATATATATATATATTATTTTCATTAAAACCAATCTTATTACCTTCCACATAAAGCGTTAATGAATCGCATAACTTGATAAGGCGGTAGTCCACTGTACACACAAGCGAGATTATCATATTCCCACAGAATGGAAAGTATTAAGGTATATGTGGTATAATAATTAAATTTATATAATAAATTAATAAATATGACATTTAAACATATAATCCATCATTATATCCCACCATGAGAGGTGGTTATGGAAAATGAATAACATTGGTTCATGAGGTGGTAGTCTGACATACACAAGAATGGTGATTTCATATCCCATTTGATGTAAGAGAAGATCTATATAGATTATTAAATTGACATAATAACATATAATTATATTAGAGATAATTTTATTTATATATAATTATAATAAAATACTATTTTACAGATTTGGATTAAGAAATAAAATATAAATGCTTGTTGAATAACATTACCTCTTCTTAGGGTAACCTCCTTAATTTTGTACAAAAAGCCTTACTAGGTGAGAATTATGATAAAAAAAAGCTTATAAGATTTTAGTTAATTAATTATGGTATTGTTTTCTTGTATTATCTTAAAAAAAGTTTTTTGGATGTTTTAATAGGATAGGATTGTTGGTGGCCCTTTATAAGTGAGGTGAGTGGAGCACTTGTATGTTTTGAAAAAACAGGTGTAACCATGTTTTTTTCAAGACAAAAGGATAAAAAATGGATCATTATATAACCTTAGAGGTTATAAGGTATAAATATACCATAAATGGGTGTTGTAAAAGCTTTTTGATTATTTTAATTTTTGTCCTTTTATTTGTTAAATCCATTGTCACCTTAACCGCTGTTTTTAATTTTTATTGATTTTACAATTCATAAGGGTAAAAAATTAATTTTAACTTAATAGAAAATATAAATAATATTATTTTAAATATTTAATATATTTTTATAAATTCCATACATAAAATTGGAGTATTTTAATTTAAAATTAAACCCAGAGATGTGTCAAGAAAGTGGGTTTTCAAAGAAAAAATGTTCAAAAGTTTAAAACTTTTTTCCATAAAAATTCAATATGAAAATGATTTAAATGAAATAAATTGGATTAATAGATATATAATTGAACTAATATTAATTTTAAATATATTATAAAAAATAATCCTTATAAATTATTTAAATGAAAAGGCAGTTTTAAATAAAAGCTAGTATTTTTTCACTATTCATTAAAAAAATTAATCTTTTCAGAAAAATAAAAAAAATCAAACGAAGTTAACTTTGAAATTATAATTTTAAAAATGAATTTTATTTTATAAAATTAATATTCTAAAAGTTTCTATAATTAATTATAGTATTTTTTTATAATAGAAAATTAAAAAAAGTTTTTTTTGTGAAAATATTATTTTCTAAACATATAAACACTTTACAAAAAATTAAGTACTTATATATATATATATATATATATTTCTAAATATAAAAACATTATAATTAATATTTAATGTTTGATTATTACTATTCATGAAACAAAGTTTATTGATCTGGTAATAACAATCATGTTTAAATAATAATATTAATGTTTTTTTGTAGTTTGTTAAAACTTGATGTCACTTGTAATGCAAGATATTGAATAAATTAAATTTATTCAAAGAATAATAAAATATCATGGTGTTACATTATACCCCCATTAAAATTAAATTTTCACTCAAAATTACATCACTTTGTTAAAAAAACTAAGGATACTTCTAGCTCATTACATCATCAATTTACCAGGTAGCTTCCTCAAATAAGTGATTTCACCCCAATACTGATATAGTACCTACTACAGTTCTGCTACAGTACCCTAAAAAATATGCCTCCACCTAGATTTGATATTGGGTCACCTGAATGAACATAAAGAGTCCTCACCAACCGAGTTGATGCTCATGGGCGACAGTTTACCTTAATAAACTGGGTTCACTCCGCATTCCATTCATATTTATCTCATGAGATATCAATATTTACCCAATTCATTGGATGTAGATATAGGTCTCACACATCACATAATGAATATCATACATATGTGTCCCAAAATATCATAAAGAATTATTCATATCATTACCGAAGAAAATAAATAGGTTTCATAAACATTTCATCATAATATAACTCATGGATAAGAAACCAGTTTCATAATTATTTCATCATTTCATCAAATCGTAACCTGTAGAAAAATAAGTGGGTTTTATAATAATTTTATCATGGGATAACTCACAAAAGATAAAGTGGTTTCATAAATATATTTTCATCACAAACATAAACCATATAGATGAGGAATAAATATGGTGTCATTGGGTCTTATCCCCAGTAAATAATAAGTAAAATCAAAGGATTCCCTCATAGATTGAAATTATTTGGATGGAAAAATCACTTAGAACGTTTCTTGAGGAAAATAACCCTTTTTAAAAAATCAAATTTTTAAAAATAAATTTTCATAAAATATTTTGAAATTTCTTTTCACTGAAAACAAACTGTTAAAATTATAAATTGATATTCAAATTAGATAATAGTTATGATGTCACAAAATCACATTCATGTTTTACATGTTAAAACAATGTTTCCTTTCACATTTTCACAAAAATCCAAACATGGCATGTAAAAAAAATTACATGAATATTCATTTCAACAAATTTTATAAAAATTTAATAATGGGAAAAAAATTATTTAATAAATAATTTGGATAACGGTAAAAATATTTTTGAAAACATTTGTTGAAAACCTGGTTTTGGAAGAAAAAGAATTTTCAGCTAAAGAAAGAAATAAAGACGATATTTATTAACATTATTTTTATTATCCTGAGTATATAAAAAAGTTAAATGAAGGGAAAATATGTATTCTCATGACATAACCATATGATAATAAATTTAATGGGTTTCTTTATATATGTATCATAATATTTCATCATCATAATTTTTATCATATATAATCTTGATAAACAATGAAATTGCAACATAAAATATTTACCACTTCAGTATCTATTGAATTGGAAGTATAATTAAAGATTGAATTAAAATGAAACATTAAATACTATTAAAATAATTATATTTATGATATAAAATGTCAACAGGTTTGTATATACACCTCATAAAATAAGATAGGTGCGTAACATAACATATGCCTCAATGAAGGAAAATTGAGACAAAAATACTTTACCTTAAGTGTCGACTTCCTTAATATATGTTCAAACCATATGTATAAAAAATATAATTTCATTATAAATATATTAAAAGACCATATTTATATATATCATACATATATTATTTAATTATGGAATTTTATCACCATGTTATTAACAATTCTATGTTAAAGCCACATTTCGGGAAATAATTGATTTGTTTTTCATATATGTTTTGACTTATAATTTTTGGTCATATTAATTTTACCAAATTAAATAATCTATAGAAATTTAACCATGATATAAATATCATATATATTCATTAAATATTTATTTTTATTAATCCCTAAATGTAATTTATTGAAAATGAAATAGACAGTTTATGGAGACGGTAGGTCGTACATATGCATGAACCCAATTTCCATTTTTTTTGAAAAAATGAAAGAGAGAATGTTAAATAATATATTACCATTAAAGAATTATTTTTATGTAATATATTCCAAATTTATAACATATTTTTAATAAATTCATCATTATTATTTGACACCCCATGCTTCCACAGTACGTTCCTCTTTGAATAATGTAATAGCTTGCGTTGTATGCAACTTCGAGTTCTAGCACACTACCACCAATCAAACTAGATGTTCTGAATAGTAATAGCCGGTTTTTAAAATTTTGTAATTTTTTTTTTCAAAATGGACTTCATTTTTTGATTCATAATATCAAAATTAGCTTAGGGTGAATTTTTGGTATTTTTTTTAAAACTTTCAATTTTTGATGAATAGTGAAAAACACTACGTAATTGTTTAAAAGATAATTTTTATTTAAATAATAATTTACTTTATTTCAATTTATTTCAATTCAAAATAGATACATAATACCCATATAATTTTAATGTAATTCATTGGAGTCATTTTACAATAAAATTAGATGTATAAAATTTTATTGAACATTTTAACATCTTTAACCACCTTCTAAGAACATTTGAAAATTTGCATAAAACATAATTTTTCCACTTCTGTGAATTGAATTTCAATAATCCGAGATAGAAGGTTAACATTAGTAAGTAAAATTTGGTTCAATAGAATGAAAATATTTTTTGTTGAATAGTCACTTTTGAATTTTATTTACCATGGTTAAAAGTAAATTGGGTAATTAAAAGTAAAAATGATATTATAATTACCCTAAAACATGTCCTAATTAAATTAGATAAGTGTATTTAGACAAAAATAAACCTTAGTAATAAAATATTACCCTCTTTGATCCACTTAAATTAGATTAGGAAATTTATTATTCTTTTATTTAAAGAAGAGTTAAAAGTTTTAAATTCAAAGTTTAATAACTAAACATTTTTTAATATAGGGTTATACATAAGATAAATTCGACTATAAATATTCATTAGAAATATAAAAATATTTTCTACATAACGGTATTTAATTTATAATTTTTAGACATTAAATAATGAAATTTATTTATGACACAATGATGATGTTGTAATTACCTTATTAACGAAATATTATAATAATTGATATTATAAATATTAATATAATTGTAAATTGAGACTTGTGATGTATTCCACGAATTTTCTAGGTTAATATGACATTATAGGGTTGATTAAATATTTTTTTTCCTAGTGATAATGTTGTTATGACTTTTAAAAAAACCAAATACTATATAGTGTCAAAATTGACTTAAATGAGTTTTTAAAACAAATACTATATTATTAATTGATATAATATTCATAAAACTCTAAGGATCTACCAAATGACTTAGATAAGGTTATATATGTTAATAATGAACCAATTCATGTTCTCTTGGAATTTTATAGTATGTTTATTAACCATTTATTATAATAATACAAGAATACATGGTAAAAGTTCAACAATTTAACAAAGAGTTAAATCTAAAAGATAAGGCTAATATGGTGAATGAAACCTGTATAAAACCTATTGGTTGACATTTTTTTGACCCAGACCTACCTTATCATTGAAATAAATTCTTTTTGATACATTAAAAACTGAATATGATTGTACAATAAATTAATTTTCAAGCTGTTCCTAAAGTGACCCTGATTTCTGTTATAAAAGGGTACCCCCTTATCTAAATATCACACCTCCAGAGCCATTTTACATCTCCAAAACCTACTAAAATATCATCCCAACAACCCTCAATTAAACTTATAGGCCTTAAATTGATCATAATCCATCCTAAGTATCCCTTTTGATTAAATCAAAAGGAAGTACCCGAAGAAGAGGTAATAATTTCATCACCTCTTTCAAAGTTATTTTCCTCTTCCACATTCTATTTCTGTGTTTTTCCATAAAAAACAATAACTCCAGAACCTTATACTTACTATGATGTTATTATAAATATCTTACAACCATATTCATTTTTTTATCCATCCTATGAATGAAAATGTCACCATACGTGTGTACGTATGACTTACCGTCTCTACGTTGTGGTGTAGTTTGTTATCCAAGAATTCATTATTTGGATGGGTATAATAATGATTATAATTGATATAAGTAATAAATATAACATGTTAATGTATCTGTATATATGATATATCATCTAATTACAGACGATTTCAGCATTAATAGAATGATATTTTTTCTCGTGCATACGTACGAATTACCGTCTTCACGAACGCGATGAGATTCATTACCCATCATAATCATTCAAGAATAATTTTAATTTTAAGATTAAAAATATTTTTTATGAACTTAATATCATTATTTATATGAATAAAATACATCCTATCTATAACAAACATGAATTTCTTAACAAAACATATCAAAAATTAATCAATTAACACCCAAAAAAATGATACTACTGAAATATTATTAACAAAGCAATATTTAAAGATCATATATGATATAATATTTATTTAGTTGGTTCTTGTATAATTTAATAATAATGATTTAACTATTATACAGGAAGATAAATTACCCTCAATCAAGGAAAATTACAAAGTAAGGGTTAATATTACAATCTCTTTATTTATCAGAGGTTGTTTTTACGTAAGTATCTACTGGGACTTCTTTATCATCCACATACGTGTTTATTAAAAATGAATTTCAAAACGTTTTTTGTATTTTCAATGATACTAAACTAATTTGTCTTTAGAGACATTCTCTTTTGTGATCATTACAATGTTATGTAATAATTCATCGACTCTGGGTAACTACGGTCGGGGCGTTATAGTTGGTATCATAGGAAGTCTACTACAAATCATGGAAAATATATTTAGAAAAACTATAATTAGAGAATATTAACCAAAGATATACCTTGAGGATTAGTACATAATACCTTCATACAATTTTGGTAGTGTAGAGGTTTTGTGAATTTTCAAAAAATACATCCCTGTCTAGATACGAGCAGGTAGAGGCGAATCTGGTACAGATATACCTAGGAGTGAAACTCCAACACGGATTTTCGAAGTTGACTCATGGTATCTTGGTACATGACAACGTGCCTTGCTACACTCTTGGTTACAGAACTCTCGGGGGATATGCTTAGGAAAATTCACATTTTCTTTACAAACAATTATGATTGATTCATGAGTAAATTCCTCCTTAATGAAAACATTTTTTTTATGAGTATGGATTATATGCATAAACCGTTCAATTTATGTTAGGTATTTTACTAGTTTAGAATTATATATCAAGATTCATAAACTAATCTAGTGTATTATATTGTTTAAAAATGGAACCTAGTGGAAGTAATGGAAACTATATAAATTAACATAATCCATGAAGGATTTTCCCTTATACTCAAGATAGTTATAGAAGAGCTGGAGATGCAACTTGTTATAAACAACTTATAAAGATATAGGGATAACTCACTCATGTTTGAATAATAACCTTACCCATAAGGAACACCCTGATTCACAATTCAGAGGATCAATGTTAAACTACTTCATGAGGAAACAACCCCCAACATTCAATGGGACTACAAATCCATTTTTAGCTGAGAAATGGATAAGTTCATTGGAGAAAATATTTCATTCTTTGGAGAGTAGCGAAAGGGAAAAATTTTTCTTGGTAGTTTATCACCTCACGGGAGATGAAGATCAATGGAGGTCATTAATTCAAAGAACAAAGGAGGATAAAGAAGTATCAAATATGGAATGGAGGGAATTCAAAGATATTTTCATATAAAAATAATTTCCTCATAACCATCAAGCTGATATGGAAATAATTTTTTTGAGTTTGACGAAAAAGGAGGTTGAGAATGTGGAATAGTATGAGACTAAAATTACAATGTAAGAAAGACATGAGGAAAATTATATACATAACCTAAGGAGTAAGATTGATTGATTATTTTATGGTTTAAAACCATTTCTCTGTCGAGCATTAGTCTTAGAATCTTTCTCATCGTACGAGGATATTGTCTGATGTGCTATCCAGATAGAAAATAAATTCTCTAAGTCTTATGACTTTAAAGAAAATAAAGAGAAGAAGAGATCTTCTAAAAACTCTGGAAATGGAAATAAGGGGAAGAAGTGAAAAGTTTAATTTCCATCCTATAGTAAATGTTGGATGAAACACCCAGGTACGTGCCTGAAGGGAATGAGATTCTGTTACAAGTATGATGAAAGGTCACCAAGCTCATGATTGAAAGGGAAAGAATGAGGTTGTCAATGTTAAATTCTAAAATTTTAGAGAAATGGGTAATTATTCAAATGAATTTCTTACGTTCCAAGTAACATTCCTTAGAAAAAGACAATAGAGAACGGTCAAACTTATGCGATCCCTACTGCCATGGTTGAAGCTCTGAATCACATGGTGGAAGGTAATTTTATGGTTTCCTCAAATTTATTCAATTCTTTATTTGATTCTGGATCATCACATTGTTTCATATCTTCCCAGTTTGCTATAAAAATTTGATATTTCCAATTTGATTTAACAAGGGAGTTTCCAATCAATAATACTAAGGTATGTATCATTGAAACAATGTTTTGTGAATCAGTTCCCATTCGGGAATATAAACATGATTTATCTGCTAATCTCATCATCATAACCATGATTGAATTTGATATAATCCCTCATATGGATTGGATTTTAGACCATGATGTGAAAATTTTTTGTAATAAGAATGAAGTTACAGTTTTTGATGATGATAATGAGGACTTTATATTTAGAATAGAAATGTAACCATTTGATTCTTATATAGATCCACCCCCAGTAGCTCTACTAATTTAAGTTATTATCGAGAAATAGAATGAAATAAATATGGGCTAGGAAAGGAATGTGAAAATAGAGGATGTATATACTGTGCAAGAATATGTTGATATGTTTCCATAAGATTTACATGGACATCCTCCAAAACGAGAAATTGTGTTTTCCATTGATTTAATTCCTAGTTAAAGGCCCATATCAAGGAACCTTTATATAATAGACACTATATAATTAGTGGAACAAAATAAACAACAAGAATAATTGAGAAATAAATGATTTATTCTCCCAAGCATTTCTCCATGGGGAGTCTCTGTTCTTTTTGTTAAGAAGAAAGATGGATCTAAGAGGTTGTGCATTGACTATAGAGAGATAAATGATATAATAATAAAGAACATGTATCCCCTACCTCATATTTATTATTTATTCAATCAACTTCATGGAGCTAAATTTTTTTCATATATTGTCCTTCGATCTGGATATCATCAGTTGTGTGTGAAGAAGGTAGACATTCTGAAGACAACATTTCATACCAGGTATGGACATTACAAGTTTACAGTAATGGCTTTTGAACTGAATAATGCACCCTTTGTATTCATAGATCCAATGAACAGAGTTTTCAAGGAATATCTTGATGACTTGGTAGTGGTATTAATTGATGATATCTTTCTATACTCTAAAATATATGAAGATCATGAAAATAACATGTACACTATTATAAAGACTCTAATAAGAAATAAATTATATTGGAAATTTAGCATGTGTGGCTTCTGGATTCATGACATTTCTTTTCTTGGCCATATTGTCTCTAAGGGTGGAATATATGTTGATCTTTCTAAGACAGGAGTAATAAAATAATGACCAATACCGATGAGTATAACTAATGTACATAGTTTTATTGGTTTAACAGGTTATTATCAGCGTTTCATCCAATATTTTTTCCCAATTGGCTAACCCATTAACTAATCTCATATGTAAAGGGGTTAATTTTTTTTGGTCAAAAGAGTTTAAAGAATGTTTTGAATAATTGAAGAAAATGTTATTCAATGATCCTATATTGACTCTACCATCGGGGAATGATGGGTCTATTATTTATAGTGATGCTTAAAAGAAAGGACTGGGTTGTGTCTTTATAAAAAATGAAAGAGTTATTGCTTATGCATCATGACAGCTAAAAAATCATGAACAAAACTATCCCACTCATGATATTGAGTCAGAAACTGTAATATTTTCTTTGAGGATATAGAGACACTATCTCTATGGTAAAAAATGTGAGATATATACTGATCACTAGAGTTTGAAGTATATTTTTTCACTAAAATAACTCAACAAGAGGAAAAGACAATGGCTTAAACTACTCAACGATTATTATTTCACTATACACTACCACCCGAGGAAGGAAAATAAGGTGGTAGATGCTTTGAGTAGAAAGGATCACTGATTTTGAATAAGATGAGAGTTGAAAGGGATCCTATGTTCCTGGATATAGTAAAGATGTATATGGGAATAATCACGAAAGGTGAAACATCAATACTTTTTTCAAATGGTTTCCAAACCATCTTTACTAGAAAGGATAAAAATTCTCAGACTGATGATGAGGAGTTTCAAAAGAAAATTAATTCTATGAACAATGGAAGATTGATCGACTTCATATATGAAGATGGGATTTTGTAATTTTGGAAGAGAATTTGTTTTTCTGACATACGTGATCTAAAAAGAGAATTTTTGGATAATGCTAATAGCTCCAATTTATCTATACACCCCGGTAGCACTAATATGTATAGATATTTGAAGGAACATTTTTCGTAGGAAAACAGAAAGAGGTAGATTTTTTGATATGTGTCAATATGTATAGTTTGTCAACATGTTAAGGCTGGAAGAAAACATCCTCAGGAACTCATGAATCCTTTTCCTATACCTGAGTGGAAACGGGATGATATTATGATGGACTTTGTCATGGGGCTACCGAAGTCTCCTGGAAGTTATGATGCAGTATGGGTCATTGTTGATCGTCTTACAAATTAAGCACATTTTCTTGCGATAAGAGAATATTTACCAATTGAACATTCAGAAAGAATATATAGTAATGATGTTGTAAGACTTCATGGACTACCCCTATTGATTGTTTCTAATCCTGATAACCATTTTACAATAAGACACTGTAAAACTTTTCAGAAGGCCCTAGATACTGAACATTGTTTAGGCACTTCCTACCACCCTCAAACTATTGAAAAATTAGAATGGACTATTCAAACCTTAGAAGACATGTTGAGATCTTTCTCACATGACATTCAAGGTACATGGGATCAATATTTACCTCTCGTAGAATTTTCCTATAACAAAAACATTCATTAAAGTATTCAGATTACATCATATGAAGTGTTATATGGAAATAGATTTCACACATCGACTTGTTAGGATGATGTTGGTGAAAGAAAACTCGTAGGCCCAAAACTTGTTGAGGAAACAATGGAAAAGTTCATTATTATCCAAACCCACATCATAGCATCTCAAAGTAGGAAAAAGAGATATACTGATAACTGAATGAAGGATTTGGAATTTCAAGTAGGAGATCAAGTTTTCTTGAAGTTATCTCCATGGAAGGGTGTTGTACAATTCAATAAGAAGGGTAAATTAAGTCCAAAGTACATCAGACTATTAGAAATTCTAGAATGAATTGGAGTTGTAGATTATCGTTTGGCAATGCCGCCAAGTCTCTCCAAAGTTCATGATGTGTTACACGTATTACTGTTGAGAAAATACATGCCTGACCCAACGCATATACTCACCTATGATGAAATAGAACTGGAACCCGGTCTGTCTTATTGGGAAGATACTTTCAAGATTCTTTATACCAGAGAAAATGTGTTGAGAAACCATACGACTCATCTGGAAAAAGTTATATAGAGAAACCATAATATGGAAGAGGAAAGGTGGGATCCAGGGGAACTTATGATAAAGAACCACTTGAATCTTTTTATGTAGTAGTATTCTAGAAATTTCTAGGACAAAATTATTTGAGGGTAGGAATAATGTAACATCCCAAGATTCCACGATAAGTTCCTCTTTGAATAATGCAATAGCTTCCGGTATATGCAACATGAAGTTCTAGCACACCACGACCAATCAAACTAGCCATCATGAATAGTAGTATCCACTTTTTGAAATTTTATATATTTTATTTTTCAAAATGGACGTCATTTTTGGATTCAGAATATCAAAATTAGCCTAGGGTGATTTTTTGGTATTTTTCTGAAAATTTCGATTTTTGATGAATAGTTAAAAACAATGCGTTATTGTTTAAAACCAACATTTTATTTAAATAATTATTTATTTTAAAAAAATTTATTTGTAGGTTAAAATAGATACATAATTACTATATAATTTCAATATAATTCATTGGAGTCATTTTATAATAAAATTAGATGTATAAAATTTTATTGAACATTTTAACATCTTTTACCCACCTTCTAGGATCATTTTCAAATTTTCATTAAACCTAATTTTACCATTTCTATGAATTAAATTTTATAAATACTTGATCTACAGTTCACATCATTAAGTAAAATGTGGTTCAATAGGATAAAAATAAATTTGGTGAATAGTAACTTTCGAATTTTATTTAACGCAGTTTATAGTAAAAAGGGTAATTAAAGGTAAAAATGATATTATAATTACCCTAAAACATGTAATAATTCTATTGTATAAGTGTATTTCGACCAAAATAAATCTTAGGAATAAAATATGATCATATTTGATCAACATGGATAAGATTAAGACATTTATTATTATTTTATTTAAAGAAGAGTTAAAAGAGTTAAATTCAAAGTTTAATAAGTAAACCATTTTTAATATAGGCTTATAAATAAGTTAAATTTAACTATAAATATTAATTATAAATATAAAAATATTTTCTGCATTATGGTATTTTATTTATTATTTTTTGTCATTAAATAGTGAAATTTATTTATGACACAATGTTGAAGTAGTAATTACCTTATTATTGAAAGATTAAAATAATTGATATTATAAATATTAATATAATTTTAAATTGAGACTTTTGATGTATTCCAAAAAGTTTATAGGTTAATATGACTTGTTGGGGTTGATTAAATTATTTTTTTTCTAAGTCATAAAGTTGTTACGACTTTCAAAAAAACCAAATACTAAATAGTGTCAAAATTGACAAAAATGAGTTTAAAAAAAATACTATATTTTTAATTGATATAATATTTATAAAAATATAAGGTTCAGAAAAAGGACAAAGATAAATTTATATATGTCAATAATGAAATAATTGGTTTATCATGCCATTTACTAGTATGTTTTTTAACCATTTATTATGATAATACAAGAATATATGGTAAACATTAAACTATTTGACTAATAGTTAAATCTAAAAGATAAGGTTAATATGGTGACATAAACCGATCTAAAACCTCTTTTTTGAGACTTTTTAGACCTATAACCACCTTATCCTCGAAATAAATTCTTTTGGAGCCATTATAAACTGAATAGAATTGTATAATAAATTAATATTTCTATCTTTTCCTAAAGTGACCTTCATCTCTCTTATAAAAGGGTACTCCCCCTTCTCTTAATATCACACATACAAAGCCATTTTTCTCAGAAAAACCCTTCAAAAATATCCTCTAATCTACCCTCAATTCAACCAAGACCCCTGAATTTGATCAAAATACAACCTAAAGAGCCCTTTTGATCAAATCAAAAGGAATCACCCAAAGAAGAGGTAATAATTTCATCACCTATTTCAAAGTTATTTTCTTCTTCAACTTCCTATTTCTTTGTTGTTTCCATACCAAAATAATAAATTCAGTAACTTATACTTACTATTATGTCATTATAAATATGGTACAACCATATTCATTATTCCATCCATCATATGAATAAAAAATTCACCATATGTGTGTAAGTATGGCTCACCATCTCCGCGTTGTTGTGTAGTTTGTTATTCAACACTTAATTATTTGGATGGGTATAATAATGAGTAAAATTGATGTTAATAATAAATATAACATGTTAATTATTATTTATATATTATACACAATACAATTACATACGATTCCCCCATCAATAGAATGTTATTGTCGCTCGTGCGTACGTACGAATTACTGTCTCCACGAACGCAATGAGATTCATTCTGCATTGTAATAATTCAAGAATAATTTTCATTTTATGATTAAAAATAATGTTTTAGAACATAATATCATTCTTTATATTCATCAAATACATCCTATCCATAACAAACATCACTAACGTAACAAAACATATAAACGAAAACGAATCAGTTGACACTCGAAACAATGATACTACTGAAATATTATTAACAAAGAAATATTAGAATAAAATATATTATATAATATTTCTGTAAACCGTTCTTGTATAATTTAATAAAAATGATTTATCTATTATACAAGAGGTTAACATACCCTCGATTAAGAAAAATTACAAGGTAAGGTTTAATTTTACAATCTCTTTATTTATCTGAGGTTGTTTTTACGTAAGTATCTACTGGGACTTCTTTATCATCAACATCTATTTTTCTTAAAAATGTATTTCAAAACATTTTTACTATTTCCTAGATTATGGGTTAAAGTAAATTATACCCTTGTATGACTTTTCACAAAATGTTTTGAAAGGAATATTTCTGTCGCATTCCAAACATGGCACTTAATGACCTTTTCAAGAAATTAACATAAGAATGTTTTTTAACTTATACGGTGGGTGCAGATATTTTACTCCATTATAATACATTAAAAGATTCACTTAAAATATTATAATAATTTTGTCAAAATAATTTTTTTCTTTAATTTTAATTGATTTCAAAGTAGAAAGAGATATTTTACTCAAATAGTTATTGGATTGATTTCATCTATATCAACATCCTCTGTTGGATTTTACGCTTATTTGAAATTGATTTATTATGAAATAATTTTCCATATTGTATTGATTTTTTTGATAATTTTTACTATTTATTTGCTATTTTTATACCATTCATGGTTTATTGTTAAAGTATTAATATTTCGTATGCTAGTTTTAATATGAATGTTTATGTTATGTTTCGACCTTTTCATATGAGGAATGCATTGGACTTAGTAAGTGATGGGTGAAGCCTTATATATCTCCTCAATGCATCGGTAGGTCTCACCAGACAAACTAGTGTCTTAGCACAAGGCCTTAAAAAAATCTTATTTGTAGTCTTAGCACGAGGCCTTGACTATGTGGTTATGATGTATGACATTATGCATTCCATCATTCTGAAATTGACTATTGATATTACATGTGATAATTCAACAAGTATAATATCCATATGAATAAGTAAATGGAATTATTTGATTTATCTTTTCTATATTATACTAAATTTTGATCTTAAATGGCTTCTATTTTAGTCTTATACATTGCCTTAAATTTTTATGCTTATTTATAATAGTTTCTTCTGTATTGTTATCCTTACTCAGCACATGATATCACCCATTTCTATGTTTTATTTTTCCTAGGATACAAAGAATTATATTATGATTAACCTGTAGGAATAAGATAAGGGATATGAGTGTGTTCAAAGGGGACACAATTTTTTTGTTTGTCTTCCATTTCTTGATGTAATGTAAAATTTATGTATGTATCATTCTCATCCAAGGATACTAAACTAATAGATATTTAGAGACTTGATATCTTGTGATTATACCAATGTTATGTAATAATGTAGAGACTATGGGTAACTAGGGTCAGGGCGTTACAATTATATTACAAGTAAATCATGAATGTATCAGATCACCTAGAGAGGAGGTAATCTTCCATACACAGGAGCGACATTATCATATTCTAATTGAATGGAAAGTAAGAAGTTATATGTGTAAAAATAATTAAATAATAATAATAATATAATAAACAACATGTAAAAATAATTTATCAATCATTATATCTTGTTCTGATAGGTAGTGATGCAATACAAAAAACATTGGTCTGCGAGGCGGTAGTCTGCCATACACATGAATGCTGATTTCATATCAATTTGATGGAAGAGGATATGGGTATATATTATTCTATTAACATAATAATAAATAATTATGTTAGATATTATGGTGTTATTATATCATCATAATAGAATAATATTTGAAGGATGTGGAAGAAGAAATAAAATATAACTGCTCTTTAATGAACGCTACCTCTTGTTCGAGTAACCTCCTTTGGTTTTCAAAAAAGTACTTACTAGGTGGTGTTTATGATAAAAATTAATCTTCTAGGATAATAAGAGATAATTAAGTAGGATAGTTTTATAGTTATTGACCAAACCAAAGGTTTTAGGATGTGTGAATATGAGAGAAGAGGGTGGACTTTTATAAGTGAGGTGAGTTGCACACTTGTAATTTTTGAAAAGAAAAAGGTGTACCAAGTTTTTCTCTTGAAAAATATCTCTATATTGGATCATTATTGAACCTTCAATATTATAATGTAAATATATTTTTATTTAATAGGGTTTGGACAAGTTTATATGTAATTTTACTTATTAGTTTTTAGTTTTAATCTGGGTAAATCTATTTTCACTTTATCTATGGCACTTAATATTTTCGTCATTTACTATTCAAAATGATAAAAAAATATTTTTTCATTTTTATTAAAAATAAATTATTCTAATTCCAAATATATAATATATTTTTCTAAATTATATTCAAAAAACAAGAAAATTCCAATTTAAAGTTTATCATGTAGGCATGACCAGAAAAAGTATTTCCAAAGATAAAATGTTCAAAAATTAAAAATGTTTTTGTATAAAAATTAAATACGAAAAGTCTTAAAATTAAATAAATGTGATTAATAGATATAAATTTTAACTAATTTTAATTTTAAACCCATTTTAAAATAAAATGTAGGCTTATAAATTCTTTAAATAAAAGGGTAGTTTTTAATAAAAAAAAGTATTTTTCACTATTCATCATAGAATTAGTATTTTCATAAAAATACCCAAAAAAATAACCCTTAGATAATTTTAACATGATTATTTCAAAAAATTTGTTCATTTTATAAAATTAATTTTCTAAAATATTTAAAATTAATTTTTTTTACAAAAAATAAATAAATAATTATTTTTTCAGAAAATAGTTTTATTAAAACATATAAAGTTTTTACCAAAAGTTAAGTACTCTTTTATTAATATATATAATTTATATAAAACCATTATAATTAATATTTAAAATATGGTAATTCTTATTCTTTCTGCTAAGTATAATGTCCAAGTAATAAATATCATGTTTAAATAATATTATTAATACTTTTTCATGGTTTTCTAAAAAACGATGTTCTGTGTAATGAAATATATCAAAGAAACAAAATTATTTGAAAAGAAATCCTAAAATCACAGGGTTTTACATTCCCTCAACTAGCCTCACTGGTTGAACATACCTCCACAGCTAATCATCTACTATATAATATCTAGTACATCTAATCAGGACTAAATAGTAACTATCTTTGAACCCACTAATGGAAATCAAGTATCCCATGAAAATAGTAGGGGATGGTGAGGTAGTCATCAGAAATATATCATATCAACCATGAACGAACACATGCTAGTGTTCATGGCATGCCCACCCCCGACATTGACACTATACATCTGAAGACCCTCTCTATCTGGAGGACTAACATAGGGGTATCCATATTTCAAAAAATATTTTGATGTTTCCAACTGGGTCTATACATCCTAATAACATAGAAAAAATTTCAAAATAAATATATTAATTCATCAAAGAAAACATAGTGTTATAATTACAAAACAATTCTTTAGGAAATTAACTTTTCTTTCCACAATTAATTTTCTAAACCAAGGTTATCATCCAAGCACAATTATCAAAGTATCAAACAAGTGTTAGAAATTTTTTTTTTCAAAAACAAAACCTTCAAACACAATATTAAGTGATTTAGAAACCAAGATAACATTTAGAAAACATTTAGAAATTCAGAAACCAGTTGAGTGGTAGATCAGGGTTTTATAAAGAGAAAGTCATATAACATTTCCATTTATATGCACGAACACATCTATATTCACTCCCCATGACCATATAAATGTGAACATATCATAATGAAATATATATGGGACTCCATAACAATGTTAAAGGTTCAATTAAATAAACACAAGAAATATAAGATTAAAGTATAATAATTTCTCACATAAGAATCATATCCATATAGAGGCCAAAAACCCATACATAACACAATTTTTCTTACCACACAATTTTTATAACTCTAACAAGGATAAAAAATATTATAAACACCCAAATCCATTTTTAAGGCCACATATAATTTTAAAAACTACCTTACATACATATACATTGAACACATATAGTCATAACTATAGAAATACTTTGACCCCCCTAAAAAAGTCACCAATATAAAAATCCATAACAATTCATTCTAGAAAACCAAAAACTTGAAAACACAAATTTTTTTTTTGAAAAGTTCAACAATCACGTGAAATGTTTTAAAACTGAGATGGATGAATACACATACCTCAATGATATGAGAAAGTGAAGAAACATAAATAAAGTGAAAAAGAGAATCCAAGAACAAAAAAATCCCTAAAACAAACGGAAAAACTTGAAAACATCAACACCCCATCTTCTAGGGTTCAACTAAGAATTAACCAAGTCACGAGAGGAGGTACAACCAAGAGGATAAAAGGATAATAAAATTAAGGGGTGAAAAATTACAAAAAAAACATTCAAAATATTAAATGATGAGATTTTGTCCATGAAGAAGAGACAAGGAACATGGGTTTTAGATTCCCTTCACTCGAAAAAAAATATTGGAGGGAGGTAGAGGATCGATTGGGGTTTTATTTTTAGGATGGAAAAATAGGAAATCAAATTTTAGGTATTATCTGAAATTTTCACAATTAGGCTACACAATTTACTATATTGTACACCATCCATGAATGCGCCATGGAAAAACAATATACCCTCACAAGTTTGTGTCACATAGTTTATAAAATTTCACCAATCATTCACCCTCCTTTGAAAGGTTAATCCACCCACACATGGTATGGCCACATGGTTTGGGAACCAAGATCAAACTATGAAAACTATTGATGTCAAAAATACTAACACTATTATATTCTTTCTAAATAGTTTCCTATAACCATGTGAAATTCATGTGACATCTCTCAGACACCACAAGAATTATGCATGATTACTCTAAATACACACATGGTTTGGGCCAAACAGTATGTTTCCTGTGAGAGACAAAACTTACAAGAAAAAAAGTAAACTATAATGATCTTTCAATCAGATAGTCGCATAGATTTCCTTAAACCATGTGACGTGACCATGAATAGTGCAAAAAACTAACCAAAAACTCTCAAAACATTAAATTTCACTGGGAACATAACTAAAAAATTGTCAACAATGTCAAGGAACATGAAATAAATTAAATAAAATGGGAAATAAAATTTAGTGTGTGGTAATGTGTTAGTGTGTATGTGTAAATATATTTATATATATGACATGTTTATATGTGTTTTTATGTGTATGTTTATATAGTACATGTATGTATTCATATATATGTGTATGTATGTTCATTCATATGTATGTAATTTTTTTTATGTGTGTGTTAATATATGTGTGTACATGTATCCGTATGTATATTCATGTATGTGTATGTTTATGTATATTTGTATGTGTATATGTATGTGTATTTGTATGTGTATGTGTAAATGTATGTATACTTGTGTATTTGTATATGCATGTATGTGTACATGTATGTCTAGGCGTATATATATGTGTGTATGTTAATGTGTATGTATGTTTATGTATAATGTGTATGTATGTATATGCATATGTATGTGTATGTGTATGTGCATGTGCATGTGCATGTGTATGTGTATGTATATGTACATGCATGTATGTGTGTATGTATATGTGTATGTGTATATGTATTTGTAGGTTTATATATGTTTATGTAGTATTTGTATACATATATATGTATGTGTATGTATGTGAATCCATGTGTATGTAATTGTATGTGCGTGTATGTGTATACATGCCTGTATGTGTATGTATATAGATGTATGCATATGTATGTGTATTTGTATGTGTATGTGTATGTATGTGTACATGCATGTCTATGTGTATGTATGTGTATATATGTAATGTGTATGCCAGTTTATTCATTTAATATTACTTTTTAAATTTTAATACTTCTCCATTTTTAATATTATATGTAATTTATTCATTTAATATTTTTTGAAATATATTTAATTTTGATATTTATATATAAATTTTAATATTTATACACTTAATTAAATAATAATATTTTACATTATTACTAAAAATTCTAAAGGATAATAATTAATTATATTTTTAAATATAATTAAAACAATACATAAATAATAATTAGAAAAAATATAATTATTTAATTAGGATGGTGGTGGATCTCAGAATGCACGATGATGGTGATTTCTAAAGGATCTGAAACTGGTCCTCTGAATGATTACATTCATTGGATATGGATTCATATCATTTGATCTAGGAGATGGCAGAAGCATAAGTGAAGTGCCCGAAGTCTTCCAGGAAAGGTATCTCCTTCATGGAGGTCTCAGTCAAAAAACTCCATGCAGAGGGTGATCTGGAAGCTCCATCCTTGATTATCCCTCAAATATTGAAATACAAGGAAGGTAAGATGTTTATTTATGTTAATCAGGATTCTTTTAAGGAATATATTGAAGTGATTTTTCATCCAACATCACCTCCTGATGAGGAAGATCAAGTGATAGTTCATCCAGCATCACCTATTAATGATAAAGTAACTAGTGATATGACAGACGGGATGATAGTGGAAAGGTTATTAGATCTATAATAGATGTTAAAATAGGTGGAATTTGATGGTGTCCAGATGATGATAAGGGAGGAGGATACTGACCTGAAACAACTCTTGTTTTCAATGGAAGAGATGCTGGAGAAAGATTTTTATATTAACATTTGAAAGATAGATGCTTATAGAATGTACGAGAGTTCAATACCAGTTAACCTTACTTAAGAGAAAATTGATTGGATCAACAAACAAGATCAGATATTTGAATGAGGAATCAATAGAGGGAAAATCAACTTGGAGGAATATATTCAGACCTGGGATAGATTTTCCTACTACTTCAAGGACCTCATCAAAGATGATCCTTACACAAAGGTAACGTCTATCTCATGGAGTTTACATTGGCTGAGTAATTCATTTTTTAAATATTTTATGGAATAGATTGATAATTTTTTATTTTCAATGAATTTTGGTGCTCAGGTAATATTTTTGGGTTCTCACTTCCCCTCAAAAGTGTTCGTAGAAATAAAAATTTTATTGTCAGTCAGAAGATATACCCTCACAAATGTTGATAAACTACTGATTGTGGAATATTTAAAACTAAAATTGAAAAAAATTAGGGGTTTTGAAAGCTAGAAGACCATTCCTATAATAATGGGATACTTTCTTTTACTTCTCCAATCTGAAACTTAGAAATTCAAAAATTCTATTCTAGTTTCTATAACATTAATTCGAGAAATATTAGAATCTCTGAATGGCACTTAATCATAATCCCCTACATCAGAAGCACAAAAATTCTAATTTTTTTGTTAGGTTTCATGGACTCATTTGGGTTTTCTAGCATAAAATTCATGGAAAGTTTAGTTTTTATTCTAGATTCTTGATTGATATGGATTTTTTAAATCCTAGGTTTGATAGCATGACTCTAATTGTGAATGGATAAAAAATTGATGTAAAGTTTGAATATTAATACTCACATGAATTTTATATATTTTTAAAACTTTTTGGAAATTTGATTTCCAATCAAAGGCAGGTTCATAAGATTAATTCCAATATTGCCAAATCTAAGAATATAGGTGGAACTCGATGGATAATGGTTGACAAGGGAGGGGTGTCCTCATCCAAATCTAATGTTGAGGAAGGCAATGAGGTCCCTCTATTAGAGGCCCTCATAACATGGATGTTATGGGAAATGTTATGGTAAGGGAACTCACTTTTGAGAATGAGGATGCTTGTGCCTCAATAATGGTATGTGTTGATTTTGGTATGAAAAATAATTCATAAGAAACTACATTTAATTCCACTGGTTTCCTCCATACTGATCTAAACTGATCTACTATACAGGTTGAAATATCCCCTATTAAAGGTCACTATTTATCTTCTCTAGGTGATACTGTTGCATAGACTAACAATGGGAATTTCCTACAAGATCTTATACCGAAGGAAGTTACGAAGGTCTCAAGCTCAAAGCATTCCATAACAATTCTTGGAAAATCTTCATCTACCCCAATCCAGATGATATCACCTGACATTAAACTGATGAATACTTTTCTAGATGGATCCAATCATGATGAGTCTGAAAAATGAACTTTCTACTCAGAACAATGTTGATATATAACTAAAATTGGAGAAACTGCTGATCTCCTCATGGGAACAAAAAGGAAAGAAAAAGTGGGTAGATGACCCTTTCATAAAATCCAAGATTATGAATCGCTCTGTTATGTGTAGTGAGACTTTTGATGGACAATGATCCTTATAAATTTCTAATTTTTTTTGAAATTCTCGCTAACAATGCTAATGTAGTGGCCTCTAAAAAATTTGGGCTGTGATGTGAGTTAAAGTAGGTTTTCAAAATTATGTATGCTATAGTAAAGGAGGGTTGGTCTCTCAACTCTCATTTTTCAAATACAATGAAAAAATATTTGATATCTTTGGTAAAGCCAAAAATGTGAAATACGATGAGGAAATGAAAAAAATAGCATAAAACATTTGAATGATATTGATAATGAGAGGCTGACCAAGGGTCTCAATGATGACATAGAATACTAGTTTGATTCACTGGATTAATAAATTTATGTAAACATTGATTTTGAGTCCTTTTCTTATAAATAATACTTCTTATTATTGAAATTTATTTCCACTGAAATTGATAAAAAACACCAATCCATTCCAATGATATATATTCATAATTTTTCTTAGAAGCATGGTGTTCGATACATTTTCATGGATAACCTAGATACACCTTCTAAAGATGGTCATGACCCTCGATAAATTGCAAAAGGATAGAG
The DNA here is from genome assembly GCA_963277665.1 of Viscum album. Classification (NCBI taxonomy): domain Eukaryota; kingdom Viridiplantae; phylum Streptophyta; class Magnoliopsida; order Santalales; family Viscaceae; genus Viscum; species Viscum album. The sequence goes on along the minus strand of OY728153.1, from coordinate 389,586,627 downwards.
AAGATGACGATAAAAATGTGGTAGATGCAAACATAAGCATATGGGGTATAAGGGAAAAGAATAAATGACTCCCTAATATTTTTACTTAATTCATTTCCCCTCATTTCCTTTTCTTTTTCAATAAAAGTGTCCATGCATCAAATTGTTTTAAATAATAATAATAATTTACAGATTTTTATTTGTTTTTAATTCATTTAATTAATGTTATGAATTCACTTTTTTTATTATTTTTTCAATTTATTCAATTTTGTTTATTATTTTTTAATATTGTTTCAATTCTATTTTTTTAATTTCTGATATTTATTAATTTTTACTATTTTTTAAATTTATTCATTTTTTAAAATTTATAATTTTTTATTTACTAAATTTTATTATTTTCAATATTTTTGTAATTTAGATTACTAATTTTGATTCATAATTATTTATTTTGTTTTGTTATTTTTAATATTTTTGAAATATTTATAATTGATTTATCTAGATGTATTTTATTTTGAATATTTTTTGTATAAATAATATAATTCATTTTTAATAGTTTTTTGTTTATATGATTAAAATTATTTATTTATTCATTTTTATATGTTTTTAATTCATGTAATTAGTGTTAAGAATTCACAGTTTAAATTCTTTTGTAATTTATTTAATTTAATTTATTTGATTTTAATATTCCTTCAATTAATATTAATTAATTATTTTTAATAATTATTTTCTTTTAATATTTTTTAATTTTTAATAATTATGGATTTTATTCATTTTTTATATATATTTATAAATATTTATTTACTAATTATTAATATTTTCAATATGTTTCATCTTTATATGATTAATATTTATTCAATTTTATCTATAAATATTTACTATTCTAAAAATATTTGAGGAATGAGGATGGGGTTTTGCGGATAGATTCTCTGTGGTGATTCAATGATCCTTTGGTGACCTTCCACAGTTGACCAACATGGATGATGGTCGATGAAATCCATTCTCGAGTTATGATCGACGATAGTTGTTCCAGTGGATGGTGTTTTGGGGCACAATTTTTTCCAGATTAGGGAATGTTGTTTCTAGTTAGTAGTGGTTTTTCTATATCATTCCAAATCTATGGTGATGTTGCCTTCCTGTCAGAAGTCATTGCAGTGGGACACCATTTGTTTTGAGCAGCAGGACGCGCATCAGGTTTGCATTGGGATGCGTATTTGGTTAGTTCAAATCTATAATTCCATTTTTTTTTTCTACCAGGCTTGGATTTTTTAAAAGGAGGCTTTAAATCCTCCTTCAACTATGCATATTCACCCTCCCAAGAGGGGTTTCACCTCTATTTAGGTCCTTATATAGGGATATTCTTTGACCACAACCGATCCAAATGTGTCGCAGATCTCTAGATATGAAGATAAGAGGTTCGTTGTCAAGGTGGATCAAGGTGCATTAAAGGACATGTTGGATTTGTGAATTTTCTGCCTAATTGGTCATTTGATTTTGGAAAAAAGGTGATAAGACTTTGAATAATGATAAACTCAAATCTATGCTCTCTATGTTATGGAGTTTTTCTGAATGGAAACTTATTCCAGTTGGTAAGGGATATTTTCATTTGGTTTTTCAGTCTGAATATCTGCATTCAGTTGCTTGGAAATTCAGTTTTTACAACATTAATCATGATGTTTTCTGGATTTATGGTTGTGATCTAAATTTTAATCCTCAAAATCAAAATCACCGTAACACCTAGATATGGGTTAGGGTGTGTGGAATCAATTGGGTTTTTTGGAACCCTTTGCTTCTCAGCAACATTTCCACATGCATTGGTGCTCCGCTAATGTTAGATGAAAATACTACTTAATAGAATGTGGGTTATTGTGCAAGGGTGATGGTGGATGCTGATTTTCTAAAACATCAATTGCATAATTCTATCCTTTCTGTCAATGGGGAGAGGTTTGAGATTAATTTTGAGTACGGATTAGTTCTACCTTTTTCAGAATTTTGCAAGGTGAATTGCCATATGGTATCAGATTGAAGATATGTACAGAACTTGCAGGTGAAGAAAAAGGTACCCCCAAGAAAAAGGTGGTAAGTAGGGCTATGGAATTATTTTTGAATCCTTTAATTTCTTCACAAAGAGATTTAGGAGGGAAACTGAGGTATCAAAAACCAATAGGTTGTGTAAAAAATATGGGTGACAAGGAAGGGAAAGAGTAGGCTGTGAATAATGAAGAGGGACCAGAGTTAGTGTTGAACAAGACTGGTGATAAAAATGGCTTCCCAAAGGTACATAAAAATAATGTTTCTTGGAAAACATTGGTCACCAGTGATGGAATTGATTCTGACCATACTGAATCTAAAAATGAAACCGTCGTGCAGGCGGGGATTGATGACCAGTTGAGACATGAGACAAGTCTAGCTACATCTTTTGACCGTAAGGGAAAGAAAAAAAATCTATGATTGACTTTACCATTCTAAATAAGCACTCAAAATGCACTAGATCTGAACATCTCTCAGGAAAATGTGTTTCACTAACAACATCTATGTCTCACAATGATCATATTCTCACCAACCAATGAAAGGAAAAAATTTCATCGAAATATTATGAATAAGATAAAGGGAATAAGACTGAAAAAATTTGCATGGATGATATGCCTAATGGTTCTCACGTAAGGTCACTTAGCTTTCTTGACATTCTGAATAGGTCCAACAATAAGGAGGTATTTTTTTCAAATTTAGTAATTCTCACTAAGGCGAAGGCACTGAGATAAACAAGTCAATATTGGTCCTAAATCCAAGGCATGATCCATATGATGATGTCGATGATGGGACATGGAAGCAACCAAAAAATGGGAAAAGAGGACATCACCCAAGAGGTAGAGGCGATCGTCGATTCCATAAAATAGTTTTTTATTTTGCGACGTGACTTTTTACCTACATGTATTAAACATTTTATGTTGTACATTGTCAATATTTTTCAATAAATTCCAGAATCATGGGAAAACCCATGGTTCGCATCAGTTTGGTTAAAATATTTGAAATTTATTTAAATGAATTTGGTAATATTTTTTTTAATTTAAATAGTTAATATAATTTATTTTAAATATATTTTTTAATTATATAATTTTTTATTTCATTTTTCTTCATTTTTCTATATCTTTACAATCTATATAATTTATCATATGGTTTTTTAAAATAGTTTTTTTAATTTGTTAAATTTTATTTATTCATTTCTAATACTCTTTCATTCAATATTAATTATTCATTTTAAATATTTATTAATTTTTATATTTCCTATTTTAATATTTAATTATACATATTTATTTACTATGTTTTAATTTTTTCAATATGTTAGTAATTTATATGAATAATTATTAATGATTATTTGTTTATTAAGTTTTAATATTTTTTGTGTGTTTTAAATTTAAAAAATTAAACAATTAAAATTAATTTTCAAATTTTTTTTAATTTAAATATTTAATATTATTCATTTTTTTAATTTATGTAATTAATATTATTTATTTATTCATTTTTATATGTTTGTAATTTATGTAGTTAATTTAATGAAATCACTTTTTTTTATTTTTTTATAATTTATTCAAATTTATTTATTCATTTTTAATATTCATTCATTCAATATTATTTATTAATTTTTAATATTTTCAGAATTTTTTCATTTTTTAAAATTTATTTATATATATTTATTTATTATGTTATAATATTTTTAATATGTTTTTAATTAATATAATTAATTTATTTAAATACATTTTTAATATATATGTAATTTAAATAGTTAATATATTTAATTTTTAAGAATTTCATTATATATATAATAAATATTTTTTATTTATTCATTTTTATTACATTTTTTGTGCTAGGTTAAATAGTAATAAAAGTATATTTTATCAGCTCTAAAACAAAAGTGTTATGAAATAGAAATTTTGTTAGTACTTTTTTACATGCTAAACTTGATATCTCCTCCTGAGAGAGTTCTTTGTAATGATTGCATTTCTAACCCATTTGATATGCTCTCTACCTATTGTAATGAAGCTGAATCAAATAATGATGATCCCTCGAAGTCTATCTAGCCTCTTTAGTTGTAGAAGAATATTCGGATGATAAAGGTGATGTGAGGATACAAGCAAGGACTGGAAGAAGGGGTCGACCCCCCATGGCAAAGGTGGGTGCCTTCCTTACCACAGTATGTGCACCCTCTCTAGAATAGGGTAACATTTATTCTTTTGTCTTTCTGAGGTACCTAATGGTCTTACTTTGTAATCTCCTCTCGACGACTTTTTGTTTCAATAAATAGGTCACTCCACCTCAATTTTTTTTTAAGAAAATTACTCACAAAAGTGGAATTTCTCAGCTCTTATATTTTTAAAATAAAATAAAAGGATAATTTATCAATGAATTTCACTAAGTGTTGATAAAACCTTTCACTCTCTTTAAATTTTTTTTAACATATTGCTTTTTCCTCACTCTACATTCAAGCATTCATGAAACATAATCTCTACTACAACCAAAGTAGTATTTTTTGGAAAAATAAAACCTCAAAACCGAAGGTATGAAATTCAAATATTGTTTTTAATGAAATGAAGTCAATCTTTTCTATGTTTTCATTTTTTTGAGTTTATCATTCCTTTATCACATACAGTAGAATGACTTGTTTTTAAATGAGTATCACATGAGACTAAAATAAAGATATTTGTATATGTTCTTTCAAATATCCCCTATATTTAAGAGGAAGTTTGAAATACATGAAGAAACTAACTATTTTTAGTCAAGCAAATTCAATTGAAAATATTTCACATCTTTATATTATTTAATAGTTGAGTTGTAATATTACTAGTCACATTGTTCCTTGTAAAAAAACAAGATATTTTCCATATTAATTTTCTCAACAATAACATTTTTACAGTTTGAAATTGAACATCATTTAAAGGTACATTTATTGATATGCATTGGAAAAATAAACCATGAGTTACAAAACATTTTGTGCCAATGCATTATGTGTCTTCTTATGTAATTTATGTTTATGTGTTTATATGGAAATAATACAATAGATCCACATAAATTTCAAATAATTTAATAATCATTAGTAATTTTGAATATGTGTTTTCAAATTGAGATAAAATAATTAAAATTAATAAATTACCCACTCTATTGAAAAATTTTAAACATTGTTTTCCTGTTATAGTTAATATAATTCACACAATATTGTTAAAATTCATTTAAAATGTTTACATTATTTTCAATGACAGATCAATCAAAATTTGGAAATTCATGACATTTTTAATGTGAACTTTTAAAAATATATTTTTTTAATTTTCGTAACACAGTCGTTTGTTTTATGATTTCTATTTCCAATTAATTTTTTCTTTTGATTAAATACATCATCTTCATGTTTTTTAATTTTAAAATTTTTAGTTATTTTGGTTAAAGAAATCATCTTTTCCATTCTACCCATAATATTATTTATTTTCACAATCTCATGGCATATTAAAACTATTATTTTTATTTTTAGAAAATGAATAAGTTGAATATAATATATTTGATAAATTTACAAATGTAATAACCATAATCGATGAAATTACATTATTTCAAACACAGTATAAGTAGTGTGAAAAATTAGTAATATTTGTTTATATATGTTTTGATATTTAAATATTATTATATTTATCTAAATAATTATCTGGTTTTAGAAATCCATATGTTTTTTATGAACATTGTTAGTTATAAGAAGTTAATTATCCCCCATGATGAACCCATTTCATATAAAAAATAATTATATATCATATGTGACTTTTTGGAATAAAAAATAAGTCTTATAATACTTTAAATTCACATAATTCTTTGTCTTTATATGTTATATCATGTTTTTGATGCAATGAAAAATTATATCAAATATGAAGACTATATGTGTGTATATAAAGAATATAATTCCCTAGTTATAAGATCATAGCTTCTATATATTTATATATTTTATTAAATATGAATATCCTTGAATCAAATATAATGTATATGAATAAAAATCATATGGATTCCAATCACATAATAAAAGTGTTTGAGGATGGAGTGAAAGAGTTCATCAAATTTACAAAATACCAGGCAAAAAACCCTTCACAAATAATTTTTACATGTTTATTTTGTAGCTATTAAATACTAATTAGTGCAAAGAAGTTAGAATAATTCTTTATCTATAACAAAATATATTGAAGTTATAAAATTTGATCTAAACATTCGGAATAAATAAATGTATCTATTTATGAAAATAACACTACATTTTTTTGAATCATCTGATATGAATATATGTTTGTATAGTAATAAATACTATATCGAGTATATGATTATAGGTGTAAATGACAATTAATATCATATTGGGGAAATAAAAATGATAGTTGAATATTAACTTTATGATTATGCATAATTGTTTCATAAGTTAACAGGTTGTAAAAAGACTTCATTTTATGTTTTTTGTTCTAAGTATATAACATTTTCATCCTTACTAAGTCTATATAATGTGAAATCTATCAACAAATGGAGTAACCCTAACATTAGTAAACTAATTTCTCTCTTGAATGATATGCTACCATAAGATAATGAGATTCCTTGATGAACATATGAAAATAAATGATCATTATGCTCAATGAGTATAATATTTGAAAGAATACCAGCTTATCTAAATTACTGTATACTATTTCTCAAGGACTGTTAATCACTTAAAAAATTCCCAAAGTCTGTTGAGACCCGATATAAGAAAGATGAATAAAGTCCCCCAAAGTGTATGGTACTTCCAAAATATTACAAGGTTTAAGTGCATATATGGAAGTAAGGTTACTAAAAGGAAATTGATGTGTCATATAGATATAATAAATCAAGATGGTAAAATTCATCACTCAGTATACTCTACTCAATGGAAGAAAATTGATCATGAGTATTTTGGATTTGGAAATGAGTTGAGAAACCTTCATTTTATACTACCTGAAGATGGTGTGAACCCTTTTTGATTATAAAGTGTCACTCATAGTATATGATAGTTATGATGTTAAATTATAAATTTCCAATGTGGTTATGTATTAAGTGAAAATAAATTATGTTTTCTTTTCTTATATTAGGATAAAAACAACCAGACAATGATTTTGATATTTATTTCTCTCCATTGGCCGATGATCTGAAAGTAATGCGGGATTCATGTCTTAGGTTGTATGACGATTAAAGAAATAAATATTTCACATTAAGGCCCATATTATATTGGATTATAAATGAATTTACTTTTTATGAAAATGTTTCAGGATATAACCTTTAAGGAACTCAAGGGTGTCCCATTTCTGAACAATGTACACACTCGATTAGGATGAAATAATCCCCAAAGAATGTTTTTAAGACATCACATATTTTTTTACCATGAAACATAAATAATGATCTTATATGGCATAATTATATGATAATTTATATGAATGTACAACACTGTATCCACAAAGAGGTGATTTTTTTTAAGAAAGTAAAGGATATGACCACCACTTTTGGTAATACATCATAAAAACATTATGAAAACCATTTAAAAAAAGAGATCAGTTTTTTTTTGAATTATTATAATGGAATAATGTTTTACATTATACATTTTATTAATGTACTACATATGGAAAAAATGTATGTTATAGTTTCATTAGAATGTTACTAAATACACCTATGAATAATAGATGACATTATTTCTAGGATAGACATTATTGACATGGGGATATAGGAAGAGTTGACATCAGTGAAGGGTGAAAATGAACTTTTATTCCTCTATATGATTACTCTGTTTCTAGGAAAGAGACATATTATTTTTTAATCTTATTAAATGATGTAAATTATTCATAGGTATCTTCATAAAATATCAATAAAATCGTGCCAATGATTGATGTAATGTTAAAGGGCATGGAATCAAATAAATATTATTTTTTGATGTAAGATCTAATGCCTGTAGCTTTGCACAATATTTTTACTAAAAATTCCTTCAATAAATTAACCAAGATTTATTTCTTTTTTTAAATACATATGAAATAAATTTATGGAACTGATGAAATTTCCAACTATGGAAAAATAAATTGAAGTCATATTATGTGAATTTAAAAAAATTATTCCTTCCAATATTCTTTAATATGATGGCTCACTTGGCTAGAGAGCTATTAATATGCAGTCGTGTACATTATAGATGGACACACCCAATTGAATGGTATATGAATATTTTTAAATCTATGTTAAAAATATAAGTCATTCAGATAGTTTTATTGCAGAGTGACATATTTCTAGATGAGCCATTGAATTCGGTACTAACTACCTTTCCTATGTTGAAAACATTGGTCTAACAAAATCTCATCATAATGGGTGAATTTTGGGTGAATAAATTTATGGAATAAATATTTCCTAAATTTCCATTATAGTGCGGGATTAATAAAACCTCTACTTTTTACATTATAGTTTAGAGGTTCCTCTATATTTTGAAACCCAAAAATTAATTCTTATGAATTTCAATACATAAATGGATGAAATATAGATACCAAATACACATAATTGATATTTTAAAGGATGGATTCAATACCATATTTCTCAGGATTCATCTAAAAATATAAATTGAATTTCATAATGACTTTGAGGTCTAGCCAAAGGACCATGTGTGAGTATATTATTTTATAATGGTTGTGTAATTAATGGTTATATATTCTATATAATGAAAAATTATTAACATAGTGCTGTGAAACATAATGTAGTTACTCTTATGGAGGATGTGATTCATATATCTGGTACCAAGGACAGATATCCAATTTATATGAATATGTTATACTTTAGCATCATCAAATTAATATGGTGGTTTATTTATACAACATTCTAAGTGCCAATTTTTTAATGCAAGTGGGTTAATCACAGGAGTGAAGTTAAAATCCAAGAATTGGGATTCATGAAAGTCGATTTCAATAAGGAAGGGTACATGGATGTACCATTCATAATGGAATTATAAATAGTATATTTATTTTATGTCCTATATATTGAAAATAGAAAGTGGTTAATTGTTTTGATTTTTACCAAAACCATAACAATGTCAAATGTTAAATCAACCAAGGATGGCCAATTTATTGGGGTATTGTAATCATTTTATTGTGGTCCCAATTTAGAGAGGTTCTTTTATTTGAGAGGATACTGCAATGAGGGGTTTTAGATACATGATAGAGGTGTAAAATCCCATCAATATTTAAAGAAAAAAGAGAGTTCAATAACCATGTTCTATTTTTTTAATATACATTGTACTAACTCACAATATTATTTGTTCACTACATCAATAATATAATCTAAATTAAATTACAAACCACTTTTGTAGATAATGAATTCTCCACATGGAATGGATCTTAATCTTTAGGAATAATGGGTTTCTGAATATGCTAATTAAATAAATATATAGGAATGAAAAATTTTACTACATGTCGATGCTACCAATATTGAGGAATAAAATATTGAAAATTTTGAAACTAAGAAAATTGTAAAAGTTAAACAACCTATGTTATATAAAAATTGTATCTTGATAGCATGAAAATTTAAACAAAAATATTATGGTGATAATAATAGACATTACATTTTAGGTTGGATAGAATGCACAAGGCTGAATTGATAACCCCAAAAGGTCCATTTTGATTAGTTTAATTGGGGTGACCACTTGAATGCACATGTCAATTAATGATTATATGTGGCATAATATTGTTCCCATGATTAATGAACTAATTTGGAAATATATTAGTATAAAATTATGATATGCATACTCTATTTTACTAAAAAACAAAATAATGAAATGTTGATTTACTCTTCATTATCACTTTCAGATTGAATTTATAATACACACTTTTTGAATGAAATTTGTATTAATTATTATTATAAAGGGTCATAGCGGATTTGAGACTTTTATCATGAAGCATCATCCCAGGGTTACTGAAGGAAAAGTAAATCCACACCCACCACAGATATATAATGACATGATATACCAAGAAACATGTAATATGTTTATTGAATGTCATAAGGAGGAATATATGTAGGTATATTATTACTGGTAGTAATTTACTTTGAAATACATGTATTAATCACTTTTATTAAGAATTTTTAATTTATGAAAAAAATTGAGTCCTAAAAATAAAAGGCATGCATTAAAACAAACTTACCCTTACTATAATGTAATGATGAGGAATAATTTACTAAAATAATGGTAGGTATTTTAAATATAAGGTAATAATTTTATATGGTATAAAACAGCATCATAATTATATTTCATTGTTTATATTTAAATTGAGGAATTAAAATCCAAATCCTCTTCCATCCCATATCATGTGATATGGAAGGATGATCGTGTAAATAAAGGTATAATACTTGTAGATGAAAACACAATAAAATCAGGAGTTTCATGTGTAATTATAATATACTAATAATATTTTAACTTTAAATCAGTATAACAAAAAAATGGGAACTTATTATATTATATTTTTTATTTGGTTTGTATAGAATAATCCTCATTATCTATACCCGATGAACTACTACATTTAGTGGCCATGAAGTAGCCAGAATAATATGACCATGTCAGAGATGTGGGTTTGGGAGTATCTTTTGGAACATATTTTGAGAAAGGAAATTAACAATAGGATAAATATAATAATATGAAGGATATGTAGAAATAGATAAATTATATAAAATAAAAACATAATTTGATGTCTATGTCATTTGGTAATTTTATAGGAGGAAACCCAAAAGAATATACAACACAACAACAGACACTAAATGATGATTCAAACCCTTTATTTGAAGCATTCCTTTCCCCTCAACAATATACATTACCAATGATAATTAATTTTATCATAAATTTTTCTGAGAAATCTGATTTAGATAGGTAATGATACCTTTCTTGTAATAATATTATATTGGGTGAAATTGATTGTAATTTATATCTATCAAAACCCACTCATACCTTATTGGGACGGGTAAAGTGTGAAATATCCAATGAGATATTATACATTAAAAACAACATCCAAAAGGTAATTTGAGAGTGTGGATTCATATAGAATATTATCAGAGTGTTGAGATACCCATTCCCCTCAATGATTTGGATGTTCATGTGGTCAAACAAGATGTTGTTAATTTTATAGAAAGGTCTTTTGAGCTTGTAAAAATACATGTCAACAAGAAGGTATGTTATTTACAATTTTTTTCAAAACCTTTAACAAATAATGGAAAAGGGATAAGTTGAATAATATTATTAGAGATGGAGAAAATGAAGGATAAATAGATGGTTGAATTAGAACAATTCAAAGGATCAACCAATCATTCAAAAAGACTTTATAAGAGTACCTTTAACTTGTTAGTTCAACTTCTACCTTTATTAATATTAAAAGTTTGATTGGACAAAACATTAAAATTTTCTGATAAAAAAATCGATTTTTTTTAAGAAAACACATATGGAGGGTCCATTACATACTTTCATAGTCTTAAAAATGTAGATGAAATCCTTAGGAAAAGATGAATATGAGTCTCAGTTGTAAAATTTTACTTGAGGTATGTTTTGGTAATCTCTTTGTACACTAACTTATCTACTATGTTAATAATAGGGAAATAATATTTATATTTTTATAGGTGTTTATATTATAAAAATGTGAAAGGAAAATCCTATTAATAAAAACATGGACTCATTATTCCTCACATCGCTTTTACATAATAAATGGTCTTATGAAAAAGAAGAATATTCAAAAATAGCGGACAAACTAGTTTCATGGTTTTAAAAGAAAATTAAAAATGAAATAATCTTTAAAATACCCATAATACAAGGATAATATTCTATTTTATTCATATCAAAAATATTATCATATCTTTCATTACTTATTCATTTTTAAGGATCATTGGTGGCTCATTTAAATCAATATGTGTGGCCCAAAGATTTATTTCTTGAATTAGATGCATGTATTCCAAACAAATAGACCACACATGATGAAGTTTTTAAAATTTTAATGTAATACATTCAAAAAATTTATAATTTTTAAATTTGTAAATTTTATGTTATATTGTAATGAATTTTTTTGATGATAGGTCAGTGTTTAAATATCATCAAAATCATGGTATGAGGATAGTTCATAACCACAAGAAGACTATATAATTTTACAACATGATAAAAAATAGGGTATATATAAAAATATTTCCCTATAAAAACACACACATATATATAGATATACAATTAATTATTTATATCAATGATTCTATAGTGTCTGAAACAAACAAATGGCACACATTATGGTTATTAGTTTTTTGTATTTATGAAATATATCACATTCCATCAATAAAATATCATCCATGAAGAGGTATTTACAATTATAATTATAATTTCATTCAAAATATTTATTAATAGTTTCTTTATTTATATTTTTATTGTACTATGAGGACTATCGACTGTCCACGTGTTTTTAAGAGGAAAAAGATTTTTTTTTCAGAAATGAATATGAATAATACATGGCTTCAAAATGTATATATACATAATGATGAGTTTTCATACTATAACTTATTTAGCTAACTGTCTCATAATTTTTACTACTTTATAGTTAATTTACATCTCAATTTTATCTAATACTTATTTAGTTAATATTCACAGAGATCATAAAGAAATGAATTAGTCAAGAATTAACTTTTACTCAACTATTTTGTGCTCTATGAAGAGCTCAAAATTCTTCAAGAAAAACCAATTCATGAAAAATTATTCAACAAGGATGATGAAGTAAGGTATTATTTTTTCCCTTTATAGAGACATTTTCCCTTAATTTATATATTTATGTTTAATTGTTTGTGTTTTAAATTTACAAATGACTTAAAGTTTGTGTTATTGGTTTAAAATGACATTTTAGTTAATAACATTTTCAATCATTTAAAACCAATTAACTAAAATCAAATTTTCATGATACCTTTTGAAAAAATATCCATATATAATTTATAATGTGTAGAAATTAGCCGCATGTCAATACAATAATCAATGTTCCTAGTATGAAGCAAATTTTATGTTTTATTTAAAATTAATTTTTTTGTTCAAAACAAACACCGTATACTCAAAACTGATAAAATTCACCCATATTGCATTGATACTTTATCAATAAATAATTTGTGATGTGTAATAATCAACCACATGTAAATCTATCACATGGTGTGGATGATATTTCGTAAAGTGTGTGTTTTTATTTAAAATTTTTAATTTAGGTCAAAATACATGTGACATAGTTAAAAAAATTACATTAAATCAAATTTATTTGACATTTTAGAAGATTTATTATGACCTGTAAGAATAATCTGCACCTCAATATAATACATGGTGTGAATGATATGACTTGAAATTTGTGTTCTCTGTTAAATAAAATGAAATTTTACATAAAAATGCGTTTTAGTCACTATAATAGTAAAAAAACACTAGTATGGACTTTATACTTTAGAAAATTATCTATAAGTAATGTTTTCATGTAGGAATAACCTATAGATCAACCTGACACAATGTGTGTCTAATATAACTCAATGTTCAGTTTTTCTGTTCAAAAATGACATTTTAGTTAAAAAAATCTACCAATCACTAAAAAAAGAGAGCAAGCCCTTATATTATCTTCATAATTTTAGAAAATTATATATAAGTGATATGTGATGCATAGGAATAATCCACACATCAATTTGATACACAGTTTGACTAGAATGACTCAAAGTTCTTTTTTTTCATTTTTAAATGACATTTTAGTTAAAAACAAGTGAAAGTCACTAAAAACAAAGAAAAAACTTGGATTTTCTTGATAATTTATAAAAAATATACATAAGTTATTTTGATATGTAAGGATCAATGACACATCAATTCGACACATGTTATGGCTGATATGACTCAAATTGAAAATTTTTATTTGAAATCAACATTTTATCACAATACACATGTAACTTACTAAAACCAAGAAAATGAACTCATATTTTTATTGATAATTTATTAAAATAATCCATAATTATTTTTTGTTATATAGTAATCAACTGCACATTAATCCAACACACGGAGTTTTCTGTATGACTTAAAGTGTGTGTTATTACTTAAAATTAAAATTAAAAGTCAAAATATGAATGGTATACTCAAAACTAAGAAATAAATTCCTATTTTTTCCATAAATTAGTAAAATAATCCATAATCATTTTTTACAGCTGATAATTAGATACACCTCAATCTAATACATGGTGTGATTGGTATGACTCAAAATGTTTGTTTTTTAGTTAAGAAATAAAATATTAGTTAAAGATACATGTTACTCACTAAAAATAAATAAAACATGCTACTATGGTCTTGATACTTTAGTAAAATTATCCATAAGGCCTTTACAATTTATAGTGACAAGAAATATATCATTCGGACACATGGTGTGATCAGTATGGATCAAAGTGCATTTTTTCAATTCAAAAATGAAATTTTAGTTAAAATAATGAATCACTCCCTAAAAACTAAGAATACTTCCTTTGATTATTTTGGTACTTTTTCAAAATTATCCATAAGTCTTTTGTGACATGTTTTAATCATCCACACATCAATCCAATACACAGTGTGACTAGTATGACACAATGTGTTAGTTTTTGTTTTAAAAATTACATTTCAATCTAAAACATATGTATCTCATTAGAATCTAATAAAATGAACTTAGATTTTCTTAATACATTAGTAAAATAATCAATGATTCATTTCTGATGTGTAAGAATCATTCATATTTCAATCTAACACAAAACATGGCAGGTATGGCCCAAAGTGCATGTTTTTATTTTAAATTAACATTTTAGTTAAAAACATACAACACATACTAAAAACTAATAAAATTAACTTGGATTGATATCATACTTTAGAAAAATGATCCATAAGTCATTTCTGACATATATGAATCAACTATACATCAATATGAGACATGGTGTGATTGATATGGCTCAAACTATGTGTTTTTATTTAAAATTAGAATTTTAGTTCAAAAGAAAGTGGCATACTCAAAACTGATCAAACATATTCATATTATTTCAACACATTATGAAAATGACCCATAAGTCATTTTTGATGTATAAGAATTAGCCGCACTTTATTCTGATAAAAAGTGTATTCATCATAACTTGAAATGCGTTTTTTAGTTTAAAAATTACATTTTTGTTAAAAATTTCTATTAATCATTAAATACCATTAAAATGTGGTTGAATTTTCAGGATGATTTTGGAGAGAGATCTATAATTCATTTGCAAAATGTTGGAATCATCTTCATGTCAAAAATTTCATTTTTGTATGAAACATGTTTCACTCTTTAAAAACCAAGTAAAAACACTCAAATTATCTTGATATTTTAGGAAAATTATCCATAAATCTTTTTTATTGTGTATGAATGTAACACCCCAAGATTTCATAGTGCGTTATTTCTTCAAAATAATTCAATAAATTGCACTACACGCAACACCGAGTTCAATTGCACCATGACTTACCAAAAAAAAATCCATTCAAAAGAGGTTATGAATAGTATTAACCAAATTTTAAACTTTATATAATCCTTATAATTTTAGAATCCATATTATGAGTTTCTTAGATATAATGCAAGAACAAATTCATTTTCAGTATTGCACTTTTATCAACGTTTACCCTTTTTAAATACAATATTTTAAACTTTTTGACTAAATGGGGACATCAAAAATTTAAAATGAAACATCCCAAGCTTCCACGGTACACTTTCTTTGAATAATACAGTAGCGTGTGTTGTACGCAACCTTGAGTTTTAACACACACCACAACTAATTAAACTAGCCGTTGTGAATAGTAATACCTAATTTTTGAAATTATATATATTTTATATTTTAAAATGGACTTCATTTTTTGATTCGGAATATCGAATTTATCCTAAGGTGAAATTTTGGTACATTTCGGATAACTTTCATATTTTGATGAATAGTGAAAATTACTAAATTTTAATTAAAAACAACTTTTTTAATCAAAATAATTAATAGTGATAAATTGTGAATTTGAGTGGTTTTAGAGTATATTTGGAATATATTTTTACCATTTAATATAATGTTGGTCATTGGACATAATTTTACAATTAAACCGAACATAAACAAGTGTCAATCTTTTGATAGTTATTATCTCTTAAAAACACGCTTTTTGTTTTAACAGCGGGAATTAATTTTAAATTAATTTCTTCCACTTCTGTGTTTTGAATTTAGGAAAATGGATTCCATATTTGGAATCAGGATGTTCAAATTGTGTAAATAGGTAACTTTTATTTTTAGACATTTTGAATAGTTACTGTGGTAAATATTTTATTTACCATGGTTAAGGGTAAATCTGGTAAATAAGGGTTAAAAAAATAATATTATAATAATACTAAATTACCCTAAAAACGTGTCTTAACCCTATTGGTTGATAGATGGTCGACCATGGGCATCTTTGGGTCTATTTTGGGACCCCATGGATCCACTTGTAAGTGATAATGACACTTTATTTTAATTAAGTCAAAATGAATACAAAAATGAAACAAGCATATATCTTTTAGAAAAACAATTGTTACATAGGGTTATATAAGTTGGTTTTTAGATTATAAATATTCATTAGAAATCTAAAAAGATTTACTACATAATTTTATTTTATTTATAATTTTTAGACATTAAATAATTTATTTTATTTATGACACAATGATGATGCAGTAATTACTATAATAGTGAAAAATTAAAATAATTGATATTATAAATACCCAAAAAAATATAATATGAAACTTTTAATGAATTAAACTAATTTTATAGGATAATATGATATATTAGGATTTATTTAATTGACTTTGTTAGAAGTAATCAATCTGTTATGAGTTTCACAAAAATCAACTATTGAATAGTGTCAAAATTGACATAAAAGAGTTCTTAAAACAAATATTATATTATTAATTGATATTAAATTCCTAAAAATCTAAGGTTCGGCCAAGAGACTTATATCATGATAGTTTCATCATTAATGGACCACTTGGGGGTCGCTTGGATGTATATAGTAAGTTTATTAACCATAATATATAAAAATACAAAGAGACATTGTAAAAGTGAAACTAATTAACTTAGAGTTAATACTTAAAGATAAGGTTAATATAAGTACCCAAACCTGTCTAAATTCTATTGGATGAGTTGTTTTCGACCTATCCCCACCTCATCCTTTGAATAGTCAACTTTGGAGCCTTTAGAAACCGAATATGAATTTATTATAAATTAATATTTCTAGCTTTTCCAAAGGTGCCCCTCACCCCTCTTATAAAAGGGCACTCCTCCTTCTCATTTCTTCACACCTTCAAAGCCTTTTGTTTCGGCCAAACTCTGCCCAAATACTCTCCCAACATCCCTCACTACAACCTAGAGGCCTTAGTTTGATCAGAAAGACAACCTAAGGATCCCTTTTGATCAAATCAAAAGGAAGAACCCGAAGAAGAGGTAATGATTTCACCACCCTTTTCCAAGTTCCTTTCTTCTTCCACTTCCTCTTTCTTTGTTCTTACCATTCTAAAATAATAACTCCAGTATCTTAAATATACTGTGATGTTATTATAAATATGGTACAACCATATTCAGTATTCTATCCACCCTTTGAATAACATGTCACCATACGTGCGTACGTACGGCTTACCGTCTCCACGTCGTGGTGTAATTGTTATTCAATATATTATTATTTGGATGGGTATAATAATGATGTGTAACTCATGTAAATAATAAATATAACATGTTAATGATTCTGTATATATGATATACCATCCATTTATATATTATTTTAATATCAAAAGAATGATATTGTCGCTCGTGCGTACGTACGGACTACCGTCTCCACGAACGCGATGAGATTCATTCTCCATCGTATCCATTCAAGTATAATTATCATTTGATGATTTAAAAATGATGTTTAAGGACTTGATATCATTATGGATATGAATAATATACAACCTATCCTTTACAAACATGTCTTACGTAACAAAACTTATAAAAGAAAACAAGTAAGTTAACACCCGAAACGACGATAATTCTAAGATATTATTAACAAATCAATGTTAAAAGATCATATATGATATCATATTAATATATATGATTCTTGTATAATTTAATAACAATTATTTCACAATTATACAAAAGGTTAACCTACCCCAACCAAGGAAAAGTACAAGGTAAGGGTTATTTCACAATCTCTTCATTATCCGAGGTTGTTTATTTGTAATAATCTACTGGGATCTCTTTATCATCCACATCCATGTTTCTTCAAAATGTATTTCAAAACATTTTTATTATTTACAAGAATATGGGTTAAAGTCATTTATACCCTTGTTTGACTTTTTATAAGAGGTTTATAAATGAATCTTTCCGTCGTTTTCAAAACAAGGTCATTTTTAACCTTTTCGACAGAATTAAGGTAAGAACGTTTTTTTTAAACTTATACGGCGGGTGCGGCTAATTTCCACCGTAATAAAATCTTCAAAACTTCCCTTACAAGCTTATAAGAATATTTTCAAAGAAAATGTGTTATTTTATATGGATCTTAAATGATTTCAAAATAAAAAGAGATATTTCTTTAAAAAGAATTTTGATTTCATCTATGTCAACATCCTTTGATGGATTTTACGCTTATTTGAATTTGATCTATTGTGATACAAAACTTCTATATTGTATTGAAGGTTTTGTGATATGTTTGACTGTGGATGTGCTATTTTTATACCATTCATAGTTTATGGTGAAATTATTGACATTTCGTATGCTAGTTTTAATACGAATGTTTATGTTATGTTTAAACCTTTTCATATGGGAATGCATTGGACTTAGTAAGTGACAGGTGGAGCCCGCTATAGCTCCTCGATGCATCGGTAGGTCTCATGAGACAAACTAGTGTCTTGGCACAAGGCCTTGACAAAATCTTATTTGTAGTCTTGGCACGAGGCCTTGGCTATGTGGTTATGATAGTCTGGCATTATGCATTCCAACATTATGAAAGTGGTTATTGATTTTTGCATGTGATTATTCGATTAGTAGAATATCCATGTGAATAAGTAAATGGCATTATTTCATTTTACTTTTGCCATACCATGTTGAAGTTCAAATTTAAAAGGCTTTTGTTTTAGTAATGCATTGCCTTAAATGTTTATTCTTATTTATGAAAGTTTCCGCTATATTGTTATCCTTACTGGGCATTTGAGCTCACCCCTTTTCTATGTTTTATTTTTCCCAGGATGTGAAGAAGTAAATTATGAATGACCTGCAGGGATATTATGAGGGGATAGTAGTGTGGATTATGGAGACATTATGTTGTTGTAGTAGTTTTTCATTTTATGATGTAATGTAAAACTTATGAATATATCTAGTGCTTCCAAGGCTACTAAACCAATCGGTCTTTCGAGATTTGATCTTTCTTGTGATCATGCCAATGTTACGAAGTAATGCACCGACTCTGGGTAGCTGGGGTCGGGGCGTTACAATGAATCAACATTATATCTTTTTGACACATGGTGTGGCCGATATGACTCAAAGTGTATGATTTTATTTAAAATTGAAATTTTAGTTCAAAAGACATGACCCATACTTACAAATAATAAAATACACTCATATTGTCTTGATACTTTATGAAAATGGTCCATAAATAATTTTTTATATGTAGTAATTAAACACACAATAATCTGACACATGGTGTGTCCTATATTACTCAAACTATACGTCTTTAGTTTAAAAGTGACATTTTATTAACACAATGTTTTATATTTATGTTTAATTTATTTCTATATATTATTAGTAATATAGATTTTTTTTATTTATGGTTTTACTCTTTTTCGAAATTTGGGGTGGTTTTTTAGGAAACAAGTAGCATGATCAGGCTCTTTTGAGAGGTGTTCATAGTCCAAATATATTGAAGAATTTCATGTCTTCAAATTTTCTGATGTTTGTGATAAATTTAACATACAAATGATGGAATTTTTTTAATCATTATATAATATTTTGTTGTTGTATTGTGATGAAATTATAAGTGAAATTAAATTTTCTATTTGCAGCTATAATGTGTAGTAATTATATTATGACACACATGTAGCTTGGATTTTGTCATCCCAAGAAATAGTATTGATAAATGTCCACTTCATCAGTGCTAAAACACATAGATATAGTGCCACCTTTATTAGTTCTATAAAAATAATTGATAAAATATCACCTCTATCAGTGCAAAAATAAAATTGATAAAATAAATTGGATTTTAAAGGCGCTTACAATATCAACACTTTGTTGCACCGATGAAGTCTATTTATAGCATCTTTAAAAGCCACATCAGTAGCAATGTCCATATTTTTCCAGGTTATTCTAGTTAAAATAATCTAAATCTATCAACCAAAGATCCCCACCTTAGTTTTAAAATGATATAGAACTCACTCCTTAACCACCACCATTTAGGCTATGTTCAAGTTTCCATAGAAGGACCTATCAGGGGAGTCAAAGGGGTTGGGATCACTAATAATGAAAAAACATTTATTAACAGGAAAAATCACCATTATTATCAATAAAAACCAATTACAAGAGAAATTCCCTAAAAATCACAAAAATTTTATCAATGCTAACAAAAGTTGTGATAAAGCCCCCCTTTATTAGTGCTAAAATAAAGAGCTGATAAATTCCACCATTATCAGTGTTTTTAGTATCAATAAAGGTGGTATTTATCAACTCTTTTGTTAGTGCTAATAAATTTAGACATTATTAGTGATTCTGTTAGTGAGGATAATGACTATACTAGTTTCTGTAGACATTCATCCCTGCAACAACCCATCCTAAAAAAACTCAAATTAATAAAGAAAATTGTTTTAAATATTATAATTGAACACAATTCCAATAAAAATATTATATTGAACCATCATTTCAGTTAAAAATTTAAATTAAATAATTTTAAAAAATATATTTACATCGATTTAATATTTATAATTAATCAAAATAATTAAAACCCAATACATAAACAATACTCTCATAGCAGAATTTTTCCAATGATCAATCGAAATATATACAAATGTATATCCCATCAATAAAACCAATATTTATTTTAGTAACAGTACACAAGAAAACTATAATTGTAATGTTATATAGTCCAAATATAATAATTTATTTTGTTAATTATAAAATATTTGAATGATATTATTGATTATACAACTAATTATATTTTTAATGATTATATTTTTAATTATATTATTAATTATTAATTGTATTATTTATTAATAATTATATCATTAATTATTATTTACATTATTAATTAATAATTTATATATATGATATTGTTAATTACTTAATAAATTAATGATATTACCAGTTATTAATTATCTTAATTACTTGAGAATAGTTTTAATTAAGTATATCATTAATTGATAGTATTTTTATTTAATTGTTTTCATTAGTTATGTTAGTAATTATCTTAATTAGTTGTTTTTATTGTTATTTATTGATATAATTGATTATGTCAATTATAATATTAATTATTACAGCTTGCACACCAGACATGAAAGTGGTTCACACCTTATTCTAGGGGTCTCCAGTCACACATCCTAAGACCCCTTTTTCCAAAAATAGTTCATTTTACTAATGTTTAAAAAATAATAGAGCTTTTTTTTATTTTGATAATGAGACACACATTTTAAACTAAAATGTCATTTTCATATTTAAAACATGTACTTTCAGTCATATGTGCTACAATGTGTGACAGTTTGAAAATAAGTTTATTCCTACATGCTAAAAATTGAATTATGTATCATTTTTATTAAGATTTAATACAACTATAGATCCTTTTCATGTTTTTATAAACGTGAATCACATTTTAGACTAAATGACACTTTTTATTGAAAACATATACAATCTTTCATATCTTCCACACCATGTGTCAAATTGATGTCTGGTCAATTCCTAAATTCCAAAAAATAATTATGAATTATTTTCAAAAAGTATCAAATTAATCCAAGATAGTTTTACCTTTTTTCATGTGAATTAATTTTTAGACTAAAATGACATTTTTATATTGAAAATAATAATTTTTTGTCACATCAACCATGTCATGTGTCACATTGATGTGTAGCTTATTCCAATGCGTCAATAATGAATTATGGATTGTATTAGTAAATTATCAAAAAATTACAGGTTACATTTCTATATTTATTCTATCTAAATCACGTATTAGACTACAATGACACTATTATATTGAAAAAAATCACTTTTTGTCATACTGACAACATCTTGTGTCAAATTGGTATGAAGTTAATTTATAATTTTTATAAAATAATTATGGAACATTTCTATGGATTATCAAGAAAATGTGATAATGTTTCCTTTTTATTTTCTATTAGAATCGTCTTTTTAATACTAAAATGACACATTAATATTGGAAATATGTAATTTTAGTCATACCAGCCACATTGTGTGTTAGATTTTTGTGTCGTTAACTACTATATTTAAAAAAGAAATTGTTTATTGTTTTCTTAAATTATAAATTCAATCCAATATAGTTTTATTTTTTTTGGATACACGAATCACATTTTAGACTAAAATGATACTTATATTTAAAATATACACTTTGTGTCAAACTAGAAACTAAGTATGTCATATTGATGTGTAGTCGATTCCAAAATGTGAAAATTGAATTATGGATAATTAATCTAAATTATAAGAATAATATGATCCCATTTTCTTTGATTTAACTATGTGAATAATGTTTTGGACTAAAATGAAACTTTTTAAATGTGAAAACAAGTACCTTGAGTCATATCAGACACATCATGTGTCAGATTGATGTGATGTCAAATCCTACTTGGCATAAATGAATTAAGTATTTTTTAACTAATGTATCATGATAATATATGCCCATTTTCTAAGTTTTGGATATGTTATGTGTGTTTTAGAGTTAAATGAGACATTTTAATGTGAAAAAAATAACATTGAGTCATAGTAGCCCTATCACATGACAGATTAATATCTAAACAATTAAACAAAACAAGAATGAATTATGCATAATATTCCTATTATATCATAGAAATATGAGCTTATTTTTTTAATTTTTGATATGTCACATGGGTTTTATAGAAAAATGAAACCTTTTTAATGTGAAAGCACACACTTTGAGTCATACTGGACACATTGTGTGTCAAATTGACATGCGGTCAATTCCAATGTGTAAAAAATGAATTATAAATCATTTTTGTAAATATTAAAGACAACCAAATCTTGGTTTCTCCATTTTGGAAACATGAATAAAATTTTAGACAAAAATGATACTTTTTTATTTAAAACATGAACATTGAGTTATACCATCAGCATCATGTGTCATATTTTAGTGTTCGAAATTTATATATATCGCAAGTGAATTGTCAATCATTTTTATAAAGTATCAACATAATATAATATTTTATTCTAGTTTTTAGATATATGAATCATTTTCTAGACTAAAATTATACTTCGATATTGAAAACATGCAATTTGAGTCGTACCGACCATATTGTCTATTAGAATGACATCTGATTGATTCATACACATGAAAAATGAATTATTGAGCATTTTCATAATTAATTAAGGAAAATGATGCTCATTTTATTATTTATGACTATGCGAATCATGTTGTGGTCCAAAATGACACCTATATTAGAAAATTTAATTTAAGTCATATTGGCCACATCATGTGTCATATTTCTGTGTTGCTGATTCCGACACTTCAAAAAAAAATTTCGATAATTTTTATAAATTATCAAGACAACACAACCTCATTTTCTTAGTTTTGTATATGTGATACTTATTTAAGAGTAAAATGAATCTTTTTTAATGTTGAAACACACACTTTGAGTCATACCAGTTGCATCATGTGTAATTACCCAGGGTTTATAAATTATATTTGTCTCTTGAAATGAATGTGTATTAAAAAAATAATATATAGTATTATATACATAAATAAACTTTTTTTCGAAATAATAAATACCATTACATTATTCTGCTATAAAACCAATTACAATTCTAAAAACTGCTATTTGACAATAAATATAAAATAGAAAAAATAAAATGGGAAAATATTAATTTCCCTAATCTGCTAGGATAATCACCACCATGACCAACACTACTGAAAAGAAAAACAATATTAGTAAAATGATTAACATGATAGAAAATATAAATATTGAACCTTGAGAGGAGTTGATTTGAATAATTAATGAAGGTAATTAGGGGTACATATGATAGGCAATGTGATTGTTGGAATAGTAACTTGGCCATTATGTATAGTAACCTTACTCTTTGGAGTTGTTACATGACCATTAGAATAGTATTTTTAATGAAAAATAATATATTATGATATAATTAATATTTATAATTATTAATTTATTTGAATATAAATATTTTAATTCCAAAAAATAAATATCTTGATTTAAAAAACTCAAAGAAATTATATGCACATTTTATAAAAACTGGATTTTAATATATTTTGTAAGAATCCTATTTTTATATTAAAAATTTAAATTGTCGATGTTAGAACTTATTTTGATAAAACTAATATAGTTTTCCAAATCAACATTTTAAAAACACCCAAGTGTGTTTTTTTGGATTTTTTTTTCAATACTTTAATTTTTTGGTGAATTGTATAAAAAAAGTTTTTCAAAAAACTAGTGTATCTTAAATTACATCATTCATGATGTAATAGGGACCTAATCCTTTCTAGAAAATGTGTTTCAGACATTATATATTTAATTTGATAAATTATTTTTTTTAAAATAAAATAAAATACACTTCCAACCCTAATTTAGTTTCCAAAACCTAAGGTCAAAAGTAAACCATTAAAATAACATTTTTTATTTCTTTCCACATTAATTTTTAATAAACTAATGAATTCAAATTAAAAAGGGTTTTCATGCCTCAAAAAAATAATATTATATTCATATTTGATCTATATTGTAAAAAAATTACTATTACAAGTTTTAATTTTGATATATTATTTTATTAAATACTTTATGCTAAAAATACCCTTCTCCTCTTGTATAAATAACCCTACTCCCTCACCTTGGAAAACCACTAATTCCTATCTTACAAAATCCAATAATCTACCAAAATATTCCCTATAATACCCTTATAATACCTAGGTTTTTTCTTTAATAATACAACTCTAAAAATCGATAGTGTTTTAGTGTCATAAAAGTGAATCTATGTCGATGATTAAGTAAGTATCGATCAACTCATTTCTTTCTTTCTTCTTCTTCTTCTTATTCTTCACTTTATTTTTCACCACCCCATTCAAAGCCAAAAAATATATAATTAATTATGATGTAATTTAAAATTTAAATAATAATTTTAACCTGATGTAAGTATCAAATTTACTATATATATAAATTTCAAACCTTTATTTTCTTTCTCTCTCAACAATGTCTCATCAAAGGTTGGTTAACCACCCAGGGACACATTTCTATGAAAACATGTATATCCATCATAATGGATGTATATTATGAAATATATATAACATATAAACATGTGATTATATTTATTATAATCTTTTGTAATTAATTCTACTCATGTATAATCTCTTTTAACAAAGTAGTGAAATCAAAGAAAAATGGGAAAATTTAAGGAAAACATGGTATCAAAATGAATTCCCTTTAACTATAGAAATTAATAAATATAATAAAATGATTATAACTGATAAATAATAGTAAAAATACAATAATTAACTTACAAATCAATTTTTCAATAAATCTATGTTTATTATTCTAGATGTGAAAAGAGATAAAATAAAGCGCGAATTAAGGTAAGGGGATTCTCGAACCCAACTCCCTTTATTGGGTTTTCCCTATTTCACATAAATTTTATATATGGATAATCCATTAGTGTTCATTATATATTACTTAATTATTCTTAAATTTTCTTCTAGGGATATACATAGTTCCACATTTATTTTAAATACAAATACATGGATTTTCCAAAAATTATTTTCTTTCCAAAAAAATCTTCAACACATCATGTGTTATTTATTATCCAAAGAAAATGATTTTGTATTATAAATTATGATCTCCATTTTTCATTTGGGATGACCAAATTTTATTCATTAATGTATTTTTTATAAAATCCTTATGATACCAATTCTTTTCCATGAGTTATTTCATGACTATCATTTTTATATGTTCTATGTTCCTTGCAAGATTATGTCAATATTATGATGTGACGGGTTGACTCAGAATTATATAGGCCTCCAAGGCATTGGTTAATGTTATGTATCTGATGATATAATGTGTATTATGCATGAAAATTATTCTATATTTTCTCATACAGATGATGTTAGGATTTTGAACATATGTTATGCATGAAAATAATGCTATATTTGTTTGCAAATATGTGTGGTATTTGTCCACTATGACGTAATATTTAATTTTTAGGTATTTCCACTTTCAGTGAATTTTTCACATGTTTCCCTCATGATGTTTATGATGATCATATTCTTATGATATAATGATAATGATAATTATAACCCATGTTATATTGATTAATTATTTTTATTAATCCTCTTAATGGGATTTTAGATTACCCCTTTCTTTGATGTATATCCTCAAGTGAGTATATGTACTAAGAGGAATATGATATTTTAGAAGGATAAATAAAAATCATTTAAATACATGTTTTTTTATTATATTCATGATATTTATGAGCCTAATTTCTCCAAGATACTAAACCTTGGATAATGTATTTATATCTATATTATATTTTTTATCTTAAAAATTATGTAATAGACATTTAATAAAATGTATGGTTGATATATTTGGTATCAATTCTACTATTTAGTTAATTTGGGAATTAGTATTAGAAAAAATTATTTAAAAAACTTAGGATAATAATAAATATATAGTGAACATCACTTTTCTTACATTAAAATTTCATCACTTTTGTGGGATACTTAAAACATTATACAAACTTACACCCAAGGACCACATTATTTTAGTGACTTTGGAAGCATGAAAATATAATCAATTATACATGATTGAGATATATTATCTCCCACTAGGTTATTCCTGACTAACACCCTTCTTAAAAACATCAGTTATAATATATATCTTCATAACTTGGTGGAAAGAAATTATAAGAAGGGTTAATCTTAGATGATATGTGAGGGTAAACAAGCGACACATGTAAGAATAAACATGAGAAAAGGGGTGTGAGAATGAGATCATTACATTAGAATATCATACCATGTATTTTATAATACCATAAACATTAATCATGGAATAAATATTATAATTTCATAAAACATTAATCATTTGAAAAAATAACATAATCCAAGAAAGAATAACATAGGAATAAAACCTGAAATTGTGGAAAACAGATAAACATATAATATGGTTTCCATATAGTCATGGCATCACTACCAATGCCATATTGGTATTATGGGATCACTTCCCATACTATCTTGGTATTCAAGGTTCACAAAAATGTCCATATTAGTAGTATGAATTCACTCCTCATACCATCTTGATAGTCATGGATCACTCCCATGGCCACCTTAGTTGTCAAGGTTTACTCCCAATACTGTATTAGTCTATCTTATGAGATATAAATCCTTATCTAGTGCATTAGGAGTGAGATATAATTCTCACCCATATCATAAAGAAATCATACATACATTTACCACAAGATCACAAAAAATCATATCAAAACCCATGAAATAAAATGGGTATCATAAACATGTACTCATATCATAACATATAGAAAAAAGACATAGGTTTTATAATCATTTCCTCAAAATAAAAACACATTAAAAAGTGGGATTCAATATAATATAAAACTTGAATGAAAACAAGTATCATAAAACTTATTCCATAAAAATACAAACCATTCATAGAAATATTATGAATTTAAATATTGAATTGTTTCCCCATAAAGGCATGAGTAACACCAATAGATGTCATCTTAGATGAGAAATAATTTTGAATGATATTTGCAAAACATTTATTTAGGAATATATCATTTTTTATTTAAAAACACCTTAAAAAACAAGAAACCTCCTAAAAAATCATTGAAAATATAGTTGAAACATATAAAGGATATGTGAAATAATTTTCAAAACCATTTTCATTGAAAACTTATAAAATAGCTTGAAATAATTTTAAGGACCATTTTTTTCCTTGAAAACATATAAAATAATCATGAAAACATATTGAATACCTTTTTAGAAAAAACTTATAAAATAATATTAGAACAATGTTTAAATTCTTTTTCGTTGAAAACTTATAAAATTATCTTGAAAAAAATCAGGAATCCTTTATCCTTGAAAACATATATAAGAAGCATGAAAATATTTTGAAAACAGTTTCTTTGAAAATACATTGAAAAAAAATAAATAGAGATTAAAAAAGTTCTGAAAACCATTTTTATTTTAAGAAAAATATTTTTTAATCACTTAAAAGAATATTCATGGGAATTTCGGTTATGACGATGGGTAAATCATTATTTTTGGAACATTAATTTTTAACCATAATATATTTAGAAAAGTTCCCCTTTCAATATAATAGGAAGATTTTTTTAAAAAAAAAAAATTATTTAAAAGGAAAAAATGGGTGAAATTTTCATTTAAATATCATAGTAGAAAATTAGAATATTTTTTGGAACCTTTTAGAAGACATGGTTTTTATGGAACAAAGGTTTCCAACCAAAGTGAGAGGTAAGGTCAGATTTTCTTAAAAACACTATCTTGATCATCTTATGCACCAAAGAGGTGGAATATGGTAACATTATTTGTATATAACATTAATAACAAGAGGGTAAAAAAATCACATGATATATCCTGAAAAATAGATCATAATATTTCATCAATGAAAACATAATCGTAAACAATCTTAACAAATGATGGGATTATTTCAAAGAACTTGTACCACATCATAACTCTAAATCATACTCCCATGTAAGAAAATGAAATTACATGGAGATTAAAAATATAATGAAAATAATAATGTTCATGATATAACATGTCTAGATTGTTATATACACCTCATAGATAAATATAGTTTCGTAACATGGAATGTGTCTCAAAGAAAAAAAATTAAGATGAAATTACTTTACCGATTAGGTAGATTTTGAAACATAGTCCCTATGGGAGAAAGATAATAAAATAAACACGTAAACAAACATATATTTAAGTAGAATATTAATATAATATATTCATGGATATTATATATACCACAAATAATAAGTGAGTGGTTTATAAGGAATGTATCTCACAAGAATAAAAAGTGAGATGAAGGCCCCTTACCTTATGTCTTAAATCACATCATAATCATAAAAACCTAAAGTATAATAAATTTAAGTTTATTATAAATATGTTAAATAAATGTATTATTATACTTAATACCATATATTATTTTATTATTACATTATATTACCCTCTTATTATTAATTCAATGCTTTAGGTAATATCTACTTTGTTCTTTGTACATGTTTTAACTTATTATTCTTTATCATATTACTTAGATCATGATTCAATTATTTAAATAATGTAAGACATGACATATATATCATATATATTCAGTATATAATTTTTTTTAATAATATAAAAAAGATATAAATATTAAATAAAGTACACCATTCATGGAGACATTAGGTCGTTCGTACGCATGAACACTGTTTCTGTTTACTTATCGAATTGAAATAAAGAAATTAATTGACACATATATATATATAATCATTAATTTATAATTATTATTTCATATATATCATATAATTTTTCTGAACACATCCATAATACATTTCATGTAACGTGTGAATTAATCACATCGATTTGAGGAGGCGGTAGTCCACATCTCCACCGATGGTGTTATCATATTTACACAAAACCAAATGTATAGAGGTATGTTTCATAAAAATTATTAAATAATAATAAATAAATAATAAATATCATATATATAATAAATAAATCATGTGTCCATCATAATTTCCAACCATGACAGGTGGTAATGGTAAAACGAACAACATCGTTTCATGAGGTGGTAGTTTTTCATACACAAGAACGATAAGTTTTTTACCCATTACATAAAAGTGTGTGTATGTATAGGTATAAAACATTATATAAAAATATATTAGTAGATTTAGGATAATGTTTTTTTATATAACCATGTAATAAGGATATTTTAAGTTTTGTAAAAATAAAATAAAAGAAAGGATGTTGAGGAAGGATGTTAGCTCTTCTTTTGGTAACAACCTTTAGTTTTCACTAAAGGGATTATTTAGATGGATTTATTCCAAAGAGAGGATTCAAGGATTATGTTAGGATTTTTAGGGGATATTTTATTATATATTTGATGAATCTAAGTGGATTTATAGGTGTTAATAAGTGGGAGGTGAGTTGATCTTTTTATTGTAGATAAGAGGCACTCTTATAATTATTTGGAAAATAAATTCCACACACGTTTTTACCATGTCAGGTGGACCCAATAGTAGAAAAAATTTGTGAAAATAGATTATAGGGTATAAATTTATCCATAAAATGGATTTTGTAAAAGTTAATTGGATGTTTTAGGTTATTTGATTAAGGTTTAGTCCTTTATTTAGCTAATTTTTCTCTTACTTGTGGTAATTAATTTTAATTAATTTCACTAATTTTTTCGGTCAAAAACTAGGATTAACTTATTAGAAATTAGAAATTATTCTAATTCAAAATATGTAATCCATTTTTCTAAATTTCCATCTTAGAAGTGGAAGAAAGTAATTTAAAATTAATCCTCCAGCTGAGACAAGTCTGGAGATTTCTAAAATAAAAATTATCAAAAGTTTTTACTGTTAATATATCCAATTTCATTATGTTATTGGTTACAATGAACTAAATTGTATTAATTTATAAAAATTAAATCAAATTAATCTTTTGAGAAAATTAAAAATATAATATAACCTTACAAAGAAATCATAAGAAAAAGTAGTTTTGAATTAAAATTCATTATTTTTCATTATTCATTAAAAAAATAAATTTTCTTAGGAAAATACCAAAAACATCACCCTAAGATAATTTAAAAATTATATATTAGAAAATGAACATTATTTTATGAAATATAATTTAATAATTTTCTAAAAATTATTTTTATTTTTTTTTCCTAGAATGACATGAAAATCAATTCATTTGAGAAAATAATATTTTTAAATATATAGACTTTACCAAAAATTACATTTTTCATTATAAATATTTTTTATTTATATAAAACCATTATAAAAAATATATAAAAATTAGTTATTACTATTCATATTACAAATTTTAATGGCTATGTTATAACTATCTTACAAATTCAATTATAATAATAAAATGAGGTTTCATAGAAATTCAGTGTTCTCGGTAACATACGCCAAGTTGGTGTTGTGTGTAGCGCAAGACAAGTCAGCATTGAATGTATTTC
Source organism: Viscum album (assembly GCA_963277665.1). Lineage (NCBI taxonomy): Eukaryota > Viridiplantae > Streptophyta > Magnoliopsida > Santalales > Viscaceae > Viscum > Viscum album. The sequence continues at coordinate 389,555,218 of OY728153.1, read as the reverse complement.
GAGAATATATAAGTATTTCATGCAGTGTACCGAAACTAAACTTATTAGTTTAATATATAAAAACTATATTTAGTGTTATATGAAATGAAAAATATCAAAAATATTAAATTAATTCGAAAAAAATATTTCACAAAAACTTAGGGTGTTACATTCTACCACACATAAAATAAAATTTCCCTCAAAATTATTTAGGTTTATCAAAGGTTTAACAATTGAATTTTATTTTCATAGAAACCCACATCGTGAAAATAAAAACTAAAACTTCCTTTAAAACAAAATTTATGAACATAAAATTTACCCAAAGTAACTCAAAAATAGCTTCCCACAAAGGAGGACGTAGGTGGGAATTGAAAAAATGGATTTGGAGGATAAGAATAAATATTCCTAGGGAGTGATTGAGGTAATCAATAAAAAAACCATTGAATGATCAATGAAAATTTTATGGTCTCAAAGTCATAAATCTATAATCATTTGAATGGACATCATATCATCAAAAATTAAAGTATTAGGACATTTTTTATTTATTTTCATAACATTGAGTAATTATTTTATTGACCAATACTATAAGGAAATATAATAACTGTATATATTTCTACAAATACAATTTCATTATTTGGTTGTTCTTTTGTTAAATTCTAATGAATCCATTACTTCAAGAAATAGATATCTAGAAATGAAATGTGATTATTGAATAAAAAAAATAAACTTTTAACGGATCTCAAGGTAAATAAAAGAATGAAAATACTACCTAGTTGTCACTAAAAATTATTCAAAATCAATATGTTTAATAAATTAATTTCTAGAAATCAAAATTAACACTTTTGGTTCATCATTAATATTTATTCATAAAATTTATTAACTAAATGAAATTACACATTAACAATGAAATCATGTAGTCCAGTGGTAGGTGTGAAACCCTTATCATCCTTTAATCATTGGTTCAAGATGCGCAGCTTTGACAAACTTGATGATTTGTCACCCGACATACTGATTGTACCTTTTCAAAGACACATAGATATAATTTCACAAATAAATATAATGGTTATACATGAATTAGATATAATCACTAAATATATTTTTAACTAATATTTTCAATACAAACATAATACATAAATAATTCCTCCAAAGTTTGAATTATAATTTTCATAAATTTTTAAACTTATAACCCCTCTAAATGATGAAAATCTAATACTTTATAAATAAAGGCGTAAAATCAGCTTAACATTGATCCCCCATATATAATATAGTAGATATTATCTATCACATGCCTAAATTGTGAATACCCTCATCATATATTCTCTTGAAACATGATAATAAAATTAATTAACATAATTTTTTTTGGAAAACATGAATGATTCCTTATTCCAAATTTTACTGGATATATTATTTAATTCCAAGAAGCATTAAACTTCATAGAATACTTTTTCAACAAATAATTTATCAGTTTTAATGTTATAAATACCTCCCAATTTACTTACTCATATCCAATATAAATTTATCCATACAAAATTATTTTAATATAAGGAATATATTAAGGGTTATCTTACCTTAGTAAAAATATAACCTTATCATTAAATCACCTTTGTAGTACATTAAAAACATTAAATATAATCCTCTAAATCCTTTACTAAAAACATAAACTGGGAAAATAATTGTATATTTCAACATTAATATAACATAATTCTTGAATCTAAATACATAAAAACATTTATTATTCCACTTCATACAAAATCCATAAAAGGCCACCTTATACTGTTACTTAGAATAAATTTCCTTTCACATTTCATATAGAGTATCATCATCATCAGAAATATAACCATTTATCAAACCAACTTACTAATTATAATCATGATATTTCAACTTAGGAAATAAAATTTTATAATGAACATTAATTACATATTAAAATCACTTGACCATCTATGATTTCTTAGCAATTCCAATATTTCCATACATTTCATTAACTGAACCCTTTATTCTTCCTTTGTAGTTACTTGCTTTCTATCATTTTTTCCACATTAAAAACATATTATAGTTCCTCTAAGACATTAAATTGGGTGATTATTTCCACATTGATTATAGAAAGAACACTGAATCTTTTTTCCTCCATGGTCTTGATTTCCCAAAATCTCAACAAAATCCTTCATTCTCTTCTTTGGTGAGTCTGAGTGTTGGTTAGGGTATATGTTGTTAATCATATTCTTTGAAAAAAGATTAGTCATGATCAAAACATACTTCAGTACAGTGATAATCCCATTTGAGAACTCATTAGTAAATTTTCCATCACATTAAAAATCAACCGAATTCTTTGTGGTTCTCTCCATTTACTAAACCATAAATTATAGTGTGAGAAATTATTATCAAAATAGAAAAACACATAGTTATAAAAAATAACTTATAGGATTCCCAAATCATGGATCATAAATCTTTAATTTATGACACCATAGGTTTATACTAGGTTATTCATAGTCAAATTCAATTTAAATCCTTTATGGTGGTTCGTTAAGAGTTTGTGAATTCCCAAAGAATATCCATCAGGAGTGTCAAACTAGGTATGCCAGAATGCCCATTGTTGTGTATCAGGTTACACTGAGTCAAGATCGACTCACCTTGTTGGGGTTTCTACCCCAAATAAAATCTATACCAGATCCATATCCACTTATAGTATCTAGATAGGGATGTATTTCTAGGAAACCATTCACTATACCCTTTACCAAAATTCCAGGACATTTTCTTATACTTTTCCTCAACCATAAACATATCCTTAGAGAAATACCAAGACACATCCTTAGAAATATTCATAGGTATCTCACTAATGTTTTAACGTTCTAGTTTAAAAAGGTTGAACAAAAATTTACTTTGATACCTAATATAGGGACCCTCACTTTTCCTACAATAAAATTTGATCATTTTTTGGAATACATAAAACAATAAATAAACATATGCCCAAAGACTATATTAGTTTTTTTCCGTTATAAGAATGTAATTATAAACACTGGTACATGAGTGAGGTAAATTATATCTTAGTATGTTCTTCTTGACTCTCTCACTTCCTATACACATCAATTATAGTATATATATTCATAACTTGGGGGAAAGGAAACATAGAATGGGTAAGATATGATGTTGAGTAAGGGTAATCAAGGGATACATGTAACCATAAACATGAGCATATGGGTATGAGAACGAGATAATAACATTATAAGATAATACACTAAATATCATAATATCATAAAAATGAATAATGGAAAAAAGTATTTCAGTTCACAAGAAATGAATCATAAAAAAATAAAAACATAAGATATGAAATCATAATATAGGAATAAAATAAAGAATTTTTGAAAAACATAAGCATAGAAAATTATTTCCATAGTATTCAAGGCATCGCTGACAACAACATCATGGTAGTATGGGTTCACAGCCCAAACCATCTTAGTAGGAATGGTTCACTCCAATGACCATATTAGTTGTATGATTTTACTCATCATACCATCTTGGTATTCATTATTCACTCCCATGCCCATCTTAGTAGTCAATGTTCACTCTCAAGACCATCTTATTCTATCTCATGTGATATTAATATGTAACCAATGCATTGAAGTTATATATAGGTCCCACCACTATCATAATTAAATTATAATTATGTGTTCCATAAGATTATAAACAATCATATTATAACCCATGATATTAAATGGGTATCATAAACCTGGACTCATATAATAACCTATGAAAAAATTTGTAGGTTTTATAATCAATTAATCATAATCATAACCAATGAAATTAAGTAGGTTTAAATAGAATATAACATGTGAAATAGAAACAGGTATCATAAACATCATTAAATCAAAACAAAAATCATTTAGAGAAATATTATTAATTTAATCATTAAATCATTTCTCCATAAAGGAATGAGTAACACCAATAGATGTAAACTAATATGGGAAATAATTTTGAAAGTTTCTTTAAAAAAATTTCATGAGGAAATTATACATTTTTCTTTAAAAATTCATTTATAAATATTGAACTTATTGGAAACCATTTTTATTGAAAATAAACATGAAAACATATAAAGGATTCTTGAGAACATTTTGAAAACCTTTTTCCTTGAAAAATTATAAAATAATCTTGAAAACCATTTGAAAATATTTTTTCATTAAAAATATATAAAATAAGTTTAAAAACATTTTGAAATCCTTTTTTCCATGAAAACTTGTAAATTATTTTTAAAAAAATTCTGAAATTCCTTTTCCATGATAATTTAAAAAACAATATTGAAAACCATTTCCCATGAATTTTTTTAAAATAATCTTGAAAACATTTTGAAAACTATTTCATTGAAAATAATATGAAAATATATAAATAAAGATTTATTTTTTTTTAAAACTTTTTTATTTTTTTTAAAATAATAACATTTTAATATTGTAAAGTATAATTTAAGGGAATTTAATTCATTATGGATGGTAAATATATATATGACAAACTTTCCATTTTCACCATAAATATTTAGAAAAGTTCCTCGACTAGAAAATGACAAGAAGATTATTATTTTTAAATAAAACCCTTTTATTTAGAAGAAAAATCTTGTGAAAAATTTACATTAAATATAATAGTAAAATATCATGTTTTTGGGAATCCTTTTAGAAGACATAGTTTTGAAGGAGAAAAAATTTCTGACTAAAGAGATAGGTATGGTCGTACTTTCTTGAAAACACATTCTTGATCATCTTATGTACTAAAGAGGAAAAAATGGTAGAATTAATTATATATAACATGAATGAACATAGGTTAAGAAACATTATTATATATATAGAGATATGGATCATAAAACTTCATAATTAAAACATAACCACAAAGAACCTCGACAAATGATGAGATTATTTAAATAAACTCTTATTATATCGTAAATATGAATCATAATCCCCATGTATAAAAATGAAATTAAAAAGAGATTAAAAATAAAATTGATATGAAAATATTCATTATATAACATTTAAAATTAATTATATACACATAATATAAAAATATATGTGCATAACATGGAATGTGTCTCAAAGAATGAAAATTGAGATGAAATTACTTTACCGATTTGGTAACTTTTGAAACATAAAATCCATGAGATAAAGATAATAAAATGGATATGTAAATAAATATAAATATAATTATATTATTCGTTTAATTAATTAATGGTCATTATATATACCATAAAAAATAAATGAGTGGTGTATAAGTCATGTATCTCATGGGAATAAAAAGTGAGATGAAATACTTTTACCTTATGTATTGACTCTCTTCTTACTCATAAAAACCTCTTATATAATAAATTTAATTTTATTATAAATATTTTAAATAATAATTTATTTATTACAAATACCATATATTATTTTATTATGACTTCATATTACCCTGTATTTAAAAATTCCATGCTTCAGGTAATATTCGCTTTGTTCTTTGTACATGTTTTGATTTATTATTCTTGATCATCTTACATAGACCATTATTTAATTATTTATATAGTGTAAGAAATAGATTATATATCACCTATAATCAGTATAAAAACATTTATAATATTTATGAAAATATATAAATATTAATTGAAATACACTGTTCATAGAGATGATAGGCAGTATGTACACATGAACGTTGTTTCTGTTTACTTATCATATTAAAAAAAGAAAGTAACTGAAATATATATATATATATATATATATATATTATAATTATAGTAGAATTATAATTATATATATAATATAATTTTACTAAATCCATCCTTAATAAATTTCTTGTAAATTTTGAATGAGTCGCATCGCATTGACAACGCGGTAGTCCACACTACAACCAATCAAGTTATCTTATTTACACAAAATGAAAAGTATATAGGCATGTGTTATAAAATAATTAGAGAAAAATAAATAAATAATATTATATTATATATATCATATATAAATATAATTTCCATAACAATTCCCAACCATGAAAGGGGGTAATGTTAAAACAAACAACATCGTGTCGTTAGGCTGTAGTTTGCCGTACACAAGAACGGTAAGTTCGTTACCAATAAATGGGATTATGTGTAAGTGTAGGTATAAAATATAATATAAAAAATTATGAGAATATTTAGTATAATATTTTTATTATAAAATAATTTAATAATGAGATTAGAGGTGTTGGAGAAGGAAAATAAAAGAAAGGATCTTGAGGAAGGATGCTACATCTTCTTTGGGAAAATTCTTTTGGTTTTGCACCAAAGGGATTCATTGGATGGTTTTATTCCCAAGGAAGGATTCAAGGAGGAATGGAGTGTTTTTAGGAGGATATTTGAGTAGATGTTGTCCAAACCTAAGTGGTTTGATAGGTGTTATGATGAGGGAGGAGAGGAGGCTTTTTTATAGTGGAGGATGAGTGGCACTATTGTAAATTTTTGGAAAAGGAATTCCACACACGCTTTTCTCAGGTAAAGAGGAATAAATAAAGAATTAAATTTGAGAAAATGTATTATTGGGTTCTAATATGTCCCGATAATGGATTTTGGACAAGTTTCTAGGTTATTTTTTGTCACAAGATTATGGTTTAGTCTTTTTGTAAGCTAATTTTTCTCTTAATTTTTGTAATTAATTTTTATTACTTTCACCATTAGTTTTGGTCAAAACTAAGTTGAAATTTTTATAAATTTTAAATTATTATTTTTTAAAATATGGAATAAATTTTTCCAAATTTCATTAAAGAATGTAGTAGAAATTAATTTAAAATTAGTCCCGCAAATGGGATGACAATGTAGGATTTAAAAGTAAAAATGATCAGAAGCTTGCTAAGTCTTTATATGCATTTTCAGTGTAAACTTGGTTCCAATGACCTAAATTAGATTAATTAATAAAAAATAAATCAAATTAAACATTAAAAAAATTTAAAAATATAATTTAACCTTATAAATAAATTATATCAAAAATAATTTTTGAATTTAAATTCATTATTTTTCACTATTCATTGAAAAATGAAGTTTCTCAGCAAAATCCCAAAAATTCGGACTAAAAAAATTTCAACATTATAAACTCAAAAATTATGTTTTTTTATAAAATTAAATTTATTATTTTTTGTAGAAGAACATGAAAAATAGTCCATTTTAGAAAATAATATTTTTAAACGTATACAGACATTACCAAAAACTGCATTTTTCATTATCAATATGTTTTATTTATATAAAAAATTATTAAAAAATATATAAAAATTTGTTATTACTATTCTTATTATTATTTTTAATGGATCAGTTATAACTATCTCGTTTAAATAATTAGAACAATAAAATGAGGTTTCGTAGAAACCTAATGTTGCATGTAATGTACACCAAGATGATGTGGTGTGTAGTGTAAACCAAGTCAGTGTTTTGTGTAGTTAAAGATTATATCAGTATTGGGTGTAGTGTACACAAAAAAAATGAAGAAATTTGATATTAAAAAAATATATTAAGTGTTACGTGAAATGAAAAATATGAAAAAGATTAAATTAATTGAAAAACAAATATTTCAAAAAAACTCAGGGTTTTGTAAAGTATTTGTAAATATCCAAGAAACATTTTTTTTTCAAAAAAAAGATAAACATAGGTATCCTATAATGTATTCCTTTATAGTTATTTGTGAAAATGAATAAATTGTTTATTCTTTATTTTTTTACTTTCATTTCAAAAAAACTATTTATATTTTAGAAAATAGTGGAAGATAAGAGAAAGAGGGCCAAAAACCCGTGTGAGTAACAATATCATGATTTACCTCCCAATGCCATGGGAGGTAGAGTTTAAAAAAACATGGTAATTCTGATCTAGTTGTATCATGCTATGAATAATAACCTAAACCATGTGGAATATCATCCATAAATCAATATGGATAAACTCTATACTGAGTCCTTTATACAGAAATGACCACAAACATTTAGTGGATCTTTTGATCCACATGTCATAGAATAGTGGGTTAACTCAATGGAAAAGATCATTTTTGTGGTCCACTCTTCTGAAAAGGAGAAGGTGACTCTGGATTTATATTTTTTTAGATAGAGAAGTTAAAAAATGATCGGTGTTCATATAGATCATAAAGACAAAAGATGAAATAAAATTGTTGGAGTGAAAGGAATTTTAGAAAAAATATCTTAACAAGTATTTCTTTTAAACTCTTTGACCAAATATGGAGATGGAATTCATATATTGGAAGAAAAATTGTTTTAATATATAAAAAATTACATGTAAAACTTAAAAATTCACTCCAGATATTTCTTCGGTTTTGTTATCAACAATGATATAAAAATAGATAGATTAATTTTTAGTCTAAAAACACACCTTCGAAAGTCTCTAGGTATCTGAGAATTTTGGAGTTATGAAAAAGTGGTTTGACATTCTCTCAAAGTGAGATGGAGTTTGGATAACGGTCCCATGGTTATGGAGATAAAAAGGGAAGAATATAGTTTCTATGGGTCAGTTGAATTTTTTTTAAAGGGGATCCAACTACACACAGGTCAAAATGTGGGAAGAAACATCATGAAATTTTCTCAAAGGGATAGAGAAATTATTTACGTGTAAGAGAGAAGAACACCAAACTCATGACTAAGGGAGAGACATAAATAATCCTACCAACATGAAGGAGGAAAAGAACACAGTTGTTAATGCAGCACCCATGGTAAAATTCCTCAACTATTGGGAGAATGTGAATTATAAAAGCTAGTGAACTAAACCACAAGTCCTTGAGGGTACATCTAAAACCCTCCAAATCCAAAGGAGAGAGTGAAATATTATACCATCACTAATGCTTAAGTGGATCATAAAAATTAATTTGTATAAGGTACACTTTCTATTCACTTAATAATGGAAAATTTTTTATCTGATTATGGTCTTATAAATTATTTTATATCTTTCCTATTTTCTTGAATTGTTGAATAGAATCCTTGGTACCTTGAAGTAAAGGTCTCTGTAAAAACACATAGTGGTGAAATAATTTCAACACAAGTGTTGAACAATTCTGATGAAAACATATATGGGAATATTCTTGTAAAAATATTTTAATACTTTCCATGGTTGAATTCGAAGCTTTGTTGGGAATGGATTAGATCTCATTATATATAGAAAACCTCAATAGTAGAGAAAAATAAAATCTATTTTCATATTCTGAACTATACAATGATCCTCTACAAATACAAGGAAGATCATGAAACTACTTTGGAAAATCCATCAACGGTGTGGGTGTTGATACCCTATGAAGAAGAATACCTTTCCCAAATGGTTTATTTAAAAGAAGGTATCAACCTGGATTAAATTACCATTATTAGGGAATACAGTGACATATTTCTCGAAGAGTTACTTGGATTTACCATAAATAGTGAGGTGTATTTCTCAATATAGCTTATACCCATAGCCAATCCTATATAAACATTACCCTATAAGATGACCCTGATAAAACTGGAAGAGTTAAAGAGGTAGTTGCAATGGAATTTGGATAAATGGTTCATACACCCTAGTACATCACCATGGGGTGTGACAATGATCTCTGTAAGGAAAAATGATGGATCAAAGAGACATTTCATCGGTTATCGGAAACTAAAAAAAATCACTATAAGGAATATGTATCATCTACCAAGGATTTATGACTTATTTGATGTACTACATGGAGCTCATTACTTCTCAAAGGTGTATCCTCATTATGGATATCATCAACTAAAGATGAATAAGGAAGATATTCATATGAGTGCTTTCCATAAAAGGTATGGGAACTATGAATTCATAGATAATACCTTTAAAATTACTATGTCCCATAAAACCTTCATGGATATTATGAATAGAGTATTTACAGTCTACCTAAACAAATTTTTTGTAGTTTTTATCGATGATATTCTCATTTACCCTAAGGTAACAGAAGAATATGAAGAACATATAAGTATTTTTTTGTAACATTAAGGAAGGATAAAATGTTTTCTAAGTTTTGTAAGTATGAATTTTGGATACAAAAATTCATATTCTTGGGGAATGTGATCACAAGTGAAGCAATTTCTATATACCCTTTAATGAAAAATGATTTTGTTGAATGGACCATACCTACTAGTTTCCCTGAAATATATAATTTTCTTTGATTAATTGGGTACTATAGATGTTTTGGGATAAATTTCTCATAATTTTATTGACTTTTAACTAAGTTAAAATGAAAATTGGTAAAGTATGCATGGATAAAATAATGTGAGGAAATATTTAAAGAGATCAAGAATAGGATAATCACTAAGCCTATAGTCACACTATGAACAAGTGGAGAAGGTTTTATGTTATATATTAATTATACAAATAAAATATTATGTTGCATAATCATGAAGAAAAATAACATGATATACTATGCCTTATGAAAGTTGAAGATCCATGAGCAGAACTGCCCAATACATGATGTAGAGTTAGTGGTTGTGATCTTCGCTCTGTAGATTTGGAAGCACTACATTTGGTGAATATTGTGATATATATGCTGATCAAAATATTCAAAAGTACATATTCATATATAAGTTGACCAACACGCATCAAAGCATATGGTTAGATCTAATCAAGGAATATTATTTCTCTATTCACTACAATCTAGGAAATTTGAACAAGGAAACTTATGCTCTTAGATGAAAAGAACCTTCTACTCTCTCCATGATGTAGACTGAGAAATACATTATCTTTATGGATATGAAAAGGATGGCTCTTAAAATAATATTTTTAGGGAATAAATCTCGCCTTACACTTATTATTACCCAACCATATATCCAGTATAAGATTAAATAGCCACAAATGGATGACCTAGATCTAAGAATTAAGGTGAAATAAATAAATAAAAGGAAGCTATATGAGTTTTACATTAATAAGGATGATGCGATTCAGTTTTAAATAAGGATTTGTACACCTTCATCACCTGATATAAATAATGACCTATTATATAATACACATAGATCACCTTTCTTTATCCATTCTAGAAGTAACATGATGTATTGTGGTCCTCAAGAGCACTTCTGGTGGGAAAACATAAAGAAGTAGATTGCATAGTATATCTCAAGGTGCTTGGTATGTTAGTAAGTTATAGTAGAGTGACAGAAGTCCAAATAGATGATAAAAATATTTCCTATACCCCCTTGTAAAAGTGAAAATTTCACTATGGACTTTTTTATTAATCTCCAAAAGTCATCCAAAGGGAAAATTCAATATGGGTTATGGCGGGCCAATTCATCAATATTTCCCTCTTCACTACTATTTGGGAAGATTTAATAATTAAAAAAATTTCCATGATTTATTTGAAGGAAGTGGTGATGCTATATGGGACTCTACTCTCGATTATATATGATCGTGATCCAAGGTTCACCTCTAAATTATAGAGAAGTATTCAATATGTTTTATGTATTTAATTAAATTCCAGAACAACCTAACACCCACAAACTGATGTCCAATCCAAAATTACTATCTAGATGCTCGAGGATATGATATGAGCCTTCTAAATGGAATTTGAATGAGGATGGGATCAACAACTCCCATTAGCTTAGTCCTCACAAAACAATAAAATCCACTCAAGTATTCAAATGAATTCATATGAAGCTATTTATGGGAAGCGATGTGAACTCATACTTGTTGGGATGAAGTTGGAGAATTAAATATACTTGGACTAGATGTTTTTTGTAATATTATAGAAAATGTTCATGCCATACAAAAACATATAAAATCTACTCAAAGTTAGAAAAAGGTCTATGCTGACCATTATCAAAGGGACTTGGAGTTCAACATGGGATACAATGTTTTCTTTTGAATTTCAGAACGGAATAGATTCATGCAGTTAGGAAAGAAGGGAAAGATCATCCCAAGGTACATTGGACCATTTCATATCCTTGATCACAAAGGACCAGTGGCCAATCAGATAAGACTTCCACCAAATATGGATCAAGTTCATTATGCATTCCACATAACTCTCCAATGTAATTATATACCCAATCCTTCATATATACTGAATTCTAAGGTGGTACAAATAGATAATGACTTTTATTATGAGGAGTAACATGTGATGTTCTTAGACCATCGAGACAAAGTTATGTCCAACAAGATAACTCGCTTTGTAAAAGTGTTGTGGAAGAACTATATATATTAAGAGGTGATGTGGGAACCAGAGGAAACAATGAAACAGATGTAACTGCATCTATTTTCACCAAATAATTTTAGTTGAAATTTTATGGATGAAATTACCAAAGGTGGGAACAATATAAAAACCTAGTGTTTATAAATGATATTTGTCTCTTAAAATTAATGTGTGTTATAATATACTATATAAAATTCTACACATAAAAACCGACAAAAAGTTATATAATTAATAAGTCCTATTATATTTGTTCAGAATGAAACAAATTAAAATTTGAAACGTCACAATTTAAGAAAAGATAAAATTGAAATGATTAAATGGGGAAATATGAATCGACCCAATCTTATAGGATCATTTCCGATACGAAATAACTAGAAATAAATATTAGTAAACCAATTAACATTATAGATAATGGAAATATGTAAACTTGAAAGTAATTGATTTGAATAATCAATGATGAAAATTAATGGTATTTATAGAGGTATAGTGATCGTTGTGATAGTAACCTGACTATTTTGAATAGTAACATGAATCTTGGGATTAGTAACATGGACACTGGAATAATAATTTTTTATAAAAAAATTTTGATATAAATAATATTTTTCATGATTAATTAAACTAAATTTAAATATTATAATTATAAAAAAATAAACATCATGATTAAAAAACTCAAATAAAATATAAGCAAGTTTTTTAAAAAAAATATATAAAAGTATTTCATTAAAATCATAATTTTTATATTAAAAATTAAAATTAAATATTTTATAAATTTATTTGAATAAAATGATTATTATTTTTGAAATCCTCATGTCAAGATTGTCTAAGGGTGATATTTTGGTAAATTTTATTAATACTATAATTTTCAGGTGAACTGTAAAAATACAGTTTTTCACATTACTAGTGTATCTTAAATTACATAATTAATGTTGTTAAAATATATTAAAAAAATTTAGAACATGAGGTTAGAAAATTATATATTTAATTTCATAAATTATTCATTATAATAAAAAATTAAATTCCAAACGTAAAAATTATTTTCCAAGACCTGAAGTCAAAAGTGATCCCTTAAAATAACTATTTTTCTTTCCTTCTATGATCCTTTTTAATAAACTAATGAATTAGAATTATAAACAGGTTTAAAGACATAAAACCCATTATATTATATATATATATTGTAAAAAATTTACTATTAAATGTTTTACCTTTGCTATATTATTTTATTTTAAAAATTACCCTGTCTTCAAGTATAAATAACCCCTCTCCCTTCCCAAGGTAAACCACTCCTACCTATCCTACCAAAGACAATAATATTTAAAAATAATCCATATAAATCCACTTATTATACCTAGAGAGGTTTTGGATTAATTCAACTCTAATCATCAATGGAGTTTCAATATCATACAAGAGAAGCTATACTGGAGATTAAGTAAGTATCAATCAACTCTTATCTTCACCATCGTCTTATTCTTATCTTTATTTTTAACCTCCCCTTTGAAAAACCCCTTAAAATAATAATTATTTAGTAAAAAATTATATTAAAAAATTTAACCTTATTTATTTATGATATTTACTATATATATATTTCAATAATCCCTTTTCCCACTCTCCTGAAAATGTCTCGTCAAAAGGTATGTTAAGCACTTACAGAGACATCGCCATGTAAACATGTTTGACATTCATCAAGGATGGATATTATAATATATATATATAATATATAAACATAAAATTAAATTTATTATAATATCAAATAATTAATTCCACTCATGTACAATAACATTTATGAAAATATAAAAATCTATGAAAATGGGAAAATTTTGGGAAAATAATATATCAAAATGAATACTATTTAACCAAGGAAATAGAGAGATAAAATAAAATTATTATAAGTTATAAATAGAGGTAAAATTAAAATAATTAAATTATGGATAAATTTTATATTAAATCGAATTTTATAATTCAGTAGGTGAAAAAGTGATGAAATTAATCGGGAATTAAGTTAAGGGGATTCTCAAACCCAACTCCTTTTCTGTGGGTTTTACCTCTTTCACGTCAATTTCAGTATATATTTTCCATTAATATTCCTCAAATATAATTTAATTATAATTCCATTGTTTTTAATGATATAAAGGTTTCATTCTTGATTTTAAATCCAAATATAATGATTTTCCAAAAATTATTTTCTTTCAAAAACTAATCCTCAACTCCTTATACGTTCTTTCTTATCTAAAGAAAAATGATCTTTTATTGCAAATTATGATATAACTTTTTCATTTGGTAACAAAAAAGATTATTTATTAATATATTATTCATTAAATCCTTTAAAACTTATTATTTTCTGTGGGTAATTTCATGACTACAATTTTTATGAATTACATGTGGCATGCATGATTATGTAAATATTTTGATGTGATAGGTGGGTCCAGAATTATATAGACTTCCAACACATTAGGTAATTTGATTCTTCTCATGAGATAATGTGTATTACTAATAAAAATGATTATTTATTTGTTCACAATGATTATTTTACGATTATGCACATGTGTTATGCATGAACATGATGCAAGATTTGGTCAAAACTATGTGTGGTATTTGACCATTATGACATGATGTTTCATTTTTATGCATTTTAACATTGCATGACTTTATAAAATGTTACTATGATGAGTATGATGATAATTATATTCTTATAATATTTCTATAATCATTATAATCACCCTTGTTATATTGATTTTTATCCCCTTTTTATCATATTACTAGTCTTTTAGATAACCCCTTTCACTGATGTATATCCTCAGGTAAGAACGTGAACTAAGGAGAGCGTGATATGTTATACAAACAAAGAAAAAGTATTTAAATAAATTTTTATGTTTTATTATGTACAATATATTTGTGATGCTAATTTTTCCAAGGTAATAAACATTTGTTCCTGGATTTTTATCTCCTTTATATAATTTTTCACAAAACTGACGTAATAGTCATGTTAGAAAAAGTAGGGTCACTATCTAATATGTAAAATTTTTGTGTAGTAAATCATCACACATAAAAATGAATTATAGATCATTTTTATAAATTATTAATACAATATCATCTCACTTTCTTGGTTTTTGAAATGTGAATCATATTTTAGACCAAAATGACACTTTTATATTGAAAATTTAAACATAGAGCCATAACTAACTCATCATGTTTTAGATTTATGTGAGATAAATTATTACATGTCGAAAATATAATATATATCATTTTTCTAATGCATAAAGTAAATATTAGATATTTTTATTGTTTAAGGATATGTGAATTATTTTTTAGACTAAAATGGAACTTTTATATTAAAAATAAGAATTCTAAGTCATACCGGCCACTTTGTGTGTTAAATTGATGTGAAGTCAATTTTTTACATTACATCAATGAATTATGGATAATTTTACAAAATTATCAAGACAATATGAGATCATTTTCTTTGTTTTTTCTATTGAAAGTTCATTTTAGACTAAAATGATACTATTATATTGAAAACAATAATTTTGTGTCATACCATCCACACCATGTGTCAGATTGACAAGAATTAGAATAATACATGAAAAAACATTTGGTATCATTTTATTAAACATTTAAGATAATCCGATCATACTTTCCCAGTTTTGTCTTTGTAATTCATTTTTAGACTAAAATAACCCTTTTATATTAAAAAACACAGTTTTTGTCATACGGGCACCATCATGAGTCATATTTATATGAGGTAAATTTATATATGTAAAAACTAAATTATGGATCATTTTTATAAAGTATAAAGAAAATCCAATATTTTTTTCTAGTTTTAGCTATGTGAATCACATTTTAGACTAAAATAGAATTTATATATTAAAAACAAGAACTTTGATACATATCTGTCATGCCATGTGTCAGATAGACGTGAACTAGATTCTTACATATCAAAAATTAATTATGAATCATTTTGTTAATTTATCAATACTATATGATCTCTTTTTATTGGTTTTGGCTATGTGAATCATGTTTTAGAATAAATTAACATTTTATTATAAACTCGCACTTTGAGTCCTATAGGTATTGTCATGTGTCAAAATGAAATGAGATCAACTCATCATGATATTTATGAAATAATAAAACAATAGTTAATCACTTCAAATTGATGCCAAAAAATATTTTGACATCAAGTACTCCACCCAATCATCTCTAAACAAACCTATATCAAATTTTGAGTATCAATACTATCAAAAATCCATGTATTAAGGAGAATATATAGACAAAAAATGAATAAAAAATATTTTAAATGAAATTATAGTTACCTTTAGAAATACATGTTCGAGGATTCCTGTTTATTGATTTTATATTATATCTTTTTTAAATTTATAAACATAATATGAACACTGGTTATCACTATTTTGTTTGAAAAACATGAGACATATTGAACAAAAAAAATATAATTTTTTTCAAGACATGCTTTAATTCTTAAATATTTCTATATAAACCATAATATGAATCCATTTGTAAAAATCCATAGGCTTCATGTGTTTAGTTACCAACCTAAAATCACTATTTAAATGATATTTATAGATCACCCTATCATAAAAAATTCTTGTTAAAAAATAAAATAAAACATATGATTTTACATTTATTTATAAAATTTTGATTTTGGTGCATTAAAAATTTATAGTGGAAATCATGTGGGGTAGATGTTTTTCAAATTCATACACTATATCCAATAAATAAACATTATTTAGATTAAAATTGTGTGTGATAAGAATCCAATTCTTTATAAAAAACAAAACTAACTGGTAATATTAAAATAAAAATACATTTTTATGATTTGATTATAGAGTTTTACCCCAAGAATTATAGAGAATCAAGAAGAGTCCACCATCTATTAATTTCTATTTCAAATTTCATGTTTAGTTCATAATTGTTTTAATTTATTTCATTTCTAATTTAACTACTAGAGTAGAAATGATCACAAGATTAATGGGTCCAAATTTTTCTTCATTGGGGTTTCCATTTATATAGTAGTAACATATTCACCTATAGAAAATAGGAATAGTTATTAACTATAATGAATGTAATTAATTATTTTTTTATAAAAACATATTATTAAAAATGTACCTCATGTTTTCATTCACAAATTTGATTTCCAACCAATATAACATGATAATATTATTCATACTCTCGAGACCAAATGCATCTAGTAATGGCCTCCCTAAATATTTATTCATTATATTAAATATATGACACATTTAAATCTTTGAATGTTATATATGCATGAAAATGTAATTTTATTATATGTGGCAGTGGAACTGGTGGGGTGGAGGTACTATTGGAATATCCTTTTGATTTATTAGTTGATCCAATTGATTTTTTTATCTGAACTTTCATTTCACCTTCATTTTGTTTCTATGTAATACTATACTTTATTTCAGACATTTTTTTATCAATTGATAAGTGTTTTAAAATTGAATTAATTTGGAAAGGGCATACCTCATTATCACTATATATATTTATAAGATTAAAGGGAAATTCCTTAGAAGATCCATTTGTATTATCAATCGTTTGGACATCTAGATCACTAAAAGAATTGGAAACTCAGTGCTCATCTCATGAGATACTTCAATCCACACTATCACATCCTATTTTTGGAGTTTTTTATTATGTCACATGTTTCCTTGGGTATTTCACATTGTTCCCCTCACAACTGGGAAATGAGTGGATTTTGAAAGATATATAGCACATAAAATTTCACCCAATATAATTTTATTAATAAAAAGTTTTTATAAGTTGTTTGATTTCTATTTATCCAAAAGTTTTAAGAAAAAAATTATTACCTGAGTTATGGAAGGAGGATAAGTGGAATGGATGACATAAAAGCTAGGGGGTTAGGTTAATCACGTACTTATCATTGTTCTATTATTGGTTCTCTTTTACCCTTTCAAATATACTAGTTTTTCAAACCATACTAGAAAGTAATATTTTTAAGGCATCTATTCATACTTTCATTTCATTCATTATCCCATATGTATCTCTATGTGACTTTTCCTTATCAAAATATTTTCTAGGTGAAACTCTAAAACAAGTACCTCTTACAAGATGATATTGTTCTAGTAGCTTAAAAGATAAAAAATTCAGTTATTCTTAGGGAATAGTTGATTATGATCTTTGTTTCTAAACCATATAAAAATAGATGATCAAAAATAGATATTTTTATATAACATTGTTATAAAAAATAATTAATATCTGTTATGTAATTCATACACATTATTCCCACACATTAAGTGTGTTTTCATAAAATATTTGTCATTTTTTATTTACATGAGCCTACTTCATTAAAAAATACATGGGATGGAGGCATTTTTATATTTATATTCATCAATTTATATATAAACAAAGGAATATATGTTCTTTACAACACATAAAACATTTAATATAGACATAAAATACATACCATTTTCTCATCAAGTGAATAATACTCAATCATTTCCTTATAGTAGGGGTATATTATTTTTTATTAAAACTTATTTTATTAGAAATCTTGTGTAGTTTGATATATTAAATTTGTTGAATCAAAGTGTATAAAATAAATAATGTTGAATAAAATATCATTAATTATAAAATGAACTTGAAATGATTCCCCCTCAATGTGACTAATTAAATATTATCACATTTGTTAGTTTATAATGTGTATATACATAGATTGTGTGTGGGGGTTAACATTACCCTCATAATCCCTAAAGTACTACTATTTTAGAGGTGTTTGAAAGGAACTATGAGACTTTCCAGTGACCATTAATATATTTTTGTTATTGAAATCATCTAAAATAATAAAAATCAACAAGGGATAATGAAAATTAAATCAAAATTTCATTATATAGTTTCATAATATCCCACTTAGTGTGTGGGTTGTATTTTTTTCAATGGTTTTAATTATTTTTAAATGGTGTTCAATGAATTATATTATTTATTTCAGAATATTGAAAATGTTGTAAAGAAAATGTTTATGGAGAGATCATTTAATGTATCCAAACCCAATAATAAAGTTGATGAATATTGGATGCTTGAATAAATAATAGATGAAGTTTTCAAGGCTTTTTATCTTAGAAGTTGATAAATTGTGTTCCTTCCTTTAGTGGAGTTGTAGAATACTACTTGAAGTAGATAGTTCTTTGAAGACTTTGAGTTCAATATAGATGATTGGTGAGATGATCTTAATGTCTACAACATGATCTATATTGTTATAGAATCACATATATTATCAAAATTATGAGTTTCATTATATAATTTATGAATAGAAATCACACTATATGAAGATAGTTTATTATAGTGTACTAAGGTAATACAAAAATATCATTAGATGGATTCCATTGGACAAAATTAAACAAAGCCATCAATTAGAGTCCATCAGATGGATCTTTCCAAAGTAATCTAACATAGTCTATTAGACAGGGCAAGATGTAAAGTAAAACAGTCATAAGAAATACTAGAATTTCACTAAATAAATATTTATAGGGCTATCAAACTGATGTGAACAAACAATGTTGATCAGATAAAACGTGGAAGAAAATTTCAACTAATTACATTAATAAGTTACACTGAACAATGATTTTCTTGTAGAAGTATAGATTCATAATGATGTGTTCCTAATTTATTAAACATCAAAATTTATTATGTCTATCATTTAAATCTATAGATTTTAAGAAAATATAATCCTATATAAAATAAATCTAAATTAAGTGATGTTATATTGTTCTTAATGTACCAAACATCATAAATAATTTCAGGATTCTAGCTTATAGTTAGTTAAAGGAAGGGGTTAAAGAAAATTGGTGGAATAATCATTCCTGAACATTGTGAAGTGATGATTGAAGTTGAACAAAGAAATATAAAAATATTATCATATTTACATGTACAAAGATCAATATGAAAAGATGTGATGTTTTTTAGGAGGTTGTAGCTAGCAAAAAGAAGTATAAAGTCCATCGTATGAACTTAGTGAGTCATATAAAGACTCTATTGAGAAAAATAATTCAAATGATCAAGTATTGTATTCCTAGGAAATTCATTATAAAAAGGAAACATGTGAAGATCATTGAATAAATTAGTTTTTAATAAAATTTATCAGGAAGAATAATGATTTTGAAGTTAACAGATAAAGGAATCTAAATCATCAGACAGATGTTTCCTAATAAAAGTTAGAGGAAACTTATAAAGATCAACAGATAAAGTGTTATTTTTTTGAGTAGTGTAATTAGATATATTTTGTGAACTATGTTTTTTAGTTTCAAGTATTCATATAAATTTAGTGGGTCAAGGATTCTAGGTGACATTCATTGGACAGAAGTTTCCATTCAAAAAAATAAGACTAATGATACCATAAAAGGCATCATATTGAAGTCTATGAGGGATGTCATCGTACATAGTCTTATGAAGAAAATAGATAAAGTATTAAAAAGTAATAATACTAAGTTCAATGAAATCATTAGACATAGGTATCATATAAAATTATAGAGGGTTCACCATATGAAGGAAAACTAGGAAAATTCATAGAACCCATCAGCGAGATGAAGTGTTCTGTGAAAGTTTTATGAGATTTTAATAGGATTTTGAGAAGGAACAGTAATGAAAATTTTCACTATATAGAAGAGGCATTCAGAATTTTTACTAGAAAAAAAGGTTCAAATGTTTTTATTAAGTTTTCAAAATTTCATTTAATGTGACGATGTTGATCTGGACATTAAATATTTTAAAACTCTTGGAGGGAAAATCAGGATTCTCATTGATATTTAGAAATTTTTAGAATAAAATAAATTATATGGACTAAGGACATTTCCTATTAATATTGTTAAACTCCTATATTTTAGAATGTTTGACAGAAGTAAAATAAAAATGAACTCATTTGGAGAATCTAATTTCAATCTGGTAATTTCAATGTTGAGTTTGTGATTCACCCTAGGATTTTAAAGAATTCATTTCAATATAAAGGGATCATATAAATTAAGTATGTTTTTATAACTTGATTTACATATAAGAGTTATTATACATGGGGTTATTATTAAAGAGGAGATGTGTTGTTGGGATGTTCAATCCATGAAGCTTGAGTGAAATTATAATTTGTGTGAAGGTTTATAATGAATAGGAATCTAATAGAGAAAAAGGCACTGAATGGAGTCAGGGTACTAGATAGGGTGAAATAATGAAATTGATAATTGAATCACTAGATAAATTAGGTAGAAACTGATTATATGAGAAGGTACCAAACACCGAGTAGCAGTAGCATATGATGGAGTTTAAGAGTCAAATGAACATGTATTGGATGGAAAATAAGAATAAGGGATAAAAATAAAATATCATCATATGAAATTTCATCAAGAAGATATGGTTAGATAGAATAATTAGATAGACATGTTCTATATAAAGATAAATAAATATCATTATTCTGTTTTCTTTTATGAAGTAAAGGAGAGTAACATGGTCATTTACATGAATGTACCATTGGTAAGAGTGAATAATAAAGAAGTATTGGAAATCCAATTGAAGTATCAACCAGTGGAATTATTTCTTGATTTCTTAAAGTACTTGAAAAATAGGTTAGTGACAATACACATAGGTAATATAAATAACAGGAAAGGAGAAGAAAGTTGGATGAATTCATCACCAGTCCAAGGAAGAATAATATTTTCCTAGAACCCTTTTAAAATAGTAGAGAACAAAAATTTGGTTAAGTATTTTTTTCTAGACAAACTGATGTAACTAGACATCTCATTATATTATAGAATCCATTTAATGTTCATCACCATTCATGAAAATGACTAGCTACTCTTATTGAGTAGTGAAAATTGTAAAAATATCATGTTTCATCCTTTAATTGATTTAATATATGTGCATACACAAATGAAAAAATAATATGAGAATCAATATATCTAAAGGTCTAAGTAGTAAAGGGATAAAATTTATTTATTTGTTAAAAATCTATAACACTAATTCACTCACCTCTCAGTATTGAGTATATCCTCATGTTTTCCTAACAAGTGGTATTAGAACTAGGTTCACCTCTATTAGATTATCTACATTGAAGTTATTATCTTTTGAGTATTTAAGTTCCTATATTTACTACGATGTATAGTTTTAGAGAATATTTAGTTATCTCTGAGAAGATTTATATTTGTACCAAAAAGTTGATGAATAGGATAAATAAAGTGAAAATAAATATGAAAATGATATCCCACTTATCTAAAGATGAATAAGTATCATTTTCAAAATGGCCTGAAGATAATTAAGATATAACTGTCTTGGAAAGTAAAGAATATGTGGTTCAAATTACAACCAAGGAGAATGAAAACATTCTTACCTTCAGTGGATTAAGAAAAAGTGACCATGAGGTGAGTAAAAATTACTTTACAAATAGTCCTAAAAAATTATCACAACATAAGTGGTGATGAATATTTATCTAGAACTTTTCATGATAAATCATTTGATGGACAAAAATAGATTCATCGTTGTCCTCCAAAAGAAACAATATACATTTTTTGTGTAGTCTTTCAAAGAATGAAACAACAAAATCACCAAACATAAAGAATACATGGATAATATAGAAAAGGATTTGATGTCAAAAGTTCATGGATGTAAAAATATCTTCAAATGGGGTTGATACCTTTAAAAAAATGGTGAAATGAAGTAGAATAAAAAAATTTATTCAAGAAGACTATGTCAGAAAAGATAAATACTCTTAAAGAAAAGTTGAAAAATAGAATTGACTCCAATGATATATAATTGGAAGTAAAATAAAAGATGATCAAGGAACAAGACTCCTTGATATAAAAAATATTTAGGTTATATAAAGAATAAATTGGAAGAATGAAGAAATATTATGAAGAGAAGGAAATTTTGATTTAAGATCAGTAGAAGACCCTTAATATGTGATATATATAGTTTTATTTCGTGACTATTAATCATGAGAAGACATATATTGAGTCCTCAAAAAATATGGAGAAATTTTTTTAACCACTCAATGCTCAATAAAGGATTCTAATGTTAAAATACCTTTAAAAAGTGATAAGAAGATCATGAATTAATTTAATGATATATCTGAAGATGCTATATAGAAAGAGGTATTATCCATAACTTCTTGTAAAAATGATTCTAAATATTTTTTAATGAACAATTACTATTAGAAAACAAAATGTGTTCAAGTGTATATGAATAAAAGCGGTAACGAGTCTACCACATTATCTATGGTGGATAATAAAAGAAGTGTAGAAGCTTATTTCACATGAATATCCTAATATGTTATAAATAATACCAAAAAACATCATACAAAATATATTAGAATATTATGGTCTCTTTATTAATGTTGATAGTGAAAAATATTTGGGAATTTTTCATTAGATTGCTAGAAAATCATCTAAATGAAAAAAGACACAGAAATCCCATGTGAATGATGAGAAAGTATAAGATTAATAATATACATCCATAGTATAAAAACCCCAAACCCAGACTCCCAGATTTAGTGATGAAATCATAAAATTTACATTTATGGATTCAATGTTGATAATTATGACCCATTTTTTTCCATGCAAACCTTACAAAATAAAAAAGGAAACATTTATTACTTATATCCTCAAGGACCATTTAGGTATATAGTTTTAGATAATTATGGAAAAAATCCTTCATAAATAATTAATATGAACTAAAATAGAATTTCCCTCACTGAAACTAGATTTTATTTTTCACATTAAGACATCATCATCATCCATATTAAATATCTTATAGTAATAATTCGTTCAACCTCATTAATTATAACCTGGGGACATGGAAACACAAAAAGGGTTATATCAAATACTTACTAAGGGTAAAGTAAGCATTAATAGTTCAATGTCATCGATGAACATAAGAACAGAATAAGGGTATAATGACATAATCAAATTGCATGAGTATAACATAATAATATTCATACCAATCAATAATTAGATATTCAAACATTTTAACATGTCACAAGGATTTAATAAAAGAAATATTAATAATAATAAATAATCATTTTCCATGTGATATCAATATTTATTAATTGAAATATCATAATCCAATATTATGAATTGAGAAAACTTATTGGTATCTTGGGAAATCATATCACAAAACCCTTAGAAAACCCATAAAGAACCCTTGAGAAAAAATTTTAATTAAAACTAATTTGTTAAAATTTAAAAGGAATCTTTAGGGAAACGACATTCATGTCTGTGGGTAATTTCTTATATTCCATAAAGAACATTCCTTTTTCACGATAAAAAGGTTAGAAAAGTGGCTTGTTTGGAAAGAAAAAAGAACATTCTATTGATTTTTTTTGTAAAAAAGGGTAAAATATCTTTAGTAAATAATTTTGAAAAGGATAAAAACAATTTTTTGAAAACAGTTTTAGAAAATTTGTTCTTTGGAAGAAAATCGAAAACTGACCGAAGTGAGAAATAAAGTCTCATTTTCTTAAAAACATTTTCTCGATATTTTTTTGTACTAAAGAGTGTAAAATGATAATATTACTTTTAAATGTCATTAATTACCATATAATAATAAAATAATTAGTTCATCGAGTTATATATTAGAATATATCCTCATTATAATCATAATCATAAATAGTCCCAATAAATGATGAGATTACAACAAACACTATTACCACAGTGGTATCTTTGAATTGTATGCCCCATGAAATGATTACATTAAATGAAACATAAAATACCAATATAATAAATAAATTCATTATATTACATGTAAAATGTGATTTATATACACCTTATAAAATAACTAAGGTGCATAACATGAAATAATTCTTAATGATGGAAAATGGTGACAAAAATCCATTACCGCTTTGGTAGAATTGAAGCTGTAAACCCCATGAAATATATATCCTAAAATGGACACATAAATAAAAATGAATTCATGTTTAATAATAATAACATACATTAATGTGAATAATTTACACCCCACTCCAAAAATAAGTGGTTAATATGGCACATATCTCAGAGAAATAAAATTGAGACGAGAAGAATTCTTACCTCGAGTTTGATTCATCATACTTGTTCATAATATTACTGAATAATCAACTTTTATTCATAACATACATTATTTATAACCTTTTTCTAATTTATTATTACTTTTTTTCACTTATTAACTTATTATATATAATTACTTAATCAATTAAGTTTACATCAGATGTTTTGACTACATTCAACCAGTGCGTCAAAAAAGTCTTAGGTGGTTTGAATATGGTCAAATAGGTAATTATTTAAACATATAAAGAATAATAATAATAATATAATTATAAAATTTATACATAAATTATTTTCTAAAAACATCACGAATGGTGGTTTTAAAAAATGAAGTGACTTTACGATCATGGATATGGTAGGACATATGTAAGCACGAGTAACATTTCCATTTTTCATTGACCATTATAAAAACAAGGTAAGTGATATATTAACATTAAATAATTATAATTATATCATAATCAAAATATTATTTAATTATATATAATTATATATATCATTCTTGTGATGTGGTGATGAAAAAGGTAATCACATCGCTTCGAAGAGGCAGTAGTCCTCATGTCAACGAATGACGTTATAATTTTTTCAGCAAGTGAAAAGGTAAAAGGAATAATTATATATTAAATTTATAGAATGATAAAATTTTCATTAATATAATAAATAAATAATTTATATCACATTTTTTCACGACCTGCCCTCGGGGTCCGTGCCGTGACTACCCCAAGCCCGCCTTCCATAGGCCAGGGGCTGGCGACTAGCACCAAGGCGTAAATCCCGGTAAAAAGGGAAGGCATTGCCTTTGAAAAGTAACAAACACCACAGAGTAAGTAAGCGGAAAGTAAACACTAAACAAAGCAGAGTACAACTGAAAGTGCGGAAAAGTAAATGGGCCAGAATACAAACCCAAACTAAAAGTAAAGTACAACTCGAAAGGGAAAACAACAACTGAAAAGTAAAAGCCGCTACACCGAGCTGTCCACTGGAAATCCCACCTGAAGGGTGGGTACAGATAGCTCCTCTGCTCCATGGGTCCCGCCGTCCGCTCCGTGCACGTCCCGCCCAGTGGTCCACCTCCGGGTACCGTCCCGCTCTGCAAGCCTCAGCTAAGGTCAACGCTGTCTGTCGTCTGCAACCAACACAACGTAGTGCGGGCAAAGCCCGTGCAGGGGTGAGTATAATCTACTCAGTAGGGACCCCGAGACCCCTGAAGGTCTCTCAAATCCACAAAGGATAAACCACGAAGAAAAGTAACAATCACGAAGTAATAACTGACACTGCTTAGGTATATGCCCATACATATACCTAAGTCATCAATTCAAATACGCTCTAACCTCCGAGCCCAAGTACAACTCAGTCCACACAGGAAAGTAAACGTATTCCACACAGGAAAGCAAAACGTAATCCACACAGGATTGCACAACACAATCCACACAGGAAAGCAATAGGATTCAACTCACATAGGTATACTTCTTCAGAGGACGATAAAGATGATCATTGATCCATCTAAGTCGTCGGACCCACGAAGGATCGATAGGTAACTAACCCCCGCAATGACCCACACAGGATCGGGCCCACACAGGACCTGTAGGCGCTGGCTCACACAGAACCGCTAAGCGCAAGGACCCACACAGGATCGGGCCCACACAGGACCTGTAGCACTGATCCACGTAGGATCGCTGAGTTCTGAAGTCGTCGTCGTCGAATCCACACAGGATCTCTGTACTGTCGTCGTCGCAGTCACAGTAGCAGTAGTAGTCGTAGCAGTAGAACAGTCGCAGCCAGCACTAGGGTTCCCGCACATAGCAAGCTCGTTCGGAGGGTCCGCTCCACGAGCCGAGAGGCTGATACATCAACTGTCACGAAGACCAGAGTTGATGTATCCAAAAGTTCTGTATCGCCAACAGGAACTCAACGCAACAGACGGCGCGTCGATCGGACGCTCGGTCTGAGAGTTATTGGCATTTTCGTCTCCGGGGCCCGGTTGGTTTTTAAGGCAAAACCAACCCGACCGTACTCCACCTACGTCCCAACCTCAGGCGGAGTATGCCAAAAGATTCGTCTCACTAAGAGGGACACAACACAGCTGACGGCACGTCAATCGGACGTCCGTAGCTCAAGATATGAGCGTTTCCGCTCCGAAGGCCCGGTTGGTTTCGTGAACGAACCAACCCGGCCGAACTCAAAGTAAACTGAAACCTTGAGTGCGATATACCGAAACGACCGTCTCGATCCAAGGATCGCGTTGCCGCAGTCGGTTCGTCATTCGGAGGTCCGAGGCTCAAGATATGGCCAAAAGACCAGAACTGGTTCGAAACAGGGGTGTCCGGGTCCGGGCCGACCCGGCCCGACCCCCCCCCCCCTGGGGCGGCCCGGCCGGACGGCCGGCCGGCGGCGCGGCGGCCTGGCGCCCGGCGCCGCACGAGGTGGGCACGCGGGGGGCTAAGCCCCCGCTGATTGAGAGGTGGCGCGGCCTTTGTGCCGCGCCTTTGCAACAAAACGGCCCCCACGTGGGGGCCGGTTTTGGAGAAGTAAACCAGGGGGCTGCTGCCCCCCCTTCATGGAACCGCCCCCCTCTTAAAGAGGGGGGTTTTATACGCTGGTCGGGGGATTAATTCCCCTGGTTTAACGTCATCCGGCCGGCCAGCTGGCCGACCGGTTTTCTCCAACGGGACCGGAAATTTCGGTCCCCTCTTCGGCTTCCGACGCCGGCGGCCCGGCCGCTGGTCTTCTCATCCCACCGTGGCCCGGAACCGGCCGCGGTCTCCTCGTCCCGCCGCGGCCCGAACCGGCCGCGTTGTTCGTCGTCCGGCACGGTGCGACGGCACCGCGCCCCTTCGTCGTGCCTTGATTCCTTTTAACGTGGCGTGACGGCGTCGCGTTTTTGAAGATTCTTCCTCGGCGTGGCGCGACGGCGCCGTGCAAAATATTTGCACGACTATCCCCGTGGTGCGACGGCACCACGCCACTTGCTTCCACCCGCAATAATAAACAAGAACGATGGAGGGGGTTCGGCCGTGTTTGTGCGGTCCGGCCCCCTCACGTTAAAATAATAACGCAACATTAAATAATTCAAAGCCACACGTTAGACTTGCTAAATTCACGATCAAGAATAAAATAATTAAACCAAAAAGAAATCAACAACCCCTACCTCGGGTATAAGGTTCGAAGATTGTCAAGGTTCCGCGGAAGACGACGTCGCGGAGGTCGGGCGTCGCGGTAGCCGTTCGTCAAATCCGATGACGAAGGGATGCGTTCGAAGAGACACGTCGTTGGCGAAACTTGTACGCCGACGAAGGTTGTCCGAGGAAGAAGTGGCATCCCCTTTCGTTGACACGGGAAACGAAGAATGGAGGTGCGGCGTTCTTCGTCGGAGCTTGAGCGTTCTTCGTCAAGATGAACGTTCTTCGAGTTCCTCGTCAGAGTTGAAGGAGAAGAAGGATAAGCTCTCCACCTCTCAAGAAGACAAACAAATAACCCCAAAATAAAATAAGACAACATCTTATTTTATTATCACATAACACATTAGAATTTCAAAAGTTTGAAATTCAAAAGGTTTAACTCCCATAATTAAAAGTAACTCAAGTCATTTAATTACGGGTTAAGCAAGTTGAGAGAATTTGAAAGGATTAGGGGTTCGTGTGGGCCCCACCACACTTAATCCTCCCAAGGGAGGTTAAGTGGGTGTGGGTCCCACTTCCAACCTCCTTTGATGGGTTTTAACAAGTTATAATAAAATTGTTCTACACAATTTTATTTAACTCAAACTAAAAACCCCAAAACTAACTTTCAACCCGCAACAAACGCAACTCCCGAAAAGGTCTCTTTAAGCGAAAATCGGCGCTGCGAGTTCATCGGTGCCCTCAGATTTCAATTCCGAGCACCGGATCAAAAGTTAGGAATTCCCGCTCGTTCGTTCACTGAACGTACCCGAGCCAAACTTCGGAAATTTATTCCGGGCACTCCGGGGCTCGGAATCAGGTGCCGTCTGAAACCGCGCTCTTGTAAAATTCTAAAGAAAATTAAGAAAAAATTTCCCTTGAATTTTACGGGTCTTTACATTACTCCCACCTCAGGGCTTTACGTCCCCGTGAAGATACATCAAAAACTAGGGAAACAAATGAGGGTACTGAGCACGCATCTGAGCCTCCCGCTCCCATGTGCTCTCCTGGAGATTCCCGTGCTGCCATCTGATGCGCACAAGAGGAATCGATCGCCCACACAGGACCCGCTCCTGTCGATCCTCTATCTCCACCGGGACCTCCGTAAAAGTCGCTCCATCGTCAACGTCAAGCTCCCCATGGTCAATGATGTGCGTCGGGTCGTGCACGTATCTCCTCAGCTGGGATACGTGGAAGACGTCGTGCACCCGGTGCAACTGAGGTGGTAGAGCCCGGCGATAAGCCACCTCGCCAATCCTGCTGAGAATCTGGAAGGGTCCGATGAAGCGCGAAGATAACTTGCCGCCTCGGCCAAATCTCCGAATACCACGTCGAGGTGAGACCCGCAAGAAGACGTGGTCGCCATCCTCGAACTCAAGTGGCCTCCTCCTCCTGTCAGCATATGACTTCTGCCGGCTCTGAGCTGTCCTCATCCGCTCCTGGATGACCTGGACCTTCTCTGTCGTGGCCTGGACCATCTCCGGTCCCACCAGTGCTGACTCCCCAGGGTCTGTCCAGCACAAAGGAGATCTACATGGTCGGTCGTACAACGTCTCGTACGGTACCATCCCGATGGTGGAGTGGTAGCTGTTGTTGTACGCGAACTCCACCAAGGGTAGGTGGTCCTCCCAGCTACGACCAAAGTCGAGGACACAGGCACGGAGCATGTCCTCGAGTGTCTGAATGGTCCTCTCCGTCTGACCATCCTTCTGAGGGTGAAAGGCTGTGCTAAGACGTAGCTGCGTCCCGAACGCCTCCTATAACCCCTTCCAAAGCCGGGAAGTAAAGCGGGCATCTCGATCGGAAACGATAGATGATGGCACGCCGTGGAGCCGCACAATCTCCTGAACGTAGAGACGTCCCAAGCTCTCCACTGAGCCCTGCTCTCTGATGGGTAAGAAGTGTGCCGACTTGGTGAGTCGGTCAACAATCACCCAGATGGAGTCGTGACCTCTGGAAGTGCGTGGAAGTCCAGTCACAAAGTCCATAGGTATGCCGTCCCACTTCCACTCCGGAACCTCCAAGGGCTGTACCAAGCCTGCTGGTACCTGATGCTCTGCCTTCACCTGCTGGCAGGTGAGGCATCGAGAAACGAACTCTGCTATAGCCTTCTTCATGCCCGACCACCAGTGCTGTCGTCTGAGGTCCTGGTACATCTTCGCCACTCCAGGATGTACCGCCAATGGAGAAGTGTGAAACTCCCTCAGCACTTCCTCTCGCAAAGCAACTGGTACCATGGTACGTCCTCTGAAAAAGATGTCGTGCTCTGATCCAAGGGAGAAACCATCATGTGCCTGTCCCGAGGATATCTGTGCACGCCGTGTCTCAAAGTCAGCGTCCCCACGCTGTGCCTCCCTGACTCGCTGCATTAGTGGAGGAGTGACTGTGAGAGACTGAAGAAAGGCTGCTCCATCTCTATCCACGAAGGATATCTGCAAAGAGGCTAGCTGCTCCGTCGCCTCCTCATGTAGCTGAATGCCCGTCCTCCTGCTGAGGGCATCGACTACTACGTTCCCCTTCCCAGGAGTATAGACTATCTCAAAGTCATAGTCCTGGAGGAACTCGAGCCATCATCGTTGTCTCAGGTTCAGGTCCTTCTGCGAGAAGATATACCTGAGACTCTGATGATCGGAAAAGACTGTAAAGCGCTCGCCCATCAGATAGTGTCGCCATGTCTTCAGAGCGAAGACCACTGCTGCTAACTCCAGGTCATGGGTAGCGTAGTTCTGCTCATGTGGCCTCAACTGACGTGATCCATAGGCGATCACGGCCCGCTCCTGCATCAGAACACATCCGAGTCCGGTCCCTGATGCATCGCAGTAGACTACGTACCCTACTCCCTCCTCAGGCAACCTCAAGATAGGTGCGCTAGTCAATCTCTGTCTCAGCTCCTGGAAGCTCTGCTGACATCTGTCTGACCACACGAAGGGTTTCCCCTTCTTCGTCAAAGATGTGAGTGATGTCGCAACTCTAGAGAAGTCTGGCACGAATCTCCGATAGTATCCAGCTAGTCCCAAGAAACTCCGAACCTCAGTCACGCTCCTGGGTGGCTCCCATGCTAACACAGCCTCAATCTTCGCGGGATCCACTGCAACTCCCGCCTCAGAGATAACGTGTCCCAAAAAGTGGACCTCACGTATCCAGAACTGGCACTTCGAGAGCTTACCATAAAGTTGGTGCTCTCGGAGTGTGTCAAGAACAACTCGCAAGTGATAGGCGTGCTCCTCCTTTGTCGTAGAGTAAATCAGAATGTTGTCGATGAAGACCACGACAAACCGATCGAGGTATGGCTGAAAGATCCTGTTCATGAGAGCCATGAACACTGCTGGAGCATTGGTTACACCGAAAGGCATAACCAAGAACTCATAGTGGCCATACCGACATCTGAAGGCCGTCTTCTGCACATCCTCGTCTCTGACTCTGAGCTGATGATAGCCTGACCTGAGGTCTATCTTCGAGAACCACCGTGTTCCCTTGAGCTGATCAAAGAGGTCATCAATCCTCGGTAGCGGATACTTGTTCCTCACTGTCACCTGGTTCAGGAGACGATAGTCAACACAAATTCGCAAGCTCCCGTCCACCTTCTTGGCGAACAATATCGGGGAAGCCCAGGGTGAAACACTGGGTCGGATGAACCCCTTGCCCTGTTAGTCCTCCAACTGTACCCGTAGCTCTCGAAGCTCGGCGGGGGCCATCCGATATGCTGGAGTGGATATCGGGGCTGTCCCGGGGTACAAGTCAATATAAAAGTCTACCTCTCTGCGAGGAGGTAGACCTGGAACGTCGTCGGGAAAAACGTCCGCAAACTGATCCACCACTGCAGGAAAACCAGGACTCCGCACGTCAACTGCTCCAAGGATGAGGCTAGCCAACTGATGAGTGATGGGCTGTCCTCTACTCCGCGGAAGTCCATCATGTGCTGCTAAGTCTCCCTTCTCGCTGGTGAAGGTGAACTTGCTCCCGTCGGTGCGTACACATCGCACCTTGCGCCTAAAACAGTCAATCTGTGCATGGACCGTAGATAGCCAATCCATGCCCAAGATGACGTCGTAAGGCCTCGACGCTGCTACAAGAAGATCCCAGCCGAAGCTCTCGCCTCCTAGAGTAAGCTCACACTGCCGGTACCAGTGTGTGATCGTCGAGTCTGCTCCCGTAGGAGTCTCTAGCCGTAAAGATCGAGCTAACGGCTCTGTCGGAATCTCCGAGCTCCGAACAAGGGCAGCGGCTATGAAAGAGTGACTCGCTCCTGTGTCTATAAGAACTTCAGCAAGGGTGGAATAGACACAGATAGTACCTCGAATCATCTCGGGTGCGCCCTGGTCGTAGGCCTCTGCTGCCTGGAGTTGTGCCTGTCGCTGCCCGCCAGCTCCCTGTGGTCGGGGTGGACCTCCTGGTGGTGGTGGTGGTAGAGCCTCAAAGCGTCGCCCTCCACCGGCTGCTCGTCCAGCTCCTCTGCCTCGTCCGCCTCCTCCCTGCGGACCGCCACGGTCGACCCTCTGCCTCTGCCTCGGTGGTCCCTCAACCGTCTGCTGCTCCTCGGCACGGCGGGTCGGGCAGTCGCGAGCCATGTGGCCCTGCCCGCCGCACGAGTAGCACTGTCTGCCTCTCGTAAGACTGGCTCCGTGCTGTGTGCCCCGCACTGCTGAGCCAGTGCCCTGAGATCGTCTTCCTGAAGGTCTGGTCTGTCTGGACCCCTGAGTCATCCGTCGACTGCCTGCTGCAGATGACTCTGCCACGTGCCGCCCTGCGGTGGGTCGCTGTGCTGGTGTAGACTCAGCAAGGAAGCTCTCGATCAGAAGGGCCCGCTCCAGTACTCCTGTCTGAGTCGGTATGCTGAGGGAGATCAGCGATGCCCTGATCTCGTGTCTCAAACCATGCTCGAAGGTCCGGGCCCGGAAGAATGGGTCCCGTACCATGTCGGTCGAGTAGCGCGAGAGATCGGTAAATCTCGCCGAGTACTGAGCGACCGTCATGCTGCCCTGCCGCAGCTGTAGAAGCTCCTGGATACGCACCGCACGAAGGGTGGCTGGAACGAACTCCGAGCGGAAGAGGCTCTCAAAGTCCGTCCAAAGTAGAGACGCCTCGTCGTGCACCTGGAGCATCAAGCTCCACCATCGTCCTGCTGCTGCGTGTAGTAGGCTCGCAGCGAGGATCACCATGAGGTCTGCTGGTGTCCTCACTAGCCTAAACACTCGAACCACTGCCTCCAGCCAGTCCTCTACTGCCTTGGAATCCGTCTCCCCGCGAAACCTGGGTGGTCGCTGGCGCTGAAACTCATGCAGTGCGCTGAGGCGACGTGCATCGTCAGCGGCTGCTGCTGGAAGCATCGGGGGTTCGGCGGGTAAAGCTACCGCCGGTGCCACTACTGGTAAAGGGCCCTGCACCGAGGCCTCGTCGCTCGGTGGACTGTCATCTCGCTCGACTCTCGGAACCCTAGTTGGCTGTCGTCGTGGGGCCATCCTGAAAAGGAAACAGGTGCGCCACGGTTAGAACAGTATACCTGGTGAGCTGATATAAGTAATCACAAAAAAAACTTTGAAACACACACGCAAACAATGTTTTCATGCATTAAGTCGGAAATCAGAAGTCAGGGTCCTGGTGTACGGATACGTCGGCCGCCGCACCAACACTGGACTCCCTGGACTGATAACCACACTCAATACGCTAAACATTATTGCTTCACATAGAAAAGATCAGAGTTCACGGTAGAACCGAACTCCTCTGATACCAATTTGTCACGACCCGCCCTCGGGGTCCGTGCCGTGACTACCCCAAGCCCGCCTTCCATAGGCCAGGGGCTGGCGACTAGCACCAAGGCGTAAATCCCGGTAAAAAGGGAAGGCATTCCCTTTGAAAAGTAACAAACACCACAGAGTAAGCAAGCGGAAAGTAAACACTAAACAAAGCAGAGTACAACTGAAAGTGCGGAAAAGTAAATGGGCCAGAATACAAACCCAAACTAAAAGTGAAGTACAACTCGAAAGGGAAAACAGCAACTGAAAAGTAAAAGCCGCTACACTGAGCTGTCCACTGGAAATCCCACCTGAAGGGTGGGTACAGATCGCTCCTCTGCTCCATGGGTCCCGCCGTCCGCTCCGTGCACGTCCCGCCCAGTGGTCCACCTCCGGGTACCGTCCCGCTCTGCAAGCCTCAGCTAAGGTCAACGCTGTCCGTCGTCTGCAACCAACACAACGTAGTGCGGGAAAAGCCCGTGCAGGGGTGAGTATAAGCTACTCAGTAGGGACCCCGAGACCCCTGAAGGTCTCTCAAATCCACAAAGGATAAACCACGAAGAAAAGTAACAATCACGAAGTAATAACCGACACTGCTTAGGTATATGCCCATACATATACCTAAGTCATCAATTCAAATACGCTCTAACCTCCGAGCCCAAGTACAACTCAGTCCACACAGGAAAGTAAACGTATTCCACACAGGAAAGCAAAACGTAATCCACACAGGATTGCACAACACAATCCACACAGGAAAGCAATAGGATTCAGCTCACACAGGTATACTTCTTCAGAGGACGATAAAGATGATCACTGATCCATCTAAGTCGTCGGACCCACGAAGGATCGATAGGTAACTGACCCCCGCAGTGACCCACACAGGATCGGGCCCACACAGGACCTGTAGGCGCTGGCTCACACAGAACCGCTGAGCGCAAGGACCCACACAGGACCTGTAGCACTGATCCACGTAGGATCGCTGAGTGCTGAAGTCGTCGTCGTCGAATCCACACAGGATCTCTGTACTGTCGTCGTCGCAGTCACAGTAGCAGTAGTAGTCGTAGCAGTAGAACAGTCGCAGCCAGCACTAGGGTTCCCGCACATAGCAAGCTCGTTCGGAGGGTCCGCTCCACGAGCCGAGAGGCTGATACATCAACTGTCACGAAGAACAGAGTTGATGTATCCAAAAGTTCCGTATCGCCAACAGGAACTCAACGCAACAGACGGCGCGTCGATCGGACGCCCGGTCTGAGAGTTATTGGCATTTTCGTCTCCGGGGCCCGGTTGGTTTTTAAGGAAAAACCAACCCGACCGTACTCCACCTGCGTCCAAACCTCGGGCGGAGTACTCCAAAAGATTCGTCTCACTAAGAGGGACACAACACAGCTGACGGCACGTCAATCGAACGTCCGTAGCTCAAGATATGTGCGTTTCCGCTCCGAAGGCCCGGTTGGTTTCGTGAAAGAACCAACCCGGCCGAACTCAAAGTAAACCGAAACCTTGAGTGCGATATACTGAAACGACCGTCTCGATCCAAGGATCGCGTTTCCGCAGACGGTTCGTCATTCGGAGGTCCGAGGCTCAAGATATGGCCAAAATACCGGAACTGGTTCGAAACGGGGGGGTCCGGGTCCGGGCCGACCCGGCCCGACCCCCCCCCCCCCCCCTGGGGCGGCCCGGCCGGACGGCCGGCCGGCGGCGCGGCGGCGCGGCGGCCGCGGCGGCCTGGCGCCTGGCGCCGCACGAGGTGGGCACGCGGGGGGCTAAGCCCCCGCTGATTGAGAGGCGGCGCGGCCTTTGTGCCGCGCCTTTGCAACAAAACGGCCCCCACGTGGGGGCCGGTTTTGGAGAAGTAAACCGGGGGGCTGCTGCCCCCCCCCCCCTTCATGGAACTGCCCCCCTCTTAAAGAGGGGGGTTTTATACGCTGGCCGGGGGATTAATTCCCCCGGTTTAACGTCATCCGGCCGGCCAGCTGGCCGGCCGGTTTTCTCCAACGGGACCGGAAATTCTGGTCCCCTCTTCGGCTTCCGACGTCGGCGGCCCGGCCGCCAGTCTTCTCATCCCGCCGCGGCCCGGAACCGGCCGCGGTCTCCTCGTCCCGCCGCGGCCCGGAACCGGCCGCGGTGTTCGTCGTCCGGCACGGTGCGACGGCACCGCGCCCCTTCGTCGTGCCTTGATTCCTTTTAACGTGGCGCGATGGCGTCGCGTTCTTGAAGATTCTTCCTCGGCGTGGCGCGATGGCGCCGCGCAAAATATTTGCACGATTATCCGCGTGGTGCGACGGCACCACGCCACTTGCTTCCACCCGCAAGAATAAACAAGAACGATGGAGGGGGTTCGGCCGTGTTCGTGCGGTCCGGCCCCCTCACGTTAAAATAATAACACAACTTTAAATAATTCAAAGCCACACGTTAGACTTGCTAAATTCACGATCAAGAATAAAATAATTAAACCAAAAAGAAATCAACAACCCCTACCTCGGGTATAAGGTTCGAAGATTGTCAAGGTTCCGCGGAAGACGACGTCGCGGAGGTCGGGCGTCGCGGTAGCCGTTCGTCAAATCCGATGACGAAGGGATGCGTTCGAAGAGACACGTCGTTGGCGAAACTTGTACGCCGACGAATATTGTCCGAGGAAGAAGTGGCGTCCCCTTTCGTTGACACGGGAAATGAAGAATGGAGGTGTGGCGTTCTTCGTCGGAGCTTGAGCGTTCTTCGTCAAGATGAACGTTCTTCGAGTTCCTCGTCAGAGTTGAAGGAGAAGAAGGATAAGCTCTCCACCTCTCAAGAAGACAAACAAATAACCCCAAAATAAAATAAGACAACATCTTATTTTATTATCACATAACACATTAGAATTTCAAAAGTTTGAAATTCAAAAGGTTTAACTCCCATAATTAAAAGTAACTCAAGTCATTTAATTAGGGGTTAAGCAAGTTGAGAGAATTTGAAAGGATTAGGGGTTCGTGTGGGCCCCACCACACTTAATCCTCCCAAGGGAGGTTAAGTGGGTGTGGGTCCCACTTCCAACCTCCTTTGATAGGTTTTAACAAGTTATAATAAAATTGTTCTACACAATTTTATTTAACTCAATCTAAAAACCCCAAAACTAACTTTCAACCCGCAACAAACGCAACTCCCGAAAAGGTCTCTTTAAGCGAAAATCGGCGCTGCGAGTTCATCGGTGCCCTCGGATTTCAATTCCGAGCACCGGATCAAAAGTTAGGAATTCCCGCTCGTTCGTTCACTGAACGTACCCGAGCCAAACTTCGGAAATTAATTCCGGGCACTCCGGGCCTCGGAATCAGGTTCCGTCTGAAACCGCGCTCTTGTAAAATTCTAAAGAAAATTAAGAAAAAATTTCCCTTGAATTTTACGGGTCTTTACACATTTATTATTTTAATTACCCTTATTACCTTCCATGTAATTCATTAGATAAAAATGAATAACATCGCTTAATGAGGCTGTAGTCCGCCATACACAAAAGTGACATTGTAGTATCTCCTATAGTATATAAATAAAAAATTATATCTTATTTAATAAATATATAGGTATAATTATTTTAAAATATCATATATAAAATATAGATCCATCCTCATACCCACCCATGATATGTGGTGATGGAAAATTATTGACATCGTTTCATGAGGCGGTAGTCTGTCGTACAGATGAATGATGATATTATATCTCATTTAATAAGAAGTGTTTATGGATGTAGGTCATACCCTTAACATAAAAAATATCATTATAAGGAATATACTGAGGTTACTATATCATCATGGTATAATAATATTTGAATGAGGTGGATAAGAAAGTAAAATATTGATTCCCATTGAAGAACATTGCCTCTTCTTCGGGTTTCCACCTTAGGATTGCACTAAATCCTTAAAAGGATGCATTTATGAAAAAAAATAATTATTAAAGTATGAGGTAATGGAATTTGAGAAGTGATTTATTTCATATTTTCATTTATTCAAATGACTTGATAGGTGTGAAGAAGTTTGAGGATTGAGCGTCCTTTTATAGTTAAGGAGGAGTGTCATTTTTGTAAATACCCAAAATTATCCATATTGGGAGGTCAATATTACCTAAATTGGCTCAAATATTGATAATTAATTACTTATATGGATTTTATGGTTGATAAAAACCTCTAACACAAAAAAACGTGTTTTAATCATTTTGATCCTAAACTCTTAAGTTTCTTCATTTTTCTCATTTTGGTTTTCCATTATGGTAACTAGTTTTCTAATCAAAGTAATGTAAGAATTAAGAATAAATTAAAGTGATAATTTTTAGACACTTTTTAACCACTAATTATATGTATTGAATTTTATATATCAATTAAAAATTTTAAGTGTGTGGAAAATTAATTTTAACACAAGAGCATGTAACGTGCAAAAACAACTTTATAACCTTCACCATGCTAACTAAGTTTTTTACTATTTAGAGGTCAATATAGTGATTATAAAATAATAATTGGTCCATTAATATAACATATTGTATATTTATTAATATTTTAAAATAAATTTTATGAATATGTTATTTTTAGTATTTCTAAATTATTTAATAAAATATAATTTATCATAAAATAAAATAAATGTGAATTTTTACATTATTAATTTAAATTGAATTTAAAAATAAATAAATGAAATGATGTAAATAGAATATACTATTATAAAACCTATTACATGTCATATTTTAATCTATAATTCAATACATTTTCTTCAGTTTAATTATTTTTTGTATCGGTTATTTTATCTTATTTCATTAACTAAATAATTATTATGTTGGAATTTCTTAATAATTTTTATAACTAATTCATATATAAAAATTAAATATAGACAATTATGATAAAAAAATATTTTATCTTTCAAAAGAAAAAGTATATCCAAACCAACTTTTTTTTCCATGTCCGAAAGTATTATAGATATTAAAAGGAATAAAAGTATATTTTGTTGGTATTTTTTTTACTTATTTTATTATATGGTAATATTCAAAGGAAAGTACCATGGAATTTCCATATTTAATATATTTTTATGTAAAAGGTAAAAATAAATTCATTAAATAAAATTAATATAATATGTTTGGTCATATTCACTTTTATCATTATAGTTTAACAATATAGTAAACTCATTTTTACCTTAATTGTGATAATTAATTATCATCAAATTCACTATTATATTAGGTAAAAAAGTAAATTTGGCCTTATTAAAAATTTTAAATTATGATTATTAGAAATATAAAACCCATTTTTTTATATAACCAATTTACATAATTAGAGAAATGTGATTTAATATTTACACCACACACACAGTGAGATATAGGGTTTTAAATAAGAGTAATTTATTTTTGAAAAATACTATTCTATATTAACTTTATGACTAATAATAATCATTTTATGTATCCTAATTAATATTTATTGATATATATTACATATATTTAAATTAAAACATTCCACATTAAGGATTATTTTTATCAATTATAATATAGATACATTCTGCTTTTTAAAATAATTTTTAGAAACACTTTTTTGTAACCTAAAATCAAACATATAATGAATACCACTATAAAGTAAACTAAAAGTAATTAAATGGATTAAATATTACATAGTATACCTAATAAAATATTCAAAAAATATTTTGACTTCTAAGTTACTTAATTTATTAAAAATAAAATACTTCTTACAAAATTTTTACTTTTAATTATTCACTGAAACAAATCTATATCTTCTAAAAAGTACCAAAATTTCACCCAAAGTATATTGTAAAATTCCAATTCAAAAAATGAATTTTAGTTTATCTTATAGATTTTATAAAAGTTCCAAAAATATATTATAATAGTTTTCAAGAAAACCAATAAAAATCATTTTTGAATAAAACTTATTTTTGAATAATAAAGTTACTTTACTAAAAATTAATAGATAATTTACTAAAAAAATTCAATAATTTATATTAAGTAATTAATATATATATATATATATATCATTAAGTTATCAATACAATTCAAACCCCCGAATTTAATGGCTATGTTATAACATTAATATATATTATGGGTTGTTTAAGTTCAGTGTTGCGTGTTGAATATTCTAACAAACCTAAAAATATCAAGGTTGTGTGTAAATAAATCCTTTGAAGGGATTAAATGTATTTATAAATATGTACATTTCAATGTATTTGGAAGATATATTATTATATATGTTTTGGGTTTCTTGTTTTTTATGCTATTGAACTTTATTTTCTTATTTTAAAATCTGGGGGTGTTATATCCTCCCTTAATTAATTAATTATGTCCCCATAATTTGAAATTTTTTTCGATATTAAATGTTTGGATATTTAAAAATTATTAAATTATAATCCCCCATCATAAATGGTTTAATAAATCATCCACATACTAGTATATAAAAAGGAGTACAACGGTCATATGGAATAAAACATAACTAGGTTTCCAAATAGGATAACATTGATGGGAATTGAGGAAATGAATAAATAATTATAGAGTGTTTTTGAAGTTATTTATCAAAATAAAGGGAATGATCAATGGAATATTTAGAGACTAAAAACCATAAATCTGCGTTGATTGAAAATTCCATCGTTTCATCAGAAATGAAGGTACCCGGATAATACTTTTGTTTCGTGATCCTTTTCCCAGAGTTGAGGAATTATTTGACCATATAGACTGAAAACATATTGAAATATACATACTTGTAAATTATAATTCCATAATTTAGCTAATTTATACAAGAATCACATCTTTTTATCAAAATTATGAGTGTTAAAGAATATTTTTTCATGGATAAAGCATTAATTTTTTTGAAGACCACATAACCATAAAAATTATAAAAATATATTTCTCATTTCTTGTGACATTAACCAAAAGAAAAATGGTTATAACACAGGCAAAAATGATTAAAACATCATATGATACACTAATATTATAAATTCAACTATAATACCCAAAGTTCAAACCAATTCTTTCCATAAATATCTATCTTTAAAATTCCTCAAATATTTATTGAATATTTTTAAAACCCAATGATTAGAAAGGTTGAATCATATATTCTTCCAAGATAAATCAATATCTAGTCCTAAAATAAAACCCCCTATATTTTCTAAATAAACATAATCCTTAAAAATAAAAATTTCACACTAACTAGGACATTGTGTAGACTATTGGAAGCTGTTACTACCTTATCAGCCTTCATTTATGGATTCAATCTTTACAACCTTTACGTATGTGACAAGTTATCACCCAACCGTTAGTTTATCCCAATTTTCCCATTAAACATGATAAATA
Organism: Viscum album; assembly: GCA_963277665.1. NCBI lineage: Eukaryota > Viridiplantae > Streptophyta > Magnoliopsida > Santalales > Viscaceae > Viscum > Viscum album. Next base: position 389,513,897 of record OY728153.1, on the reverse strand, counting down.
TATTCATCCTTAAATAAAAATCCATTTTTATCATAGGGGTGATAAAAAACCAACCCAATAAATAATCTACAAAAGAATTTCATTAACTGAAAAATTCTTTACTACTTAAAACCCTCAAATGAGGTTTCAAAGACTTTAAAATTATAATCATACTTACACTTATAAACCTATAATGGTATCCAATAATATTACGATATACTCACATAAAGGCCTAATAATCGATAAATATATCTAAAACTTTCTATTGATAACAACTATAACACACCAAAACCCGCACTTTCAGGTTTGGTGATGAAATCATAAACATTACATTTCCAGCTTTGATGCCAATTGTAACATCCTAGGTAAATAATGAATATGAAATATTCATATATATTAATATTTTTGAATAAAATATTAATATTAATTAAAAGGGGATGTTATGTTCGATGGCGTACCCAACACGCAACAACAAGTTTCTTTGAAATCATATGTTGCACGCTAAAAATAAAATAGTATTACTGTAAATGGTAGTAAACTCCTAGTCAATGTAATGGAGGTACTGAATAGAAATAAGTAAAAATGATTATATATTTTTGTCGAATATTTTTACATTTATTCAATAAATGTTGGATTCCTAAAATGCGAATGAATCCAATTTTAAGCATAAATATTATAATATGATTTTAAAAGGTTGATTAATTTCCTTTTGATGGAGAAAAATTTTTAAATACACTTTTTGACAATTTTATATTTTATATTGGACCAAATAAAATCCTTTTTTAGAATCGGGATATCAAAATTTACTTTGTGTAGGTTTTTTTTTGATAAAGTCCATTTTTAATGAATAAGTGAAAAATGTTGTATTTTAATTAAAAACCTATTATTAATCTAATTTATTTATATGATTATATCATATTTTGAATTGGTTTTAAATTTAAATTAGAATATATTTTTACCATTTAATCCAATGGTGGTCATTGGAATTAATTTCACTTTGTAATTGGACTTAAACTAGTGTCAATATTTTAATAGATATTGTTTCTTAAAAACATGCTATTTGTTTTGACAGTGGAAATTAATTATTAAATTAATTAATTCAACTTATGTGTTATCAATTTTGAAAAATAGACATCATTTTTGAATTCAGAATATCCAATATATCTTAGGGTGAATGTTTGGTATTTATCTGAAAAACATCAATTTTTGATGAATAGTGAAACCACTAAATGGCAGCTAAAAAACTGATTTTTCGTTTAAATAAAACTTTACCACTTCTGTGATTTGAATTTCAAAAATTCTAAATATATGTTTTTCATTAGGATTTAAAATTTGGTTCAATGGGATTAAAATAATTTTTTTGGTGAATAGTAACATTTAAGTTTTATTAATCGCGATTAAAGGTAATTAGTGTAATTTAAGGCAAAGATAATGTTATAATAATATGAAATGACCTGACACATGTCCTACCCTTATTGGATGAGTCATGGCCAACAAATAAAATCCACGGGTCAACTTGGGGACCCCATGGAGCTACTTTGGTAGGAAAATGACATTAACAACTTTTTAGTTAAAGATAAAATAAAAATGCCACAAACATGTATTGTTTTACTAAAACAATTTTACATGGGGTTATACGAGTCATATTTTTTACTATAAATATTAATCAGAAAGATAAAAATATTTCCTACATCATTATATTTTATTTATAATTTTTAGACATTAAATAAATAAATTTATTTATGACCCCATGATGATGCAGTGATTACATCATTAATGAACGATTTAAATAAAATGATATGATAAGATAAAATCTAAGACATAAACTTGTCAAAAACCTATTTTATGGGTGTATTTCGAACCCTTATCACCTTACCCTCGAAATATACAATTTTGGTACCTTTAATATCCTAAACCAATTTATAATAAAGTAACTTTTCAAGACATTCCAAGAGTGACCCTCCTCCCTCTTATAAAAGGCTCCCACCTCTACCTCCTTAACCACACCTCTCAAGCCTTTAGATCAGCCAAACTCTACTCATTTACTCTCTCCACATCCCTATATTATTCTTATAAGCCTTACTTTAGGCATAAATCTCTTCAAGAAACCCATTTGGTTCAAACCAATGGGAGTTACCCAATTTAAAGGTAATGTCTTCACTTGTGTTATTTTGTTGTATTTTTCTTCTCCAACCTCCTAAACTCTTTTTATCCCTTTATTTTGTAAAAAAACCAGTATCTTCAATATACTAGGATGTTTTTATGTGAATTATTCGAGATACGCTTACAGACACCTTTGTATAATGGTTAAAGAACATACTGTTTCTGTGGATGACGAATTTCTGCCTCATGAAACGATGATTGTTCAATATTCTTTTAACACCTTTCAGGATGGCCATTAAGATGTCACTATATTTATATATTATATTTATTATGTTTATATTTTCTTTATGATTCTGTATTTTTAATTTATGGAATACCTTTATGGTTTCCAATATGGGTAAACGTGATATCTTCATTTTAGGAAGTGCGGACTACCGCCCCCTCAAAGTGATTTGATTCGTTAATGCCATATGTGGGATGTATAAAGGATGGAGTTAATGATATTATATATAATATTATACTGTAATTATAATATACCTCTATATAATTATGATTTCATTCTATTAAATATGAAATAGAAATGAAAGTAGCGTTCACGCGTACGTGCGGCTTACCATCTCAATGAACGGTGCATTTCATTTCTTACCTTTAAAGGTTATGTAATATTATAAATGCATGTATATACTGAATATATATGATATATATGATATCTACATCATGAATATAATTCTGGATATAATGGATATTTTACGACATGAACAACTTGTAATTATAAGAAGTTTATTTTTGACTCAAGTAACAATGATCCACAAAACGATAGTTATTAACTTAAATAATTACATAATGTTCATAAAATAGTAATAAATGATATAAAAGGAATAATGAACTTAAAAAAGGTTATTAAGAAAGTGTAAATTAACTATTGTTTATTATTCAGGATATTAAAGAACGATCGAGTCAAGTCGGACACGAGGTAAGGGATCCTACCTCTCTCTTTCTTTTTAAGTACTCTCCTTTATGTCATTTCTGTAATCTCATCTTTCTTATGTTTGGGGATGTTATTTTATATTCCTCATTCTTTACTTTTTATGTTCATATTATGAGAGACCCTATTTGATCTCATAAATCCATTTTTGGAAGTTTTAAGTGGCGTCGTTAGGCTGCCGAGTTTTCGTAAGGGATTTTTCATCACACTTTTATTCCCGTGGGATTTATGCTACATTTTCCACCATTTCTTTTGAGTGGTGTATGTACTTCCCATTATTCTACTCTTTGTGTAATATAAATTCTTTTATGAGTATTTACATCAATGTTTTATAGTCTATCTTTCATGGGGTGTACGTTTCGAAAGTTACCCAAGTCGGTAAGGGAACCTTTCACCCTCCTCTTTTTAAAAGACTTCTTTTTGTTAGGTATTTTAATTTACATCTTCTTATGTTGGGATATATTCTTATATATATCCATATTGTTGTAAATGTTATTTCCATGTGATGGGATACCCTTTTTATCTCTCATCAACTCATATTTCTTGAATTTTAATGTGACGCCATTAGGCTGTAGAATATTTTCAAGGGAACTTCTTAAACCAATTTCGATTTATTTGGGTTCAACTTGTAGTTATTGAATATGTCATTATATGAATATGTGTGAATGAATCTGATTGTTTTACACTTAATATCCTCTTATATTGGGTGTATTTATAATTGTCACAGATAATTATGTAATGGATTTATCCTTAATCTAAGGATACCATCTTCGTATGGGACTTCATCTCAATCTCTTTCATTGAGGCATATTTTGTTTTATATAAAACTTTCTTTTATATGGTGTATAAACACCTTTGACTTTTACATTTATTCAAATTGAATTTTTTTATACAAATCATTTTACTAAATAACAAAAGGGAATGTTTTTGTCTTACGAATGTGGCGACAACAACTTCTCCGCCGCCGTGACCATTATTTGAGTTTCGGCTTCCTGTACAAGCCATAACTTTTTTAAATGAAAAATAAATACCATGTTTTACTTTTATTTTATTTTGTTATTGAAAATGGTTTTGATAATGTTTTTATTATATCAATGTGTTATTGATATCTTGTGATTGAAATGTGGAAATGTTATGTTTCCTTTATGCATGCTTTATGTGATACAATTATGTTATGGTTCTTGGACATTGTTTATGAAGATAGGTGGTTCCGTGATAAACTAATGGTAGGTGAGATGGATATAGATCTCCAATGCATTGGGTAATGTGAAGGAGTTAAACTCTATGGTTTCTCCAAAGAGATTTATGGAATATACTATGGTGGGTATTCCAAATGTAACCATGAGGGTTACTCACTACGTAAGAATGTTATGAATGCCTCAAGTTACCTTTACATCTTATGATTTCTATGACTTATTCCTAAATCTTATGATTTAATGAGGTATGTTAAATTGCTTAAGTTTTATGAGTAAAGTATGATTTCATTGATTCTTATGTATACATGTTCTAATGTTTTCTCTCCGTATTTTTATAACCCTTACTGAGCTTTTTAGGCTGATCCTAATATTTTTTTGAAATTTTTTTCATAGTCCCATGTCCGAACATAGTTCTATATCCGAGTTTGTGACCACTTGATCAACAGGATCCTCCAGGTGCTATTCAAACCCACAATCGGTTCACATGTTTGAGTGCTAAGGGGAAGGAAAATTCCAGCCCAAAAGGATGGAAAACACACATGCCAAGTTGGAAACGCAAACAGGGCTTGACAATGCCTTCCGAGGATACTGAACCAAGTGACAATGAAACAAAATCCTTGGCGTTGACAGATTATGAGCAAGACCCTCAAGGCCACATGATGGTTGGGCCTGACTCGAGAAAGGGAAAGCAAGGGAATGCTGTCTCTCGGAATTTTCCAGTCCACAAGGGAGGGAAAAAGGCAAGGCCCCACAAAGACTACTTGAATACCCCAAAGACAATTGTTACTTGATCTTCCGGGAAGTTTAGACATAATTTGACAGTGGATGGAATGGGGGTCCCAACAATTGCTGAAAGTGATAGGCACGTGTCTAGAGAGATGGGAGACCAAGTTTTATGTAAGGAAATCAAGGCCCCTGATGGTGAAATCAAGTTTCCAAATGTTGAACCAATACCGGATAGTACTGAAAGCAGACCAGTAGACAAGGTGGAAGTGGGGAATGGGGAATGTTTGGAGATTGTCTTACACTCTGAGGAGGAAATGTTATAAGGAACTTTTCAGATCAATGCCTCAAAGGAGGTTATCCACAGAATTTATGAGAGGTCTCTATGTGTTAAAACTAATGAAGAACAAAGTGATTGGATCACCAAACAGGTCTACATCCTGGTGCGGAGTTTCAATGAATGGAAGATCACCGCGGAAGAATTAATCCTGAACTGGGACAAGATGGCAGATTATTTTGAAGTTCTTATCACGAATGATCTGAACACGCATGTATCTACTCTGAATTGAAAACATTATAGGGTGGTTGACATGAATATCCTTAGTCTTGTTTTTAACAACTTTTTGGACACATTTTGTGGTTAACACCTTTTCTTTGGTCATGTTCGGGTTTTCCACTTTTTCCTCAAAAGTGCTTTGGAATAAAAATTTAACTTTCAGGTCAGGTTGAAATGTTTTTCATAGGACATAAAGTGGAAGAGGGTCAAGGATGGGATCAAGGAAATGTTATGGTCTCTAAAACATGGAACTAGTCATGAATATTTTGTTCAAGAGTTTATATTTTGTGAAAAAAAATTGGAACTCAGTAGATGTGTCTACCTTGTAATCTTTGAGATGTAATAGTTATGTCCTAATTCTCTAAAACTCTAAACCTGAAAAGATCCTCAATGTGAATTATTCATTTAATTGAAGATTGTGTATTTTACTAAGGTCGGGTCCTTATAGTTGGTATCAGAGGTCGGTTTAGATAACTTTAGAGGTTAGAGTGTTGTTTAAGCATAAGTAACAGGTTGTTTATAACCATAATGGTTATTATATTAGATAGATTCATTGTTATTTATGAAATTTGGAATGAGTTTGAGATAACTTGGATAATTAATCTTAGTGTATATAATCCTCTTTAGTACATGATGATTTTGTTGATATACTCACACTGACCTTTTTGTTTTTAGTAAATGGATGGATCTAGCAGGCCCCAAAGTGATAATGGGTTTGAAGGAAACTGTGGTGGTTCTCTGATTAAGAGACTGGATAAAATGGGGGACTCAATGAGAAATCTCATGGTTATTCTAAACAAACTATTAGGAGTCATGATCAACCACTTGAACCATGGTGAGTTCTCTAATGCATCATGTACGAGAGAACCAACTCGATGTGGAAGTTCACGTAATAATTATAATGGTAACCATTAGGGTTTATATGATCCTTACTTTTGAGGTAATTATGGGTTACTGTATGTTATGATGGAATCTGAATGACATGAGATAAACTTGAGGTTAAATTAAGTTATGGTTATTTTTGAAGATTTTATAGCTTTTTGGGGAATGTTATAAGAATTATATAGTTTTGGAAAAAGGATAACACGCAGACCGTGTGATAACCCATCGCGACGGACGAAGCTGCGGGAATCGAACCCACAACCAAAGTGTGACTGGTATTTATCACCTACCACGGGACTATGTGAAGTCCCTAGTTAGTTTGACTAATTATTTTTATTTATATGATCTTATGAATCTAGAATAAGTTTATTTTGGGTTATATATGGAAATTATTAACCTATCATGGAGGATATGTGATTAGGTTAATTACTTTTCAATATGAGACTTTAATAGTTACTAATGATTGGAGATAAATGTTAAGGTTTATCTTTGAAGACTATGTGATAAAATCCTTTAGAGATTTGGGTTTAAATCTTATTTCTAATTACTTTGAAGAATTTTATGGATAGCTGTTGATTGAATGGTCTCTGTTGAACTTTGGGTATTGTTTGAAATTTTTTGGAGATTAAGAATAGATTTTTTTTTATAAAGGATTGTCCTTTTTGGGTATTATCTGATCTTGTACTAACCATTTTGGTTTTGGTTTTGGTTTTGGTCTAAATAAATGAGATGTATAGATTTCTCTTTTTTGGATTAGGTGATTCTCTAGAAGTTGATTATAGTGATCTTCATGTGAACATGTTATCCTAAATACTCGTCTTTTAGAGAAAATATGAGTTTGTGTAAGAAATCAAGCAAAAGTTGAAAGACAACATGACAAGTAAGTATGCTTCCTTATGTTTTAGTCAAGCACATAAATAAATTCCACAATGAAAAGTAATTTAAAACAAAAATGTTGTCTGTTAACTTTTCATACTAGGGAATCAAATACCATTTAACCCATCATAAGTTTGTGTTTTTTTGGTTGTTAACATTCTCCTAAACATGTTTTCTATCACTCTCCATCAGAACATGACCCTTTGTTTTCTCTTCAATTACCATTTTTTCATACATGGAATCCTAGTATGGGTTAACTAGGGTGACCTTTTTACTTCCCTTTCTTTCTTTTAAAGTGACAGTTTAATTGACTCCTTTTCCGATGTGGGTTATTCAATAATGTTTCCAAGCCCAATTTTAAAATTGTGAGGATGAAATTCCCAAAAGAGGAAAAAGATGTAACATCCTAGGTAAATAATGAATAATAAATCTTCATATATATTAATATTTGTGAATAAAATATTAATATTAATTAAATGGGTATGCTATGTTCGATGGCGTACCCAATTTGCAACAACGAGTTTCTTTGAAATCATATGTCGCACGCTAATAATAAAATAATATTATTGTAAATGGTAGTAAAATCCTAGTCAATGTAATTGTGGGAATAAATATAACTAAGTAAAAAGTGATTATATATGTTTTTCTAATATTTTTACATTTATTCAATAAATTTTGGATGCTGAAAAAGCGAATGAATCGGATTTTAAGCATAAATATTCTAATATTCTTTAAAAGGTCGATTATCTGCCTTTTGATGAAGAACCCTTTTTAAATCCACCTTTTGACAATTTTATATGTTATATTGGACCAAATAAAATCCTTCTTTATAATCGAGATATCAAAATTTACTTTGTGTAGGTTTTTGTTTGATAAAGTCTATTTTTAATGAATAAGTGAAAAATGTTGTATTTTAATTCAAAACCTCTTTTTAATCTAATTTCTTTATATGATTAGGTCGTATTTTGAATTGGGTTTAAAGGTCAATTAGAATATATTTTTACCATTTAATCCAATGATGGTCATTGGAATTATTTCCACTTTGAAATTGGACTTAAACTAGTGTCAATCTTTTAATATATATTATTTCTTAAAAACACGCTATTTGTTTTGACAGTGGGAATTAATTATTAAATTAATTAATTCAACTTATGTGTTTTCAATTTTTTAAAATAGACTTCAATTTTGAATTCTGAATATCAAATATATCTTAGGGTGAATTTTTTGTGTTTTTCTGAAAAACATCAATTTTTGACGAATAGTGAAACCACTAAGTGGTAGTTAAAAACTGATTTTTTGTTTAAAGGAAACCTTACCACATCTATGATTTGAATTTCAAAAATCCGACATACATGGTTTTCATTAGGATGTAAAATGTGGTTCAATGGGATTAAAATAATGTTTTTGTGAATCGTAACTTTTAAGTTTTGTTAATTGCGATTAAAGGTAATTAGTGTAATTTAAGGTAAAGATAATGTTATAATAATATGAAATGACCTGACACATGTCCTACCCTTATTGTATGAGTCATGGCCGACCAAGAAAATCCATGGGTAAACTTGGGGATCCCATGGAGAAATGTTGTTAGGAAAATGACATTAATAACTTTTTATTAAAAGTTAAAATACAAATGTCACAAACATGTATTGTTTTACTAAAACAATTTTTACATGGGATTATAGAAGTCTTATTTTTGAATATAAATATTAATTAGAAAGATAAAAATATTTCCAACATCATTATTGTTTTTTTATAATTTTTAGACATTAAATAAATAAATTTATTTATGACACCATGATGATGCAGTGATTACCTCATTAATGAACGATTAAAATAAAATGAGAAGATAAGGTAAAATATAAGCCATAAACTTGTTAAAATCCTATTTAATGGGTGTATTTAGAACACTTATCACCTTACCCTCGGAATATATAATTGTGGGACCGTTAATATCTGAAAATCATTTTATAATAAAGTAACTTTTCAAGACATTCCAATAGTGCCCCTCCTCCCTCTTATAAAAGGCCCCCACCTATACCTCCTTAACCACACCTCTAAATCCTTTGGATCGGCCAAAATATACTCATTTTATCTCTCTACATCCCTCTATTCATCTTAGAATCATTACCGTAGGCAAAAATCTCTTCAAAAAACCGTTTTGGTTCAAACCAAGAAGAGTTACCCAATTTAAAGGTAATGTCCTCACTTGTGTTCTTTTGTTTTATTTTGCTTATCCAACCCCCTAAACTCTTTTTATAACATTATTTTGAAACAAAAAAAGTATATTAAATATAATATGATGTTGTTATTTGAATTATTTGAGCTACACATACACACACCTTCGTCTAATGGTTAGAGAACATATTGTTTCTGTGGATGGAGAATTTCTACCTCATGAAACGATGATTGTTCAATCTTCTTTTAACACCTTTCATGGTGGCCATTAAGATGTCCTTATATTTATATATGATATATATTATGTTTATGTTTTCCTTATGCTTATATATTTTTCATTTATGTCATACCTTTATGGTTTCCATTATAGATAAACGTGATATCTTCATTTTAGGAAATGCGGACAACAGCCCCCTCAAAGTGATTTGATTCGTTAATTCCATATGTGGGATGTATAAAGGATGGATTTAATGATATAATATATGATATTATACTAGATTTATAATATAGCTCTATATAATTATGATTTCATTCCATTAAATATGAAATACAAATGAAAGTATCGTTCATGCGTACGTACAACTTATCGTCTCCATGAACAGTGCATTTCATTTCTTACCTTTAAAGGTTATGTAATATTATAAATTCATGTATATACTGGATATATATGATATGTATGATATATATATCATGAATATAATTCTATATATAATGGATATTTTACCACATGAACAACTTGTAATTATAAGAAGTTTATTTTTGACTCAAGTACCAATGATCGAAAAAACGACCGTTATTAACTTAAATAATTACATAATGTTCATAAAATGGTAATAAATGATACAAAAGGAATAATGATCTTAAAAAGGGTTCTTAAGAAAATATAAATTAACTCTAGTTTATTATTCAGGATATTAAAGAATGATCGAGTCAAGTCAGACACGAGGTAAGGGATCCTACCTCTCTCTTTCTTTTTAAGTACTCTCCTTTATGTCATTTATTTTAAGCTCCTCTTTATTATGTTTGGGGATTTTATTTTATGTTCATCATTATTTAATTTTTATGTTAATTTTATGAGAGACCCTATTTGATCTCATAAATCCATTTTTGGATGTTTTAAGTGGCACCATTAGGCTGCCGAGTTTTTGTCAGGGATTTTTCATCTCACTTTTATTCCCGTGGGATTTATGCTACATTTTCCACCATTTCCATTGAGTGGTGTATGTAATTCCCATTATTCTACTCTTTGTGTAATATACTCTCGTTTATTATTATTTACATCAATTTTGTATAGTCTTTCTTTCATGGGGTGTACGTTTCGAAACTTACCCAAGTCGGTAAGGGAACCATTCACCCTCCTCTTTTTAAAAGACTTCTGTTTGTTAGGTATTTTAATTCACATCTTCTAATGTTGGGATATGTTCTTATATATATCCTTATTGTTGTAAATGTTATGTCTAAGTGATGAGATACCCTTTTTATCTCTCATCAACTCTTATTTTTTGAATTTTAAAGTGACGTCTTTAGGCTGTAGAATTTTTACAAGGGAACTTCTTAACCCAATTTCGATTTCTTTGGGTTCAATTTGTTGTTATTGAATATTTAATTCTATGAATATGTGTGAATTACTCTGATTTTTTTATAATTAATATCCACTTATATTGGGTGTATTTATATTTTTCACACATAATTATGTAATTGATTTATCCTTAATCTAAGGGTACCATCTTTGTATGGGACTTCGTCTCAATCTCTTTCGTTGAAGAATATTTTGTTTTATACACAAATTTCTTTTATACGGTGTATAAACCACTTTGACTTTTACTTTTATTAAAATTGAATGTTTTTATAAAAAGCGTCTTACTAAACGACAAAAGGGAATGTTTTTATCTTACGTATGCGGTGACAACGACTTCTCCTCCATCATGACCATTATTTGAGTTTCGGCTTCCTCTACAAGCCATACCTTTTTTTAAATGAAAAATAAATACCATGTTTTAATTTTATTTTATTTTGGTATTGAAAATGGTTTTGATAATGTTTTTATTATATCAATGTGTTATTGATATCTTGTGATTGAAATTTGGAAATGTTATGTTTCCTTTATGCATGTTTTATGTGATACAATTATGTTATGGTTCTTGGGAATTGTTTATGAAGGCAGGTGGTTCTGTGATAAACTAAGGGCTGGTGAGCCCGATATTGCTCTCCAATGCATTGGGTAACATGAATGAGTTAAACTCTAAGGTTTCTTCTAAGAGATTTAGGGAATATACTGTGGTGGGTATTCCAAACATAACCATGAGGGTTACTCCCTACGTAATAATGTTATGAATACCTAAAGTTACCTTTATGTCTTATGATTTCTATGAGTTATTATTAAATATTATGATTCAATGAGGTATTTTAAAGTGCTTATGTTTTATGAGTAAAGTATCATTTCATTGATTCTTATGTATACATGGACTAATGTTTTCTCTCCGTATTTTTATAACCCTTACTGAGCTTTTTATCTCATCCCAGGTTTTTTTGAAATGTTTATCATAGGACATAAAGTGGAATGGGGTCAAGGGTGGGATCAAGGAAATTTTATGTTGTCTAAAACATGGAACTAGACATGACGGTTTTGTTCAACAGTTTATATTTTGTGAAATAAAATTGGAACTGAGTAGATGTGTCTACCTTGTAATCTTTGAGATGTAATATTTGTGTTCTAATTCTCTAAAACTCTAAACCTGAAAAAATCCTCAATGTTAATTATTCATTTAATTAAAGATTATGTATTGTACTAAGGTCCGGTCCTTATAGTTGGTATCAGAGGTGGGTTTAGATAACTTTAAAGGTTAGAGTTTGGTTTAAGCAAAGTGACATGTTGTGTATAACCACAATGGCTATTATATTATATTGAGTCGTTTTTATTTATGAAAGTTGGAATGAGTTTGAGATAACTTGGATAATTATATATTAGTTTTTATATTCCTCTTTAGTACATGATGATTTTGTTGATATACTGACACTGACCTTTTTGGTTTTAGTAAATGGATGGATCTAGCAGGCACCAAAGTGATAATGGGTTTGAAGGAAACTGTGGTGGTTCTCTGATTAAGAGACTGGACGAAATGGGGGATTCAATGAGAAATCTTATGGTTATTCAAAACCAACTATCTGGAGTCAAGATCAACCACTTGAACCTTTTTGAGCTCTCTAATGCATCATGTACGAGAGATCCAACTCGATGTGTAAGTTCACGTAATAATTATAAAGGTAACCATTAGGGTTTATATGATCCTTAATTTTGGGGTAATTATGGGTTACTATATGTTATGATGGAATATGAACGACATGAGATAAACTTGAGGTTAAATTATGTTGTGGTTATTTTTGATGATTTTATCACTTTTTGGGGAATGTTATAAGAATTATATAGTTTTGGAAAAAGGACAACATGCAGACCGTGTGGCAACCCGTCGCCTCGGACGAGGATGCAAGAATCAAACCCACAACCAAAGTGTGACTGGTATTTATCACCTACCACAGGACTACGCGAAGTCCCTGGTTAGTTTGACTAATTCTTTTCAGTTAGATGATCTTATGAATCTAGAATAAGATGATTTTGGTTATCTATTGAAATTATTAACCTATCATGGAGGATATGTGATTAGTTTAATTACTTTTCAGTATGAGACTTTAAGAGTAACTGAGGATTGTAGATAAATGTTAAGGTTTATCTTGGAAGACTATGTGATTAAATCCTTCAAAGATTTGGGTTTCAATATTAGTTTTCATTAAATTGAAGAATTTTATGGATATATGTTTATTGAATGGTCTTTGTTTAACATTGGGTATTTTTTGACCAATTTGGAGATTAAGAATATATTTTTTTATAAAGGATTATCCTTTTTGGGTATTATCTGATCTTGTACTAACCATTTTGGTTTTGGTTTTAGTTTTGGTATAATGACATGGGAATTATATATTTCTCTTTTGTGGATTAGTTGATTCTCTAGAAGTTTATTATTGTTCTCTTAATGTGAACATGTTACCCGAAATACTTGTCTTTTGGAGAAAATATGAGTTTCTATAAGAAATCTAGCAAAATTTGAATGTCAACATGACAAGTAAGTATGTTTCCATATGTTTTAGTTAAGCACAAAAATAAATTCCACAATGAAAAATAATTTAAAACAAAAATGTTGTCTCTTAACTTTTCCTACTGGGGAATCAAATACCATTTAAACCATCACAAGTTTGTGATTTTCAGGTGGTTAACATTCTTCTAAACTTGTTTTCTATCACTCTCCATTAGAACATCACCCTTTTTTTCTCTTCCATGTCCATTTTTTCATACATGGAATCCTAGTATGGGTTAACTCAGGTGACCATTGTACTTCCCCATATTTCTTTTAAAGTGATAGTTTAATCGACTCCTTTTCCAATGTGGGTCATTCAATAATGTTTCCAAGCCCATTTTTAAAATTGTGAGGATGCAATTCCCAAAAGGGGGGAAGGATGTAACATCCCAGGAAAATAATGAATATGAAATCTTCATATATATTAATATTTGTGAATAAAATATTAATATTAATTAAAATGGGATGCTATGTTCGATAGCATACCCAATTCGCAACAACGAGTTTCTTTGAAATCATATGTTGCATGCTAATAATAAAATAATATTATTGTAAATGGTAATAAACTCCTAGTCAATGTAATGGTGGGAATGAATAGAAATAAGTAAAAAGTGATTATATATGCTTTTCAAATATTTTTACATTTATTCAATAAATGTTGGATGCTTAAAATGCGAATGAATCCAATTTTAAGCATAAATATTCTTGTATTGTTTAAAAGTTCGATTAACCCCCTTTTGATGGAGAACCCTTTTTAAATCCACTTTTTTACAATTATATATGTCATATTGGACCAAATAAAATCCTTCTTTAGAATGGGGATATCAAAATTTACTTTTTGTAGGTTTTTGTTTGATAAAGTCCATATTTAATGAATAAGTGAAAAATGTTGTATTTTAATTCAAAACCTCTTTTTAATCTAATGTATTGATATGATTAGATCATATTTTGAATTGGTTTTAATGTTTAATTAGAATATATTTTTACCATTTAATCCAATTGTGGTCATTGGAATTAATTTCACTTTGAAATTGGACTTAAACTAGTGTCAATCTTTTAATAGATTTTATTTCTTAAAAACACGCTATTTATTTTGACAGCGGGAATTAATTATTAAATAAATTAATTCAACTAATGTGTTTTCAATTTTTTAAAATATACATCATTTTTGAATTCGGAATATCAAATGTAGCTTAGGGTGAATTTTTGGTATTTTTCTGGAAAACATCAATTTTTGATGAATAGTGAAACCACTAAGTGGCAGTTAAAAAAGTGATTTTTCATTTAAATAAAACTTTTCCACTTATGTGATTTGATTTTAAAAAATCTTACATACATGGTTGTCATTAGGATGTAAAATGTTCTTCAATGAGATTAAAATAATTCTTTTTGTGAATAGTATCTTTGAAGTTTTATTAATCACGATTAAAGGTAATTAGTGAAATTTAAGGTAAAGATAATGTTATAATAATATTAAATGACCTGACACATGTCCTACCCTTATTGTATGATTCATGTCCGACAAATAAAATACATGGTTCAACTTGGGGACTCCATGGATCCACTTTTGTAGGAAAATGACATTAATAACTTTTTATTTTAAGTTAAAATAAAAATGTCACAAACATGTATTGTTTTACTAAAACAATTTTTACATGGGGTTATACAAGTATTTTTTTGACTAAAAATATTAATTATAAATATAAAAAGATTTTAGACATCATTATAGTTTTTTTATAATTTTTAGACATTAAATAAATAAATAAATTTATGACACCATGATGATGTAGTGATTACCTCATTAATGAATGATTCTAATAAAATGAGAAGATAAGGTAAAATCTAAGACATAAACTTGTCAAAAACCTATTATATGTATGGATTTTAACCCTTATCACCTTACCCTCGATATATATAATTTTGGGACCTTTAATATCTGAAAATCATTTTATAACAAAGTAACTTTTAAAGACATTCCAAGAGTACCCCTCCTCCATCTTATAAAAGGCCCCCACCTCTACCTCCTTAACCACACATCTCAAGCCTTTGGCTCGGCCAAAATCTGCTCCTTTTATCTCTCCACATACCTCTCCTAATCCTATAATCCTTACCTTAGGCATAAATTTCTTCAAGAAACCCTTTTTGTTCAAACCAAGAGGAGTTACCCGATTTAAAGGCAATGTCTTCACTTGTGTTCTTTTGTTTTATTTTTCTTCTCCAACCCCCTAAACTATTTTTATACATTTATTTTGTAACAAAAACAGTATCTTAAATATACTAGGATGTTTTTATGTGAATTATTCGAGATACACTTACACACACCTTCTTCTAATGGTTAAAGAACATACTGTTTCTGTGGATGGTGAATTTCTGCCTCATGAAACGATGATTGTTCAATCTTCATTTAACACCTTTAATGGTGTCCATTAAGACGTAACTATTTTTATATATGATATATATTATGTTTATGTTTTCTTTATTCTTCTGTATTTTTCATTTATGACATACCTTTATGGTTTCCATTATGGGTAAACGTGATATCTTCATTTTAGAAAGTGCGGACTACCGCCCCCTCAAAGTGATTTGATTTGTTAATTACATATGTGGGACGTATAAAGGATGGATTTAATGATATTATATATGATATTATACTGTAATTATAACATACCTCTATATAATTATGATTTCATTCCATTAAATATGTAATAGAAATGAAAGTATCATTCATGCGTACGTACGGCTTACCGTCTCCATGAACAGTGCATTTAATTTCTTACCTTTGAAGGTTATGTAACATTATAAATGAATGTATATATTGTATATATATGATATATATGATATCTACATCATGAATATAATTCTGGATATAATGGATATTTTACCACATGAACAACTTGTAATTATAAGAAGTTTATGTTTGACTCAAGTGCCAATGATCGACAAAACGACCGTTATTAACTTAAATAATTACATAATGTTCATAAAATCGTAATAAATGATATAAAAGGAATAATTAACATAATGAAATATCTTAAGTAAGTATAAATTAACTCTAGTTTATTATTCAGGAGATTAAAGAACGATCGAGTCAAGTCGGACACGAGGTAAGGGATCCTACCTCTCTCTTTCTTTTTAAGTACTCTCCTTTATGTCATTTATTTTAAGCTCATATTTCTTATATTTGGGGATGTTATTTTATATTCATAATTCTGTAATTTTTATGTTCATATTATGAGAGACCCTATTTTATCTCATAAATCAATTTTTTGATGTTTTAAGTGGCGCCGTTAGGCTGCCGAGTTTTCGTAAGGGATTTTTCTTCTCACTTTTATTCTCGTGGGATTAATGCCACATTTTCCTCCATTTCTTTTGAGTGGTGTATTTACTACCCATTATTATACTCTTTGTGTAATGTAATTTCGTTTATGAGTATTTACATCAATGTTGTATAGTCTTTCTTTCATGGGGTGTACGTTTCGAATGTTACCCAAGTCGGTAAAGGAACCTTTCACCCTCCTCTTTTTAAAAGTCTTCTTTTTGTTAGGTCTTTTAATTTACATCTTCTTATGTTGGGATATGTTCTTATATATATCCTTATTGTTGTAAATGTTATGTCTAAGTGATGAGATACCCTTTTTATCTCTCATCAACTCATATTTTTTGAATTTTAAAGTGACGTTGTTAGGCAGTAGAATTTTGACAAGGGAACTTCTAAACCCAATTTCGATTTCTTTAGGTTCAACTAGTGGTTTTTGAATATGTAGTTCTATGAATATGTGTGAATGACAATGATTGTTTTACACTTAATATCCACTTATATTGGGTGTATTTATATTTTTCACACATAATTATGTAATTGATTTATCCTTAATCTAAGGATACCATCTTTGTATGGGACTTCGTCTCAATCTCTTTCATTGAGGCATATTTTGTTTTATACACAACTTTCTTTTATACGGTGTATAAACCCCTTTGAAGTTTACTTTTATTCAAATGGAATCTTTTTATACAAACCATTTTACTAAATGAAAAAAGGGAATGTTTTTGTCTTACATATGCGGCGACAACGACTTCTTCGCCGCCGTGACCATTATTTGAGTTTCGTCTTCCTCAACAAGCCATAACTTTTTTTAAATGAAAAAAATACCATGTTTTAATTTTCTTATATTTTGGTATTGAAAATGGTTTTGATAATGTATTTTTTATATCAATGTGTTATTGATATCTTGTGATTGAAATGTGGAAATTTCACGTTTCCTTTATGCGTGTTTTATGTGATATAATTATGTTATGGTTCTTGGGAATTATTTATGAAGATGGGTGGTTCCGCGATAAACTAAGGGCAGGTGTGCCCGATATATCTCTCCAATGCATTGGGTATCGTAAAGGAGTTAAATTCTAAGGTTTCTCCATAGAGATTTAGGGAATATACTGTTGTGGGTATTCCAAACGTAACCATGAGGGTTACTCCCTATGTAAGAATATTATGAATGCCTCAAGTTACCTTTACGTCTTATGATTTCTATGAGTTATTCCTAAATCTAATGATTTAATGAGGTATGTTAAAGTTCTTATGTTTTATGAGTAAAGTATGATTTAATTGATTCTTATATATACATGGACTAATGTTTTCTCTCCGTATTGTTATAACCCTTACTGAGCTTTTTATGCTCATCCCAAGTTTTTTTGAAATGTTTTCCACATGACATAAATTGGAATAGGGTCAAGGATGGGATCAAGGAAATTTTATGATGTCTAAAACATGGAACTGGGCATGACTCTTTTGTTCAAGAGTTTATATTTTGTGAAAAAAATTAGAACTGAGTAGATGTGTCTACCTTGTAATCTTTGAGATGTAAAATTTATGTCCTAATTCTCTAAAACTCTAAACCTGAAAAGATCCTCAATGTGAATTATTCAATTAATTCAAGATTATGTATTTTACTAAGTCCAAGTCCTTATACCAATAATTGTAACCCTATTTTTTCCAAACAATCCTTATAAAATAAAAAGAAAAATTTGGATAAGTTACATCCTTGAGGACCTATTTGGTTTATAGTTTTAGATAATTTTTATAACACCCTGACCCTAGTTACCCAGAGTCGGTGCATTATTACATAACATTGTCATGATCACAAGGAAATCATGTCTCGAAAGACCGATCAATTTAGTATTATTGGAAAGAAGATTCATACATAAGTTCATATTTACAACTTGAAAAGAAATACAACATGAATTTATTCCATTAGAAATATCCAAGCCTCCTATATAATGCCTTCAAGTCACTCATAACTAACTTATTCATATACTGGGAAAAAGAAACATACAAAAGGGGTGAGCTCAAACACTCATTAAGGGAAAGAAATACAACGAAAGATAACATAAATATTAAGCATGATGAATAATTCAAACCTCATGACTTTACCAATATTAAACATTAATACTTTTATGGTAGGAATATGAGCTTAGTAAATAATGCCATCATAAAACATAATCATGGGTATTCTACTAGTCGAATGACCACATGAACCATCAATATTATTTCCATAATGAGGTAATGTATAATATCAGACATTCTGAAACATTTAGTCAAGGCCTTGTCCAAGACGTCTAAAAATGATTAAGGCCTCGGCCAAAACCACATATCAAATTGGGAAAGGGCCTTGGACAATTCCATGTCTAGTTGTCTCGTGTGACCTACCGATGCATCGAGGAGCTATAGTCAGCTCCACCCATAAATTACTAAGTCCAATAAATTCCTCATATGAAATGGTTAAAATATAACATAAACATTCGTATTAAAACTAGAATAATAAATGTGAATAATTTAACCATAAACCATGAATGGTATAAAAATAGAACATCCACAGTCAAACATATCACAAAAACATCAATACAATATGGAAGTTTTGTATCATAATAAATAAACGTCAAATAATCTTAAAATCCCTCAAAGGATGTTGACATAGATGAAATCAAAACCTTTTTTAGAGAAATATCTCTTTATATTTTGAAATAATTTAAGAGTAACATAATTATAAAGAAAACATTTTTTTTGAAAATATTATTATAATATTGTAAGGGAAGCCTCGACGATTTCATAACGATGTAATATAGATGCACCCGCCGTATATGTTAAAAAAACATTATTACCTTAATTTTGTCGAAAAGGTTAAAAAGGACCTTATTTGGAAAACGGCGGAAAGATTCCTTTATAAAAGTCTTATAAAAAGTCAAACTAGAGTATAAATGACATTAACCCATTGTCAATTAAATAGTAAAAATGTTTTAAAAAATATTTTTATGAAACATGGATGTGGATGATAAAGAGGTCCCAAAAGATAATTATGTATCGACAACCTCAGATAATGAAGAGATTGTGAAATAAACCATTACCTCGTTGTAATCAATCAAGTCATACGAACAATAGTCAATAACAACAAAATGAATCACAAGATATCATGAATATAAAGATAATCATGATAATATATATCAAATGTAAGTACACAATACACCACATGCAATAACAAAGTGGTGAACAATGGAAATCTCATGGAATTAAAAGTGAGATAAGAAACCCCTTACCTCATGTCCGACTTGACCCGTTCATTCTTTAATATCCTGAATAATAAAATAAAGTTAATTTATAATTTCTTAATAACCTTTTTCAAGTTTATTATTCCTTTTATATCACTTATTACCATGTTAAAAACATCATGTAATCATTTAAGTTAATAACGTTCATTTTTTCGATATTTGACACTTGAGTAAAAAATGAACACTTTATAGTTACAAGTTTTTTACAAGGTAAAAATTTCATTATATACAGAAGGATATTCATGATTTAGATATCACATATATCATAAATATCTAGTATAAACATGTATTTATAATAGTACATATCATTTTGGGGTAAGAAATGAAATGCACCGTTCGTGGAGATGGTAAGTTGTACGTACGCATGAACGCTAATTTCATTTTTATTTCTTATTTTAATAGAACTAAAACAAAATTATACATAGGTATATTATAATTACAATATAATATCGTATATAATATCATTAAATCCATCCTTTATAGATCCCACATATGGTATTAACGAGTCATATCACTTTGAGGGGGTGGTAGTACGCACTTCCTCAAATGAAATTACCGCGTTTACCCATAATGGAAGCCATTAAGGTATGATATAAAAGAGAAATACCGAATAATTAAGAAAACATAAACATAATATATATCATATATAAATATAGTTCCATCATAATGACCACCATGAGAGGCGGTAGGAGGTAATTGAACAATCTTCGTTTCGTGAGTCGTTAGTTTTCCATCAACAGAAACATTATGTTATTCACCCATTAGATGGGGGGTGTGTGTAAGTTTAGTTCAGATCCTTATCATAACAACATACTAGTATATTTAGTATACTAGTGTTTTTATAAAATAATATAATAAAAAGAGTTTAGGGGTTGGGGAAGTAAAATAAAAGAAAAGAAGTTAAGAGAAACTATTACCTTTAATTTGGGTAACTTCCTTTGGTTTGAATGAAAAGGACTTCTTGAAGTGCCTTCTTCCTAAGTTAAGGATTCTAGGAGGAGGATAATGATGTTGGGAGCTCAATTTTTCTGAGTTTGGACGATCCTAATGGCTTGAGAGGTGTGAGGAAATGGTTAGAAGTTGTCTCTTTTTATAAGGGGGAGGAGGGTCTCTTTAAGAAAGTGTGAAAATATTATTTTATTATATAATGATATTCAGGTTCTAATTGTCCAAAAACCATTAGGGTCAACGATAAGATTACTCAGAGTAGAAATAAATTCATACAATAAGAATTGGTCATGGTTTGGATACTATTTTAATATATATAATCTAATTTATTTAAATCAATTATTACTGATGTAAATACAACATCATTAGTCTGTCATAAATAATTTAATATATTAAATGTCTAAAAATTATATAAAAAATACCATGATCTATTAAATCGTCTTAGCTTTCCAATTAATATTTATAGTAAAAAATATTGCTTATATAGCACCATATAAAAATTAATCACTAAAATATTTTTGTTTTTGTAAATTTTGCATTTACTTTAAATTAAATAATCTAAAGTGTCATTATCATTCATAAGTGGCTCCATGGGGTCTCCAAATCCACCCATAGATGTCCATGGTCGTCCATGACTCATCCAATATGGTTATGACAAGTTTTAAGGTAATTTGGAATTATTATAATATTTGTTTACCTTGAATTGCCATATTTACCTTTAACCACGGTAAATAAAAGTCAAAAGTTACTATTTAAAAAAAATTATTTTCAACTTATTGAAGCACATTTTACTTACTGAGGTTAACCATGTCTCTTAGATTTTTGAAATTCAACTCACAGAAGCATTAAAATTATGTTTTATTTGAATTTGTAAATTCTCCTAGGAGGTGGGTAAAAGACGGTGAAAAGTTCAATAAAAAATTTTATATATCTAAAATTATTATAAACTGATTCCAATGAATTAAATTGAATTTATATATGTATTATATATATATTTTGACCTAAAATAAATTTAAATAAAATAAATTATTATTTAAAAAAAATCTGGGTTTTAAAGAATAACTCTGTGTTTTTCACTATTCATCAAAAATTGAATGTTTTCAGATATATACCAAAAATTATCCCTAGGCTAATGTCGATATTCTAAATCCAAAAATGATGTATATTTTATCGAGTTCAAAGAATATAAATTTCATTTATTAATTTAAAATTAATTCCCACTGTCAAAACCAAAAGGCGTATTTTAAAGAAATAATACCTATCAAAATATTGACACTTGTTTATATCAAATTTCAATATAAAATTACTTACAATTACCAGCATTGGATTAAATGGTAAAAATATAATCTATGTATACTTCCAAACCATTAAAATTTATAATTTAATAGTATCAATTATTTTGATTAAAAAAGTTATTTTCAGTTAAAATATAGAATTTTCACTATCCACTCAAATATGAAAGTTATCAGAAAACACCAAAAATTTATTGAAACAAAATTATTATGTCACGATTCTAAATAAAAAGTTTATTTTGTCAAATTTAATACATACAAGTTTCAAATATTTTATTTAAAAACGGTCCACCAATAAAAGGCGGTAAAAATGCATTTTTGAAAAATACTTCTTTTATATGAAAAAAATGAATTTGTCTTACATTATTTCTAAGAAACTCATAATATGGATTCTAAACTTATAAGGATTATATAAAGTTAAAAATTCAGTTAATACTATTCATAACCTCTTTTTAATGGCTAGTTTGGTAAGTCATGGTGCGCTTGAACTTGGTGTTGCATGTAGTGAATGTTATTGGATTAGTTTGAAGAAATAACGTACTATGAAATATTAGGGTGTTAAAATTTGGACAAACTCCTATATAACTAATTAACATGACTTTAAATGATCATTTTCCCACTCAAACCATCTTTTATTTTTCAAATTAAGACATCATCACGATCCTTATGAAATAACATTAAGGAATAATTCATTATAACTCAATATTTATAACCTAAGGAAGATGTGACTTGAGAATTTTCATCTCAAATACTCAGTAATTGTAAATTAAGAATTAATAGTTTAATTCCATTAATTATCATAAGAATAGAATAAGGGTATGATTACATAATCAACCTACATGAGTATAACAAAAGAATATTTATATAGATAGATACTCAGATTATCAAACATTAAAACATTGAATAATTTCTTAAAAATGTAAATAGTAATAATAATCAATAATCATGAGCCTTGTGATATCAATCTTGGTCAAAATAAACAATATAAACCCCTAGAAATCATAAATAAAACATATTGGTATATGGGAAAATCATTTCATATAACCCTTACAAAACCCAAAAAATTCAAATAACCACTTGGATTACTTCAAATATAATTATTTAAATAACATAATAATTACCAAATTCATTTGATCATTATCTATCCACACCCAATGTTTGAGTTATAATGGGCTGACTTGGAATTATTTTGGTGCACCCACTGTATATAATGTCTAATAACCACAACCTGAATAAATTACATGGGTATTTATTCATAAAACTCATAAAGAAAATCATTATTATTTTATAACAGGATCAAATAATGTAAAATAAAAGGGTTTTAGGTTAATCACTATGAAACGTGATTAACCCATTGAAAATAAACAGGTTCCACAAAAATATCTTTGAAAAAATATTAATCCATCCAAACAAAGAATGAGGATGTAATCATTACAAAATATAACCATTATATCATAATTCAAAACAAGTTTTGTTTAGAATTTATGAAATTAAATTCTATTAATATATCATTCAAATTTTTTGAGAAAAATACCATTTTCAATATTAAAATCACTTTTCAAAACATAATTTTTTTTAAAAATCCTTGCCTTTGAAAATAATTTTTAAAAGAAAATAATTTAAATAATATTAAACAAATTATTTAAAATAACCTTGTAAACATTTAATTAAATCTTTAGAGAAATGATGGTCAAGTCACTGGGTAAATTCATACCTGACATAAAGAACATTTCTTTTTCATGCTAACAGGGTTGGAAAAGATCCTTGTTCAGAAAGTGATAAGAAGATTCCTTTTATATTTTTTAAAAATACCAAATGGGTAAAATTTCTTTAATAATTAATTTTAAAAGGTTTAAAAAAAATTTTAAAAAAAAATAGATAATAGGATTTTTTAAGAAATCGAATTTCTTAGTGTTGAGAGAAATAAGTTGGGTTTTTTTTAAAATGATTTCTCAATAATATTTAGTTCAAATGATTGGAAAACATGTAATATTACTTTTAAATAAAACTAAAAATCACATTATAAGAGAATTAATGAGTTTATTGATATTTATATCATAATATCTCATCACTGGAATTGTAATCATAAACAAACCTGATAAAGGATGAGATTCTAACATAAAACTACTACCACGTTGGTATCTTTTAATCGTAAGCCCTATGAAAGGATTAAGATAAATTAAACATGAAATAACATGAGAATAAATAAAATCAAGATATTAAATGTAAAACATTATGTAAATACACCTCATAAAATAAGTTAGGAGCATAACATTTCATAAGTCTAAAAGAATGAAAATTGTGATAAAAATCCATTACCACTTTGGTAACTTTGAAACAATAAACCCCATTAAATAAATATAACAAAATGGATATATAAATCCCCATAAATTTAAGTATGATAATCATAAAATCAATTCAGGGTTAGTATATACACCAAATAACAAAAATAATTTGTTTATATAGCATATATCTCACAGAAATAGAAGTGAGATGAGAAAAACCCTTACCTTGAGTTCAATTCATCACACTTCTTCTTTATGTTAAAAATTAATAAACATATGTTAATTTTTAACTTTATTAATATAATTTTTCTTGTTTTTTATTACTAATTTTTCACTTATTAAAATTTCAAATATATTTTCATAATTGATTATTTTTACGTTGGATGTTTTGATCATATCCATATTGTGTGTCAAAAATGACCTTGGTTGGTGACTATGGTCAAATTAATCATTATTTATACATCACTAGAATAATAGTAATTAAATAATTATAAAATTTATGTAAAAATTATGATTTTTATTCCAATAATTAAAGGTGTTTATGAAAAATGAACTAATTTTAAGATCATCGACACATTAGGCCATTCGTGCAAATGAGTACCATTTTCATTTTTTAGTGATCATTATAGAAATAAGATAAGTAATATTTCATATTTAAATAATGATAATAACATAATAATTTCCATATTATATAATTATATACACTTATATATATATTTATGTGTGGTGGCGATGAAAAAAGTAATCACATCGCTTTGAGGATATAGTAGTCCACACATCTATGAATGGCATTATCATTTTTCTCAGTTAGTGAAAAAGGAAAATGAAAAATAATATATATTATTTAAAGAATGATAAATATGTAATTAATATAATTTATAATTCATTTATATCACATATATTTATTATATCTACCCCTGTTACCTCTCTTGTAATGCGTTAGTGAAAAATTAATCACACCACTCCATGAGGTGATAGTCTTCCATACACACAAGCGATGTTATCGTTTCCCTTATGGTGTGGAATGAAAAGGATTATATATGATATAATTAATAAATATGTATAATTATTTTAATATATCATATATTAATATTATATCGATCATCATACCCATATTTTATAGGTGATAATGAAAAAATGAATGATATCGTTTCACGAGGCGGTAGTCTTCCTTATACACGATCGATGGTTTTATAACTCATCTGATTGATGTTTTTGTGGTTTTATGTAGTACCCATAAAATAAAATAAAATATTATTACATGGGATATAATGAAGTTGTTATATCATCATGGTATAATAATAATTGAAAGAGGTGGATAAATAAGTAAAATAATGACGCTCGTTGAAGAATATTACATCTTTTTTAGGTATCCTCTTTATGTTTGCACTAAATCCTTGAATGGTTAGATTGATAAATAGAATAAGGATTCCATGATATGTTATGGTAATTTGGGAAGTGATTTTATCATGTTTTTAATGAGAAAATGTCTTGATAGGTGTAAATAAGTGATGAGATTGAGTGCCCTTTTATATTTGAGGATAAGTGACAATCCTGTAAACACCCAAAAGTGTTCACTATTGAGAGGGAAATCATAACTCAAGTGGATCCATGTTTGATAATTAATTCGTTTTAGGGATTATATGTTCTATAAAAACCTACATAAAATAATAAAACACATTTTTGAAACATTTTCCCCACAACTCACATTGTTTCTTTTTTTATTTTGGTTTTTCAATATGGTTAATAGTTTTCTAGTCTATGTAATTTACCAGTTGAAACAAAAATAACGTGATAAGTATTAGATAATTTGGATCCTATTATTCCTTTTATTATATAAAATTTATCAAATAAAAATCTTATGTGTGTTGAAAAATAATTTTAACGCAATCGTATGTAACGTGCAAAAACACCCTTTTTAACTTTGACCACAGTAATAGAGTTTTTTACTATTTAACAGTCAATATAGTAATTATATCATAATAATTGGTAAATGAATATAAAATACTAGATATTTTTTAATATTTAAAAATAAATTATCATAATATAGGTTTTTTATTAATTTTAAATTATTTAATAAAATATAATTTATCATAAAATAACATTAATATAAATTTTGACATTATTCGTTTAAATTGAGTTTAAAAAATATATATACAATGATGAAATTAGAATATATGATGATAAAACCTGTTTAGAATAATATATTCATATATTAAAATAATGGAACATAATAATTCAATCAATTTACTTCACATTATTATTTCTAGTATGAGTTATTTTATTTTTTCTATTAATTAAGTAATTTTTACTTTGGCATTTCTTAATAAATTTGAGTAACTAATTCATCTTTAAAAATTAATGATAAATTATTATGATTAAAAAATTATTTTATATTAAAAAATAACATGTATAAGTGAATAAATGTTGTTTTTCCCAATCCAAAATCATTATAGTTATTAAAAGGAAGAAATGTATCTTTTTCATCTTTTTCATTACTTAACTTGTTATATTGGTCATATTTAAAGGAAATTAAAAGTAATTTCCATATTTTAGAGACTTTTATAGAATACGAATAAATAAATTTAGTCAATTAAATTAATATAATATTTTAGTTCACTTCCACTCTTATAATTCTATTTTAACCCCCACAATATACTCATTTTTACCTTAACTTCGGTAATTAATTTTTACTACATTCACTATATATTTTGGTAAACAATTAAGTTGGAAAAATTATAAATTATAAATTATTATTAATAAAAATATGGAACCAATTTTTACGAATTAAATTTATTGAAGTACAAATTTTTAACTTCATATTAATCTCGTAGATGCAACGAGGCAACAAGTTTCTAAGAAGAGTATATTTTTTTGAAAAAGATGATTTTATATTAACTCTATGAATAATAATAATAATTGTATGAAACTAAATTAATATTTAATGATATATATTCTATAAAAAATTATTTAAAATATTCTATATTAGGTATTATTTTAATTAATTAAAATGGAGAAACATTATGCATTTTAAAATATTGTTTAGAAAAACCCGTTTTCAAACCCAACAAAACTTATACCAAAAACCAATATAAATTTGATTAAAAGTATGAAAGTAGATTAAATATAAATTAATTTAATTTAAAAAATATTTAGAACATATTGGTACTTTTAAATTAGTTGATTTATTTAAATCAAAATACATTTTACAAAAACCGGTATTTTTCACTATTCATTGAAAAAATAAATATTTCTCGAATATTATTAAAATTTCACCAAAAGTAAATTTAGATATTCCAGTTAAAAAAATGAATTTTATTTTTCAAATAAATTTTATAAATTTTAAATAAAATTTATTACAACATTTTTTCATGGAATGAAATAAAAATCATTTTTTAAGAAGAAAAGTATTTTTGAATAATTAGACCACTTTACAAAAAATTGATTGATTATATAATAAACATTTTTCATTAATTTATATTTATTAATACAAATATATGTATTTATATATTTCATAATGGATTTAATACTATTTATACACAAAAATTTAATGGTATGGTTATAATAGTAATATATATCAAGTGTCATTTAAGTTCGGTGTTGCATGGTGAATATACAATCGAACATAAAACTCCTGAGGCGGTGTGTACCATAATACACGGAAGAGATTAAAATTAATTAAAAATAATTATATTTAAATGTCTCAAGGATATATATTCTCATATATGTTCACTGTTTCATGTCATTTATGTTAGAAAATATAATTGCCATCTTTTAAAATCAGGAGATTTTACAAACAGAGTAATAAAAATTTGTTTACAAGAAACGTATTTTGAAAAATTGAAAATATTTGTGATATATGTGATAATATCAGTCAAAATGTTGTTTTATTCTCATATCATCATGTATATAAATTTGATAATAAAATAATACCACAATAATTGGTTAAGAAATAAGAAGCATCCTTGAGAAGTAAGAAGAAGAATGTTGTAAAAATAATTATCCAATGAAGATATCGAGAAAAAAATGAGAGCTTTCGTTGGATTAAAAATACCATAACATAGAGAAGAGTGTGTTATATAAAATTTCATATGAGAATAAATTTACTCTGAATAATCCATGTGGAAAACCCAAAATTACTACCAATATACCTAATGATATTTTACTAATCAGGATAAAATATTTTCATAGAATTATAAAAATGAAATAATCATAATAAAATGATAGTGAAAAATTAAAATACTAGAATCCACATTAATAATCTTAGGATCATGGGAGGGTACCAATAAATGACCACTATTTTGTAAAATAAGCTTTGTGTGAGAGATGTAATAAATATAGACCCCATAACTTGTTTAGTTATGATTAGTTTCAATAATCTCACTAGGTATTACGTTGATAAAATTTATGAGACAGTGAATTTTAAAATTAGTGATATTTACTTCTTAATAACATTATTAATTTTCACATATTTCCACTATGGATTGGGAAATATCAATATTAATATCTTGTTAAAATTATCTAGAATACATGACATGTAAATTTTATTATGAATGTTAAGGGTATGTGTGAGTAGTTGATAAGAAATATTTTTATTTAGTATTTTACTGATAATAAATACCAAAATTTCCCCACATTTTGATAAATATGTTTATTTATTGAAAAAAATTTCTCGGGTCATTCATTTTCAAATTTAATGAAAATTCCAGTTCTGACCCATTAAATTATATTATATTATTTTGGCTATAAATATTTTTCTATGGTTTATTTCAACATAAAATTACATAAATAAATTATTCACTCAATGGTATATAAATTTCATCTATATAATTTGAGTTTTATAATTCATTTTATTGAAAATATGGGCAATGAAGTCAAATATAGACTAGACTTGTAAAATTAGACCCCACTTAACCATTTTAAACATATATTCTACATAAAAGATTGAATTGGAATACAATTTGATTAGTAGAGAGTGGAACTATTTTTTACCAATTATATTTTTGAAAGTATAGTTGGTTCACATGTTTTGGAGACCATAAGTTGGTGATTGTTAGATTATAATATTTTGCTGAATTTTCCCATTCAAAATTGTAACCACTTTTAACTTTATCCTCACCTAACCTCTATAAATGTTTATTTTTATCCTATGTATGTTTTATAGGTGAATTAGTGTATTTATAGTAGAATAGAATCATTTTTCTTCCATTTTATATTTATAATTATTGGATGTAATCACTCAAGCTACGATCTCTTCAAAAATGACATTATTTCCTCTTCTTTGTTTTAATGCTTTTGTTCCTTCAAAAAATTCTCTCTTACTCTTCCATTTAACATTTTTTATATTTTTCATTATTATATAATTATCATTTTTTTAGGGGATTCATTATTTGAAATATTATAGGTTTATAACGTTTCTATAACTTTTTATATGAAAGTCATTTCTACGATGATTACTTCACCCATTGAAGAGTAGTTTTTCATAGTAATATGTTTAATTCTATACTTATTCACTTTTTGAAAAAAAATTATGAGATAATATAATTAAATTAATATGATCTGTGAAATTATTATCTATCTTAAAATAAATAAATAATGTAATTAAAAAATCACACAAAGATCCTGAGTTTGATTAATATTTGAATTGTGAGAGTATAATCTAAATTTGTAAAAAAAACAATAAGAGATCCATTTTTTGGGTTAAAATGTAATCCTTAAACATATTTTTTCCTCAATTACAAAAGATATGTTATACTTAATTAACCACTAACCATAAATTATCCTTGGAATAGAAATCAATGTGTGGTGTTATGATTGCATATTCTGAAGCTATACTAGGGGTTAATTCATATCATCTTTGTGGTCGATGTAAATACTACTAGGGTTCATGGGTTAACAAATTATGGGATCCTAATTATGATGATCTTAATTTGAATTATAATGGCTAATAATTTTTTTATAATGTAGAGGTAGATCGATTATTCCTTCTAAAAATATCTTCTAAAAAATATATCCTCATTGTGTTTTATCAATAAAATTTCAAAAATAAGTAAATAAAATCTTATTCAAAAATACATATTATTATTTTATAAACATCAAAACCCCATATAATTTATTATTATTGAGTTTATTTTTTTACAAAATACCATTCATATGTCATATGAAGAACTTCATCCTTAGAGAACAACCATGGTCATCCACTATGCTTTATATAAGTAATAATAACTATATATAATTTAAAGTTACACATGATAAAACCAATCAGTGATTTAGTGATTGAATAGACCTGAATGAGTGTGTTGGAAATTGAGTACTTTTGGTAAGGGGTGTCATCATATAACCCTTACTGAACGTGAAATCCTCATGAGTTAATGTTTATGGCGATGGGCATGGGAATTTGGCCATCCACTCTATGGTTTATTTTATTATTCTCTTATAGTACGTGAATGCTCAAGATAATTTCAAATTAGGCATTATGCGTAGAACTATTTTGAATGCCAAGGATTCCTAAGAATCACTTGTTTAGTTGGTTGAGACCCTAGGATACCCAATATGTTAGGGATTCAGTCACATGGTATTTTGGGGAAAGATTCCTAGTTTGACTCGAATCCATTATGGGTTATGCAGCGGTGGATGCCTAATGGTGGTTCCTAGGATCAAATATCAGATTACATGAGAGTTTACATGATTGAATCCTTATAATTATAAGGATTATGTGATGTAGTGTTACCATTGTGAATTCTTGAGTTTCATACTTTGAATGGAGTTACTACTAGATAATTAAAAATTCCTGTGATGCTCGAATTATGAATAGAGGTATGAGGTGTTGGGTTGGATTATATCCCTCATCATAGATTTTGGACATCCAAAGGCTGACTATTATATCCCCTCAATATATTCATAGGATACCCCTATGACTGGGTTGATATACTAAATACAGATTACCTAAGAATCCATGAGATATTGGATGATCAAAAGATTTTCTATGGGACCCAGGGAGGGTATTCCCCTTGATTTCCTGCGTGGAATCAGTCACACCTAGACATATAGTATTGGATTTGGACTTCCCATCATTGTAATCATATTATGTTCATATAGTGATGAATATCTAGCTAATACCATGGGGTTCATCTTGAGGGCTTGAGGATGAGGGACACCCGGTGACACCCTCAGATCCTCTAATCATTATGATAGAGGTGTTGGCATGTGATCCTTAGTGAGTGAACAATGGTTAAAATAAGGTGATGGACATTATAGGAGGCACTCTGACAATGATTAATGTAGGTATTGTTAATTAGGGTTGTGGGCCTGGGATTTGATGATGGATTTTGGGACTGGCCTTGAATATATTAGTATTTACTTTGAGCAATGGAGTTACTTCTATGAATGGTCATCATGGAATGATTAGTGATATTCTAAAATTAGGATGAAGAAAGTATTAGGGTTGATTTTTAATTTTACTTTTTTCAATTAGTTTTTGTTTTTTTTATGAACATGTCACACTCACATATCAATGCATTGCTGGTATAGTATAAGGCTACATTGGAGGTTCCCTTCCAAGTTATATTCTCACACTCTTCTCAGGACTCCATTACACCAGAGATCATAAACAGTCATCCGCTTGGATGTTGGAAAAGGTTGGGATAATTACTTAGTATTTTTTAATTGAGATGGAGTATATTGGATAGTTTGAAGATTGAGATGAGGTAATCATAAGGACCCAGTGTCTTTATTTTATATGTGAGCACAAAATTTTGAGTTTCTGTGCTATACTTCATTTTTTATAGAATGATATTATTTATTTCTTTTTTTGTGTACTATATTATTTAGTTATTTCTATCATTACTGCAAACTTTGATACATGGGTTATTGTCTCCAAACAATACCATTATTGTAAAAATCCAACATATTTAAATGATATTTGTCTCTTGAAATGAATCAATGTTATAATTTACTATATAGTATTATACACATAATGAAACCGAAAAAATTAATTCAATAATAAACTCAGTTACATAAATTAGAAATGAAATAGATTGAAATTACAGAAATTAAAATTGGTTAAAAAATATACAATAGAAAATCTAAAATGGGAAAATATGGATCACCCCAATCTGCTAGAATCATCGCAACACTTCTAATGTTATAGAAAAGAAACAAAATGGTAGTAAACAAAGAAAAAATATAGAAAATTGAAATACATAATTTTGATAAGAATTGAGTTTAATAATTAATTAAAAAATGTAGAGGAATTTATAGGAGGTAATGTGACTGTTCTAATAGTAATGTGACCGTTAGAATAGTAACCAAACCATTGGGAATAGTAACATGACTTGGGAATAGTAATTTTACCTTAAAATAATAAATATTTATATATGAAATATTTATCATGTTCAATTTAATTAAATAAAAATATTATAATACCAAAAAATTAATATTATGATTAAAAACTCCAAGAAAATATAAGCACATTTTTAATAAATTATATTTTAAAGTATTTCATAAAAATAATAATTTTTAACTTATAAATTAAATTAAATATATTCTATATTTATTTTGATAAATGGAAATAATTTTTTAAATAATCACATTGATATTATCCAAGGGTGATTTTTGGTAATATTCTAAAATACATGAATTTTTGAGTGAATAGTAAAAATACAGTATTTCACAAAACCAGTGTATCTTAAATTACATCATCCATGGTGTAACAATGATATAATACTTTTTATAACTTGAGGTTCGTGTATGAAATATTTTATTTAATAAATGAGTCATTAAAATTAAATAAACTCAATTTCCAAAACTAAAAATATATTTCCACAACCTAAAGTCAAAATATTTTCCTTAAAAATGACAATTTATATTTTTTCCCAAATTCTGTTTTTAATAAAATAATGAATTTGAATTATAATCTATATATAAATTCTAAAAACTCTTATATTATATTTATATATTATTTATATTTTAATTAATTCACTATTTCATGCATTACCATTGATATAATATTTTTTTAATATTTTAATCTAAAAATACCTGTTTGTAATGGTATAAATAACCCATTTCCCTACCCTTGGAAAACCAATCGTTACACACTTGAAAATCCTAAACACTAATAATATATGTATACTTTTTTTATATGTATTTGAATTTATTTAATGTATTTATAAAATGTACGTATATATATGTGTTTATAATTTATTTAATAAATTTATATACATATAAATATAAAAACAGACATGCACACACACACACATATATTATAAATTTTTATTTTATTAAGAAAAATAAAAAAATTAAAGGGGTTAAAAAACTAAGAAAAAATTTAAAAAATATATTCCAAATACATTTATATAAGAGGCTAAAACCTCTATTTTTATTTTAAATAAATCCCATATATATGAGAGTTGTCTTTAGGGAAACCACATCAAAAATATATTAAATATATTAAAAAAATAAAAACATATTAGAGGAGGTTAAAACCTCATCTAAATAACCACCACAAAATACACTATTTTTGGTAACATATTATCATATAATAAATTTAAATACATATTTATTTTGTGCTTTAATTATATACATATATATTGTATTATACTGATTTTTATTTTTTATAAAATAGTTATGGTTAAAACCGCCACTAATCTCATAAATTAGATGGCGTTCAAAACCCCCTCTAATTTAAGAGATTAGAGGGGGTTGTGAACCCCCATTATTTTCTTAAAAGAAGAGAAAATCCATAATATATATATTTGTATACCACCTCTAAAATCCAACCAAATATTATGTACATAGCCTATGTGTATATATATAACCTCTAAAACCTAACCTAATATACAATGCAAGTAATTATTAAATTAGCGGTGTTTTTTGGAATAATATCCTCTAAAATCCAACCAAATATTAAAATAATAGTTATAGAAAATTTAGATGGGGTTCAAAACTCCCTATAAATTTTATGAATATAATTTTTTTCATAAAATCCTCAAATTTATACAAAACAAATATTACAGGGGGTTGTGCATGACACCCTCTAAATAAACATCCCTAATGTACTATTTTTTGTAGTTCCTAAATCATGGGTTGGATAATTACGCTCTTGAAATTTCAACTACCTTGAGGTATACACTATCACTTTTTCATTCTGTATTAGCACACAGCCCAAACCCTTCTTTGAGTCATCATTGTATACCAAAAATAGTTATCTACTTGATGGTAGTGTGAGTACTAGTGATGTGATAATTTTTTTTTTCAAATAATTAATTCTCTCTTCACATTCATTGGTCATGGGAAAATTTACTCCTTTTCAAACTAACTTGTTTTGATGGTTTTACAATCATGAAATGTTTTCCAAAAATCATTTATAATACCTATAAAGTTCATGTCAACTATAGATCTATGTTACATATGTTGGTCTAGGCCAGTACTCAATTGTCGTTTTCTTATAAGGGTTTAAAGATATCACTTTTCTAGTGATAATATTTCCCAATAATTATACTTCCAATATCCATAACCCACATTTACTACACTTTTCATATAGCTTCTTCTTTCTCTATTCCTTTATCACAACATTGAAAAGCTCTTCATTCTCCTATCACTTGGAGTATATTATAATATCATCTAAATATATAACCAAATATTTGTTGAGGTAATCCCTAAAGATTCCATTCCTTAAATCCATAATGATTTATAGATATTTTTTGAGTCTAAATGGCATCACCATGAATTCATAGTGTCCTTACATTGTTCAAAAGATAGCATTGGAAATACCTTCCTTATTCACCTTTAATTTGTGATATCCTTATTTAAGGTCCACCTTAGAAAAATATTGTTCCCTACATATTTTATTTTATAATGCATCTATCCATGGAATGGAATAATTTTTATTTATCATTTTTTTGAGATCATGATAATCAATGCGGAGGATCATTGAACCATCCAACTTCTTGATGAACAGGACTAGTTCCCCCCATGGTGAAGCACTTGGGTGTATAAAACCTTTATCCATATTTCTAATGTACTTACTTATTTAGCTTCAAATGTTCAAAAATTGAAATTAAATATGGATTCATAGATATTGGAAAATATAAATGTATAATATTTATTGAAAATTCAACCTCTTGTCATGAAGGAAGAGCAATAAAATTTCGGGAAATACATCAAAATAATACCTAACAATGGTAATTTCTTCAAAATGATATTTTTCTTAGTCTAAATATTTTGAGAAAGATACTATTTATCCGAAGGAAAAATATCCATGATACAGATGATGGAACCAATTGAAATTCATCTTCCTCCTTTCACTTGTATAGAATTAGAGAATGATTCCAGATTTAGAGGGATATTTCCTTATATTGGAATTTTTTGTTGGATATATATAAGGAATGACAATATATGCCCTTAAATACAATAAATTAAACTAAAATAACTATCAAATGGTTTTATATGATGGTAAACTTGAAAATATGGATAGGGGATGATTTATTTGCTTAGGGCGTTATGATTGACTGATTTTACATCTTCACTGATAACTCAACTTCTATGTTTGGTGGTAGTTCTTGAATAGTTATACTAGACTCAAGTGTTATTAAAATATATTTGAAACCATGATAAAAAATTACATTTGATATTATATAATTAAT
This sequence comes from Viscum album, assembly GCA_963277665.1. Lineage (NCBI taxonomy): Eukaryota > Viridiplantae > Streptophyta > Magnoliopsida > Santalales > Viscaceae > Viscum > Viscum album. The sequence goes on along the minus strand of OY728153.1, from coordinate 389,477,528 downwards.
AACTCGCCTACCTATCACCACTTCATTTCCAGGATACACCTCTGTAATTTTGATGGAAAAATCTCTCCATTTCCCTCTAGACATTAGAGGTTGTTGTCATCAGTTGTCATAAAAAGCATGGATTAGTGAATTTTTTCTCATATTTTCCTTATTACTTGAATTTATAACATAAGAAAATTGGATAAGGTTTTGATGTGGAATTCCTTTCATCCATCACATTGGTGTGTTTCTCCCATCAATAATTTCTTGCTAGGTTCCCTTACTTCCCACACATAAAGAACATCCTAGTCCCCTTAATATAATTTATAGGATGATTTTTTCCACACTTTGGACAAGTGAGATGTTGTAATTTGTTTCCACAATTAGATATCTCTAGTATACCACCGAATTTAAACTCCATTTTATGCTTATTATCCCCATGACAACCTTGAGATTCACTTATCTCAATCATGAATTTTAAGGCATATTGGAAAATTTCATCATAACTGTCAAAGTCCCAAATTTCAAAAGATACTCACAGACATATATGTATCCCAATAAATAAGCAGTAAACTTTAGTTTTGGGAGATATGACAGATCTAGAGTCATATCATGTAGGAAATGTGAATTTTTATTTGTTTTCCCAAACATATTTCTCATTTATTTTCTCAAGGATAAGGAAATATCTCTCCATTTTATATTGGAGAGTCATAGGAAAATATTGATAAAAAATATTTTATAGAATTTATTCTAATCCATCTCTTTGATATAATCCCCATTATTTATATTTTTGTATCAATATCCACCATTTAGTGACTTCTCCCTAAATATGATAAACAACCAGTGAACCCTACTTGTGCTTAGATAATTGAACGATATTTAACATATTTTTAGGGTATTTGATAAATTTTTCCAAAATTAAAGGATTAGAAGGCCCAATGAATTTTGGGGGACTTTTTCTCATAATGGACTCAATTAAAACATTCTATTTCTAGGGGGATATGGGAATTCCTTCTTTTTCATGTTTCAGTTCAAAAATTGAGTTAGCTGAGATAAAAGTTTCATGGTGGTCTAAAATCCTACTTCTATTAGGTTGTAAATATCATTTGGGAAAGCCTCACATATTTCCTAATGATGGTTTTGGACTTGGTTTCTCCTATTTCCATCCATTTTACTAAAATAAAAAGAGAATTAAGGATGTGCATTTTTAAAATATTAAAAGCATACATGGGAAACTATGAATATTAAAGGGACAACTCATAAATGACAAATGTTCCTTAACATAGGAATTTCTAGGTTTCAACCTAAGTTAACCATGATCTATATTATAATATAAAATCTTATGGGCATTTTCTTTCATTCATAAAATTTCATAAAGTGTTTGTAAATTTTTAGAACATATCCTCTATGAGTTTCAAACCATGTGCACATTAAGGCCCATTTTTTGTACTATGTACCACTTAAGTTAATCATTACACACCTTTTTTATAGTTATTATACATAGCTACATCTATTCCAGAACCATATCTACTCTAGTATCTATATGAGGATGTAATTTCTTATAAACCATTCTCTATATACATCATAAATACTGTAGGTTATTTCATGTACATAATTTTATACTTAAACTTATCTTTAGAATTATCTCTAGGGTTCTCACTGAGGTTTTCTTGTCCTTCCAAATGTTTACTAATACTTTACTCTAATACCAACTATGGACACCCAAAAAATTTTACACATATTATTACATGTTTCATAAACATAAATATCCATTAATACAAAATAGTGATCATAAAGGTGTAATTTCTATAGAGGATTGGGTTATTAATACAAAAATAAGAAAACTAAAACATGGCATAATTATTTAATTATCTATATTCATATCATAAAATAAATTATATCTCTTAAATATATATTGGATAACCTTGGGAATTCATAAAAAATTGGTGAGCTAAATATCTTATCAAGGGAATAGTCATGATAATGAAGCATAACATGTGAGTCAAAGGTATAACATGATATCATAAAACAAAAGAAATATGAGGAATAAAATGGGAGAATAACATAAGGATAATGATATCATTATATCATAGAGACATAATAAATTTGAAGCAATATAAAACATAAAATAAACATAATTCAAGGATAACTTCCAAGATAATATCACATGGAGGATATATTCCCATAATGAGTTAGGTTCACTCCCTAATCCCATACATGACGTCTCATGTTACTAAAACATTAACAATGTAATTAGAGAGATATATAATTTGGGTTCATACCATAACATTCATATAATGTACATTGTTATGTGTTCCATATAAGGATGTCAATCATAACGCATAAAACATATGAATTACACATAGAAAGAAATGGGTGACATAACCCTGTCTCATAACAAAATCAAAAGATATTACCTAAAGAAATAATTTGATATTTGGTCATAAGGCATGTATTATACCATAAAAGAAAATCATACTAATATAGTTATACATGAAAGAGACATATATATAGAATTTATAATTAATCCACAAATTTAAAGAGAGAGAAAGTGAGTTAGAGAGTGAATGGTCATAACCTAATTATAATTCTGATATGATGATTTAAAAATTGATGTTTTTTAAGAAATAAAATTTATAAATGGTTAAAAAATTAATTTAAATATTTCCACACACAAAGAAATACAAATAACTTTTTGAAGAAAACGTACTTTTTTGATGTATAATAGTGTTTGTTAAAAATGAGTTCTTATTTACTATTTATAAATTTTTGTATAAAATTTATACAAATTTCATAATTTATTTATTTACATTCATAACCAAAAACATAATGACTAGGTTATAAAAATATTATTTTAAAAATAATATTTTAATAAAATGTCACGATTTATGTAAACTCGTTTTTTCATGATGAATACTCTATCAAACATAGATTTATTTTTTAAAAAGACAGCATGTTACAAAAATTTTATCCTAAATGATATCTAGAACACAAATTTGTTTAGTATATGAATTAATATAAGATATATGATATCTTCAAAATAATATATTTTAAGAGAGGTGGACCTAGTTTTTTCTACCGTATCATGGATTTTTTTAATTGCATTCCTAAATAATAGGACCATTTTTTCTATAATAATTACAAAACATATATTGAGAGATGCCTATAGAACAATGGTATTCATGGTATTTCAAGATTATCATGCATTATAACCAAGTCCATAATGAATTTTTCTATTTCATTTTGAGCCCCAAATTTAATTTAATTTTTTTCACCTTAGGTGAACTTGGTAAGAGATTTTGTAAGATGTTTAATTATTGATTCCATTTTTTAAACATTTGGGTGACCTTTTAATTTCAAGTATAAATCATATTTTTCATTAAATATTTGATCTTTATCACTCATAATAACATTATATTTCTTTTTGGACTTTTTTAATTTTTTGTGGTGAATTCATAAAATATATCTGTTAATTATTCTCTAGAATTTCTTAGGTCTTCAAAATATAGATTGATTGCTGAACAAGAAGAATTTTAAGAATAATGGAATGAAGTTAGGGAATTTACCTCTAGATTTTCCTCAATGATAGAAATGAGACACTTGGGGTTTTCATCTCTTAAGTTGGATGAGGATAGACAGTGGTAAATTTCTTTCCAAGATGACACTTTTAATTCCTTGTTACTTGTAATATACAGATATTTTAAAAGGAAACAATTTTTTTTATAAATTAAAAGTTTTTTATGTGAAAAAATTATTTATAATGAAAATAACATAATAAATGTGTTAATGGTTTCGTTTAAGGGTAAAAATCACAGTCAAAACTTTGTAGTATTCAATCTAATATTTTGGGAGTTAAACATTAAGTTGGTGTGAGATTATGAGGCCCATAAATCCGCTATGAAGAAAGAATACGAATATTAAATATATTATATTAAGAACACATAATTTATTCAAAATAATAGAATAACTTCAAAACAGTGCATCGTATGGTATATATGAGACCATAGTTATTTATGGGATGTGATGTTTACAATAGGAGGGGTATAACATTTTTAAGCACCAAACGTTTGGATGCTTCGTTTGAAAAAATAAATTATTTTATAATTATTTTATATTATTTTCCAGAATAAACTAATATCTCCCCAATGGTGAATTGTATAAAAAATCCAAGACTACCACTAGGTCTGATACATGGTATTTACCCTAGTAATGGTATAAAGTTCATATGCATCAAGTGTTTGGAAACGTCACACACAGTAAAAATCATTTTATTTTTAATTATTTAATTAATCATTTTTTAATAATATATAATAAATATCTCTTAAATGGTGAGTCGTGTGAGAAATATGAGACCATTGTTGGGTCTGGAATGGGTGGTTTACCCCAGGAAGAGTATTAATTTTATGCATTTCAGGTGTTTTCCATCATCAAACATGATAAAAAACTTTTTTACATTGATGATTTTCTCTTTATTTATTTACATTATCTACTTTATTTCCTTTAGTCATTCTTTCCACTTAAGGGAAATTTTTTTATGTTACATGTATATTATCTTACTTTTCTTCATGTTAGTCGGATTATTTATTATAATTTTAATTGTTGATTATTGATCTTATGGCATAATATTGAGTGTATTTTCTCCACACTGATAAACTCATACCCTTGCTGCTAGTCGGAAACCTCTTGCTTATAGGGATACATGCATGATGTCATGTATCATTCTGGATCAGACCTGATGGTTTAGGTCAGGATGTTACAAAATGATATCAGATCATTAGGACTCATTAATTTGTTTCTAATCTTGTTTTGGTTTGGGACAGTTAGATAGAAGAAAGGAAATTAGGAATCGTGAGGGGAACTATGTTAGTGTCTGGACAACACTATATATTGGACCTCTGGGTTTCTATAAGGTGATGATAATTATGTTTTTATATTACCATTGATTAAATACTCCTTGGGTGATTCACATGAAGTTATATGTGATTTATGAGATTTTCTATATTTTCATACATCATGATTAAGAGAATAGGATCATTTTCCATATATATACCTATTGTTGTGTTGTATAGATGTTCATTAAGTAATTTTTCTATGTGATATATATATGTCTCAATGTTGTTTGAGATATCATTATTGAAAATAATTAGTTGAAAAGAACATATTGTTATGTCAGTATATATATGATGACTATGACAAATTTGTAGGGTTGGAGACAATATTTTGTTCTAGGAGGGGCATACCTTGGGTTAAGGGTAGAATACTAGAAAAAAATTGTTTAATACCATAGAATTATTAGGTTATATCCTATATACTTTGTTTCTTTTCTTAAGTGCATTAATTCACATTACAGAAGATGTCGTCTTGACGTGGTCTTATGGAACTACTTGGGAAGTAGACCAAAATACATCTAAAAAAATGTTTTTCCAGTATTAACAATATATTTATAGGATAATGTAGTTGATTTTTCTCCCACACCTGCTCCTGGTATAGATAGTAGGGCCACATCAACCAGAAAATGTTCTCTTAGTGCATGTCTTAGGCATATAAGTCTATAACTGTTGTCAAATATTCCCTTTCTTCCACTCCCACAATCTTCGTACTTCTAGGGCACTAGATACCCTCATGATGTTGAGTAATGGGTTTAGATTTCTATTGATCATTGATCTACTAGAAACTGTGATGGATTAGTGGGTTAAGTAAAAAGGGTATTTGTGTCGGGTGCATAGCCATGTTGATACCCTGTATCATATGGTTCCAACTGAGATGAATGATCTAGAGTTTTTGATACATAACATGGAGAGAGTGGGATTCACAAAGATGAGTACTTTTCCATGGGGTTTAATTTTTTTGGTTTCCAAGAAGATTGAAAATAGCCTTTGGTTATTCTTTTTTTACTAGTAACTGAACCAGGTGGTGGTCAGGAACCGATATCCATCACCCATTGAAGTGCACTGTGTTGCATTTGTTGTCAATGAGGTATGTTGTTGTCAAGGAATGAATGGATGGATGTCAAGGAGGTTCAATATGTGAATGACAAAGGATGTGATGGTGTTGGTGATGAATGGAGAATGGCCATGCTACTAAGATGCATGACACTTAGGAGATTCACTAAGTGACATAGGATGTTGTGGTTGAAACATTCTCTATGGATATCAGACGATTATAGAACGGATCTTAATGTTTCAATACTTGTATCAAGGTGATACTAAGTTACAACACTTCAAGAATGAATGATGATGGAGCATCATTATATCTGACGATTTTTGAGCTGATCTTTAAGTTCATAGAACTTGTATCCTGATGATACAAAGTCACAACAATGTTTGAAGACCGTGCATTGTCTTCACAATGCATGACGAGATGAAGTGATCCATCCACAAGTTCAAAGTGGATGAAGTGAGAGGATGGAAGAGCCCATGCACTATCACTTAGTGCATGTGAACATGAAGATGATCCAACTTGATCTCTGATTAGATCAATGAAGATTATTGAAGAAATCTTTGATTCAGGAGTTCGGTTGAAGATGAAGACCCTTCGGGAATTCCATTCCAAAGTGATGAATAAATGTTGAAGAGAATTGGAAGAATTATTATGAAGAAGAAATGGGAGAAATGGAGAAGAATAATTTGAAGTGGCATTTGGCTTGGAAGAACTTGGGTTGGCATTTATACATTGGGAGAACATTGTTTTTAACAAAGTGTTTATTCAACACTTGGCCAAAAAGTAGCCACCAAGGAAGGCCATCCGAGGGTCATCACCCAAGGCTCATGTGGGACTCCAGGTCACCACGCCCATGGGGAACCCTCAGGCCAAGGCAGCATGTCCCCTGAGGCAGAAGGGTCCGGGCCGTGTATAAGCCCCGAGGGCACGTGGTGGTGAAGCCCGCGCACCCGAGTGTGCATAGTGGGCGCTAGGAGCGCGCCCGCAAAGGCAAGAGTGGGCGCAGAGCGCGCCCGCAGAGAGAACCCGGTGCGGGGCGACACCGGGAGGGGAGAAGTTCAACTGAGGTGTGGTGGAGAGCGCCAGGGTGATAAAGCGCGGAAAATCCGCTCACCGTTTCGATGTGGGATGCGGAATTTTTCCGCGGAGCGAATCCCAGACGCTCATCTGATCTCGCGAACGATCGGCGCCGCTCATCTAATCTGCCGTGCTCCCGATCTGATCCAAGACGTCGATGGTTTTTGATCACCGCATCCAACGGCCCAGCGTCCGTCTTCAACCTCGAGCATAGCCGCTGCCACCTGTGAGCTTCCTTCGAACCAGAGACCTCCCCGAGGATAGAAATGGAGTGTCCGACCACCTCCGGCCAATCTAATTGCTCCAACGAGTTCGTCTGGCCACACTGAACACGATCATGCCTAAAAATGACCATGCATGCAATGTTTGAATGAATTCGAAGTTCGGCCGAGGCAAACCAAAGGTGCCGAGGCCACGTGTGTTCGTGGTATGCATAGACAAGTATTAAAGAGGCCATGCATTCGTTCGAAAATTCATGCACATGAAGGAGGAAAATAAAAAGGAAATCCGCGATGAAACAGTGAAGGAAAACAAGATTTGGAGAAAATCATGAAGATCCGAAATCTTCGGTGATTCGAGATTTATCACGCGGATGGACTGAGGCATTCCTCTGCCTATAAAAGGAGAGTTCGAGGCCTTGGAGTGTTTGCTGAAACTCTGTTGAAAATCCGAGTCTCGCGTGAGTCTCTGCCTCGCGAAGAAGAAGCCCCACGCAAGTAAACTTGCACGGCTGGAGTCCCTTGCACGCAACATCTTTGCGTGACAAGAAGAAGTTAGGGTGACCCCTGCGCGCCTTCCCCTTGCGCGACAGAGGGTACCCAAGACCCTGCGTGCTATTCCTTGCACGTCAGGAGAGTTCGGGCAGCGCTCTTGCGCTCCCTTCTTGTGGCCGCGGCAGTAGCACCTGCGCGTCCGTGGTAACACCTTGAATGCCCGTGGTGTCTCTACCATGCGCGGTAGTGTTGAGAAGTTTGGCTGCAACCCTTGCGCGCCTGCATACAAGTGGAGTTCGGGTTGTGTTTTACACACATTGTGTGTGTGCCAAGTGGAGAATAGGACATGAGGATTGCATGCCTTGTTTCTGCACCAAGTGAAGACACATTTTGTGTGTGCAAAATTGAAGAACAACCTACGGGTTAAGGGTGTGCAACAAGAAGAGGGAAGAGGCGAAAGTCAAGTGTGTGCAAAACAAAGAACAATTTATGTGTACATGAACAAGTAACAAAGAAGGCCGAACCTATGTGTGTGCTCTAAGTGGAGTGGACACACTTAGAAGAAGAAGAAGACTCACACAAAGTATAACACACATTTATGTGTGTAATCAAAAGGAATTAAACGTGTGAAGGAAAAGAAGAAAAGGTGTGTGCTTAAAAGAGACTACACCCTTTGTGGGTTTATTGCACCAAGAGAAGAAGAAGGGAAGTGCATGCTTGCATGCATGCACATGCACACGTGAACAAAGCCAAACCAGCTTGTGTGCATTTGAGTTGACCAAGACCAGAGGTTCTTGAAGAATTTGAGAAGGCCATGCAGTCAGTGCATGAGGAAGCAGAGTTGCCATGCACTCAGTGCATGAAGATGATTTGAAGTGAGACTGGACCAGACTGAAGTTAAAGACATCAATTGTCTGAGTATTCAGTAATTGGAGAGAAGCCAGGTCATCCTTAGAAGAAGGAGATAAATCCTGAGCAATACGAGAAGACATGTTCATCACAAGTGAGCAGAGGTACAGAGCAAGGCCAGCAGTCTTTATCCCAGACTGCTGAAGTTACTTGAAGAAGTTAAAGAGGAGAAGAGCTACTCGTGTGACTCGAGCAGCCAAGAGAAGACCCTGTGGGACTCAGGGAGAAGAAGTCTTCAGTGGGATTCTGGAGCAGGCCAGTGGGACTCTGGTAACACTGTGTGCAGCAGTATAAAGACCCTCCTGTGGGACTCAGGAGAGATACGGTGGGTAGCTGTATCGACCATTGTAATACTAACAAATTATAATGGGAGAATCCATGCTGGGAGAGCATGGAAAGGATGTAGGCCTTTGGTGCCAAACCTTGTAAATCCTTGTGTCCTGTGCCTTTTCATTACTGCATTATCCGGTAAAGGTTGAGAGACATAAGAAGAGTGGATCGAGGCCTTAACAAGCCATAGTGGTTTAATTGATTAAAAATCAATTAGTAAAAAGTTTTAAAGGATCACTGATTCACCCCCTCCCCCTCTCAGTGATTCACACGGATCTGGGCACTTCAATTGGTATCAGAGCGAAGGTTACCTCTAAAAGATCCAAGGGATTCTTTATGGAGTGCAGATTTAAGGAAATGAGTGACCAGCCTCAAATGGAGATATCTGCCAAGACTCAGAAAAATAGAAAGAAGAAACAGGCAAAGAAGATGAGGAAGAAGGTTGTTGCAATCATAGAAACACCTTCTATGGAAAGAAATGTGAAAGTCACATCAGATGACAATTCCTTTTATCATTCTTCTGATGAAGCCTGCTCTAGCTGTGATGAAGATGGAAGGAACAATGATCTTCTAAATTCAATCAAATATCTTCAGAAGACAGTCCCCAAGGAAGTGGAAATGTGTATAGCTACATGCCTCCTTGATCTTCAAGAAGAAAAATTACAGCTAGAAGATGAAGCCAATTCTCTGTAAGTCCAATTGGCAAAAAGGGTTGGAATAACCAACACTCTCAGAAAGCTGGTGAAGGCTAAAGATGAAACAATATCTCTTTGCAATGAAAGATATGAAGACACTACTGAAGAATTGCAAAGAATCCTTTCTGAGAAAGAATTCTTTAAGACTGTGGTCAAAGATGTTTTCCATGCACTGGAAAAGAGGCATAAAGTATCAATGGTTGTCAGAGATGCTCAACTCGAAGAAAAAGTCAAATTGGTGAAGGAGCTGGACAATTCATTGTAAGAATTGAAGAAGGTTCATGAAGACCAGATGAAACAACTGGTGGAGAATTGGGAAGGAAAGCTAAGAACTGTTGAGGATGAGAAGAACTCCCTTAACATGAAATGCTTAGAACTAGAGGTGATATTGAAAAATCTGCAATCACCCAAAGCTGAATCCTCCCAGTCAGCTGAAAGTAGAAATGTTTCTACTCAAGTGAGCTTTGAGAAGGATGATTCTAAGAGAAATACATCCTCTAATGAAAGGGCAACATCTTCTAAAAATAAGGTACCATCCATCCCATCTTGTACTAATGCTTCTAATTGTGTTTCCACAAAAAGTGCAGGATGGAAAAATAATTCCAAACAAGTATGGATGAAGACAGTAAAGAAAGAAAGCTCTCCTGAAGTAGCACAGCAAGTCAAGAAAAGTACCCAACAATCAGAAGTACTGAAGAGGTCAAGATTTGTGGGTCAATGTTGGTGTTGTAACAAGTATGGGCATTGTGCAAAGGATTGTTGGTACAATCCACTGAATGCCAAAGCACAGAGGAAGCCCATGCCTAGGGGGAGCATGCCAGAAGGAAATAAGCAACTTCCACAGGTCCAGAGACATCTTTTTACTGCTAACAGATTTGGATTGCTTGATAACACCTGGGATGATTGCAAAAGTGGTCAAAAAGATACATGTCAGTCTCCAACTGTATCCAGAGCTCAAAAGAAGAAAAGATCACAGAACCTGGCTCAGAAAGAATCCTTGGGAAGCAAGAAGAAAGTTAAAGATGATCCCAAGAAGATTATGAAAAAGGAAGAGAAGACCTTGGAGTCTAAATCCAAGAAGGGTGATGCATCCAGAAGGACCACCAAGAAGAAATGCTTCTACTGTGGAAAGAAAGGACATATCATGGATCTTTGTAAAGAAGCCATGAAAGTAAATAGAAGCAGACTGGACTCAAACAGACAATCAATCCAGAAGAAGCAGAAGGGATTGGTTGAAAATATGTTTCCTAAGAAAGGTGGCTTAATAGTATCAAAAGAACCATGTGGAACTTCCAGAACTGAGGCCACACTTCCAAATGACTTGTTAATCATATGGCCAAATCAGTTGCAACTTGCCAAAGATCTGCAGAGAGCTGAAGATGAAGTTCTGGCAATTGCTAAGGCAAAAGGGAAGAAGAAGATTTCACATGAAGATGTATTGAGATCCACACCAGCACAATCATCATTGAATATCAAATGTGCCAGTGTGAAGAATGGTGAAAATGGGACATCTCGGTTGAGAGAATCTTCTCAACCTTGTTGTTCACATTGATAAACCAAGGAGGTTCCATCTTATTCCCTAATCAATTGTATTTACATGTGCTAACATTGCAGGGAATTGAAGATGATGGTCATTCTCATCTGGAGAGTGGTTTGGAAAGAATGGAGTACACCCCTTGAGGGGGAGCCAATCTGAAGAAGATGGGATTCTTAGATTAATACCATCTTGAGAAAAGTGACGGTATTCCAATCATACTTTCATCCCTTGTTTCTTAATTGAGTTTATCTTTTCAATTAAGGGGGAGTATGTATTGAAGACAAATGGATGAAAGGGGGAGCTTTATCTTTGCACTTGAACTTTCTAATGTGTTTGGTGAAGTTGTGCAGGATTTAGCAAATTCATTGAATATCTGAAAATTTCAAACCCCTGAAGCATGATCTCACATGTACAGTGAATGATGGATAGCATTGAGTTCCTTGGTTACATCACTCTTGTTTTCTACACCGGGTTAGCCCAAGTAGACTTAGAGATGATTTACTAAAGGTTCTTTGCTAAAGAGAACATGTGACATCATCCCTCTCTTAGTGCTTTTCAAGAAGATTCTATTCAAAGGGAGGAAGAGATTTTTGAAAGAGAACCACACCACACCTTTGCATTTGATTGCCAATAAGGGGGAGAAAGTATTGGGACACATATTGACCCATTCATATGTGCTGAAGAAGTGTATTGACAACAAATACAAAGGGGGAGATTGAAGTGCACTGTGTTGCATTTGTTGTCAATGAGGTATGTTGTTGTCAAGGAATGAATGGATGGATGTCAAGGAGGTTCAATATGTGAATGACAAAGGATGTGATGGTGTTGGTGATGAATGGAGAATGGCCATGGTACTAAGATGCATGACACTTAGGAGATTCACTAAGTGACATAGGATGTTGTGGTTGAAACATTCTCTATGGATATCAGACGATTGTAGAATGGATCATAATGTTTCAATACTTGTATCAAGATGATACTAAGTTACAACACTTCAAGAATGAATGATGATGGAGCATCATTATATCTGACGATTGTTGAGCTGATCTTTAAGTTCATAGAACTTGTATCCTGATGATACAAAGTCACAACAATGTTTGAAGACCATGCATTGTCTTCACAATGCATGAGGAGATGAAGTGATCCATCCACAAGTTCAAAGTGGATGAAGTGAGTGGATGGAAGAGTCCATGCACTATCACTTAGTGCATGTGAACATGAAGATGATCCAACTTGATCTCTGATTAGATCAATGAAGATTATTGAAGAAATCTTTGATTCAGGAGTTCGGTTGAAGATGAAGACCCTTCGGGAATTCCATTCCAAAGTGATGAATAAATGTTGAAGAGAATTGGAGGAATTATTATGAAGAAGAAATGGGAGAAATGGAAAAGAATAATTTGAAGTGGCATTTGGCTTGGAAGAACTTGGGTTGGCATTTATACATTGGGAGAACTTTGTTTTTAACAAATTTTTTATTCAACACTTGGCCAAAAAGTAGCCACCAAGGAAGGCCAGCCGAGGGTCATCACCCAAGGCTCATGTGGGACTCGAGGTCACCACGCCCATGGGGAACCCTCAGGCCAAGGCAGCATGTCCCTGAGGCAGAAGGGTCGGGGCCGTGTATAAGCCCCGAGGGAACGCGGTGGTGAAGCCCGCGCACCCGAGTGTGCATAGTGGGCGCTAGGAGCGCGCCCGCAAAGGCGAGAGTGGGCGTAGAGCGCGCCCGCAGAGAGAACCTGGTGCGGGGCGGCACCGGGAGGGGAGAAGTTCAACTGAGGTGTGGTGGAGAGCGCCAGGGTGATAAAGCGCGGAAAATCCGCTCGCCTTTTCGATGTGGGATGCGGAATTTTTCCGTGGAGCGAATCCCAGCCGCTCATCTGATCTCGCGAACGATCGGCGCCGCTCATCTAATCTGCCGCGCTTCCGATCTGATCCAAGCCGTCGAAGGTTTTTGATCACCGCATCCAACGGCCCAGCGTCCGTCTTCAACCTCGAGCATAGCCGCTGCCACCCACGAGCTTCCTTCGAACCAGAGACCTCCCCGAGGATAGAAATGGAGTGTCCGACCACCTCCGGCCAATCTAATTGCTCCAACGAGTTCGTCTGGCCACACTAAACACGATCATGCCTAAAAATGACCATGCATGCAATGTTTGAAAGAATTCGAAGTTCGGCCGAGGCAAACCAAAGGTGCCGAGGCCACGTGTGTTCGTGGTATGCATAGACAAGTATTAAAGAGGCCATGCATTCGTTCGAAAATGCATCCACGTGAAGGAGGAAAATAAAAAGGAAATCTGCGATGAAACAGCGAAGGAAAACAAGATTTGGAGAAAATCTTGAAGATCCGAAATCTTTAGTGATTCGAGATTTATCACGCGGATGGACTGAGGCATTCCTCTGCCTATAAAAGGAGAGCCCGAGGCCTTGGAGTGTTTGGTGAAACTCTGTTGAAAATCCGAGTCCCGCGTGAGTCTCTGCCTCACGAAGAAGAAGCCCCGCGCAAGTAAACATGCACGGCTGGAGTCCCTTGCACGCAACATCTTTGCGCGACAAGAAGAAGTTAGGGTGACCCCTGCGCGCCTTCCCCTTGCGCGACAGAGGGTACCCAAGACCCTGCGTGCTATTCCTTGCACGTCAGGAGAGTTCGGGCAGCGCTCTTGCGCGCCCTTCTTGTGGCCGCGGCAGTAGCACCTGTGCGTCCGTGGTAACACCTTGAATGCCCGTGGTGTCTCTACCCTACGCGGTAGTGTTGAGAAGTTTGGCTGCAACCCTTGTGAACCTGCATACAAGTGGAGTTCGGGTTGTGTTTTACACACATTGTGTGTGTGCCAAGTGGAGAAGAGGACCCGAGGATTGCATGCCTTGTGTGTTCACCAAGTGAAGACACATTTTGTGTGTGCAAAATTGAAGAACAACCTACGGGTTAAGGGTGTGCAACAAGAAGAGGGAAGAGGCCAAAGTCAAGTGTGTGCAAAAGAAAGAACAATTTATGTGTACATGAACAAGTAACAAAGAAGGCCGAACCTATGTGTGTGCTCTAAGTGGAGTGGACACACTTAGAAGAAGAAGAAGACTCACACAAAGTATAACACACATTTATGTGTGTAATCAAAAGGAATTAAACGTGTGAAGGAAAAGAAGAAAAGGTGTGTGCTTAAAAGTGACTACACCCTTTGTGGGTTTATTGCACCAAGAGAAGAAGAAGGGAAGTGCATGCTTGCATGCATGCACATGCACACGTGAACAAATCCAAACCAGCTTGTGTGCATTTGAGTTGACCAAGACCAGAGGTTCTTGAATAATTTGAGAAGGCCATGCAGTCAGTGCATGAGGAAGCAGAGTTTCCATGCACTCAGTGCATGAAGATGATTTGAAGTGAGACTGGACCAGACTGAAGTTAAAGACATCAATTGTCTGAGTATTCAGTAATTGGAGAGAAGCCAGGTCATCCTTAGAAGAAGGAGATAAATCCTGAGCAATACGAGAAGACCTGTTCATCACAAGCGAGCATAGGTACAGATAAAGGCCAGCAATCTTTATCCCAGACTGCTGAAGTTACTTGAAGAAGTTAAAGAGGAGAAGAGCTACTCGTGCGACTCGAGCAGCCAAGAGAAGACCCTGTGGGACTCAGGGAGAAGAAGTCTTCAGCGGGATTCTGGAGCAGGCCAGTGGGACTCTGGTAACACTGTGTGAAGTAGTATAAAGACCCTCCTGTGGGACTCAGGAGAGATACGGTGGGAAGCTGTATCGACCATTGTAATACTAACAGATTATAATGGGAGAATCCATGCTGGGAGAGCATGGCAAGGATGTAGGCCTTTGGTGTCGAACCTTGTAAATCCTTGTGTCCTGTGCCTTTTCATTACTGCATTATCCGGGAAAGGTTGAGAGACATAAGAAGAGTGGATAGAGGCCTTAACAAGCCATAGAGGTTTAATTGATTAAGAATCAATTAGTAAAAAGTTTTAAAGGATCACTGATTCACCCCCTCCCCCTCTCAGTGATTCACACTGATCTGGGCACTTCACCCATGACAGATGATCTTTTCAATTAGCTATATATATCCTAGTGGTTCTCCAGGATTGATCATTAATGGGGATATCACCATATTTGATTTAGAGAGGAGTATATTCAAAATATTACATTTCAAAGAAGTTATTTGATGTACGAGTACTTGATGATGTTGTTTAGATTTAAAAATACTCCATCAGTGTTCATGGTCCTCATGAAAAAGATCTTTCATCCATACATGGACTTGTTCTTGGTAGTTATCATTGATTAAATCCTAGAACACTATTGAAATATTCTATAAAATAAGAGATAGTCCTGAGTATGATTTGATTACACATGCTTTTTGTCAAGATATCAGAGTATAACTTATGGATTTTAGAGGTAATGTTTCTATGAAATGCAGTGTTTGATATTGATATATCTATAGACCAAGTGAATATTGTGGCATTCATGTCCTAGACACATCCCCATATGTTTGAGATTATAATAATTATAGTATTACCAGAATATTACAAAAATTTTATACTGGACTTCTTTTAATTATCTACACCCTTGACAGTGATAATGATGAAGGGGTGAATTTCCATTGGTCATACTAGTGTGAAGAGTCTTTCCTTGATCTAAATAATAGGTTGACGATAACTCCAATACTAAGACTCCTTGAGTCTTGGATTGGTTATGTAGTGTACGATGATGCATCAAGAGTGGGTATGGGAGAGGAAGTCATGAAAAAATAATAGGTAGTTTCCTATTGGTCTTGTCATCTATTAACCCATGAGAATAACTACCCTACACATGAATTGGATCAAGTAGTGGTGGTTCACACTTTGAAGTGTTTAAGATACTATCAATTTGGTGAGATATTTATTGTTTATATAGACCAAAAGAGCTTATGCTACATCTTCACAAAGAGGGACTTAAATCTAAGGCATAGGCAGTGGGTTGAGTACCTTAAAATGTTCAAATTTGAGATGAAATATATACTAGGGAAGGGAAATTTTCTAATGATGTCCCATAACCATTAGAAAAAAGTTGAGAAGAAACATGGAGAGAGGTCTTTGGGGGAGCAGGGGTGTTTGATGGGTTTATTGGCTGATTGGAGGGTGGATGACTTAGATAACCATGGTTCTATGAATATTTCACCATTGATAGTCACATCCTCACTTGTAGACCAAGTAAAATCTAAATGGAAGTCATAATTAGAGTGTTCTATAATGAGGGAACAACTAACTTGTCACGAATCAATGCCCGAATGGTCAATGGAAAAAATTGACATGATCTTGGTACATTGGAGAGTATTAGTCTTTAATTCTATCCGAGAGGAGCTCATTAGGTATTACAATACCTATATATGGGCAGTACATCCTGGTGTGACCAAGATGTGTCATGAATTTAGGTAATAGTTCTAGTAACCAGGGACAGAGATACAAATTGATGGTTTTTTCTCTCGATGCCTCACTTATCAAAGGTTCAAGACTGAGAAACACCATCCTAGAGGGTTGTTTCAGCCACTCTTGAAACCTATATGGAAGTGGGAATACATCATGATTGATTTTCTGATAGGGATGCCCAAGACCTTGAGGAGTTGTAGCACAGTTTGGATTATTATTGACAAGTTAATGTAGTCTTCTCAATTTTTAAAAATGAGAGAGACTCAATCAGTGTAAGAGTTGGGTAATATTAATGTCTGATAGATCATAAACATGTATAGAGTCCCTTTGAGCATTACTTGAGATATATATACAGGCTTTACATCATGAATTTGGTAGTTCTAACAAAAATACCTTGGGAATTGGTTGAGATTGAGCACTATGAACCATCCTCATACAGATAGAGAGTCTGAGAGGACTAAACACATATTAGAGAATATGCTTGGATATTTCACGCTTGACCTTGGAGGATAATTTTCTAACCACCTTGCCATGATTGAGTTTTAAAACAATGACATTTATCAGGTTTCAATTTAGATGAAAACATATGACACTCTTTATAATAGACCACGTTGATCATTGCTTGTTGGTATGAAGCAATAGTTGTGGGCCTAGTTTAGTTTAGGAAGCCTCCAAGTGACTCCATATGACTTTTAATTGTTTGATCACTGCTCAGAGAAGACAAATATATTATTCCAATCATAGGAGGAGACCATTGGATTTCACTATGGGTGGTCATATATTTTTTTAAGTGACACCTCGGTTTAGATAGAGGCGTCATTCAAAGCAGGACAATCTATAACCACATTTTTTCGGACACTTTGACATCACTGAGTAGATATCTGAAGTGGATTATCACCTGGAGCACTTGTATCACTATCAAATTACTCATGACATATTCCATGTGTTATAGCTTCATAGTTACATACTCGATCCTGCACATGTTATTGATTGTGATGAAATTAAACTGTTGATAGATGAACCTTATGAAGAGTGTCTGGTGTGGATCATAGATCAAAGTGAGAATGTGTAGTGATGATAGATCATGCCACTAGTCTAGATTAAGTGGTAGCATAGACAGATCAATGATGAGATGTGAGGGGGTGAGTCTGATATTCGAGATCAGTGGATTGTGTTGTTTGAGAAGGACCACTAGAGATACTTCTCAAGGAAGATATGTTGGTAAAGGGGGGGAGGGGAATTGTAATATACTAATTTTTACAAATGTAATAGAAAACTTGTTTTTGATAATTTATAAGTGTTTCATGTGGAAAAAAGGTTTCTAAATGAAAATAAAATAAGAAATGTGTTAAAGTCTTTGTATAAGGGTAAAAAGACTAGTTAACAAATTAGAATATTCAATCAAATATTTTTAGATTTAGACTTTATGTTGTTGTGAGATTCCGAGGACTGTAATCCTCTATGAAGAAGGAATAAAAATATTAAATATATTATAGTAATATAGTGAAATTTATTCAAAATAATTGAATAACTTCAAAATAGTCCATCGTATGATAAATCTAAGAACACCGTTAGATCTGGGATGTATATTTTACCATAGGCAGTGTATAAAAATTGTAAGCCTTAGATGTCTGGACACCTCACTCATGAAAATAAATTATTTAATAATTATTATATCATTTTTTAGAATAATATAATATCTTTCAAATGATCTATATTATGACAAATATGATATCAATGTTAGCTCCAGAACATGATGTTTATCATATATGGGGTATAACCTTTATGCATGTCAAGTGTTTGGAAACCTCACATACAATAAAATCTCTTTTTTTAATTATATAAATAATCCTTTTTAAATAAAAAATAATTAATATATCTTAAATGGTACAACTTATGAAAAATCTAAGACCATAATTTGGTCTGGAATGGTCTTTTTACTCCAAGAAGGGTACACCTTTTATGTGCAGTGGGTGTTTGGTCGGTTCATCAATTAATTTAATTTTTTTGTTTATATATTAAATAATTAATAATTAATAATATTATTAAATAAATAACAAAAAAATATGGTTCATCTTCTTCCCAAGGTGGATTTCACCATTAACACATGGAAGAATTTTCAAAGCATCAATCAAGTGCATTTTTGACCGATTAAAAATTGAAAATGCATTAAATGAGATAAATAAATGAATATTCTTTTCTTTTTATTTTGTGTTTAATAGATTAAAATAGAGGTTTAATCTTCAGTTTCATTAAACCATAAAATTTTTTTGATTTTTCTATATATACCCTGAATTTCCTCTTTATAATTCCACCAATATGTCCAAGAAACCTCCTTCCATTTCAGTGAAGACATCACTGAGCCTTTTATCCATCCTTATGTTATCCTGGTTCCTTTCTCTTGATGTGAACTCAATTTTTTATTATTATTTTTTATAAATATATTTTCCCTTTAGTATGGTAATGAAAAAAATATAAATTAGGTATGAAAATAAAATCTGATCTGGAAAAAAAGTGATTCCCCAAAAGTTATCACATAATAATTTTATTAAATAAAATTATCTAAATATGTTTAACAAAATTATCAAAGGATAACAATGAAATATTTAAACAATAATTATAGTATTTTATAGAAGGATAATTTATAAAAACTATTAATGTGATATAAAATTGAATTAATTTGGGAAAAATATATATTGAATTAACCAATGATAATTTTTGTGAAGGTATGACATGATAATTATTGAAAGGATTATTATAAATAATTATCTTGAAACAATTGCACCAAATTATCGTAAGATAATTGAAAAAATGATAATTTCTATAGATTAATTAGAAAAATAAATTTATACAAATTATTAAAGTATTCTTTCACCAAATAATCATAGGATAATTTGTGGAAAAAATTATCATAAGAAAATTGTGAAATGATAATTATATGAAATAATTATTAGAATATAATTATTCTTTTTTAAGGATAATTACAAACACCTGACTTTTTTTAAATTATAATTTAGAGTGATAATTTTCAAATTATTCATAAAACATAAATTATCATCACATGTAATAATTTAGATAATAATTTTAAAATTATCCAGGAAGGATAAATATCATCACATGTTTTAATCTAATGATAATTTGAGAATTAATCAGGACAGAGAAACTATCATCCCATGTGATATTTTTATAAATAATTATAAAATTACCTAGGATATAAATTAGATTTTCACATATACCATTGTTTTTAATAAATCACTATTCTGGTTATAAGAAACCCTTGACATACCTCGATCATCGACGTACCAAAAAATAGAGACATTGATGTGTCTCCATTGACAATAAAAAATCTATGAAGAGGTATTTTTTACTTTAATCTAAAAATTTCCTTAACATTTTGGGCTCATTTAAAAGCGATTACCATTAATATGATTTTTTTGTAGACATGTTTTGATAACCATTCAGGATTTTGATTTCATGTGGGTGTGTGTGTATCCCTAAAACCCCTATGTTACCCTTATAACCATGAGTACTTGTAAATTTTTATTATTATTTGATGTTTGATCAAATATATTGTCTACAATACATTACTTATGATGATATGTTATCCTTGATCCTGAATCGTGTCATACTAAATATACCTTGTGGTATTATTCAAGGTTCCCAAGATAGGTAGAATATTGCAACATGTTATCCATTGGAGGGGGAGTGCACATGACTTGCAACAGTGATGATGAAGGACCATTGTGGGGGGTAGGCATACAATGATTCCCTAGGAACACCATGTCATACACTCAATGACTAAGGGTTTCATACTAAAACTCGATCCCTAGAATGAACTCAGTGAAGAGGGGATGTTGATTATCTCTCAATCCATAGTATGTCACTCAAAAACAGGGGGTTACTTATAAGCTTTTGGTTTGTAGTATATATTTCGATGACTAAGGGATAATGGTTAGATCTCGATCCCTAGTATGTCACTCAATGAATAAGGGATGATGATTATCTCTTGATTACTTTAATATACTGAGAGCATAATCTTCTTTATAAGTATTAATGTTTAGTTTCATTATCACATGATGCTGATAATCTTGATTCATTAACCTTATGGTTAATCCTTGATTTATTATGACACCTTGATAATCCATTTAGCAAAGAGATGAAGCAGGCACAACCCAGGGTATGTGGCATCTTGGTTAGTGCATAACCACTCAGTTTTAGATTTCATGTTTTTATGCTTTTAATTCTTTTATTTTATTATTTCATAAATTGTTATAATAGATCACATCAAGTTAAGTATACATTTGTGGTGTCCTATTGATTCTTTTTCTCATACCCTACATGGTCATTTCAATGCGCTTGTATATTTTATGAGGGATCTAGAGAAGGGAAAGGACCCCATGGTGGATAGATGAGAATATGCACATGGAGCTGGTGGTAGACCAAGATGGACTCCAGAAGATATTTTGTTTATTTATTAACTTTATGAGCTTTATTTCCTTTGGACATGATTTCCACTTACAGGAGATATTTATTTTGTATTACATGTAGTATATATTTACTTTTTTCATGTTAATATGATTATTTATTATATTTTTAATTGTTTATTATTTATCCTATGACATGATATTGTGTGTATAGTCTCTCAACTTATGGACCCAAACCCACACTTCATGTTGGAAACCTCTTGTATGTGGGGATATGCGCTTGAGGTTATGTGGAATTTCAGATCTGACATGATGGTTTGGGTCTAGATGTTACATTACATTCCTTCTTCTCCTTTACCTTCATTTGGGATAATGGTAACTTCATCTCAATGTGATCCTTTTTCTTATGACAATATATCCACACCTTTAAATAACCATTATTATTCTCTTTTGTTGTCATGATAAGAGGATTGTTTTTCTTTTATTGATATTTCATTGATTCTTAGACATGTGTTCAAATTGAAATCACTTATACATGAATCGTCATTACTTTCCTTGAAGGAAATGTTCTTGTTTTTTTATTTAACATCTTCCACTTATTTAATGACTTCCCTTTTCATTATAATATAAGGGTTAATGAGTTGCCCAAAAATCTCTTCAATACATATATTTTTTATGTCATTCACTCCTTGAACCACTGTTACATTGGGTTCCCAAGAGATTTTAAAAGCCCAAAAGAACTTCTTTATAAGTGTATCTATGCTAATAACATCACTTAGATATATACTTTAATTAAAAATATCATTAAATATGGTAATAATTTTATTAATAAACTCATTAGGATGCATAATAAAGCATTCAAAATCATGGAAATACTTATCAGTCATAGTATACATAAATTTATTGGATTCTTCATGTGAATATTATGGTAATTTCCAAATTCCATTATCATGTTTTAATATTTAGACTATATTAAATTCATTCACATCTAACGAGTGATATAGATCTTTGATAGCATTTTAATCAATCTAAAAGTCTCCTAAATCATTGGCGTTCCATTTTTTTCATTCCCATGAGTAGGAGAATATCCATGCATAACAATTATTGAAACTAGATAGAGAACACATCTATGAAAAGTAGAAATCATCATTTTCCAATAACTATAATCAGTTTCATAAAAATATGGAGCTATAACCATAGAGTTTAAATTGGGTTCAACTTAAAATTTTAATGTTTGTGCCATTTTTCAAGTATTGATCCTTAAAAATGGTTATGGTTTTTAAAATCAAGATCTCATTCATACGAATTATTTCTTAGAGATGAGTTGAAAAGGGGGGATAATATCCTTTCAAAACTTTTAAAAATCAAAAATTAATTTTATGTAATGAAAAAAATTAAAGTAATAAAAATATTATAAGAGTAAAGCTTAAGATTTGGGAATTATATAAAAATTAAATAAATAAAATAGTTATCAAAACCAAAATAAAAGGGGATTTTTACTAACTTGCTAAAGAAGTTGTAAATAATCCACTAGGGTTCCCTAAATCTCCTCCCCTCAAATATCATTAATAAGTTTTTGTTATTAACAAGTTTTTAATGGTTGTAGTAAGAAACCTAAACCTTGTTTTTTAGCGATTGTAAAAACAAACTAATTAAAAAAACTAAGATCCTTGAATTTTAGTGTTTTTTTCATGAACCACAAATAAATTTCCATCCTTTTACTTGTTGTGCATAGAAACCCAATCTACCTAACTTTTAAGGTAGTGATCACCCCCCCCCCCCCACTCTCAGTGGTAGTGAGAACCCAATCCCTCACTTTTAATGTAGTGATAATCTATCACCCTCAGAAATAATGGTAGTGATCACTTAAGAAAATAAAAATAAGGAAATACACTCTTGATTAAATCCATTTGAGTCACACTAAAACTTATCCAACAAGATAAAATGATAATTAGATGAGAGAATGTGAGACAATTGTTTGAGAGAGAACATAAGAATGATGAAAATGATGCACAATGAGCCCAAAAATGAAATCCAAGGTATCTACAATAATTTAATAACCCTTGGGGTTCATTTATATCCTTAAATTGATTAAATTTAATTATAGAAGTGTTAGGGGGAATTGATCATTGTTGGGGTAGAATTAAAGAATCCTGGGACTATTCCAATGACTAGTTTTTTATATTCCAGAATACCACCAGCTAACTAGTGGAACATGGATATATTATTGATTCTAACAAAATTAGATTAGCTACCTGGTGTGGTCCACCAGGCATCTACCGACCCATACAATAGGAGGAATATAAATGTGTCCTCCACAATCCTTTTGATCCATATGTTTTTTTGAAAACACCATGAAAAGTTTTATAAAATAAAATATTAAAATCCCTTAAATGAAAATTTTAGAAATAATATTTGGTTTTTGTGAAAATTAATATAACCTAAGAAATTAGTATGTGTAAAAATTTAATATCAATACTACTTGGACTTCACATAAAATTTATCAAATTTTTATTCATGGTCAATTAGAGGATCTTGGTCAGATGGTCAATACAAAATTCTTATAGTCAATATGTATTTCACTAAGTCTGTTGCTCGAGTTATAAATATGGTATCTTGATAGAAAGGGTGTGTTAGATCAAATTATATAATACATGGTTGATTTGATTCTATATTTATGTTAGTTGAACACAATAGGTACTTATAGGCATGTGGTTGGTTGTTCAAGCACGGTATGTCCGATGTTTCTCTAGTGCTAGGTTTAGTCTCTACATCCATAGTAGGATGGCTTCACACACGATTAGTTTAATTTCCTTTGGCATGGTAGGTTCTTCTATGTGATGTGTTCAATTGTATGTTTTAATTTTGTGATCAGTTGGGTATGGATCTACCATAGTAGCTTTGGTATAGGTCTTATGTAATGGTTGAAATGGGCATGAAATCATTTTATAGAATTTCAATTTTTTGGGCACAGTCACATCACTATTGAAAATTTAGTTATTTGCGAGGGGCCATTTTCAATGGGAGCCCATTGCAAATGACCCATTGCAGAATATCGCATCACAAATATGGTTTTTTCCACGGTCTGTCGAAAAAAACCATATTTGCGACAGAAAATTTAGCCATCGTAAATAGCTAACCTATGGTATTTAAAAATACATATTTGTGACAAACCTATCGCAAATAGGATTTAGAGATGGACCCATCACAAATACATTAAAAAATAAAATAAAGATATTCGTAAAATTTAATAAAATAATATTATTAATAATAATCTAATACTAATAAAATATTATTAAATAATAATAATAATAATAATATAATAATAATAATAACAAAATAATATTAATAAAATAATAATAATAATAATTAAATTATAATATTATAAATAATAATAATACTAATAAAATATTAATATTAATATTAATAATACTAATAATATAAATATTGATAATAATAATGATAATAATAATAAAATTTTAATAATATTGAATTTAATAAGAATAATTATAATAGTAAAATAATAAAAAAAATTATAAAATAATAAAAAACTTTAATATTCAAAAAACATTAAAATAATAATAATAATAAATCAATAATAATAGTAATAATAATAATAATAAATAATTTTAATAAAATAATAAATACATGTTAAAATAAGTAAAATAATAATAAAATAAATAAATAATAAAGTAATAAAATAATAAAAAATAATAAAATAACAGAAAACACAATATTTACAACAATATAAAAAAATAAACTATGTAGAAATGTAAATATATAATATTACAAAACAAAATGACATTGAAATATTTTATTATAGAATGTAAATATATAATTGGAGGGTCTTCTGGAGGAGCTGACATCACTGGGGGTCTTCTAGTGGAGGTGACGCCACTGGGATGTCTTTTGGAGGAGCTAGAGAAGTTGGAGGAGATAGTGGAGGGAGGATCGTCCCAAAACCATGAGTCAGGCAACGCATGTACTCCATAGTCTCCTAATGTTGCTTCTACTTCCATCGATGCATCTCCACCTCCTGTTGTTGTCGCTATCGATGAAGCTCTTCCCGCTCCATGCACATAATCTCTATAATCTCACTCTTAGCTCGTAGTTTCAAATGGTAATGTGATGTACATGACAATAACTCTCCACAATATCCTCTCAAGATGGATAATGGCATCATATCGATCCCATGATAACTCCTAGGTGTCAATCGATAGTTGATAACAACAAATCGACCTTTCTCAAAGCCATAATGGGTCACCTACTTCCATGATGCCTCATCAAATCAGTGACCACTAGTCTAACCCTCTATCTCAGCCTGACTCTCAGTCTATTTCTGAGACTTGGTACCACATTTGAATCTTTCAATTGTAATTTAAAATTAAAATATTTAAAATATTATTTGCAGTTAATTTTAAAATGAATGAAGAAATAACACTGACCACAATTTGATACTAGTGATCCCCTCTAATCTCCACAGTGACCAGATCGATGTACATCCTTCTATAAACATTGAACTTTGTAATATATAGTTTTTCAACTTCCTATATGAATATAAAATATACATTTTACATTTAAAGTTTTCTAAAATTTTAAAACAAAGGACTTGTCATATGTTCTTTATGCGTACTGAATGTACGACTATCAACTTGATGTGTCACCTCCTATATCCCCTAGTTTTTTCAACCTACTGATGATTTATTATGAAAATGATCAGCCATATAATGTGAACATAATTCATCCCAAACCTGAGATGAAATGTAATCATCTTGGTGGACACAATAAGACTAATCAAACACTACCACTCATGCTTCATTCATTGTTTCGTTTCTCAAATTGTGAAAAAACTGATGGCAGTGCTCACACATAAACCCCTCTCTTGCCTTCCAGATAACACTAAACGTAGTATTATTTATGTGATACCATAAACCCTATAAATAAATTCTAATATCAAGTTATTAATTAAATAAAATTCAAAATAAATAAATTTTATTTATATACCAGTCAATGATCGAACATGTGGTCCTGAACATCAATAGGAATCTTATCCCATGTGACACGTGCTTTAGAAAAATAATTTTGCAATATAGTACTCCCCTGTCCAACAACTATATGTGAAAAGATGTGAAAAAAATAAAAATAATCGAACAATTAGTATATAAATCAATTAATGAAAACTAACTAAAATAAATAGGTAAAAATTCCTTTGCATGCATGGATCAAATCCAAGATGTGGAATTTCCTCCATGAGAGGGTCAGTAATCATCAATTGGGAAAGACCACACCCCGTTTGAGAACTCCCTAAACCGCCAGTAGTCTGAGGGTCAGATGATACAAGATCTTTCTCATCCGAAGGTATATCAGCATTCGACAACTAACGAAACCGATCTTCATCCATCAGAAACACGAAATGACTATTGTTATCAAATAGTTAAAAAAAATTATTATATATACATATATATTATAAATGATTATAACCATCATTTAACTATGTCAATATTCATTTTCATCCTCATATTCATATCTGACGATATCGATGTCTTCATATTCATCCTCAGTATTATCAATTTCAATATGAGTTTCACTTTCATCCTCTCTTGTAATTTCAAATTCATTTGTAACATTATTAACATTATCATCACCATAGACCATTAATTGTGAGCATTCATCATCAATATTCATGTCTCTTCGTAAAAAATATGGATTTGGAGAATTATCTGGAAAATTTTTAATTTCTTTCACTTTTGAGAATCCACATTCACTTTAAGGAAACTGATTTTTCTGAGATTTTATTTTTATTAATCTCCACCAATCAACCAACTCTCTGGATGTAGAATAGTAATTTTCAAAATAAATTTGATGTGTCTGATGATAAATTAAAAATGGTTCACTTACTGTAAGAAGAATTTTATATTTAATATCAAAGATTCCATGAATCGAATGAACACACAATCCCCTCTCTATATCTAACCACTGACATTTAAACAAAAATATTTAATTCTATCATAGATAAAATAGTTCAATAATTTATTCTATCATACCATAAATGTCAACATAAGTTTCTCTATGATGAGGTCCTCTCATGCAAACACCACTATTCATGTTTTTTTCTATTCCGCATATACATGTGGTTGAAATGGAAAACCTTTCACCACATTTGCATTACAAGATTTAACAATTATGGATTATGGGTTACTCAATACACACAATCGATTATCAATTTTATCATCATGTTGAGATACCTGAAAATTTGTAAAATAATTATCAATATGAAAAGTAATAAATTGATTTTATATGTTAAACCAGAGATGATACATGTTACCAGTTTTTGAAACGAGTATGAAAAATTATTTTCCCAACGTTCTTTAAGAGAAGATTCTATAATTTTTAGAAGTTTTTCTTGATATGATTATCATGTAAACTACAAATAAAAAAAATTAATTTAATGTAACAAAGATTGTAGAATAAGTGATAAGAGCACTCAAATTAAAAATGGTTTCATTTCTTCAAAGTTGAGCAGAACATATGTGTGATTTCTGTGATGTTCACCATCTGAAATCCATCATTCATGAACTCCACTGAAGCCAAGTTTGGGGTGATTAAAAACTATTAACAAATTTATCATTTCATTATCAATAATTACATCATTATGGACCATGAAATTTTGTTTTGAGGGATGTCCAGATTGAAAATATTGTAAGCGGGAAGAAGAAATATCCTCCAGCAAATATGCTTATGTAATTGAGCCTTTAACTGATGCTTTATTTCGTACTTGTTTCATTAATTTCTGCATGCATCTCTTGAATGTGTATATCCATCAGAACTATACCAGACCTCCCCATTTTTCTTCATGTGTTAAATGTAATATCAAATGTTCCATTGATTAATAGAAATACAGAGACCTGATTTTTTTCTAGTTTACATAAAATTATAACAACATCTTCTTATAGTATTCTTAGTGTATTGTGGTCTATTTTCACCTTATAAATGTCTCAAAAAAAATATGATATGTCTATTTTTATATCCCAAATCAAAGAATTCAAAAAACCTCTTAATACAATAAGAATATAAGAAAATCGATATTCATACGTGGGAGAAGACTTTTCATAGAGATTTGAGTGGGAGAATGTTGCAAAGAGATTAGTCGTTGGACAAAAGACATGCCACCAATCCATTGAAAATTGTGCCAATTTATTAGTAATTATTATTTCGTTGGAAATTGTGTTGATTTATTGCATGGTAATTGTTACTAATTGTTATAAATTATTACTAATTGTAATTAATTGTTACAAATTATTACTAATTGTTACTAATTATTACTAATTGTTACAAATATTTACTAATATTTACTAATTGTAACCAATTAATACTAATTGTTAATAATTGTTAATAATTGTTAATAATGTTTTCTAATTGTTACTAATTGTAACTAATTATTACTAATTATTACTAATTTTTAATAACTGTTACTATTTATTACTATTTATTACTATTTATTACTAATTAATAATATTTATTAATAATTATTACTATTTATTACTAGTTATTTCTATTTATTACTATTTATTACTAATTATTACTAACTATCACTAATTATTACTAATTATCACTAATTATTACTAATTATTACTAATTACCAATAATTATTTCTAATTTATATTAATTATTACTAATTATTAATAATTATTACTACTTACTACTAATTATTATTAATTATTCATATTTGTTACAAATAATTCATATTTATTATAATTATTAATATTTATTAATAATCATTACTAATTAATACTCTTTCTTACTAATTATTTCTAATTAGTTGTAATTATTACTATTTATTACTAATTATTACTAATTATTAATAATTATTATTGATAATAAATTATTATTACTAATTATTGCTCATTATAACAAATTATTACTCATTATTACTAATTTTTACTAATTTTTACTAATTTTTACAAATTATTTCTAATTATTTCTAATTTTTACTAATTATTCATATTTATTTCTCATTATTCATATTTATTACTAATTATTACTAATTATTCATATTTATTACTAATTATTACAAATTATTCTTATTTATTACTAATTATTAATAATTATTAATAATTATTACTAATCATTTCTAACTATTACTAATTATTACTAACTATTACTAATTTTTACTAATTATAACTAATTATTGATAATTATTACTAATTATAACAAATTTTTACTAATTAAACTAATTGTACTTGTTTTAGCTATTTATTGCTATTTATTAATAATTTAAACTAATTATTACGAATTATTACGAATTATTACTAATTGTAACAAATTATTATTAATTATTACTAATTATTACTAATTATTACTAATTATTAATAATTATTACTAATTATTACTAATTATTATTAATTATTCGTATTTGTTACTAATTATTCATATTTACTGTTAATTACTACTAATTATTCTTATTTATTACTAATTATAACTAATTATTCATATTTATTACTAATTATTTCTAATTTTTACTAATTATTACTATTTATTACTATTTATTTTTATTTATTATTATTTATTACTATTTATTACTATTAATTACAGATTATTACTATTTATTACTAATTATTACTATTTATTACTATTTATTGCTAATTATTACTATTTGTTACTATTTATTACTATTTATTACTATTTATTACTAACTATTACTCATTATTACAAACTATAACTAATTATTACTATCATCAACTATTACTTACAATTAATAATTATTATTATTTATTACAAATTATTACAAATTAATACTAATTATTACTAATTATAACTAATTATTAGTAATTATTAGTAATTATTACAAATTATTACAAATTATTACTAATTATTACCAATTATTACTAATTATTCTTATTTATTACTAATTATTACTAATTATTACTAATTATCACTAATTAATACCGACTATTACTATTTATTTCAGGTTTTACAAATCGGTACTAATTATTACTAATTATTACTAATTGTTTGTATTTATTACTAATTATTACTAATTAATACTAATTATTTCTTCTTATTATTTATTATTACTAATTATCACTAATTATTACTAATCATCACATATTATAAGTAATTATTACTAATTATTTTTATTTATTACTAATTATTAATAAATATTGCTAATTGTTACTAATTATTTCTATTTATTAGTATTTATTACTAATTATTACTAATTATTACTAATTATTCATATTTATATCTAATTATTACTAAATATAACTATTTATTATAATTTATTGCTGATAATTACAAATTATTCCTAATTATTATTATTTATTATTATTTATTGTTATTTATTACTAATTAATACTAATTATTACTCAGTATTCGTAATTATTACTAATTATTACAAATTACTGACAGTTACCACGAATTATTATTAATCTATTATATCTACTAAAGCTGGGTTCCTCTATGCTGATTGTTCGCCTCCACAATTTCCCACGTCACCAAAACTACACTTCCTCTCCCGAAAATACCCCCACAACATCGTGCGCTACCTCCTCAATTGGGATTTTTCTCGGGCTAGCTAGGGTTTCCGCATTACTCCACGGTGTTGTGATCCCTCTCCTTCCAGAATCTCATCTCCAGCCAACTGCTCCTCCACCGCGTGCTCCGCCTCCGTGTGCTCCGCCTCCGTGTGCTACGCCTCCGCGTGCTACGCCTTCGAGTGCTCGGCCTCCGCGTGCTCGGCCTCCGCCTGCTCCGCCTCTGTGTGCTCTGCCTCCGAGTGTTGCGCCTCCGCGTGCTCCGTCTCAGTGTGCTGCGCCTCCGCGTGTTGCACCTCAGTGTGCTCTGCCTCCCCTTCCTCCACATTGGCATGCTCCGTCTCTGCCTGATCCAACTCCGCGTCCTCCGACTCCTCCGCCTCCGCATGCTCTGAATCCACGTCCTCCGCCTCCACATCCTCTAAAACCAGCAACTACACCTTCCTCTCTTCCAAGTATAGGTCCTTTGCTCCCCACTGTCTATTTTTTTATCCATGGTTCAAATGGATCTTTCGATTTTTGTCATCAACCTAGCTTCCATTCCGTATGCCTCAATTTCTTCGCATGTTATATTTTTCGTGTGGAATGATATCTCTATTTATTTGTCTTGCAACCTTTGATAGGAATCCCTCATTCGATTTGGTTTTTCATTGAGTGATTGCAGACAAGAATTTCAGGTTTTTAGCAATTTTTTAAAGAAGATGAAGTGGGAATTGAGGTTCCCAATTGACTATGTCCTCCTCATTCTTTGTGGTGTTGAACCCCTATATCAGTTCTTTTGATTTTAGGTGAATAGAAATCATCATTTTATTTGACTAATCATGGTTCAATGATGGTATTTCAGTGGATAAATGGGTTTCTTGGAGATCCCAGGTAAACCACGTACCCCTATAGTTTTTTTAATAAGGTCGTCCATTGAATTTCTCATGCATCCTGACTTCAATGTGGAGGCAATTTGTATATCCTTCATAATACTAGTAATATTATATTTAAATGGAAAATTTTTCCCCTCAAATCTCAAGAGGTTTATTTGTCTCCAAATATGATGATTGCTGGAAATAATATTGTGAGTAGAAGTGGTTTTTAACTTTATGGAAACCCTCTTAATTTTTAAGGCAAAAAGAGCTGATAGATTCAGACACTAAGCCTCCCAGCTGCAGCTTATCGTCCGTGGGGAGTCATGAATTTTCCAGATGCAAGTCGTAAGCCTCCCAGAGCATGATATTTGTTAACGTTTATGAACCATCCCAGTATTTTAAAAGCCCCCGACTTTCATTCCTAAAGAAATCAGGTAACATACATACTATCTGGAAGTACACACCCTTATAACAATTGTTTGTTACTTTTTTATTTTTGGTTTTATTGATTGTGTTCTCCTTCTGTTCATCAATACCAATCCCTTTTCTGCATCTTTGACTGTTTTCAGGTTATCAAAAAGTAATGAAACATCCATACTAATTTTTCATATTTCAATATTTCAAGTACACATGTTTAATCTACTCAGCCTTTATTTATTGACCATTCATTATTAGTCATGTTTACATTCAATTCATCATAGTAAGTAATTGTAACTTGTATCATTTGGACATACAATTCTAGAAGTGATGTTCTTTATAATTTAATAGAGATTACATTACAATCAGTACAATATTCAGCGATTACATTCTCATTGTAATGATTGAATATCTTTAGAATATATATTGTATGCACTCTGATCATAGTACTGCAATCCATGGTTCTATTCTATTCCTTTACAATTAAATAAAAAGATATAGAATACAAACATGAACTTCCTGTCGAGATCTAAATATGGAAGATTTCAAAGAAGACTACTACGACAACAACTTCAATCAGGTTATATTATTTCTATTCTAGTCTTGATATTGTCCCATTATTTATCAATCAGAGGCTTATATATTTACAATAATTTCAATTATACAGGTAAAATAACTCTTGAGAACATTGATGCAACTGAAGCCGTTACACCAACAGAAAGAACTCAAACAAGAACACGTACGAATTTGTAATCTCTACCCAGTAATGGTAAGTTCAATTTAAAAAGTCCATTACTTTTTCTTTGGTTACCATATTGCAAACCAAAATATCATAACTCTGTAATATATTAGATTCCTTCCGGAAAATGTTTATTTTTACTTTACTGATACTTTTACGATAATAATAACTATTGGAAAATATTGTACAGGTGAAGTGGTCACACCAGCTAATATCATAGAATGACGTTGATGAATTCCATTACCGCCTATATCCACTAATTGTTAGTATCGTTTACAATATAAAATTTATTTAATTTGATTTCATACTGAAAAATAGACAACCATTTCTTGCTATAATTTCTCATCTCCATGTTTCATTATCCCTCATATTAGTTCACTGATTATGCTCGATTTTGTTGAATTCAGGTTGACAGGAATCATAATCATGTGTCAATGAAGATATCTCAGTGGATAAAGGGTTCATTTAGTTTTTACAACAACTTTAATAATTTATTAAATGCAATTTTTTTTATGTATAGTGGTTTTTATTTAATAATTTATATTCCCTTTTTATTATTATCATTATTCATTATTATATACATAAACAAAAATATTTTTTAGAGATTTAGTTATTTTATCTCTTCTATTAATTTTTTAGTATTTCTTTTTTGCTTAATATTTTCTCTCATGTCATTAAAATATATATGTTCTT
Source organism: Viscum album (assembly GCA_963277665.1). Lineage (NCBI taxonomy): Eukaryota > Viridiplantae > Streptophyta > Magnoliopsida > Santalales > Viscaceae > Viscum > Viscum album. The sequence continues at coordinate 389,444,280 of OY728153.1, read as the reverse complement.
CCATTTCATCAATTTTAACAACTATATCATTCATTAAGATGAAATTTATTCATCTATTCATTTTTTTGGGTTCAGAATTTGTTCGGCCTCTTCAATGAAAATGTGGTGGTTTAGTTCAAGCTATAACCTAAAAATCATAGACTACATTGTATGTAGGATCATATAATCTGCGATATAAAAAAAAATTTATCACATATTTAGTTATTTTATCTCTTCTATTATATTTTTAATATTAAATTGAATTAGTAGTTTTTTTATTCCATCAGTTTTTCAAATCAAATGATAACATCCTTCCATTATTCTATCATCATAGTTCATTGATTCTGCTTAGTTTTTTTTATTTCAGGTTAACAGTATTCGTAATCATGTTTCAATGATAGTATTAATGAGGATAAAAGAGTTTATTTAATTTTTACCATAGCTTTACTGATTTATTAAATGTTATTTTATAATTTATTTGTGGGGTGGTTTTCATTTAATCTTTCATATGACATTTGTAATATTATCATCATTCTTCATTATGTACACTAACACAAACAATTTTTATGAGAGAATTAGTTATTTTATCTCTTATATTAGATTTTTAGTCTTTCTTTTTTCTTAAGATTTTTACTTATGTCATTACAATAGATCTGTTCTTTAATATCATCAATTGTAACAACTATTTCATTCATTAAGACGATATTTATTCATATATTCATTCTTTTAGGGTTCAGAATTTGTTCGACCGCATCAAAACGAGTTGCAGTTTAGGTATTCCTAACATACATTATTCACTAGATGATATATTACTTATGACTCCTAAAAATTGAATGTACTCTTGATTATTGATTTTTATAAATGTGTTACATTATATGCAAAATGTAAATTCTGTCTGACGTTAAAAATTATATTATATGTTGTATACTCAATAGTTTATCGTTTCTATAAGTTTTCCGATAAAATGATTACTTCCTTCCAATATTCTATTATTTTGTTCATTGATTTTCCACAGTTCTTGTGATTTCATGTGAACAATAATCATCAGTTCATTTGTGCAATCATGATTCAATAAAGGATTTCAGTGAATAAAAAGGTTCGTTTAATTTTTATAATTGCTTTAATGACTTATTAAACCTATTATATTTATTTGGTTAGTAATTTTCATTTAATATTTAATATTATCTATTTTTTATAATCATTATTCATCATTATACATAGAAGGAAAAACATTTGAATCAGATATTTAGTTTTAATAACATTCCATAGACTATAAAAAATTTAAGGTAAATATGACACATGATGACTAGCAATAGGATAACTAATAAATTATTACACTTCAGACCTCCATTCTTTAACTATTTGGATTTATAACATATAATTTGAAAGTTATTTTACTTCAAGAACAATAGAATATAGAATTATACCATTTTGATAAAACCTTATTGATTTCATAATTTTGATCCCGATATATTGAATGATATTACTACAATAAGATATGAATTGACCAAATATTTGATAAGTACCATAATTTGATATTTATAATTATGTATCTTTATCAATGTTTCTATTTGTACTACTATATATGATTTTTATAAATTCTAGAAGATCATCATCATGGATCTACAAAACATAAATAACCAAAGATGAAAATTCTTCAAACAGGGTATCATATTTTAAGAATTAAAGTGAAAAAAATATTTGTTGAGGTGTAACATAGACTCCTCAAAATAAGAAACAACATGGATGGACATGAGGTAGTAATGGATAAATCAATTTTGATCAAAAAAATTTGGGGAAGCTTCTTGAAAACCTAAACTGAAGATGTTTTACTACAGGGTTTGAAAATTTATTCAATGATGTAGAAACCATCCAAGGATTTTCATTATGAAAATGTTATTCTTAGATAGTTTGTGAATGTGTTCTTCTATAGTGATTATTGTGCTTCTGGAAGTATGGGTGCGACTAATTGTTGTAGCTTTGGGTGGCTTCATGTTTGGTGGTTTGTTATCATGTTGTTGGTGGTTCTGTGTTAGCTGTGAATTGGAGTGATGTCGGGCTTTTTTGGATGTGTTCGGTCAGTGATGTGCAAGATGTTTACCAACAATTATCTAACATAATGGGCCAAGATTCGACATGTCAAACTTAGATAACAATTGTTCCTACAAATTAGAATTGACACAATACATTTGGAACATCATTTATTATGAAAACTCATGTTAGGTATGCCATTCCACCATTTATCCGTGATTTTTTCACTTCTAATAGACTCTTCTACATAATTTTTTAAATATTTTAATAATATTTATTCTTATTTTTAAACATTATAGTGTGAAGAAAAGTGTTTTGGAAGCTTTCAAATATGAAGATTCTGTACAATTTGGAAACTAAATTTGTTCATTCTACAACCAAGTGATTGTCAATGATAGATAATTTCATAAATTGAATTATTAAAAGTAATAAATTCACATTAAAACATACCATTAAACTATAATATTTAGGATCGTTATAACGTTGAATCTTCACGAGTATGTATTACCATTTACCATAACCAGTTATTATTTTGTTACCTTGTCCGTTTTAATTTATTAGAAAAAATACCACTTCATTGTAATATTCATTTTATCGTTGAATGGTAGGGACATCAAAGAACTAGAACGTTAGGAGTCAGTTGAAACCAAGTTACTATAATGTTCTCTTTGTTTCAAACTATTCTTTTTATGTTTCCATTCACAATGAAAAGTACTGACTCAAAATTCAGTTCTGAATTCACTTTTTTTATGACATTTTTCAACTAAAAGTTCTGGAACAACACTTTATATATTCATTTCATAACCAATACATTTTTTGACATTCTATAATTATTCAAGAAATGTTTACTACCTTTTTTAAACACAAATACAGTTTCCATTTCATAGTATTGAGTTTGATCATTTCTTTTATCATATAATATTGTTCCAGTTGATAATACCTTCATAATGTTTTAATGTTTTTCAAATGGTTTTTAATTTATTTTAAAATGTTATTGAAATTATTAGACATATTAATCTTTTATACCCTATAAGTGGGACTACTAACCAAAACATCCAAAATAGTTTGAGGAAGAGAGGTTAGTAATCTTCTCTTCTAACTCCATTTGATTGAAATATTACAATTAATAACAGTGTTTCGGTATTTTCTTATAGATGCTCACGAATTAACTGCATCATATATGGAGAGTATTCCAACATTATGACGCAGTACTTGGAATCCAACAATGACTCCTCTATGGGTACTTATAATGCAATTAGTCGAAGAAAAGAGATTGAGCTGTATGATTTTTAGGTAACTATATATTGAAATTTCATAGATTACATTGATAACAACGTTGTATGTTTAGGAGTATGTTACAATAATGAAATTGGATTTCTTACTACAAATATTTCATTTATTCAGGTAGATGTATTTTTATTGATTATCTTTTATTTTAATTACGTCATTTGAGTAGAAAATACTAATGGTTTTTTTAGTGTTATTTACAATGTTTTTATTATTAAAACACATTGCATTTGTTGTTCTCATATGAAAATACGTAAACATCATAATTCATCTTCAGTATTTTTCCTTTCTGATGAGTATATACTGTACAGTGAACAAATTTCCCTGATTCTTTTTTCTTAGTTATTTTTAATTGTTATTTGGATTGAAATTACTATCAACCAACAGACAAAAGTGTTGGTCCATTGCAGAAAATCTGCACAACATTACCGGCAAGCTATTACTGACTTGGAAGTATGAACAAATATTTTGTCTGAAGGGAACCCCATATGCTGTTAAATTTTTTGGTTATTTGTTATAGTTTTCACCCTTTTTCTAAGTAAACCATGTTTTGTAAACATATTGTTATGTTTCCTTGAAATCGAAACAATCTCTACACTATTACCATCACGATTTCTATTTACGATTAAACATGAACTATTTGATTCTTAATTGCATTTTTTATTACTATTTGTATCCTATAAAGACAGGAACAATTAATATTTCATAATAACAGTTAGTTTTTGTATACACACATTTTTTTCGTTCATTGTTAGCATGTTTCATTTGTTGGTTCATTTTTCTGTTTTACTATTAAGATGTAGGAAATGCTGCGGGTATTATCTATTCTAAAAATCTATTTTGTGTAATAGATAATGTAAAATAGATGATAGTTTTTTCCTTCGTGCTATCTAATAGTCAGTTTTTTTATACACATAGTTTTGTATTTCATTATTAGCATGTTTCATTTGTTTGTCCATTTTTTTTGTTTAACTATTAAGATGTAGGAAATGGTGTGGGTATTATCTATTCAAAATATTTTTTTTGTGTAATAGAAAACTTAAAATAGATGATAGTTTTTTCTTTCATGCTATATAACTCTACATTTTACATTCCTTATATTAGAGTTACTATAAAAAACTCCCTGTTAGAAATGAATATTTTATTATGTTTGCTATCAATTTACTTCCAAAAAATTCCCTCTTTGATAAACTCCAAGAAATTGACAGAATAGTCAGTATAATAAAATCCAAATGTATGATTTTTTATATTTTTTATACTTTTTGGTCACAAAAAATGCCTTCACATATGAATTATGTCACAATATATTTTGATCCTATTATTCCAATACATTGTATTTCCAGAACTTTCATTTATATTACTACAACCATATTCTATTTACCTGTTACATTATATTTTCATATTTAAATATTCATTACTTTTTATTAATGTATATATTTGGATTTTCATCAGCAGGATGAATTTTATGGATAATAAAGAAGCTCAAGACATATTGTTTCAACCACAATATGTTTCTGCAGACTATGTAACTTTAGTTAGCTACAACACTTTTTCAAACATGAAGTTCATAAAATATTGTGCAATTAGAAGATTTAATTATATCATTCTATATTCAAATGAATCCTATGTGCTATTCATATTTTTATTATTATAATGACTAATATAGTGATTGTGTCTTTCAATTTTATTTACACTCCATGGATTACTTTGTATAATAGGAATGTTAATGAAATAAAATAAGTACTGTATGCTCTAGACCCACAATTGCTGACAAGAAAGACATTAAAGCTAATGAAAATACAATGAAATATCCCTCTAATATCAGTATTTACTTTCTATATTTCTTTCCATTATTCAAGTATTCTATTGGTGTGTCCATAATCAATCAACTATTAAACCAGTATACTGTATCAATACTTTATGATTAGAAATTTATAAACATTACTATTATTTGGTAACTATTATAAATATTATTGTCTTTAGTAAACACCATTAATTCAATATGATGTAAGTACGCATGGGTGTGTACTAGTTATTACTATTTATCACTAATTATTATTAATTATCTCTAATTATTACTAATTACAAGCAATTATTAATATTTATTAATATTTTTTAAAATTAATACTAATGACTAATAGTTAATAATAATTAATATACTAACTATTAATAAATATTAATTAATACTAACCACACATAATTATTTGTAATAATAAATAATCCAAAATTAAACGATCTGATTCTTATGTAATTTAGTTGCAGCTAATTCAAAATAACTATAACTAATATAAAATAAAATGAATTAACTTAAAAATTAAAGATAAAGATAAATACTTTTAAAATGAATATTTCTTAGGATGTAAGACTTGAATATTTTTTCAATGTAGAATACTAAACTTTGAAAATTTTTACGAGGGAAAATGTGAGTAGTGAGGGAGAGAGGGGTAGATAAAGGAGTGGAATGGGAAAAATAATATGGAGGTATATATATGTTAGAGTTTTTTGTGACGGGAGTCCCATTTCAAATACATACCCCACTATTAATTAGGGAAAATGATTAAAAATGTGTTTACTATGGGACCAGTCGCAAATACCCACATGATAACATACTATCTGTGACAGGAACCCAATACCCGTCGCACATAGTCCGTCGCGGATATTCAATTTTCCAATAGTGATAGAATTATTCCTTATGTAAAGCTGATATTTTTTATTTCTATCACTTCAGTACTTTTCCAAAATTCTAATGCATGATAATTCAACCAACCATGGAAGATTTCTTGTAGCATGGTGACTTCCTTCTTTTGGTCGATCAATTGAGCACAAGAGTTAATATATGAGGTCACATAACTATAGTTTTCCAAAAAAAAAACAGATTCCAAAACATAGTAAAAGTCATTAATTGAAAAAATAAATGATTTTATCAAAAAATATTCAATGAATTGTCAAAGTTAGAATTAAAGTGGAATTTCCAAAAAAATGATCAACATCAAAACACGGAACATGAAGAAATTATTTCCAGATTCCAAACCACTCAAAATCATTTTCAATTAATAATTCTAATATTAAATAAAAATAATAGTTATTAAAAAATATGAAAATTATACAATGAACTTTTATCATTTAAGCACCAAAAACGCCAATTTGTATTAAAATATTTAATTAATCCATATTTAACACATATTTTAATAAAATCAAATAAAATATATTTAAATAATACTTGTATATCCTAAAATATAATTATTTTAAAGATTATATTTGGAAAATATGTTTCAAATCAGGTTTACATCACGTTCACCCTCACTTAATAAATTTCACTCTAAATAAATTTAATTCATTAAAAAAATATATGTTTATATGAGATCCAAGTACTTCAACTAGTGAGGAATAAAATCATTGATTCATCAAATACATTGATTATCATTCCCCCTCTATGAATTGAGCTCACTATATATCTTTCATAAAAAAAATTCTACATCCAAGAATGGAATAAATATATTATTTTTGATTAAAAATAATAACAATTTGAACATTTATTTATAACTCTATCTTAAGCTTGTCAAACCAAAGCGTCAGTTTCCACTTTCATTACACCACTTAAATGGGATTTTTTAATAAGCTAATTTCTCCCTTATTCATCTATGTTGAAATTCCTCTCCCTTAAATGAATTAATTTTTGAAAAATAATCACTTATTAATTATATATATATATCTCTCTCTCTTTCTCCAGCCATGTATTTGTGATGCACTTATTGAGTATCAAATGGATTGAACTCACACACCCAATTCTTAATGTCTCAAGGATTCACTGTGGGGTCCCAATTTAATATTTTACTCTAGTCTCAAAATACTTATATAAATATCAATTGATTTGTCTCTTTAAGGTGTTATTTTTTTCAGAATGGTCATGTTATCTCAAATTATTTTCAAAATTTCAGTAACCTCATGTTATATTTCCAATTCTGAAATGATCTTTTCACTCTCACCCCCTTTCATAGTTATAAAAAAATATTCCTATGAAAACAAAAAATAATTCACTAAGTAATTATCTAACATCAACTATTTCCAAATTAGTGGAATTCCACTGTACTAAAATGATGGTTGTTATAGGAATGAAACAAATAGTATAGATTCCATAAGATTCTAAAGGTAAATTTGATTTGTATAGTATTGAAGTTTAGTTTGACATATTTGAATGAGCCATTTTCCCGCACACAAAACTATTTCCAATTTTTAAGTTCTAAGGTGGAGGAATAATTAAAACATTTGATACAATAAAAATTTGGAAATTCATAACATAAAAATAATGTCCAAGTGTTTTATAGTGAATGTTAAAAAATCCCAACTTCCACACTTCAACTTGATAGAATATGAACTCACTTCCTACTAGACACAACATGATAGTTTAATAATAAAAAAATTGTTTCTAAAAGATGAATTATTAAGTACATTGAGTTCACAAATTATTTTAAATAGGGTATAGAAATAATCACGAAAAACCATAATTTTTAGTAGAGAATGAAATCAAGGTGTCATTTTTAACTAGTGTTATTAATCTAATGTTTCTACATGAAACAAAAAACTTATAAGAAATGATTTGACATTTGAAACCACACAACCAATAAAACCATTTAAATAATTAATTTTGGAAATGAAAATTCTTTTAGACAATAAAATAATAATCCCATAAATTTAGAAGCCTTTGACATATAATATCATACTATTGTATCCTCCCTTTGAGCCTGATATAAAGTCCCTTGTTTGCACAATTAAAAGTCCTAACAATTGAAAAACATATTAACATCAAAATAAAACAAGTTAAGATCATATATTTTAACAACTGGCGACTGATTTTTGAATAATTGGTTAATGTGATGTTGTGTGTAGATCATCTTGGACATGAATGGATACCATATATAACAATCTTCCTCATTATTTCCCTTACAAGAAATACTAATAATTACAAAACAATGACTATGAAAATTAACATATAATAGGAAAGTAAATAGTATAATAATGGGACAACCCAAAAAAATGGTGATGTATTTTGAATTTTTATAGATGCAATGTACTTTATTTCAACCTTCATATAAAGGGGGTTATGGATTCCATCTTAATAACCACTAGGTGTGATAAATTTTGGTATGCCTGAAGTTTCCAATATTTTGGAGCTCCTCTAAAACTAATTATTGTAATCTCCCTTGCATGGAAACATAAATTATATAAAGAATTTAAGAGTGAAAAAATATTTAGGGGCCTTTATCCCCCTCTTAATTTTAAGGTTTAGAATGTATAGGTTATGAGAATTCAATTCTATAATGAGATGTAATTTCTAGTTCACTCTAAAAAATCATTTCCTATTTGACTATAAAAAATTATTAGTACCCTCTTCTGATCTTGTTCACAACTCCAACCTATCTTCATACTCTTCAACAAATCCGAAAGATGGATATTAAAAAAACTAAGAGTTATTGAAATTAATCAATACTGTAGTATTCTCAAAACATTGTAAGAAATCACACTATACAACCAGCTCATTAGATCCTACTAATGGTAAGAAGAAGAAAATTATATTTATTATAGTTAGAATTTAAAAGATTGAAGCTTCATCAATAAAGTGAAAAACTCTATGAATTTGGTCATTTTTCTCTTCCACAAGGTTAGAAAGTGATCTTGGGTCAGGATTGAGGTAGTTGGCCTCCTCTAGTCTCTCTTGAAATTAAATCACTTCATTTGTTATTTCTTCCATGCAATTGGACAAAACATTATCCACTAATTTATATTATTTAGTCATTGAAAATCATTATAAAATTGAGAACATAAAAAAATAAACTAAATTTCATAAAAAATTATCATCCAAATTGTTTCCATATTCCTTAGTTTTTTCTTGACCCATCTCTTACCAACACTTAAACAATTCTTAGAATATGAATTATGCATATCCATCATTGAATCCAATGGAATGTATTTCTCAAATGTAGAAAGATTTAGATTATTCTATATTCCCTAATAGATTTTATATTTCCTTATCATCATCTTTCTAGAAAGTTTCACTGTAGGTGACTGTATTGTTTCCTTTTTTATTTTGGTCTTGTTGAACTAAAGATGTAGCTCATAGAAAATTCATAATCCACCTAATAGAAACAAGATCTTACTTGGTATGTTCCTTTCAATATATATCATCTTTGATTTTATTGAATGTTTGTTCAAGCATTCAAATCATTTAGTGAGAGATGAACATTTTATATTTGGATAACTCCCCTTCTGGTTTTAAAAAAATGGAAGTTATGTCACATATTCATAAAATATTATCAAATTGAAGTAATTTAATAATAAATTTGAGTAGAAATCATTAGTATCCATCAAAACTTTTGTTAATAAAAATAATAATTAAAAAGGAAAATAAAATAATTACTAAAAAATATTTATTACACCAGAAACGATGGTAATTAATGAAAGATCCTTGTCAATAATATGGTCAAATATACATTTATAATCTCTTTAGATATTTAATAGTGGATAACCTGTGCGTCAGTCTCATGGAATCTGTGTCAAATGTCCTTGTAATTCACCTAAAATATTTATGTTTTTTATATATTTGAAAAAAAGTAAATGAAATTATAAAGAAACAATAAAAGAAACACATTGAAATAAAAATGAAAAAATTCTAGGAAAATAGGAACTACAAAAATAGAAACAAGAAAGAATGAAAAAACAATCAGATGAAATTGAGAAAGTCCTTAGTTGATAAACACTTGCTCTTTCTATCATGGATGCTCTGATGTATTAAATAATCAATTCTCAACCTCACTTAGTACAAGTTTTATTACTATAGTCAATGAAATATCTTACCGAAAGTAGTGGACACACAAAAATAGAATGGATTCTAGTGCATGATAACTCTTCCAAAGATAAAGGAATCACCGAGTTGAAAAACTGTAATTTGAAATTTCCTTCTAGATAAAGCTAATTTGAAGAGATCATCAATCACACAATGTTATATAGTCACTCGATCAAGAAAGCTAATAAAATAGGGGAAAATGACCATGGTATAAATAATTAAAAAACCATTCCTAAGATGAATGTGCTATTCCAACATCCAAAATTTCCATCAAAACCTGCTAAGAGCATCAAAGAAGAGTGATTATTAGTTTGATGTTCAATATATAGGAATATTTTAGTTTCACTTCTAGGAAATAGCCTTGTAAATTAGCCTTCCATGAATGAATGTCAGAGATCACAACATAGAGAAATAATAATAATGAATATCTAACATGTATTTAAAAAATATAGATAGATGAAAAATTGAGAAAGTAGGGAAGAAAAGGTAGGGTGGTTCCCATATTTAGGAATCAGAATTGATTCTTGTGTCTAAGATAATGAATTTTAGAGCACAATCGCTCAAATTTTTTTAAAATTAAAATATAATAAACATAATAGAAAAATTATTTTTATAGGAAGATTTCTCTAGGAGAATGGTTCTCTAGTGTTCTTTTCCATCTTCATGTGAAATCCCTTATAAGTTTAATAATTCTCAAATAATGGTATATGAAAGCACCAGGTTATTGAATTTATTTGACACTAATTTAATGGGTCTAGAAACATATCCCATATCATATAACTACCATATAATATTTCAAGTATTTTTGACAAAATTCTTAGTATTACCCACCTTTGATTTACGGGTGATACATCAATGATTATTTTTAACGTTATTTTCTTCTTGGAACTTTAAAAATCACATGAATACCATTTTCACATCATTTTAATTCTGGATATCATGGACTTTATCAAACTATACCATTTTTGGCACATAATTTGTTAAATTATATCACCTGATCCACATAGTTAAATTCCTCCAAAGATTGACTAGTAAATTCGAGTCCCCATGAACCCACTCAAACTACATAAAGAGAGAATACTTCAAAAATACCATCAAATTTTTTCCATATGAACTCATGATATGGAATATAATATTAACATCTATGAATACAAAATAAAATCCCCAAATAAGCATGATCTTGAAAATTTTCGGTCTGATTTTCATTCTTCAATTAACAATCCAAGAATAACTTCAATGATTATTTTGTTCAACCCAACTAGGCATTAACACTACATCAATTCTTTTTTCCTTTAATTAATAACCCTTTCAAATTTGTTTTAACTTTTAATGAATTTTTCATTATATCAGTTTTCAATGATCTTTGATAATTAGACCACTACAACACTTCCATGATCAAACCAGAACATCTTAGTCATGAATAATGATCCTAGATCTTACAACTTGTTATCAGCTTAATACTAGATTTGAGATTGAATCATCTATACCCATTTTAATCAATATTTAAATATTCTTTATGTCACAACTCATGCAATTTATTTATATATTCATTAGATCACTTAGAATGAATTCAATTTAGTATATCAACCATAGAGCATATGGGTGTCTAGGTCCCCTCAATCCAACAAACAAGAGCATATGAAAACTAATGAAAATTGAAAATATCATCTTTATCTAATTTATCTAAGTTATTTTTTCAAATATGGTCATGACCAAATATCTGTATCCCATCATGATTCCACATATCTTGATCATGTCATTCATGTTGAGCTCCCCATTATAGTCTCAGAAAACACATTCTTTAATCAAGAAGGTGTAGGCACCTTCATCTTAGTTTGATTAGACTCTAGTGAATTCTTTTTCAAACATGACATTTTTCTAGCCATTTTTCTATATATTGATCATAAATCATACTCAAAATCTTCTTAATATTGAGTTCAAATTCACAGTCAACGCGTATTCACCCAACGTAGTGTCATTGATCTTAATTTGAGAGTGTTGATGACTTGATTCAATACCATTTTCTATTTCTTCAAATATCGATCCATTCTTTTCAAAATTTATAAATTTATTCAATTCCATTATTATCATGATTTATTAGACTTCAGTTAATTTTGTATAAATTCTCATTCCTGGTCAATCAAAGGATCTTGGTTTCATGGTTGATACAATATTCTTGTAGTTGGTATGGTTTTTACTATTTTGGACACTTGGGCTACACACATGGTAGCTTGATTGAAATGGTGAATTCGATTGAATTATGAAAGGAAAAAATTATTTTGATTTTCATTTATGATCATTTGAAGATGGTAGGTTCTCACGGGCATGAATTTGGTTACTCAATCATGCTTGGCTAGATTTTTTCATTGCTATAGGTTCAATCACTACATCCACGGTAGGTTGTCTTTATAGACGACCAGTTGAATTTCCCTAAAAATTATAGGTTCTATTTTGTGAGAAATTTAGTTTTCCTTCTTACTCATGTATAGAGTTTGATATATATATATAGATTGGGTATTAGTCTTAAAGTAGATTAGAAATGGCTATACGATAAGTTGGGGAATTTTCCATTTTGTGGGTGTTGTCACTTTGAGTTATTTGTTGTAATAATTTTATAATTTTCATTTAAATCACTTTAGTAATTTTCCAAAATTCTAATGCATGGTTAGTCAACCGACCATGAAATATTTCTTTCATAACTTTATTCTCGTGGTCAATTAGTTGAAAATAGTATTTGAAACCCAATGTCACTTCACTAAAGCTTCCCAAAGAAAAAATATTAAAAAACATATTAAAAATCATAAATCCAAAAAAAGAAATTATTTCAGTATAAAATAGTCAACTAATTTTTAAATTCAATATTAAGATTGAATTCTGAAAAAAAAGGTTCAATTTTAAAATATAGAAGTTGAATATTTTATCTCCAAAATCCAAACCACTAAAAATAAGTTTCGACTAAAAATCATAAAATTAAAGAAAAATAACCATTTGTAGATAATATGAAATTCATACCAAGAACTTTTATTAGTTAATCACCTGAAACAAAATTTTTAATCAAAATATTCAATGAATATAGTTTTAGAACAAATTGTAATAATATTAAATAAAATTTATTTAATGAAAAATTTCATCCAAAAACACAATTGTGTCCATGATTTGATGTGTCAAATATGATTCTAATAAATTCCATATCATTTTTAATTTCAATTACATAGTAGAAACATGACCACATTTACATTTTATATAATAATTTAATGGGTGTACTATTTTTTAAAATCCACAAATTGATTATTAGGAATTTTAATCCATTAAGGGATGAAATATGGATATAAAACACACATAATAGATTGTTTATAGAAATATTTCATGGTTATTTTTAAACAATATAGTTGCAAATAAAAATTAAATTTCATAATGTCATAAATGGATAGAAAGGGGAAAAAGTGTAAATGTATTATCTTATAATGGGTTTTCAATTAATTTTTAAAGATTATATAGAAAGATACATGATGAAATTAGTACCATAGAAAATAGTGTAGTTACTGTTATTTTAGTAGCGATGAATATATCTAGTACTAAGGGAAAAAATCCAATTTACATGAATATTGTATACTTTTGTATCATTGAAAAAATATGGGACTTGGATTATACAACATTCCTAGTGAAATGTTTTCAATACAAGTGAATTTATAATAGGAGTAAATTTATACTTGATGAATCGTGATTCATGATAGTGAATTTCAGTAAGGAAGGGAACACATATTAACTATTTATAATAGAATCATAGGTATTACATGTAATTTATAATTAAGATCTCGAAAATTGATGTGGTAAAATATTCTGTTGTCGGCCAAAACCAATGCAAGTTCATCTGTTAAATCATCTGAGGATGACCCTTTTAATGGGACATCACAATCATTTCATGGTGGTACTAATATAGACAGATGTTGGTCGAAGGAAATATGGAAAGTGGTTTGGGAGGATTTCATTTTCTTAAATGAAACTATAAAATAAAAGTGATTATCCTCAAGAAAATTATTTAGGTATAATAAAATCAAAGTAAAAGTGATCATAAAAAAAATTAAAACATTAATAATAATGAAAATAAATTTTAGAAACTTAAAAGGCCCACTTTGATATTGGAGTTCAGAAATAGCTGAATAATGAGCCCATATATCACCACCCATCAATAATTATTGAGAGGGTTATATTGAAACCTTAGTTTTAGAGGAAACCATAAACCAAAAGAAGAATGGAATCCCTTGTATTTTAAACAATTCCATAAATAGAAGAGTAAATGAATCCCATGGTTTTAATGGAGACCAAGAAACCAAAAAATATTTCTTTTATAAAGGGGAGAGCCTAGGGAAGAAGGTGAAGAAGAAATATGTTTTTTCAATCCCATTACACAACACACTACTCTTTTTAGAATATATTAAGAATATAAAAGATGAAAAAGGAAACAAAATAAGATAGAATAACTGACTTTTGAAATAAAATAATGTCGAAATCTCCTTTGAGAGAAGAAAAAATGAAACAGGATTAAAGAAGATGATTCCTAGTTTTCTCTAATTATTTAAACTTTATGTTTACATGGAAATATATTTTAAATTATTATTATAGATCAATCAAGAATATTTTGGTGGAAAGTGGTTTTTATGAATGTCCTAGATGAGATCTAAACTTCTGTTGATGTATATTTGTATCTTTTATAGGTGTTTTAGTAGTCATGAGTTGAGTTATATCATTAAATTGTCAAGAAAATGATTTTATAAAATCTGTATATATCCCTTTAACTATTCTATATCAAAGACACCACCTAGCTTCCTGATTCTACTGGCTAGACAGTGACATTTCTATAGGTATCTTCCTTTTTGAAGACTCCATTGGGTATTCAATGAACTCTATCAGGTAGTTAGTTAGCATCACAGTGTATTAGGTGGTTTTATTAGCTCAATTGGTAGGATAATGGTCTTATACAAGTAGATTGGCGCTACTTTCTAGTGAGGGTATTCAATGTGACCCTCTATTCTCCACTTGATGATTTCTTTTGATCCAATTATTCCTTAGGATATTGTATAAACACTATAAAAATAAATAAATTCAAAAAAGGTTAGAAACACCTTTAGTTTTTTTATCTTAAAAATTTGAGGATAAAAATCTCCCCCTTTTAATGATCACAAAAAAATATTTAGGATTTTAATAAAAGTAAATGGATAAAAAGTATTTAAATAAGAAAGTTTAAATAAGAAGTGGGAAAAGAGAAAATATATTGAAATAACATTTCCATGAACAAATATATTTTCCCCTTAAAACAAGATCATTATCCTCTATTGAAAACATTCTATTCTAAAAGTGAGAACATCCCCCTTCAATTAAGTATAATTTTTTTCACCTTAAACCGAAAATAAGTTTTTAAATTTTTTTTAAATTTTAATTTTTCATATACATTAGACCTAGAATTTTCTTTATATACATTAGATGTTTCTTATTTTTTATTAGAAAAAAGGAAAATAAGAGATTAAATAAACATAATATAATTAAAGTGATCAAAATAACATGATTATTTACATAATGTTTTAAAAATAAAAAAATAAAATACTTTAAAAATTAATCAATATTTTAAAAAATAAATCATATACTAGAAGATATAAGGAACATTATTACAAATAATCCATTCCCATCTCCCCCTTAATAAATTTAAAATTTTCTAAAGAAAGGAATTTTGTGAAGAAATTCATTAATTTATGATAATTTCTAGTATATTCTAAAATGATATCAATTTTTTGAATGTTGTCTCTCAAATAGTGATGTAGAATATCAATGTTATTGGTGATTTTTTGTTGAACTAGTTTTTATAGAGAAACTCATGGAACAAGAACTATTAAATTTAATGGTAAAATGGTGAAATATTATCCTAAAATCCAAGAGAGTGAGTTTCATATATATAATATGGGTGTAACAACTCCTTGAAGCTATATATTTTATTTTGGATATAAAAACACCTACTGAATTTTTCATTTTACTACTCCAAGAGATTAAATAATGTCTAAGAACGTGATAAATCACACTTTTACATTTTCTATCTAGATAACATCCACGAAAACTGGCATTATAAAACAATAAATATTAAATGAAATTCTTTTGGGGTAAAATAAACCATTTTTTAGAGACATTTAAAAAATTGGAAATTCTTTTAAGATATTTTGAAGGTAATTATTTAGAATTTTCTCAAAAATTATAACATAGATAAACACTAAACATAAAGCCTATTTGGGTCATAAAATGGTAATGAAGGCTCACAATCATACTTCTATAAATATTTTTTTCCATCAGTTTACTGGATTCATCCAATATTAGCTTACTATAAGTACTCGTAGCTATGATAATTTCCTTAACATGAACCATTATAAAATGATTTATAATTTCATTAGTGTAATTTTTGGCATAAAAAAGTTCTATCCTAATTTTGAGATATATGAAAGCCATAAAATAATTTTAACTAACCCATTAAACAAATTTCAAATTATTTTCTATTAATATTTGAAAATTAATTATAGATATATTAATTTTTTTATCAATAAATTACACCATCAATATTTATTTGAATGATTAAAATATCATTTAAAACATTTTCTAGAAATAATATTGAATCCTATTTTACCATTTTAAAATCATTTGGTAAAATAAAACATATTAACCATTCATACAAAAACTGATGGTCTTGTTTTAACCATATAATGCTTTCATGAACTTGAAAACATTATTTGGAAACTTATAATTTCCTAAATAAGGTCATTGTTCAACAAAAAAAGGAAATAAAACAATTTAAAAAATAACATTGAACATCCATTTGAAAAAGTTTCAAATTTAGAGGGGTAGTGAATAGAAATAAGATTTCAATATATTCTAGTTGAGAAACTAGTGTGATGTTTTCACTATAATCAATGACTTCTTATTTATTCTAGTCCTTAACTATGTGTCTTACTTTGTTACATGTGATATTGTGTTTCTCATATAATTTATTTATAAAAACCAATTTTGTGACAATGAAGAGATGATCATTAGTTACTTCAAAAGTAGTACTAACATTATTCAATTATAATTTTTTTTATCTCTTCTTGCATAGAAAAAACAAATATTTAATTGTTACTAAAATTATCAAGGTTTCTAGTTTCAAAAATTAAATAAAAGATCAATACACTTATTCATTTATATCAAAACTATTATTATGAGTACTAACATGCAAATATAAGTTAGTATTTTCCATGGGACGATCATAGAATTTTTTTTTTAGATTTAGGTAAAGGAATATAAAGAGATTCATATTTAATAGGATGTCTAAGAGAAATTAAGTCATTAAATTTCCAATGTTCAAGGTTATCCACAACATATTTTAATTAGGATAGAGGTTTTATATGATTTTCATTAAATTTGATATGATAGGATTCCTCAATGGTTTTTTTGAATACTTAGTAGGATTTACTTGATTTAGATTACACAAGAAATATTCTTGCATCTGATTTTGGATCATATTTCCCTAGATTATATTTAGTGATATAGACGTATCATTTACATAAAAACACATTAAAAACATTCAATATTTTACCATCCTTAGAAATTTTCTTAAGAGAATATAGTTTATGATATAATGAGAGGTATTGACTACCTCAACCCAAAAGTATTATGGGTTTTTGAAATCATTCAAGTGGGATATTGATATTTATTGAAGATCTTAATTAAATCTATCAAGAACCCTATTTTATCAAGGATTTTAAGGGGTGTAAAAGAATAATTATAAACTTATAAGGCACAATGGTTATAAAACTCTTATTTTTTGAAACACTACCCCATTATTGCTTTTAATGTAAATGATTCTATTCTCTTTTAATTTTTTATATACTTTTTAAATATTATAAATATTTTAAATGACTCATCTTAGTGTTCCATGAAAATGACCCATCTGAATATTGTATAATAATCTATAAATAAAAAAAGGGTATTATTTACAACTGATAATTTAAAATTGAGTTTTTCCAAAAATTCTAAGGAGAAAAATATCATGGCCTTTATAGGCCAATAATTCTATATTAGGCCTAAAAGAAGTTTTTTTCTTACCTATTCAGAAATTTTTTATGAACAACCTTATTTTTTAAATGAACTTTTGATAAATCTTATACTAGATAACATTAGTTGATCTTAACAGGTGTTAATGCTCTACACATATAAAGTTTTATATTTCAAAGACAAGACTCTCTATCTTTAACAATAATCAATTTAACATTTTGAGAAGAAATAGATTTTAAATCGGTAATATAATCATTTTTTAAATGAAAAACAGTAAAAAAGTTTTACTTTTAAATTAACAATATTAGAAATATCATCTTCAGAAGATATTTAAAAATAAGAATAAAATAATTTGATAATTCATAGAATTTTTTTTAGAACATCAATGAATAAAAAATATTTTATAATCATAGAATTTAGAAAAATTAATTTCCCTATAATTAGGATTTTACTTCTTGAATTTTCACAAAAAGTCATGTATCCTCCATTGATTATTTTATATTAATTACACTCATAGGGGCCAAAAAAATGTTTCAAGAGAATACACTCTCAATTTACAACATTGATTTTTGGGATTTACACTCTAAACATTATTCCTACAAAATAAAGAGATTTATCTTTTGGTACAATTATTTTGGGTCCACATATGCTAGCTAAGAGGGATTTTGGTAAACAAATTTGTTTTTTAAAAGATTTTTGAGATGAGATATGGGTTGAAAGATGAATATTTTTTGTCTTCCATGTTAAGAATTTTTTAATGACATTCATCTATAAGGTGTAATTTTTATATAAATAAATACAACACATTATTTGATAAATCACTTTTATAGAAGTCATCTTTTTTGAAGAACCAGAATCATTCAAAAAACCAATTCCAAAATTATTTTTATAGAATTGAAAAAAAAAATTATTTATATATTTTAACCTTAATAGAATTTCATGAGATATTAGTTATGATCATTGATAGTCAATTGTAACTCATTTACATTCACTTTAACATTAAATTTTATTGAACATTCATATTTTAAATTGTGAGTTCATTGTTTTCTATAAAAAATTATTATAACTCATTTTACGCTATTTTTACATTGATGTTAGTTCAAAAAAAACTTCTTTAAGTTCATCATTTGAATATTTATGATCTTCTTAGCTTAGGTGATTGGAGGAACAAGAATAAGATGAGTAATTAAAAATTTAAGATGAATAACAGTTAGAGTTTACTTTGCTATTAACATCAACTTCAAACATGAGACAGTTGGGGAATTCATCACTTAATTCTATTAAGGAGTGGGAATCATCAATTTCACTCTAGGTTGAAACCACAAAGGATTTATAAATTTTATTCTTCTTACCCTTATTCTTATTTTTGATTAATGGGTACTCTTTCTTGAAGTGACTCTTTTTTTCATTCAAATCATGTTACATCTAATTCACTTTGTGCATCCTCCCTTTTAGAACATAAGTAGGATTTAATTCTTTTGAAGATTTTTTTCATCATCTTAGATATATGAGACAATTCATCACCAATATACAAGTCATCATTAATTGATTTTATAAGATCTTATATTGTCCCAGTTATAGGTTTCTTAATTTATTTGGTTGAATCTCATTGTGTTTTGTTAAATCTTTAAAACCTTGATAATAGATCCTTGTTTATTGGTCAAAAAATATTATGAGGCATTTTGGGACATTGGATTTCAAGGAAGTATGGGAATAGAGATGGTGTGTAGCAAGGGAGAAGCCTCAGGACCACATGTCAGCTTGTGCAATTCACCAACTATAAGATAAGTTTCTTAAAAGCTTAGTGATCCAATTAGAGTCCCATCGACTGGACAATTACATGAAAATTTTAATCAGTGGGAATTGGGCATATTGTGTCTCCTACAAGAGACTCACCAACCATCATGTGGGTTTCCCATCCATGCAGGTACACAGGAGGCTATAACCAGTTTGTCGCTGGTGTCCACCAGTAAGCTAGTGGGGTCGGGTTGGGATGATATTGTGAGGGGAATAATGGTATTTCATACCCAAGAACAACTTTTAAACACATTTTTACCTTTAATTCGGACCTAATTCAATAATTTTGAATTTTTAAGGTTCTCCAAGGCTCTTGGGGCTTCTGTAATGTCATTAATACACCCTAACTGATGTTTAAGCCATAATTACCCTAAGCCTGCCTCCATAGGCTAGGTGATGGTGACCAGCGCCTAAGGAAAAATAAACATGAATATGACTTTTCCTAAGTTCCTATATTCAAACAGAAAACTATATTGATTCAGAAGTGATGAATAATAATATTAAAATATGTAAACTTCTTTGGGAATAACCATGCCTGTAAAACATCTAGATAGTACAAGAGTACAATACTTTTAATTGAAATGTAAAGGGAAAAAATACATGCCTAACTAAAAAGATGTACCAACCTAGAAAATGGAATGTAAAACACTATGTGATAGGAACTACTTATCTCCAAGATATGACCACCATACACAGTTCAATGTACCAGGTATCCATAAGTTGCTTTGTAGTCACCACCAAAATGTCTTTCATCGACATAAGACACAACACGTGATGGAAAATCTCATGAAGTGGTGAGTATATATACATACCTAGTAGTATGATCCCAAATATGAAGGGGGTGGGGGAATTAAGAGATACAATAATAATGTAAAGGTATTTGATAGTAAAGATGATGTATCTCAACAAAAATCAAGAAAAAGAGTAACATCATTCAAACACAGGGGGCTTAACATGGTGTGTAAATAGACAATGCATCAAGTCTTTTATAGCCATAGAAGGATAATATCATCATCTAACCAAGAGAATCTAAACATGGAAAGAATTTGGCATACCTCGTGTGTCTTTGAATCCCATAATAGGAGAGTAACCAAATCCAATGGTTCAGATAAAAATATAATTATATTCCCAATAAAAATAATCCTAAATGAGGGAGTAAGGATATTTCCATCTCACAGCCCAATCCCTAAAAAAATAGTCTCCATAAGTCCATCAAAGATGGAAAACATCTCACATGTTTTCCCAGAAGTAACCATGTTAAGAAACACCACAAAAATGTAGAACATAGTCATGGGGGTACAATCTCTATGTATATGACCCGCTCTACAAAAAGATACGGGGTTCCACTTTATAAGTATCCATAGAGGACACACACTTAAACTGATGGGGGGGGGGGGTGAGTTCGCTACAGTGTCATGAGGAAACACAGCCCATACAATAGGGTGTTCCACTCATATGTTTGATAAATTGCTCCCAATATAATTGGGGGGCTCTATCGGTTGAGGACCAACACCCTAGTGTGATGGGGGGGGGGGGGGTCCACATGGTAGGTAGAGGAACCAAAACTAAGCTGATGGGGGATCTATTATATAGGTCTAGGAATAGGTCCCTAGTTCGATATGGGGGTTCTACTATAGTAATTGAGGACCCAAACTCCATTCAATAGGGGTTCCAATCCATAGGTAGAGGACCCATGACCAAACTAATGGGGGGTTACACTCAATATGAATCCTCTAGTTACCCATCCTGATCATTGTCGTTGTCGAGAATAACCTCAATATACACCACACCCAAAAAAAATTACATCATATCCCTAAATCCATAATGGAGGGAACCATCAAATTCTTTATAGAGAAAAATAAATATAGGCTACACATAGGAATGAATACAAGTTCCAACGAAGTAGATACAATATTTTGAAGTATCAACAAAAGGAACCAAGTGGTACACAACATGTGTGAGGAACCACATAGCTTGTGGTCCATCTCCTTCACCTAGAGACATCACTAGAGGTACATGGATCTCTAAACATGTAGGAATATATGTTGTGCGGGTAAATATACATTGTGTTCACATTCCACTAGAGGTCTTTCACATCTTCTTGGTCTTTCCCAAGTATCCATCTCGTGATCTTGTACTTTAGTAAATGATGGGTCAAATCACATGGGGGTCCACACATGTCTTTGGTCGTGGACTTTTACTCCGGAACATGGAATGTGACAGATCATGTGCTCTACAATAAGGATATTCTAATCAAGGAAATGGTACACAATGTGTAGAAGTCTACATGATATGACATCCTTATAAATTCCCCAAAACCGAGATTTTACAGCAGAAGGTCTACATGTTGTGTGATCATCAAGGTATACAGTGTGTTGTATCATTTTTTACAATTTCTTATATATGAACACTATAATTCATATCAGGATATTCCACTTAGATTCTGGACTTGTTCCTTCCCAACAGAGCTACATATTGGCCCAGACCAAAGAAAGAGATCTATCTACTTAATTAATTTAATCAACATTGGTGTAATCCAAAAATTGAAGATTCCTACCTTGTGTTAGGATCATTTTTCATTTAATAACACACTCTCCAACAATCAAGGAAATTTATTTCATTCAAGGAGCTTCAATATGCTCTGATCTAAATATTTGTCATCATCTAAGGTGATTATGCATATGGTAGAAGTGGAGGAGAAGCTCTTGATGACCCTATGTTATGAGTCTAACCCTAGTAAATTCACTATATAATGTTATTTATGGAATGAAATTATGTTATTTAATTAAATTCATTAAATAAAAACATTTAATTAATTCACTAAATATTCTTCCAATGGGAAAGATATCTGAATTCTCTGTGAAGACCTATTTTAGGTTTCACCTAGGTTAAAAAAACATGTTCCGAACTCAACTGTGGAATCATATCCATGACATGAGCTTCATCTTGAGGGTTATCTCATTTTCTATAAGATATTTCATGTGTTTTATATAAGATATATTGAATATTTTTAGAAAATTAATTCTTGGTACACTGGACCTCAGAATCGCATGTTGTATTAGTGTCTGAATCCAAAAAACAATTGTATGAATATTTCAAAGTATTACATGAAAAAATAGGGTCTCTAAATCATTCCCTCATTCAATATTTTCTTACATGAAATACAAAACTAAATAAACAACTTGGTATACCAATCCTGCATATTTCTCTCTTTCTCCTAGGAAATCTCTTTAATGTTTCCATTCTACAAAAACATGAGAACCAAGGGGATGGTCAATCCATGAAGGGTCTGCTTCCATCGATCCCCAATCGCCATTGGATGTTCCATAATGGTGTCTCTATCCTCTATGTCTAGTTCTCCCAACATTATGAAATTTGTAGATTCATTTTTGTATCTCTTCACCTATGACACATGAAAGTATTCGTGAACCCACTTCAGCTATGGGGGAGTGGGTTAGGTGGTAAGAAACCTAAAAATATATATTCATGATCTCAAATTAACCTATAAACCTCAGTGATATATTTCATTCGCGAATGAACCCCCATATTTCTCATCATGGGGATACTCTCAAGAAAATGTAGTCTCCCTACTCGATCTCCAATGGCTTATGATGATGATCTGTATAAAATTTATTCCTGATATGGTCCATTTTCATTTTCTCATGGAGGGACTGGACATTCTCTCTTGATTATTTCACTAATAATGGACTGAAAAGATATGTCTCACCAATATCTATCTAGAAAAATGGATACCTTCAGGGTCTCCCATATAGGGCCTCAAAAGGTGTCATGCCGATAGTAGAGTGGTAGCTATTGTTGTGAGAAAACTCTACCAAGGGAATGTGATCATCCTAGATCTAGCCAATGTATTAGATTAAAACCCTCGATATATAATCCAACGCCAGGAATGTGTGTTTTTTCATCCCATAAGTAAATAATTGAAAGGTTGTACTCATTCCCATTTTCATCCTGAATACATTCTTCATGTTCCTCCACAATCATGATGTGAAATAAACATCATGATTTGAGATAATCATTGAGGGAACCCCATGATGAAAAAATGTATCATACATTAAAATACCCCAAACTCTCTAAAAAATCTTCTCCTAAACAAAAAATAATTTTTCCAATTTTATGAGTCGGACAACTATCACCCAGATGGTTTCATGGACCTTTAATTTGTGTGGAATCCCTATCACAAATTTTATGGATATGCTATCCCAATTTCACTTTGGTATATCAAGGGGCTATAACAAACCTTCCAAAACCAAGTTCTCAACATTCACCTACTGATAGGTGAGGTTATGAGATATGAACTCATCTATTCTATATCTCATGTTGGACCACCAAAAATACTGTTGAATGTATCTCTACATATTCCCCACACAAGGATGCACTACCATGGAAGATGTGTGGAACTCTAACATCACCTCCTCCTACATCATGTCTGGGACCACCATCCATCCCTTGAAATAGTTGATGTGATTCCCTCCAACAGTATATCCATCTGGTAAGTCCCTAATGTATATCTAGACATGTAATATCTCACTATATATTTTTCTAATTTTGGACTCTCTCACACACTCAAGAAGAAGAGTAGTCAACACCATTGACAACAAAAAACATGTACTCTTCTGCTCTACTTGGGTTAGCTATAAGGAAGCCAACTATTCAGAAAATTTATACCCCAAGAGAGCCTACGAATTACTGCTAAGGGAATCTTTTACCACATTTACCTTTCCTAGAGTATAGATTATCTAAAATTCATAATCCTTCAGGAACTCCAAATAGTACCACTATATGTAACACGCTGAGATTTTATGAAAAATATTCTTATAATTTCATTGATGCCTTTTTTTGTATGTCACACTAAAATTAGATTGTGCTATAGGAAACACCGTATTAGCTTGTATTATATGCAAACACTATTCTTGGCTTGGGTTGCAAGCAAGAGAAACCTTCCTCAATAGCGTGTGTTGTACGCAATACTGAGTTTCACGAAACAATAATATATTGTTATGAACTAGCCGTTATGTATGATAGTAAGTAAATTTTGAATTTTATGACATTATAATTCATCTTACACATTTTATAGAATATGTTATTATAACAAAATAAACCTTTTCGGGTAAAATAAGTATTTTTCAAAAAAAAATGCAGTTTTGTCACCTTTTGATGGAGGACCCACATTAAATCTGGTTTTTGACATTTTTATAATTTCCATTTGAAAAAATAAAATTCTTATTTGGAATAAGGATATAAAAATTTACTTTGGATGGATTTTTTATTTTTTTCTCATAAGTTTCTCATTTTGATGAATAGTAAAAATACGCTAAATTTTAATTAAAAACTACTTTTTTCATAGAGAAAATGTAGATAGTTAAATTATAATATTTAATGGTTTAAAAGTATAAATAGAATATATTTTTACCATTTAATATAATTTAAGTCATTACCATTAATTTTACACTGAATTCACAGGTAAAAACATTTCAATCTTGTGCAACGTTTTAACTTTTAAAACTTGTTTTCTCAACAGCGGGATTAATTTTAAATTAAATAATGCAACTTCTGTGCTTTGAATTTGAAAAAATGTATTCCATATTTGGAATAATTAAGGCCAAATTATGTTAATAAGATACTTTTTATTTTTAGGCATTATGAATAGTAACTATGGTAAATTTCATTTACCATAGTTAAAGGTAAATCAGGTGATTAAGGGTAAATATAATATTATTAAATTACCCTAGCACTTGTCTTAATATAATTGGATGATTATATTTTTTCATAAATCATACTTGTGTCTAAATGGAATCTATTGAAACCCACTTGGATGTGATTAAGACCCTTAATTTATTTTATTTAAAGAAAGTGAAATATGTCTCACTCAAACTTTAATAATTAAAGTATTTTTAAAATAAAGTTATACAGAATAAAAATTCGATTATAAATACTCATTTGAAATCAAAAATGTTTTTATTTATCATGGTAATTTATTTGTAATTTTTAAGAAATATTTAATTACCTTAATAGCTTATAAATTAATGATGCAGAAATTATTTATTTAGTGAAAAATCAATAATATAGTTTTTATTAAAATTATAATACCCATAAAAGACCCAAAAACATGCCCTAAACTTATTGGTAGAGTATCTATACATCATAAAAATCCATTTTTTGACTTGTGGACCATTTTGAGCCTTATAAAATAGATTAGTACATTTATGGAATTTTATTTTAAATGATGTCAAAGTAGTCACCTTCATAATTTAATAAATATAACATTTTAAAAGATGGGTGTTTTAGAAGATAAATCAGACTAAATGTATTATTATGAAATATATTAGATTTATCATCATCATATTATTTTATTTTCAATTTTTATGCAACAAATAAGTATATTAAATAATCATACAATAATGTTGTAATATTTATTTTATGAAGAGAAATATAAAATAAATGGTTTTAAAAATACTAAAATAAATATTATATTAACTAATTAATGTTCTCCACGAATTTTATAGATTAATATTAAATATTAGGAATCTATTAAATATTTTGGTTCGAATATATCTTCTATGTGGATTTTATTTAAATTCAAATAATTGAATAGTGTCAAAATTGAGACTATTGATATTTTATAAAAATAACATATTATTAAATTGTTAAAAAAACACAAAAATATTTAAAAATTACAAATTTAAAATTATATGGTCTAAAATGTAATAAAGTATCTAATTATTTAAAATTTACAACACATAAGTAATTATTTATAACAATTAAAAATTTAGAATATTATTACCACAAATAAAATTAAATAGATTAAATAAGGATAAATCAAGTTTATAAGGTTCAAAATAAATTCCCAACTTGTATAAATTTTATTGGTTGATGATATCACTACCCTATCTCATCTCAGCTTCTAATTGAGTAATTTTTGGAGGTTTTTTAGTGGGTTTTGAATTTATTATAAATTAATATTTTTTAAGTTTCCAAAGGTGCCCCTCTCCTCCCTTATAAAAAGGCACCTCCTCCCTCTCCTCCTCACACCACTTTGAGCCTTCAATATCGGCCTAAACCTGACCATTTCTCTTTTAAACTTCCCTAGAAACATACTAAAGGTCCTGGTATTCTTCAAAGACCAATTTTAGTGCCCTAAGAGGAGGTTTAGAAGAGGCGCGTCGAAGAAGAGGTAATATCCTTTACTGATTCTTTCAAGTTCATTTCTTATTCTACTTCCTCTTTTTTTCAGAATAAAGTAATAACATAAGTATCAATCATATACTTATATGTTATTATAAATATTAACCAACCCAATTTCACCTTCTATCAATCCTACAGAAAACAAAATCACTGCACGTGCGTACGTACGGGATACCGTCTCCACGCCGTGGTGTAATCTATTTTTCCACCGCCACCTTATTTGGATGTGTATAATTGTGTAAATAATAACTATATATGGTTATTATAATATGATACTAATTATGAGATATTATATCATCCACTCTAATTCCATTCAATAATTATGGGAATGATATCATCGCTCATGCGTACGTACGGATTATCGTCTCCACGAACGCAATGAGATTCATTTTCCATGATTAACCATTCACGTATGAATATGAAGTATATATAATAAATAATCATGAAATATATTACATAATAATGAAACTGGATTTATGTACATATATGTTTCATTTACTTAATTCCATTCAATTCAATAAGGAAACGAAAACAGCGTTCATGCGTACGTATAGCCTACCGTCTCCATGAACGATGTATTTCCTTCCATTTATAGATATATCATATATATTTATATTCTGAATATATATTATATATAAATAATGGTTTACTTTCTTGAATTATTTAAATCATGATATAAGTAATAATATTAAGAACAATAATTCAAAACACGTACGATAAATGAAATGATTTTACCCAAAACACTACTTTAACATGGAATTTACAAAAGAATAGGTAATATAAAGTCATAAGTGAATAATATATGATATAATAAATATTATTATAGTTATTTTACAAGTTAATAATATGTTTAAACCCACTATATATGTGTTACAGACATGTATAGAAGAAATTGGACCTAAGGTAAGGGGTAATTTTGCAATCTCATTTTTATCCGAGATTGCTTATACGTAAGTATTTACTGGGGTTATATTTTTCATCCATGTCCATAAAAATGTTTTTCATAATGTGTTTAATATTCTTCCATGTATGTTTATTGTCATTTTTACCCCTCTTTGACTTTTACATTGTGTTATGGAAGGAATCTTTTTTTGTTTACCATACGAGGAAGTTTTTGACTTTTCCGTTAAAAGTAAGAGGAGAATGTTTTTTGATAACTTATACGGCCTGAAAGGATTTTTATGATTCCATAGAACACTATTTACCTGAATCTTCCATTATAATTTTTCAATTTTATTTTCAATTAACTTCATTTAGTATAAAATTGTTTGACATATTGAGAAAGGAAAAATGTTTTTGAGGTAGAAAGGATATTTTCCTCAAGAATGGAGTTCAAGTGTTTTATTAAAATTATTTTCCATCTAAGATAATATAGGGTTATGTTTCTATCCCTATTTTTACATTAATTTTATTATGTTATAATGGAATTATTTTTATGAAGTCTTTTTATCTTATATGGATTATGTTATGATGGCATGATGTTTAAGAATCCCATTTTTATTACATGGGTTATGCTATGATGTATGATTTGTGATTTTGTGGCACACATAAGAATGGTTTCATTATGAGATGGGTCGGAACAATATCTCCCTCCAATGAATTGGTTAAATATTTATATATCATGATATAGACATGGATGGAACGGCAAGTAAAATCTGGTTTAGTAATATAGGGATGGAATGACAAGTAAACCTGGTTCAGTAATGGAATTTGTCCACTATGATGGTCTTGGAAGCAATGCCTTGGATACTATGGAAATCATATCATATACTTAATGGTTTCCACAATTACATGTTTTATTCCCATTCTATTTTATCATGGTTAATGTTCCTTTATGATATATTCCTTATGCACAACCAATATTTATGTCATTACTCATGATTTTGATGTTTTATGTTCATGTTCTTACGTTCAAATGTTTAGGGATTGTTTTATGTTCTTCATGTTTTCCCTTACTGAGCATTTGAGCTCACCCTTTTTATGTTTTCTTTTCCCCAGGATATAAATAAAGGATTTAGGTAATAAAACAAAAGGGTAATATCTTTATGGGAGATGTTGAAGATCTTTCACCATGACTAGAATATTATGTTCCGAGTTTCCAAAGACACTAAACTAATATGATCTTTGGGAACATATTTTTTTCATGTATTAAGTATTCCAAAAAAAAAAGTAATGTAATGTCCATGTACATCAAGTATGTATCTCTACACTATATTGGGTTCAAGTCTCTCTATGTGAGGATGTACCTGAGACTATAATTGTTCGAATATACCAAAAATCAATATCCCGAAATATAGTACCTCCGCATATTTAGGGAGAATACCACTACTTCCAGCTATAATTAATTATTCATGTAGCTCTTATATTGTGTTATTAACTACCTCGAACCATATTCAATAATTTCTACCGCTGCATCAACACAAAACTGATCCCATCTCTTGAGGTATAATAATACACTACGTACTTCACTCCCTCCTCCAGTAGTCTCAACATCAGAGAACTCATCATACTCAGCCTAAAATCCTTTAATGACCTAAGACACAACTCATTCCACATAAAATGGTACCCTTTCTGCATCAAGATGTTCAAAGGGGCTGTAATCTTGGAGAATACTTCCACAAACATATTTTAGTGCCCTAATAAGCCATGAAAACTTCACACCTCTGATACGCTCTTGGGTGGCTCTCAATACATCAGTTCATCTGTCTTTGTTGGGTCCATTGATAAACCATGATTTGAAATGACATTACCTATAATGTCAACATTGTGAATCCATAATCTGAACTTCGATAGATTCCCATAAAACCGATGCAGTCGAAGAAAATCTAGAACCAACCTTGATGTCCATGTATGCTCCTCCTATGATATATAGTAGATGAGTATGTTTTTGATGATGAAAACCACAACCTGATCTATGTACAAATGGAATACTATGTTTATAAAATCCATAAACATAGAGGTTCCATTCTTCACAAAAAATGGAATTGCTGAGAATTCATGATGTATGTAGAAATAATGGAATACCAGCTTTGGAATATCTGCATCAAAAACCCTCGATTGGTGGTAGCCAGACCTATGATCGGTCTTCAAGAACCATTTAAAACTGTGAAACATGTTAAATAGGAGTTAAATAAACTTAAATGGGTACTTTTATTTATCATGTCCTAGTTTAGGTGATTATAATACATACAAAGTCACAATCTCTCATCATCATTTTTCACAAAAAACACTAGAGTTGTCAAGGGGGACACACGGGTCCTAATGAAACCCTTCACTTGAAATTCATCCATCTTCCACCATAGCTCCTAGAGCTCATTAGGGGACATTTGAAATACTTAAGAAGATATTGGAGTAGTCTTAGGATATAAATTGAGACAAAGGGCGCCACTATGGCATGGAACTATCTATAAAGTCCCTGCTCAAACTTTTATTCTCAGAACTAGCCATCTCGGATCATGTTAACAGAGTACCATGTGTGGATTGTAAAGCTCACTACATACTCATACACTATCATTCCTCCATACTATAACTCTAGAATACCCTAAATCCAAAATGAGCATAGATAATAGGGTTAATACTCTTCATGGAATAGTTGGTGGAAGTAGGGCCATTAGAGTGTCAACTCATCATGCATCTAGGTAATGAGACTACACTAGTGCCTAACTCATCCATAGAAAATGATATATATTACTTCAACCATAAGATATATCAATGTTTAGATGATCCAGATGGTATGAACTGCTGACTCTAGACAATCCCATATTTCCTGAGTATCTAGATCACCGTGAAACCTTAGCCCCCTCTGTTACTAGAACTCACATAGTGAAAAGATCGTGTACTCATACTTAGATTGAAATGTTGGTATTATATAGTAATCAATAGATGTAGGTGATTCTACATTCCCACCTATAAGAAAAATCTCATGGGATGGACCCTAAACTAAGGCCTTATCACTCATCAGATAGTCGTCATGGTCCTGAATTGGTATCCTGGATGTCTTTCATCGTAGAAGAATAATGAAAACTTTATCAAGATGTACCAGGTTCAGATTAGTGTGTATATATATACGAGGAGATGACTCAAGAGTGATAGTAAAATACTCAATTATGTATGATTCATGTACCATTGATCCTGACAAACAATGTCATGGTATATCAAGTCGACATGTAGGTAGTCAACGTTTGGGTGAATGGATACTTTAGTTTCCCATACCATCCCTAGGTTCCTTGTAATGATAGGTTCACTCTAAAAACATTGAAATTGTTTCGGTAATACAAACACAATCCTTTTAAGGGTAAAAACCTAATAACTTTCCCATGGATTAAACATATTATGTTACTAATGTTTCATGATAAGACCCTAACCGAGGATTGATATGCAACTACCCCATACCCACATATTTATTCTAGGAGCTAGAGACCCATAAAAAAGTCATAAATAACATGAATAGGACATTAAATTATTACTTATATGCACACCCAAATCCATCTCAATGCATAAGTGTGGAGTAATAATAGTAAAATATAAAAAAATTATGGGAACAACCATGAATGTAAAACATCTTAAAAATAAAAGAGTATGGTAGTGCAATCAGAAAAGAAAAGGGAAAAGTACACAAACCTCTATAAAGATATATGAACTTGAAAAAATTGGAAAGTAAAACACTAAGAGGTACCAACTCAATATCTACATGTTGTGACCACAATACAGGGTCCAAAGTACCAGGTATCCCTTCAGCTCTATTGTAGCCACCACTGACCTTTCCTTCATCTACATAAGACATGGCACGTATGAGAAAATACCATGTTGGGGTGAATATATACATACCCAATAGGACACCCCAAAAGATGAAGGGGGAGTAGTAAGAGATAAGATAGGAAAGGAAAGGCATTAGATAGTAAACATGATGCAACTCAACACAAATAAAATATAAAGAGTAACCTAATCTAAAAATATTGGGATCAAAACGATGTATATATGGACTGCAGATAGATTCTTTTCCACCCATAGCTGGAGATTATCCTCATCTAGCCATGAGAATATAAACATGTAAAGCATGTGGTATACCCCGCAATACCTTTCCACTCATGGATGGAGTGTAACCAAATCCCAATGTATTGATAATGATATATATACATATATACTCAGTCAAAAGAATCTCAAATGAGAGAGTAAGGGGATCTCCATATCGTTGTTTATCCTAAGAAAACAAATAGGTGCCAATAGTCATGAAATCTCATCAATGATGACTAACATATAAAACGTCTTACCAAATGTTACCACTTGAAGACCCACACCTCAAAACTATTCTGCATAGTCAAGGGGGTAAAATCTCCAAGCAGAGGACCTGCACCTTAGTATGTCAAGGTGGATCTAAAATTTAAGTATCTATAGAGGACCCATGCTCAAATGGATGGGGTGTTCAAATATAGTGTTAGGAGGACCCACAACTTATCTAATATGGGGGTTCCACTCAAGAATGTAGTGGACCCACGTCCAATCTAATGGGGTCTTTCACTATATGGGTCAAGGACCCGCGACTTGGTGAGACAGGGGGTTCTACTCGGAAGGTAGATGACCCATGCCCCTGATGATATCGGGGTCCACTGTATAGGTTAAGGACCTATGCCCTAGTGTGACATGGGGGTTCCACTCTGGTCATCAAGAAAATGCACCCAATCTGATAGGGGGTTTCACTTGGTAGTTAGAGGATCCACGACCGAACTTATTTGGGATCCCAATCTATGTGAGGCCTATGTGATCCCACTTGATGACTGCCATCATGGAACATCTCCCTAATATACAACATTCCTTGAACATTTCAAATCATATCCTGAAATCCATAATAAAGGGAACCATAAAGCTCTACATGAAAAAAATTTGGATAGGCTAGTTGTGGGAAAAAATAGGAGTTAAAATGAATGAGATATTGAAGTTTGAGTTTTTCTCAACTGGAACCAAGGGGGTACCCAGTGTGTGAGGGGACCCACACAACATGTGGTCCAGTTCCTTCAACAATTCATGTCCTTGGAGGTACACTGCTTTCTAAACGTGTAGATACACATGACATGTGGGGAAATATATTCAGTGTTTCCATGCCACATGATTCCCTACCATTTTTCTAGGCAAGGTTCATGTATTTATATGGTTTCCATGTACTTTAGTACTTTTTTCTTCTATTAACATGGGGTTCCACCCCTGTTTTTTTCCCATTCCCATGTACGCATTCCCATGGCGTGTTCCTGGTTTTGTGTTATGCCACTCAACTCGTCCACTTCAAAAAAAGGTACATGACTTGTAGGAATTCTACTCGACATAGCATCATTATAAACTCCCAAAACCCTAGATTCCATAGCATAGTGGCCTCATGATGCATGTTCATCATGGTTCTTGGTGTGTAGTCATGTTTATCAAATTTTATCAGATCTGAAATCTACACTTCAGATCTGGATTTCCCACTTCTATTTAGGTATCATTATTTCCTGAAAATAGTGGATCTAGTTGTGGATCATCATTTTCAGTTAGCTGGTGGATGGAAAATGGTACACATTGGTCTTCAGAGGTTCATGTCACATCCCAAACACCTCTGCCACCTTCCATATTTTATTAAGACTTCGAATCAACAAATAAATCACCCAAAACCTGTAAATAATCTAGATCTATACATGATTTTTTGATCCATTCCTTGCACATGAATTCACTATGATTCTAGGGTCCGATCAGGCTTCGTACCACCCATAAATGTCGAACGTGGAATATGGGGTCCAACTAATGATGAATATAATGAAATTGTTGGAAAAAATAAATGGTTAACCATCATTGTCCAAGTTTTCTCAACCAATGATCATGAACGAGGATATTCCAGGTTAGAAAATGGGAAAACTAATTAAAATTTCAATATACAGGCATATAAAAGGCCATAATTGGTGTAGATCAAAGAAAGGCTTTGATCTGATCAATAAATTTAATCAAAATAGGCGTAATATACAAATTGACGAGTCCTACCAAGATATTGGATCATTCATAAACAAAGAATGTGCTTTATAACGATCGATGGAAGTCATTGTATTCACTACGCTCTGATATTATCTAATCCAGAGATTCATCGTCATCTGAGGTGATTTTACCTATAGAATTAGAGGAGGAGAATCTCATGAATACCTTGGGGTTATTAAGATAACCCAAAGAAAATATCCATAGTGTTATATTCAATGAAAAATAGAATTAGGTTATTCAATTAAATTATTAAAATTAAATATTAAATTAATTAAATAAATGTACCACCAACAAGATAGATATTCAAACACTCCACGCTAACCTATTTTAGGTTGTTCCTTGATTATAAAATTCATTATCGACTCAACTCTGTACCTAGATTTGTGATCGAATCTTACATTTTAGAACTATAAAATTTTCTTTAAGAAACAACGCATGTGTAATATAAAATATATTTTATATTTATAAAATTAATTTAGGGCACACCGAGTCCCATAATCACAGGTCATCTCAGATCTTGGCTGTAAAATTATATGAATAAATGTTTAAAAGTACTGTAAGAAAAACCGAGTATCTACATGAAACACCTTGGTTTTTTGAGAAGTGGTTTGATCTGGTAAACATGAAACAGTGAGTTCTTCATTATATTTATTAATTCCTCATATAATTCTCTTGAATTGTCTTTATCTGTCCTTTATAGTGTGAGTAAACCACTGTCTATCAGGGAACACAGTGTTCGACATTGATCAGTGCTAAATCTCAGTCTCCTTCTTCGTCACATGAGGGGTTGTCAAAAATCACTCTCGAAATCCTGTTTTGATCCTCTGGTATATACAATGTGTGAGATCATTCCATAACATTGTACGTGGAACCTACCTTAATTGGTAACCCTTGAAAATTGATAAATCCATATTCTTAGACCCCCCTCGAATATCATTGGGTTTTTTTGCATTGATGTTAGGCCTTTTGGCCTCCCAAGAGGTGTGGCAACCCTTGACCCTAGATTGGAGACTTTTTATGGAATGGAAGAAATGGTTAATTGGATTAACATGTGATTTATTTAATTATATTGATAAAGAATCACTTTTCATATATGTTTTTTAATAGTTATGTAATTGGAATTGGCATGATAATATAATATAACATGGATATAGTTGCATTATAATGGTAATTGTTCTTAATTGATATGTGAAATGGAATTGTAAAATTATTGTGATAATTGGTAACATGGAATAATGGAATTAAATGGTTGGTAATTAGTAATTTGGATAAATTAATCAATATTGAATATGATCACATGTTTGATAAATTTGAATGTAATGTCCCTTTTTCTATTTGATGTTGAATTTTTAAATCAACTATAGCATGGTAATTCAAATAGTGTTCAATGTCCTTAAATATTATAAGTAGCACTGGCATAGGAATACACACTGTGTTCTCTGATACTTTTTCCCTGGTTTAGTATTACTCTATAGGAACACATAATTGACTCTAGAATGTAAACACTCATAGACACTAGTATGACATAGTTAGTTTTTTCCTTGTCTTGGTCTTATACATAGGGAGCATGTAAGTAACTCAAGAATTTGAATTCGCATTGAGCCTATTATTTATTAATTACATGATTCTTAAGGGTGATATATTTTTTTACTTAACATAATATGGGTGATTTTTCTTAAACATGATATTTCTCCATTATAAATTTATACTAGTTACTTGATACATTGTATGGGTGATTCAACATAGGTAATAGAATCCTCCATTGGAAAAAGATATCCAACATCATGCTAAAGTAGGTTTAGAAAACTCTGAGTGTCAATCGAGAGATCAAGGGTCGAAATTTATATTTTTATTTTCTACATTAATTTATGAATTAATTCCCCTATTTATCATACTATGTCTCGTACTAGTAATTTTGAATTCGTGTCATAGAGTATGTTTTTTATTTATTCACTTATATAACACTATAATGTTATTTAGTTTGGCATATGATATGGCATTCCATGGTTTATTATTATTGTTTTGATTGTTTGGTGTTCATCTTCCATATTCTTGAGTATATGTTGTGATTATTTTATCTTATTTTCATTGTGATTACTACTATGTTCTAGAGTGTATAATTTCCCCACAATATTCCTTTGATCCTCACCGCTAGTTTGTAGCCTCTGTTGTATAGGGAGGCATGCTTGTGGTCACGTAACTACCCATATTTGTCATGTGAGGGAGATCCGTATCGAGGGATATTACAGAGTGTTATCATATTGCATGTAATTTCAATTTATTTGATATTTTGGAAAGGTAGATAGGAGAGTCAGATGTTTCAAGGGCTTGGAAATAAGCTAGTGAGTGGGAGTAACTAACCCATGTTGGGGGGGAACCCAAGTTTCTAGGGATGAGATTACCATTCATGATATTCTCTTGTAATATTTGGGATATTATTTTACCTTTTGTGATAAAATTATCATGTGATATTACTATTTTTTGAGAATTTACTCATGGGTTATTATGGAATAGCATGAGCACGCATCCATCATGATAGACTTGTGGGGAAATATGTTGACTTGTATTGTTCATAATAAGGAAAAATTTACTATTTATGAAATATATTTCTATCTAAATCCTGAAATTTTGTCCCTTTAAATATCTAATAAAAATTAATATTTGAAAATTTTATAACATACTAATTCACTTGTTAAGCCATGTTTGGGATTCACCTCATGTTAGTTTCTCTCTCTTATCATATTGACTTTTTGAGTTTGCTCTTGTTGTATATCATATGATGCGAGGAGTGTGTAAACCCTTGTAGAGAATATTCCACTGTTTCATATTTAGGTAGAGAATCAGCAGCGTGGTATCTATCACACACCTCCCATAGATAACCAAAAACTTATTATGTCACCGTGGAACCAGATGGACAATCAGCAATACAATAGTTTACTATAAGTTACATGATCCAAAAAGAGTGAGACCACTCACATATTTCCTTCAATGTATGATATGACTAGAGAGGTATAACTGCATTACTTACCAAAATTCATTATGAAGGGTGGACCTCTCGATGTTTAGTTCTAGATTGAGTTAGTCCAAACGGTCTTCAAACACCTTGATACACACTCATGCATGAGGGAGAATCTTTATATATATATATATATATATATTATACAAGGAAAATACCAATGATGGTAGGACAACACATAGTAAGATAAATAGCAATAGAAGATAAAATAGAAGTACTTCTTGGTGAAGTTCCCAAGTCACTTTTAACCATTGGAACTAAGGGATAAGGTGGCTCAAGAGTTCAAGAAATTGACAGAGGGGGAAATGTCAGGGATGGGCTATATTGGGAATTTTACTAACCTATAATTGTTTACTCTATCACTGATGTAATATGAGATATCTAGGGTAAAGAGCTTCACAGATGGTAATTATTTTGATACTAAGTCATAGATGAACATATTTCACCTGGGAAACTTTTCCAATGTGATGAATTAGGTTCTCAACATTGAAGGAAACATGAAAGAAGCCCAGAGTGGAGGGAATATTTTTTAGAAATATGATTGAATAGATATTATTCATTTAGAAAGAACTATTTTCTATGAAAGTTTCTACCAGGGTGGTAGTGGATAGAGAAGCTAAGGGAGTGGACATCCACCTCCAGACCATATCTAGGGGTAGTTCTTTCAGTGTGGCAGGGTTGGCCAAAGAAAATTCTAGTTTCCTTTCCCTACTGTGGAGTACTGAACTTGCGATATGATGGGAGATATGTAGTGGTTCTATAGGAGCCTTAGTATTCAATTGATGGCAGAGGATTAAGATAGGAACCATTAACTAAGAATAACTTAGATACCCCTTAATATATAGGTAGTTACAGTTTCACTAGACACTTGGGTTGGGGTTGGGGCATGGTACCCTGATGTAGGAGAAAAATTAATAGCCAAAAGAAGTATAATAGAGGAGTCATACTGAATCCAACGGTAGAGTGGTAATTCAGATTCATGACATACTGTCGACTCCTATGAGTCTGGATGTATGACTTTCTAACATCAGAGGTACATTTCTTTTTCCATCTACCCTTGCTGTTGTTATTTTTTTATATATGAGAATAAAATTACTTCATATATTATAAATTTAACAACATCTTGGGTTTGTATATGTATATTTTGGATGAGGTTAAGATAATTGATATTCCATTAGAGGTGAAATCATAGGCTCTTAGATACTTCAAGGCGTGATTTCTAGAAATTGGTGGATACTATTTTCTTTGAGAGATGTTTGTTCTTAAAATGGAAGGATTCAATTTGATTATGGTTCAATATTAGATAGATATATACCAGACTCATATCAGCAGTTATCATAGGAGAGTTACTTTTCAATCTCTAGAAGGGTGTAGCTATATTCACAAGGTGAATGGGATCATTATGATGATCATGCATAGGCAATTTAGTGTAGATTAGATTGTATCACGACCAAGATAAGAAGCCTTTTTTTTGGTTTCTAGAGAGTTAGTGTCGAGTAATTTTACTCCTGTAGTGGAACACGTTCAAGGATTCTTTCCTTAAAAGATATCCAGCATACCACCAGAGTGGTAGATCTAGTTCAATATAATGTTAGTCCTAAGAGAGGAAATAGTTTCTATCCCACCCTATATGATGGAACTGGTGAATCTTTAGTATTTGAATGATCAGTTGAAATATATGGAAGCTAAGGGATTAATATGAAATAATAACACACCATGGGGTTCCCCAATTATTATCACTAAGAAGGCTGATGGGACATTATTCTTTTGGGTTGATTAATAGAGAGTGAACAAGTTTATATTAAAGAACTAGTATTTACTTTCACACTTTAATGATCCATTTTATTAGCTAAGGGATGACCAAATATTCTCCAAGATTCACTCTAGGTTAGGGTACCTTTTTTGAGGGTGAGATAATCTGAAAAACTCTAGACTACTTTTCGGATTAGTTATGGATAGTATTAGATCCTAGAAGTATTATTCGGTCAGATGAATACACAAAGAGTATTCATGGACATGATGAATAATATATTCTATCTATTTCTAGATCAGTATTTCGTGGTTATCATTGGTGAAATCTTAGTTTACCCATAGTATAGAAATGATCATTCCCAACATCTTGAAATCTTTTTGGGTATGCACAGTGAGAATTTGATTTATGTAATGTTACCTAAATATCACTTATGGATTGAAAATGTACACTTATAAGGCCATTTTATATCAGAGGCTAGAGTGTTACTGGACAAAGAGAAGGTGAAAGCCATGGTATCTTGGGGATGAACCATGAACATCTATGAGATTCAAATATTTCTATGTATTTTGGCTATTAGCTATGTGTCATTCATGACATCTCTCTTGATGTAACACCAATTTACTAGATGACCAAGAAGGGGTGAATATTGTTTGGTTAGATACATTTTAGGGGATTTCTAGGAACTAAAGAGTAGTTTTACCACAACATTTATCTTTACCTTAACTGAGTTAGGTAATGATTATACCATGTATTGACATGAATCAGGAGTGGGTCCTGAAGAAATTATGATACATGGGTATCAGGTGATTTATTATGGATCTAGAAAGTTGAGACAACATGGTAGGGATTATCCTACTCACAATCTATAGTTTTTTGTGGTGGTACATGATCTATTATTCTATCAGCCTAATATTTTCAGAAAGAGTTTTTTGGTGTACATGAATCACAAGATTCTAAATTATATATTTTTACAGTGGGACATGATCCTTTAGAAGAGAAGGTGGGTTGATTATTAGTAGAATTTCAAATTCAGGTTGGGATACAATCCTAGAAATGGAAATTTCATTAATGATGCATTGGGAAGAAAAACATAGTCAGAGGAATTGTGGGAATCATGCGATCATTTGTTAATTATGACACTCTTTGAGGATATGCAATTGGATGTTCAAGAGACCCATGGGTGAGAAAATTTAAAATCAACATCCATTTTCCCCATTCTTATAGACAAGATCATGGGAGGGTAGTTATTTGATTCAAAGGGTTTGTCCTGAGGGATAGCTTATATGGTCGAGATCCACCATTAAGTTGGTCAAAAGGTTGAAATGAGGTTCTACTTGTCTACGACCGTATATGAATACCTATATAAACACATGAGGAGATAACGAAGTAATTACATTCTTATAATGGGTGGTTCATACTGAAATCAAAAATATTTAATGAGATATCCATAGGCTATACTAGTGTTGGGGGATAAAAAAGAACATAATGGTATTTGTGGCATGATGTATCACTTGTAATCTGGTGAAGGATGAGGATCAGAGGCATGTGTGGTTATTACATTACTTTCACATTATAGATTGTAAGTGGGATGATGTAACCATGGACTTCATTATAAAATTAACTCTTAATCCTTATAAAAATAATGTATTATGGGTAATCATGAATCAATTA
Source organism: Viscum album (assembly GCA_963277665.1). Classification (NCBI taxonomy): domain Eukaryota; kingdom Viridiplantae; phylum Streptophyta; class Magnoliopsida; order Santalales; family Viscaceae; genus Viscum; species Viscum album. The sequence goes on along the minus strand of OY728153.1, from coordinate 389,403,639 downwards.
AAAATTCTAGACCACTTACTTTATATCATAGAGACCTTCACTATTGACAATGTTGGTAATATCTATGTAATTGAGATAGTTCTATTCCAAGGTGTTATAAGGATTATAGTTCCACATCAAGATCCATATTTTTTGTCTCACTTATCAAAATTCCTTTATAGGGAATTTGGATTTTAAGTCATTCTATAAAAAACCTACAATCATTATATTAATAAACAATCTAAGAAGAAAATTCAGATTCAAGAGGATATGTAATGAGCGTATTATTTCTGATGCTTTCATTGGGGTGCACATCCATCCATTGAGGACGTGCAGATTGTTTCATCACATTCTTTCTTTCCAAAGGCTGGCGGCATCTATCGCTTATTCAGATAATTTTTCTCCTTGATCGAAACAGGATGATGGGATGTTGGTTCCCCCTTCCGTGGATTCCTCATCGAAGCTCATTGCCTAGTCTGGGTCTCCTTTATAGATTAAGATGTTGTTCATGAAAATCTTCCCAGTTCCATATCTTTGTGGACATCGGTTAACTACACTACTACTATAAGGACATTCCAAGGGTTCATGTTAGGGAAACAGCCTTCGATCAAGGGAGTAGTCATGTTGGGCATCACTGGTGTGTATGGATGCTGAAACAATGATGCGTCTGAGTTTCTTCCACTTATGATAGAGATTCTATATGGCATAGATACCCAAGGAATCCCATATTGAGTGCGCGGAATCATATTACGTAATCATGTCTTTGAGGTTTTCCTATTCTTCCCATGTGTAACATAGGGTATACCACGAGTTTATCATCTTGCGAAGATGGATCAAACTCATCATAACACTGATGGGAGTAGATCAGATGGGTGCAGCCCTTGGAGGGAGTACCTAAGAGTCCTACTAGATGGGAAGATCAAGAAGTCCAATTAATATGGATCCACGGATGCTTGGTTATCTATAAATAAAATTCTAGGGTTTACCATTGGCTGGAATTGAACCTTAGGTAGGATTCCTATGTACCCTGCCAAGGAGAATAGTGCAAAAACCCACGTATTTTGAATGGGTGAGGATTGAAATTAGAGTGTACACAAAGGAAAATGATTCAGAGACTTGTTGGGACTTACGCATGGGCAGCATCCTGAATGGATGGCATGATCGCACTGGAATGTGGCAGCCTGGGTAAAAATAATGATGGATAATGGAAGGTTCACTAGTAAAAAAACATATTTTAATGTTGTTTTTTTATTTTTGACGTCAGTTTTTAACCGACCTCTATAAAGGTGACGTAGAAAATAGTATTTTCGACATCATATTTATAAAAACTGATGCCAAATATCATTTCGTTCAGGGTTTGGACATTAGTTTATTTAATAAACCGATGCTGATAACCAATTTCCGGCGTCAGTTTTGAGAATAACCAATGCTGAAAATAAAATAATATCAGGTTTACACCATCGGTTTTGGATAAAAATGACACCTTAAACTAGTTTTTAGCATCAATTTTAGAAAAAACCAATGCTGAAAATCCTTTTTTAAATATCTCTGTCGGTTTTTGAAATAACCGACATTGTAAGTTAAAAAATAGAAAAATATAAAAAACCACATTTCCAATAAAGTCAAAACCCCTGTAGAAAAACAGAAAATACAAAAAACAAATAGTATTTATCATTAAATTCATTTGAGTCACTGAAAAATTTAATGATCAATAAATCTTATTAAAAATTAAACAAATACACTGTATAGGCACTTCGGAGAACTTAATGAATTCTAGTTAAAGATCAATGCACCAATATATCTCATGATGAATTGTATTATGCTTCATTTAATGATATTTATTGTTGAATGTATTACCACGCCTATGGAAGCATTATTTGATAGTTGGAACAAGTGGACCATCATGATATGAATATACCAGTGTGGTTGACCTGACATGAGACAATGACTACGATGTACATATGATTGGCATGTGGCTAGACCTAAATTTCAATTCCTTATGGATACCAAGTCCTATGAAAGAAATTGATTTTATTTAGATATCAAGTAAATTTTCACGCTTCATTATTGTGGTCTGACTCAATACTCTATGTCTTAAGTATACTATGTAATATGTTTAAATGCACTTCTGGATTGTTCTTGGTCACTTCTAATGTCTTTTTTATCACTTTGGCATGGAGTTGTAGCAGGTACGACATGGGTTCATCTCATCTTTCATAGGAAATAGCCTCTCAGCACATGGTTGATTGATTATTTATTCTTTCATATACCAAGTATAAACAAAAAAACCCACACTGAAATTTATAAAAAAAAAATCGAAAAATCGAAATATAAAATGTTCAAAATAAAGTAGAATTAAAATACACGTACATGAAATTTATGGAATGATCATTGTTGGTTATTGACGAAGCATTAATATTATTATTAGTAGGTTTAAAAACCTAATATATCAAAATAGTTAGTTTTTTGAACCCATATGTAATATTATTTATAAATATTAGAATATACATACCTGAAATACTAATCAAACTTAACAAATAGTTCGCAAAAATAGATTTAATATGAGTCATATTAGATTGGGAATAAGAATGTGATTCATTGAATTCCTAAAATAACATTAAATTATATGAGATAAAAAATAGAAAAATATGGAAGAAAATAAAAAAAATAATACAACTAACCTTATCAAATTCAGTAGTTTCCCCAGTTATGATTATCTCATACATGAATCGTAGAATATAATAACCACATTCAAATTTCCTTTTTGATGATGACACTACAGTAATGAAACATTAAAAGGTTAATAAATATTAATATATAACAAAAACTCAGAAAAAAATATAATATAAAAACTAATTACTTATACCTCCACATATTTGATATTATTCGGTGTCCTTATCAATTTGTTTTCCTTGTTAAATTTTTCCATGAATTGCATTTTCATATATATGAACAAATAATACATATCTAAATAATGAGAATAAAACATAATAATCTTATAAAAAACAAAAATGACATACCATTCTAATAAGGTGGAAAATTTTTACGAACATTCTCAAATAAAGAGGAAAACCAATATATGGTGCATTCACTAGGGCAGAATATGCCCAACATCCAATGTCCCCTACAATACAAAAACTTCACAATTAATGATATTATAATGATCATTAGTTCATAATTTCTATTCTTACATATCATGAAAGGGCATAAACCAGCATTGAATCTTCATATGTGATAATCTCTCACACATATATGCAACTCTTTGACGATTCTTAACATGTTTCACTTCTATGGAAATGAATTATGGATCTATAAAATCGTAAATGTCTATACTTTGATTTTGTAGAATAAGCATGTGTAGATACCTAATTTAAAAATAATATACAATTAGTCAAATTAAGATCATCTTTTATTAAATAAATACAAATTCCAATGTCAATTTACTTACATGGTAAACAATTGCACCACATTCAGGCAGAGCTCTTCAAAATCTACAAGATGCATGATATCTCCTTTAAGAAATATCAATGGATATTCTCTTCTTCATTTATTATTTTTCATATGAAACTCATAGTTAATATTCAATTATGAAGATCCCTAAGATAATCTTTGTATCCCATGACAAATATCTGAATTATCTACAGTCGATTGTTCCTGAACATTTTGTTTCATTTGTGAGGCTTAATTTACTTTCAAATAATCCTATATAAGTTAAATGTTCGAAAACAATATAAATAATTTTAAATAATTTTTCATTAATATTTAAAAACACACATACCTCATATAAAATATAAAAAAGTAAACCAGTTGGGAAAAGTAAAAAATGACCCACACAATCCTCAACTCTGGTGATATTTGTGGTAGGAAATGGTAGTAGATTAATAGGATCAACAATATTGAGTACTAATACTCTAGCCTGACCCCTCTGCATAGCTTGGTGATGTACAGAATCCCAAAAAAAATCATGATTACTAACGTAACAATATGAATGGGAGTATCTTTATCAAACAACTCACAATATATGTTTTGATTCGAGCGAGGTGGTGGAGAATCAAAGTAAGCAGATGGGGTAGGGTAGTCCGGGTGAGAAGGCTAGAAATGCTGAAAAATGAAAAAGTTATAATAGTGTTAATAATTTATAAAATTGAAAAACTGATAAAAAATAAATAATATACTTGGGAAGGCTGCTCAAACGTGGTGGGTTAGGTAGATGGGGCAGGATAGTCCAGGTGAGCATACTGGGAAGTCTGAAAAATGAAAAATTAATTTTAGTGACTATAATTTATTAAATAGAAAAACTGATAACAAATAAATAATATACCAGTGAAGGATGCTCATACGGAGCGGGGTAGGCAGATGGGGCAGGGTAGTACGAGTGAGTAGGCTGGGAAGGATGAAAAATGAGAATTTTATATTAGTGATTATAATTTATAAAATAGAAAAAACTGATAACAAGTAAATAATATACCTTGGAAGGTTGTTTATATGGGACAGGGTAGGAAGATGGGGCAGGGTAGTCCGAATGAGCATGCTGGGAAGGTTGAAAAATGAAAAAGTTATATTAGTGTTTATAATTTATAAAATAGAAAAATTTATGACAAATAAATAATATACCTAAGAAGGTTGTGCAGACTATGACTGTCTTACCATGTGTTCTAACAAAGCCTTATGCACTACTTATTTAATTTGATCACCCATAGACTATTTCATATCTTTCATATCTACTTTTAATGATTCTATTTCCAGGTCTCTAGATTTCTTACTCTTACCCAAAACCTTCCGAATAATTAACACATTCCTGCTATCCACTAGCACGTCTGAGGTGTTCTGCTTTTCCCAAAGAAGTGGCTAGGATGTCTATTCTACCCTCAGAGATAAAAGAGCCTTATATATCATACTCTTGATGTTTATCCAGAAATGAAAAATAAAAATTTTATATTAGTATTTATAATTTAAAAAATATAAAAATTGATAACAAATAAATAATATTTACTTACAATTTTATCAGCTACATGCATAGCTTCATCTGTAAGATACTATTCATTTTTTCTTCTTCTTACTCGTTTTCATTTTTCATGGCAAGTGGGAGGATACAGAGGACCAAATTGGGCCTCTTCTGAACCACTAATAGATCGAGCTCTTAATGCTTCAAATTTTTCTTCAATAATTTTCTTCTACAAATACGAGTACCCTCCATGTGATAAAGTATTACAGTATACATTTCTCAATTGGATCTCTTGATGAGATCTCCTAGAGTCCTGTTATAAACAAATAAACCACTAAGTAATAAGAAAAATATAAAATGAATTTTAAATTATAAAAAATTATCATACATTAATTTTTTCATCATTACGACTACCAACAAATCACTTCCATGTATCTTCATCTATAAACAGATACAAGAGGCTTGGGTATTCAAAACATCTCTTTCTAAAAGCATAATTTTTATCAGTTTTGTTTTAAAATATCTCCATCTAACCGCTGCTAAAAAGAGATGTATTTTCTTAATTTAATTAGTTTCCTTAAAATTGAATGTCATATGTAATTGAATAAATTAAATATGTCATTTAAAATAAATAATATTAAAAAAATGAGATAAAAGAAGTCAATTAATATATTTTACCATCATAGCCTCCCAAAGTTGTTGTTTCTCCATCTTGTCCACTAACTTCCAATCAGGATATAAAATTCTAATCCTGCATCGGCTCCACGCCGCTATATAACTGACAAATTGAACAGCATTTGGTACAATTGCATTATTATCATCATCAAAACAGATGTGTAGTCTTTCATCATCACGAACAATTTATTGTTTTGGTAAACTTGTAAAACCGCATTTACCAAATTGAGAACGCGATTTTGATTAGTAACAGGAGAAATCTCCCCCACCAAGGACACATCAGTAGTCCTATAAAAAATTGTAAATTAACAATTTTATTTCATTAAATAAGTATATTTATGAATATTTAATAATATTTAAAAATATATATACCTCGGTAAATGATCCTCTCTATCTGTATTAGAAAGTGCTACTAGAAAGTGTAATAAAATTTTGTGTACCTGCATATCATTAAGAAAATAAAAATTTAGAAACAGGGAAGAAAAACAATAAGTTTGTATAAAAAGAGGCATGCATTTTTAAGTTTCAAAAGAAAGAAAAAATATATAAATATTTACCAGAAAAATTAGGAGACTAATTTAGTGTTTTCCAACATGACTTAATCATGATTATTACATACCGAATGCACTGTGTCTATTTTATACTCACTGTAATCATTCGAAAATGGGGTAATAGATGAACAAGGCTTATATAAATCAGTAACATCATCAGCATCAACCTCATCACCCAAATGGTATCATTTTTATTGAAAAACAACTGACCACTAACTATTTTATGGATCATTAACATTAAATACTTGCATTGAATGTGTATCCATGATAAATGGTTCCTCATTGTAATTAAATATTTTCAAATCAACTAGTTTAAAACCATATTCATCATATTTTAAAGCACTATTACCATCCACCCAATTACACTTAAAAATAGTGACTCGAAATATAATATAATAAATTTCCCATATTTCTTCTAGGACTCCAAAATATGGCGTTGATGCAGAAATTGGGTTTTTATCTTTGGCACTTGAAAAATTCACTAATTTAGTAAAAACCATCACACCACTATTCTGAACAGTACTCATATCATCTAGGTTTTTTGTGTAAAATGTGTATCCATTGATATCAAAATCAGGCCATGTGATCACATTAATAGATGATCCCCCTACTAACCACTTCAATGTTTATGATGAATATATATCTGGGGTGAATTTCTCTTCAAAACATGAAACAAATGTCTTCTTATGCTCAATTATCAACCAATTTTCATTTCATTTCTGATATCGTAACTTTAATTCATCAATATGTAAGGATATATATGACTGAACCTCATATGTGTTGTTCAAAATGTATAAATGTGTCTGAATCACTTCATCAGGTGGAATGAACATTACCTTTTTTCCTTTAACCCCTATACATTCATTATCAACTGTCATATGTCGAGATATAGGAAAACCAATAGGCGCCACCTTATACAAATAATCTGTACAGAACTCAATCACCTCTTCTGATATAAATTTTTGAACAATACAGGCCTCTGGTTGGTAAGGATTTTTAACATGTCCCTTCAAAATATTTATATATCATTCAAATGGATACATCCATCTTAAATAAATAGGCCCACATATTCTTACCTCACACACAATATGAATCATCATATGAACCATTTTATCAAGAAACGTGGGTGGGAAACAAATTTCTAGTTGACAAAGAACAAGAGTTTCTTCATACTCCAACACATCTAACAAATTTGGATCAATGAATTTTCTACAAATGGATTTTAAAAAATTACGCAACCCAATGATAGTATTTTTTATAGCTGTCAGTAATATACCACGCACTTCTAATAGTAGAAGTTGTTGTATCAATACATGGTAATCATGAAATTTCATACCTATTAATTTACAATCATTTAATGACACCAAATTATTCACATTTGAAGAAAAACCACTGGGTACTTTAATACCATGAAGAGAGTGACATAAATTAATCTTATCAATCTTGCTTAATGTGTGACAATACGGAGGTAAATATGTTCTATTTCCTTTCATAGTGGGAGCTAACTCCAAATGTATTTTCATTAATATAAAATCCAATATAGAATTCAATCCTTCTTTTTTCTTTCCTTTTATTTATAACAAATTTACAATCAAAATGTCACATATGTTTTTCTCAACATACATAACATCGATGTTATGTTTTATCTCTAAAAATATCTAGTAAGGTAGTTCGATGAAAATAGATTGCTTCTTTCAGATATTTATTTGAAGACCATAACTTTTTTCTTTCCAAATGTTGATTCAATATCTTTCACCCTGTCATAATATTATTCAGCTCTCAATGGTCGAGGGGGAATGTTGTATTCCTGTAATCAGTTAAATTATTTTTTCAATCTACGATAAGGATGATCAATTTGAAAAAATATTCGATGTCCCATGTACATTGTCTTTCTTCCATTTTGAAATTGATAATATGAAGTCTGTTCTTCACAAATTGGACATGATTTATTTCCCTTAACACTATATCCTAATAAGTTTCCATATGCCGGAAAGTCGTTTATAGTGAACATTATCATAGCGTTAAAAATAAAATACTCTTTCTTGTATGCTTCAAAAAATTTAATCCCTGCCTCCCATAGCAGTTTCAAATAATCAATTAATAGTGAAAGATACACTTAAATATCATTTCCCAGTTTTTTTAGTCCAGAAATCAACAATCTCATCATAATATATTTTTTCTTCATGCATAGTTGTGGGGATAAGTTTTAAACGTCCAAAAAACAGGTCATGAACTATGTTGGAAACTGAGTCTCTAATATGGATTCATTCCATCTGTACACAATCCCATTCTGAGATATCAAACATCACATCCAAAATCATGAATTTTTTTATCAAAACTCTTCCACTGTGGTGAATCGGTAGGGTTACGTAAGTTACAATTAGAGATGCAATCATCTGAATGACATCTTATCCTTTTGTATCAATAGAATTTTCAAATAGATGATTCAAACGAAGAATTATTGGAAGTTACCAAATTCCTTTAGTAGGAGTTTTGATTCAGGTATCTAAAAATGAATCATAATTGAAATATCATAATTGTATGAAAACAATATTGGATGATATCATTGTAAAGGACAAAATTTATTTTTCATGAAGTCAGATGACATCACATGAGAATGAATATGAGTTGACTTTCTCGTCTATCTTATAGCGTGATGTCCCACATGTAGGAGAACTTAATAAATATTCATTTTCTTTCCTATACAGTAAACAGTCATTGGGGAAATCATATATATTTTTATACCACAATCCCATTGGACATAATATTTTCTTCACCTCATAATTAGAATCTGGAAGCCCATTGCCTTCTAGAAGTATCTCTTTTGAAAGCCCAAGTAATATGGAGAAAATTTTATCACTCCACCCATTTTTTTCTTTTAAGTTAACTGATCTCAAAACTGCTGATAACACTGTATATTTATTACAACCTAGGAATAATAATTTCTCAAAATCTCCATAAAATCATTCTACAGTTGATGTTTTTTCAATGGTTTCAACATGTAAATCATGAATTAATTCTTTAATATGATCCTATGCCTCATTATGAATAATTTCATCAACATTGGTTGTGTAATTAAGGCTAAAAACAATGTGTATAATTAAGGCTAAAACCATAACAAATGAGATGGTCCTTGATTTCTCTGGAGTTTAACATTCTCATTTTTAAACACTTCACATGTGGACAAAAAATCAAATCAATGTTTTGAAGATTTCTTTTAGCATATTCCAAGAATTCATCAAATCCTTTTTCATATTCAATAGTGATTCTTCGTAAATTTATCCAATTAAGATCCATTCAATATCTGATATCACAAAATAATTGGTGAATATATTAAAACATATAAACACTTAAATATATATATATATAGTTACAGATAAATTGTAAACAAAAACACATTTAATAAAAACTGTTAATAATCAGATATATAACATCATATATGAAGAACATTTACAAAAAATAAACATTTTATTTTCATGTATATATATATATAGTTATATAGTTGTTGCATTATTTCGATCTTTCATGTGTCAAAATTATTGAATATTTCATTAATTTAAGGGGAGAAAAATTATTTATTATTAGTAATATGAAATAATAATTATAGTAAATGTTCATATTATAAGTCAAAGCAATCCTAGTAATTCCAAAATTATGACAGATGAAATTAAATACATAAATAAATTGAAATATCTTTCAACACATTTGGGTAAAATATAATTAATTTAGGAATAATAAGTGTTTGTGGAGGTGGGTTTTGAGGGTTACCCTCATCTTCACTGTAGACCCAGGAGGGGTTCCCAGTGGGGGGAGTTGTGGAAAAGTGGCATAAGATATTTTGGTTGAGTTATGGAAACAAATGGATATAGAAACTTGTAAGGATTTCATGGGTTGGTAGAGAAATGATACTAGTTGATCCCAGTGCATGATATATGATAGGGATACCAGTTAGGATATAGGATTTTAGGTCCCTCCATGATTTGATGAAATAAAGAAAAGTTAACCAAATGACCAACTGAAATGGTGCTGCTTTCAAGGTAGATTCCTAGTAAAGGTACACACATCATGCTTGTTTAAATATTTGATTGAATGAGGGATTATTTTTAGAAGTTATATGATATAAATTAAATTAATTTTTTTAAATAAATTCTATGCTACCAATATTTCATAAATGTGTGGGTATCTGTGAATAAGAACATAGTTAATTCATCCACCCCTCATTTAAACATGTTTTTTTAAAAATGTGGGAAAATAGAATAATCATGTTTCTAAATGGAACTAATGTAAAATAAAAATATGGATAAATGATTTTTTATTGTGACATAACATAATCATGGAATTATTATTTTCAATATCCTAAAATCAAACCACAGTTAAAAGTCAATCAAAATATCATTCAGAAGAACAAATAATTCATAGAAGAATAAAGAAGTGAATATAATGAAGAGAGCTAACCACAGATCGTAAAAATAGAAGAAAATGGTCAACAAGGGAAGTTAGAGATCACAAATTAAGCCTCAAATTCATCACGAGAAGAGAGGAGTTTCTGTGAGATTTTGTTTTGAAGAACGAACAAGATGAGGGTTTGTTGATCCCTTCATTTTTAAAATGATTTTCGGTGTCGGTTTTTAATAAAATCGATGTAGATTTTTTTTTTAAAAAAAATCTGTGTCTATTTTTTTTAAAACCAATGTCGATACTATTTTTTTACTTTCTGCATCAGTTTTGGTAAAAAACCACATGGAAACGAATCTTTATATTTATTTTTTGCATCATTTTTCAAAAACAAAGACGCCAAAAATTACAACTATGGAGTCAGTTTTCATGAAAAAGGACGTGAAAAACTTATTTTTTTTCTTTTTGGTGTCATTTTTAGAATAAACCAATGCCAAAAATCATCTAATTCTGGTTTTTGGCATCCGTTTTATGAAAAATAGACCCCCAAAACAACTCATAAAAATTTTTGACTTCAGTTTTTAGAGAAACCGATGCCAAAAATTTACCACTCAAACCATCAGCATTAGTTTATAAAAAACCGCTGTTATTAATTCGACATTAAAACTCGTATTTCAATTATTTGTTGAATGTAATAGATGATTATTAAGATAGAACCGACATAAAGATGATGGTTATGTTGGGATTTATCCTCATAGAATCTTCCTACGTATCCTAGTGGAAAGGAATCAAAGTCCATTTAGATTGGTGAGGCGATGGGACACCCCCTGAGAATGGATGCATGGATGGGACCTGGAAGAAGTAGAACCCCAGAGTTGGGTCATGACCTTACCGAAACACAAAGTCTCAAGGGAGAGACCATGATGAGATATGATTGATGGGATTGAAACTCCGGGAGGCTTCCTACATATCCCCATGGTAGGGAATCAAAGTTCAAGTAGTTCGGGAAGGGGCATGGAATTAGGGTGTGTGCAGAAGACATCGACTCCATGACATGTTGGGGTCATGCGTGGTTAGCAGTCCGAGAGTTGGTCTGGCGTCATTGGGATAGACTAAGGGTGTGGGTCCCAACAAAGGGGACACCATAGTTTTACTATCTCTGGGTTTGAACCTCATGGTGGATTCATATGTACCCTGTCTAGGAGATAGGGATCAAAACACACACAGTTACAAGGAGGTACACGATCTATGTGTGTGCGGAGTATAATGACTTGAAGATGATGCCAGGGATTACATGTGGTTAGTAGACTAAGACTAATCTAGTTCTTAGGGGGTGGAGAAAATAATTGGATCCCCACAATGGAGACCACAACGACATACAATTTGTTGTGAGATACAATGGATTACCGCTGGTTGGGTACTATAATGGCTTACCAGTAGTTGGGGACTACAACAGCTTACTGCTGGTTTGGGACTACACCAGCTTACAGTTGGTTGGTGACTACAACGGCTTACTGCTAGTTGAGGTTGAACCTCATGGAGGCTTCCTACATACCATGTCTAAGACATAGGGATCAAAACCGACATAGTTTGGATGTATACAGTTTAGCATCACACTGGACGAAAAAGGGAGAATACAGTTTAACATCATGTTGGACGAGGGTGAACCGACATGAAGTATTCAAGATTAATGGGTGTTGTCAATGCACCTCAGGGAGGCTTTCTATGTACCTTGTTTGAAAAGGGGCAAGGATCAAAGTCTACATAGATTGTAAAGGGGATTTGGGCTTACACACTAAGGTGGACCCTAAAGGATTCCATGGTCGATGCTTACTCTAAGACCATGTCAGTCATGATTGATGTGAGAAAGAAGAGGCGGCAAAGACCTTATGACTGCATTTTAAAAGGTGTGTCTGTGAGGAATTAAGTGGGGCTTATACATGATTAACGGACCAGGGAGAGGGGGATTGGGACATACTCTAGGAAAGAGGCCTCATGGAGATAAATTCCAAAGGGAGAGGGATTGGATACAGAAGGTCCCTATGCCCATATCTCCTACATCCTTTGTGCACTGAATAATAGAGGAGGATCAAGTATTATACATCCTATAAGAAAGGATAGGGGCTTATACCAAGATGGTTTTCCTTTCACATGGATAGATTATATTCTAGAGAAGAGGATCTCATTCCATGTGAGGAATGATCTCACTCCTACGGAGACTAGTGGTCATGTAAAATGTCCAATATAGGGAATCCCGCATATATTTCATGTGGTGAGGCCACAATTTTACATCATGTGCTGATGACGATGGTGCATAGAAGTTTAACGTCTAGTAGTTCGAATCAGGCAGGTCACTCCACACTAATAGGACATACATAACTAATACCCACCCACCCTTGAGAAAGGGAATACGTCGGAACTTCCATGTAGAGATGGGGTTGTGGAGGGATCTATTGAGGGGATCATGTTAGCGTGGCTATGAGAAGAAGCAATAGTACTTAGCATGCCTTTGTGAAGAAGCATGAGGTTAAGAAATGCAACATGAATCACTGCCTAAGGGACCTTGAAATCACTTCTTAAAACCATGAAGGGTCGTACGGGAGGAGAATGTGCACAAAAGGGGTGTTACGCATAAGAGTGGCCTAGAAATGGTGCCTTAGGGTGAGTAAAACATAGAGAGAACATGAAGAGGGCAGCGCACAAGATGATAGGTTATGTGCAATATGGGGTAGTTTTAAGAAAAATAGGTAGATGCATTCAATGTGGTTCTTAAGAAAAGATAAACTTGTGCGCTAGAGGGATATATGGTGTGAAATTTTTTTAGAGTAAATGGAGATAGAGGAATATCAAGCGTATGGGGGCCCATCTGAAGGAGGACCCATGGGTGACTTGTCATGAAACATCCAATACATTGAGGCCATGGTGTTTTTTGTGATATCGTAGAAGTTGTGTATTTTTCATGGAAGAGCATTGATTCGTATTCCAGAACCTTCCTCGAAGGGTGGGTTTTACACTTATATTTATAGCCAAAAACATAAGCAGTGGCGCACAGGAGGAGAAGCACGCAAAAGGCCTCCTAACATCTCATCGGGCATGGAAGGTTTAGCGTGCCTCATCGACTGTTGTGTGTAGGAATCTGTTCCTTCATGCCAGTTCCTTGGCTTGGTTTTTAGGAGGTCACTGTGAAAGGCTCGCTTTGACATCACATTGGGTGAAAAGGGGTTTGTTCGCCTCATGGAATCTTGCATGCCCACCATTCGTCCTTCGTTCCAGTTCCTTGGTTGGATGCGGATGGTCGCCGCAGATACCTTCATTTGATGTCACATTGGGCGCACAAGGGTTTGCGTTCCATATGGAATCTTATGTTCACCCATTAATTCTTCTACGCAACTCCTTCTGGCATAGTGGAATTGTCTGTGGATTCTGAAAAAATCGTTGGATTCATTAAAAGTGCCTTCCCATGGACCTACCCAAAATTTGGCATTAACAAATGACCCACATCAGAGTCAAAGCTGAAGGGGTACCCGAATGTCAAATTTTTATGTTCACACCAATAAGTAGAGAAGCTCATGGTCGGTGCATGCATAAAATGTTGTTCTAGTGCGTAAATCACTTCCACGGACATGAAAGGTATGGTCTGCGCCAATAAATATGTTGAGGGCCCCCCGAGGACCCCACTTTAACATTTCCATATGACATGTACTTTTTCTCTCGTATACAAAAAAGGTATACATCCACGTACAACTTCTCACATCCGATTCAAAGTTTTGAATTCACTCATGGGAACTATTGTGCCACTGTCCATTCTTCCATGCACCATATTTTTAGTGGTATTCTTGCACGCAATTGACTGTATTGAGAACCGATCCCCCGTTATTTCGTGCACATCCCTTTGAGTTTCTGAAACCCCAATGTAAATGGGTGATCAACTGATCGATGCTGAGAGGGAGGCCACCACAACTGCAAGGTGAACTCAGGTTATCACAAACCCTCATATTATTCATGTGAGAAGGGTTGTATCTGATAATCAGATATTTTTTTGGAATACTTATGCAATCTCAAATGGATTACATCCTGAGTGATAGTCTGCTTATATGGAACTTAGACATATTGGTGTAGGTACTGATTTCAGGCTTCAAAACTAATACACCGCGGTCATGGGTGACATGGGAGGATAACCTTCCAAAATTCAACACCACGAACAACGGTCACCCTTCTAGGGAAAGACGGAACAAATCCATCTACATCATGAATATTAATACTATGACTATTATAGGATGTGATACGGTCCTCGAGGAATATACAACACATTATGCAATCACTTTCAGAAGCAGCATTACCGATGAGACAAAGGGGAGTCAAGAATTGGACTCCATTTTTGGGAGTAATTTCACAAGTGAATGGGAATGCTCGTACTAGGTACTCCAAACATGCAAGGATTTTTTGGTAGAGCTATGGTCTATCGGTCTTCTTGAAGCTATTTGGACATCACAAGTTTACTTCTATAGGTAGCAGGACATGGTACCGGAGCTATTCATCCAGCGGTCTCCGGATACCAACAACTTATAACTCCACCACAGGGAGGTAGGTATTAGTCTATGGTATTTCCATTGCATTGGGGAAATCCCCTTAGAGAGGTACAACTATGAAGAGTTCCTCACATGGAAGAATTTATGGGGGGATATGACGTGCACCCCTATCCTGACATGGCATCTGTTGGAACTGGATAAGGATAAGTTGAAAATAAAATATATTCTGAAGAAAATATAGTATCCATGATTTTTCACTCTTTTTCTAATGCAGGAAAAGGATGTGAAAATTCTATGACAAGGTAAACAGTGCTCGAACACATCACTGAGGGTAAGGATGGGATCATATTGGATGGTCCTTAAAGAAGTAGAGTAACGATCCTGGGGCATCGGCATAAATGAAAGTTGGGACCCGAATGTACGATATGCAGGGTTCCTTGATGAATTATTGAGATTTTTGATATTTCCAGTGAGGGACTTGATGATGGGGGTCCACCCATGAATGCTAGTGAGGGACAAGATCATAGCGGCGAAGAGAATGGTTAATCTAGGGGTGCCCGTATTGGCCAGACTATACAATATTATAGGATGAATCTTGAGGGGAACTATTCCTAGAGGGATATGTGGGACATTCCAGATCCTTCATGGTTGGGTCACAGCCCACTGTGGTGGGTATGACTTCCTGAATGATATTCTCCCCTTAGGTGACGACATGTAGCTGCCCCTCTTGAACATTGATGGAATCCTCCTACTAACGCTTAGAGAAGAATGGATCAAGCCCAAGATCGACAACCATACTAACATCGACATTATCCCATTACAGACCCTAGTTGATCAGATGGTAGATGATTGGTAGGCCACATTGAAGCAGAGGGAATACATACAGAGCATCAGGAGCGGTCAGCTGGTATCTTGGATCGATGGAAAAATCTTATGCAAACCATATATGTCGAGGAGGTTTTCCAGGTAGTTCAAGTGCACGTAGAGGATTTCAAATAAAGTATTCACAGAGGTTCGAGAAGAGAGAAATCCATGCATTCTATTCCAAATGTGGCTCATGTTGATGACTTCATGGTTGGGTTATTTCATCACTCTCCCCCTACCGATGTTAGTTTTGGTCTGTCAACAGAGTATTCTAACCATTGGAAAAAAATGTACCCCGAAGTTATTTTATGGAAACGCATCCAGAAAATAAAAGTGTCTAGTATGAATCCTGAATAGATAAAAGGAAAATGGGGTGAAATGGGGCAGGTGAGATAAATAATGGGCCATGTGGCTAGAACAACATGAGCTGGAACTTCCTCAGTGGGAGTATCGCAACGGGAGAACATGCCTCCGCCTTCTGAGGATGGGTGGTCCCGCAGGTGGCCTTAAGGGACAGCTAGGGAAAATGTTTTAAAGATACTCAAGAACCTCCTAAAGCTGACTGCTAATTCTATATTTCCATCTCTAGGGTTTTTAGGGTGGAAGTTGCAACAATATATAACTACCAAAGAACTATAGCAGAGAATGGTGTGTACCAGGCTCAACTTTCAAAGCATAGGGAACATTCAGGTTGTGGATAGGTTAACATTCATCACTGGCATATATACATGAAAACCATGGATATGTACGCATACCATAGATAGCAGTATTAAGAGATGTATCTTTTAGTGAATGTGATTCTTGGTCAAGAACATGACCCAAAAAAGTTTCCATATGAGGATGAAGATGAAGAGGAAGAAGAAGAGGTAGGGGAAGAGTAGGGAGAAAATGAAGAAGAAACAGATGAAGAGGAAGAAGAGTAGGATGAGTTTGATGGTCACGGTTGTGAAGGAATTTTATACATAGACACTCACCAGAAAATCCCATGTAAGAGTTGATAAATTGTAGGCTTTGACACATAACTGGCTGAGCAAATCGAGGTGAGTTTCTCAGCTCCTGTCTCCACTGGCCTTTCTCTTTGCACAATTCTAACCTATTTAACAAACTCTTCCCTACTTAGTAACACATTGAAAATGGTATTAAGTAAGCCTTCCCTACATGGGATGAAGAGTTACACACATATGTGAGAGAAAATATTCATGAGTCTACATTCAGAATTGAGCAAGATGGGGAACCGACTATTGTTGGAGTCGGTAGTGATGAACCCAAAGGATGAAATGAAATGGAAACCTTAGAGTTTCCATTATTCCAATCATTTATAAGGAACTGATTCTAGTGATTGAGCTAACAAGTGTCGAGGGATCTCCAATAGTGGAGACCACTTCTAACCATTTCCTCACACCTATCAAGCCTTTATACTCATCCAAACTCTGCCATATTAATCTCTCTAAATCCCTCTCCTCCTCCTATAATCCTTACCATAGGAATAAGGCACTTCAAGAAGTCCTTTTGGTTCAAACCAAAGGATGTTACCCAAATTTAAGCTAATAGTTTCTATTAACTTATTTTCATTTATTTTACATCTCAAACCCCTAAACTCTTTTTATTCATTCCTTTTATAATAACACCAGTATCCTCAATATACTAGGATGTTGTTATGAGAAGGATTCTAACTACACTTACACTCACCTCCATCTAATGGGTGAAAAACATAATGTTTCTTTAGATGGAAAACTAACGCCACACGAAAAGATGATTGTTCAATTACCTCCTACCGCCTCTCATGGTGGCCATTATGACGGAAATATATTTATATATGATATATATTATGTTTATACTTTATTCATGGTTCGGAATTTTTCTTTTATAGCATACCTTAATGGTTTCCATTATGGGAAAACGCGATAATTTCATTTGAGGAAGTGTCGACTACTACCCCCTCAAAGTGATATGACTCATTAATACCATATGTGGGATGTATAAAGGATAGAGTTAATGATTTTATATATGATATTATACTGTAATTATAATATACCTATGTATCATTATATTTTAATTCTATTAAAATAAGAAATATAAATGAAATTAGTGTTCATGCATTCATACGGCTTACTATCTCCATGAACGGTGCATTTCATTTCTTACGCCAAAATGATATGTACTGTTATAAATACATGTATATACTAGATATATATGATATCTAAATCATTAATATCATTCTAGATATAATGAACTTTTGACCATGTGAACAACCTGTAACTATAAAGTGTTCATTTTTGACTCAAGAGTTAAATATCGTCAAAATGAACGTTATTAACCTAAATGATTACATAATGTTTATAACATGGTAATAAGTGATATAAAAGGAATAATAAACTTTAAAAATGTTCTTAATAAAGTATAAATCAACTTTAGATTATTATTCAGGATATTAAAAAATGAACGGGTCAAGTCGGACACGAGGTAAGGGGTTTCTTATCTCACTTTTAATTCCATGAGATTTCCATTGTTCACCACTTATTTATTGCATGTGGTGTATTTTTTACTGCCATTCGATATATATTCTCATGATTCTATTTATATTCATGATATTTATTGATTCATTTGGTTGTTATTGATGACTCGGTTTATAACAACTATCTAAGGGTTTATTTCACAATCTCTTCATTATCTAAGGTTGTTTATATGTAATTATCTACAGGGACCTCTTTATCATCCACATCCATGTTTCTTAAAAATATATTTTAAAACATTTTTACTATTTAATTGACAATGGGTTAAAGTCATTTATATCCTAGTTTTAATTTTTATAAGATGTTTATAAACGAATCTTTCCACCGTTTTCCAAGCAAGGTCCTTTTTAACATTTTCGACAAAATTAATTTAAGAATGTGTTTATAATATATACAGCGGGTGCGGCTATATTACATTGTTATAACATCGTCTAAGATTCACTTACAATCTTATAAGAATATTTTCAAAATAAATATTTTCTTTATAATTATGTGACTCTTAAATGATTTCAAAATATAAAGAGATATTTCTCTAAAAAGGTTTTGATTTTGTCTATGTAAACATCCTTTGATGGATTTTAAGTTTATTTGAAGTTGATTTATTATGATACAAAACTTCCATATTTTATTGAAGGTTTTGTGATATGTTTGACTATGGATGTGCTATTTTTATACCATTCATGGTTTATGGTTAAAGTATTGACATTTTGTATGCTAGTTTTAATATGAATGTTTATGTTATATTTCAACCTTTTCATATTAGGAATGTATTGGACTTATTATGTGATGGGTGGAGCCCACTATAGCTCCTTGATACATCAGTAGGTATCATTAGATAACTAGATGTGGAATTGGATGAGGCCCTTTCCCAATTTGATATGTGGTTTTGGCCGAGGCCTTAATCATTTTTAGATGTCTTGGCCGAGGCCTTGACAAAATGTTTTAGAATGTCTGGAATTATACATTCCCTCATTATGGAAATAATATTGATGGTCCATGTGGTCATTCTACTAGTAGAATAACCATGATTATGTTTTATTATTCATTATTTAGTGATATCATATTCCTTCCATAAAAGTATTCATGTTTATTATTGGTAAAGGCATGAGGTTTCAATTATTCATCATGCTTAATATTTATGTTATCTTCCGTTGTATTTCTTACCCTTGCTGACCATTTGAGCTCACCCCTTTATTATGTTTCATTTTCCCAGGATATGAAGTGGTTAGTTATGAGTGACTTTCAGGCATAATTTAGGAGGCTTGTATTTTTCTAATGGAATAAATTCGTGTTGTATTTCTTTTCAAGTTGTAAAGTTGAACTTATGTATGAATCTTTTTTCCAATAATACTAAAATGATCGGTCTTTCGAGACATGATTTCCTTATGATCATGCCAATGTTATATAATAATGCATCAACTCCGGGTAACTGAGGTCGGGGCGTTATAGTTGGTATCAGAGTAAGTTTAGTACAAACATTGTAAACTAGATTTAGATAAACTCTGATTAGAGAACAAAGCCCTAAGATTGACTTTTAAGATTATTATATAATAACTTCCTAGAATTTTGGTACGGTAATGATTTTGTGAGTTTTCCCAAGTAAATACATCCCTTTTTGGATATGAATAGGTAGAGGTGGATCTGGCACAAATGTATGTAGGAGTAAAACCCGAAAACACCGCTTTGAGCTAGACTCAAATGGGAACAGGTGGACAACAATGGGCCTTGCTGCACTCTTGGTTACGACACTCCCAGGGGATATGCTTAGGATAATTATCATTTTCTTTACAAGCCACTATGAAGGCTTTATGATTATATACCTACTCAAAGAAAAAAAAAATTGGATTGTGGTTTATATCCATAAACATTCAATTTATGTTAGGTATTTTACAAGTCTGGAATTATGAATTCTGATTCATAAACCAACCTAGTGTATGCCATTGTTTAGAAATGTCACCCAGTAGAAGAAATGAGAACTCCATAAATATATATGATCCAAAGTTTAAGAAGGATCATATCTTTCATGGTATTAAGCCAATATTCTCCCACATATTCTCATCAAATGAAGAAATAGTATCGTGTGTTAATAAGATAAGTAAATAACTCTATCAGTCTTATGGAATTGAAGGGAAGAAAGAGAATAAAAGTATGGAAGAGAGAAAGATGGGAAAGAAAGATTTTCCCATATGTGATTATTGTGGAAAGAATCACCTTGGTAAATGATTGAAGGGAATGTGAGTTTTTTATAAGTGTTGATAAAAAGGACATCATGTTTGTGATTGCAAGGATAATAAAAATGTTTGAAATGTAAAAGCTTTATCTACAAGGAGTTGGGACACTATGTGAATCAATGATCATATCATTAGAGTATTCCCCAAATGATGCTAATGACTAATAATCAAGTTATGATACTACCACAGATGAAGAAGAATGACTAGTGTTCTTATTTTGTTTTAATGAATTGTTTCATTTGAGTGTTGTATCAACGATGTACTGGTTATAATAATTATGTAGTATATAAGGATTGTATTGTAGTACTATTTCATTAAGGACTTGAGATTGTGTGGAACCAAGAAAAGTGACTCAATAGAAGGTTAAATTTTTAGAAAATATATGGTTGAGAGAAAGATAAACCATAATATGGTTCTGATACTGAGGTAGTTTTTTTTGAATAATACATGTTTGATTTGGATAATTTATATTGGATATTCTTGACTACCATGAAACTGATTAATGATTTGTATTTTCCATCATTGTTTGAGATTACAACATTTTTGGATAGAAGGAGTATATCCAGTTTTCTATAATGAATAAGAGAGCATGAATGTAATCAATAAGGTTTTATGTTTACTAAAAATGTTGAAATGTTTTAAAATAATACATGATGAAGGTGTTCACATGTTATTACGTGGAAAAAAGGATCTTTATTGTGTTTACCTTCCTTATAAATTTTGGACTGTGAGTTTGGATAGAAGTATTTTGGATAAGTCTAATGTTTGGAAAGGATGAAGTTTAAAATTGGATACTATTATGAAGGTTATTTTTTGTATTTTTATAAAAAGGACAACACGTAGACCATGTGACAACCTGCCGCATTAGACAACGTTGTGGGAATCGACCCACAATCATAGTGCGATTGGGATTTTTAGCCTACCATTAGACTATGTGAAGTCCCTGGATTGTATAATGTAGTTTCTTTTTTTAAAGGGTCTGATAGGTGAATTAAAAATTCATTTTTTTGGAACCCTATATGAATAGGATAAATAAAATCATTTTTAAATTCTATTATCTTTTACAATGAAAGATGATTTTGTGGTAGAAATTAGTTAAAGGATGGAACTCTACTTGTCAAGTATATATATATATATATATATATTCTCTCTTATTCTATGAAGAAATTATTTCTTAAACATTAGGTAATGGATCTTAAAACTAAAAAATGTATTATTCTAATACCTTATGTTTTGTTGAACCAATGATATTTTAAATCATCATAGATTGATGGCTTTTAGGCCATCAATTCTATAATCGTTTGTGATTGATGACCTCAATCACTCCCTATAAATATTTACGTTTTTCATCCAATTATGTGTCTCTAATTGCCACCAATGTTCTCCTAATAGAGATTATAATTTGGTGGTGACTTTTTCATTCCCCTTTTCCTCTTATTAAGACTAAATTTTATTAACCCAATTTCCGGTGTGGGTTTTCCCACAAAGGTATTTTCTATTTTCAACCTTTTATTCCTGAAGATACATTTCAAATTGCGAGGACGCAATTTATTGATGGAGGTAAGAATGTAACACCCCAAGATTTCATAGTATGTTATTTCTTCAAAGTAATTCAATAACTTGCACTACACACAACACCGAGTTCAAGTGCACCACGACTTACCAAACTAGCCATCCAAAAGTGGTTATGAATAGTATTAACTGAATTTTTAACTTTATATAATCCTTATAATTTTAGAATCTGTATTATGAGTTTTTTAGACATATTGTAAGAACAAATTCATTTTTTTCAGATAAAAGAAGTATTTTTCAAAAATACACTTTAAGAGCCTTTTAATGGTGAACCATTTTTAAATTCAATATCCTAAACTTTTATATATTCAATTTGAAAAAATGAACTTATTCTTTAGAATCAGGACATAATAATAATGTTTCAATAAATTTTTGGTGTTTTTCGGATAACTTTCATACTTGGGAGAATAGTGAAAAATACTATATTTTAACTGAAAAAAACTTTTTTAACCAAAATAATTTATAGTGTTAAATTATAAATTTTAATGGTTTGGAAGTAAAAAAAAGATTATATTTTTACCATTTAATCCAATCTTGGTCATTGTAAGTAATTTTACATTGAAATTGGACATAAAGAAGTGTCAATCTTTTTATAGTTAATATTTCTTACAAATATGCCTTTTGGTTTTGAAAATGGGAATTAATTTTAATTTAATAAATTCAAATTCTATGTTTTTTTAAAATAGGAATCATTTTTGGATTTGGAATATCAAAATTAGCCTAGGGTGAATTTTTGGTATTTTTCTGAAAACTTTCATTTTTTGATGAATAGTGAAAAACACTGAGTTATTGTTTAAAAACAGTATTTTTTAAATAATTATTTATTTTATTTAAATTTATTATTGGTCAAAATAGATATATAATACCTATATAAATTCAATTTAATTCATTGGATGACCATGGGTATCTTTGGGTCGATTTTGGGACCCCATGAAGCCACTTATGAATGATAATGACACTTTAGATTAATTAATTTAAAGTAAAGGAAAAATTGACAAAAACAAAAATCTTTTAGTAATTAATTTATAGATGGTGTTATATAAGTAAAATTTTTGACTATAAATATTAATTGGAAATATAAGAATCTTTCCTACATCATGGTATTTTTTTATAATTTTTAGACATCTAATAATTTAAATTATTTATGAAACAATAATGATACAATATTTACCTCATTAATAAATGATTTAAATAAATTAGATTATATATATTAAAATACTCTCCATAACATGTCCAATTATTACTTTCATATTTTATTTCGACCATGATTCATCTTATCTTTTACTCTAATGATTTTTGGACCATTATAAACCTAATATAATTATATAATAAAATAATATTTTCACACTTTCCTAAAGTGCCCCTCCTCCCCCTTATAAAAGGAGACCACTTCTAACCATTTCCTAAAACCTCTCATGCCTTTATTCTCATCAAAACTCTACCAAATTAATCTCCCTACATCCCTCTTCTCCTTTTAGAAGCCTTACCGTAGGCAGAAGTCACATCAAGAAGTTCTTTTGGTTCGAAACAAATGAAGTTACCCAAAATAAAGGTATTATTCTCTCTTAACATCTTTTCATTTATTTTAATTCTCTAACCCCTAAACTGTTTTTATTATTTTATTTTATAACAACACTAGTATCCTAAATATACTAGTATTTTTTTATGATAAGTATTCGAACTACACTTACATACCTCCATCTAATGGGTGATGAACCTAATGTTTCTGTGGATGGAAAACTAACGACTCACGAAATAATGATTGTTCAATTACCTCCTTCCACCTCTAATGGTGGCCATTATGATGGAACTGTATTTATATATGATATATATTATGTTTATGTTTTCTAAAATCTTCTTTATTTTTCTTTTACAGCATACCTTAATGTTTTCCATTATGGGTAAACGCGATAATTTCATTTGAGGAAGTGCAAACTATCGCCCCCGCAAAGTGATATGACTTGTTAATACCAAATGTGGGACATATAAAGGATGATGTTAATGATATTATATATGATATTATACTGGAATTATAATATACATATGCATCATTATGTTTTAATTCTATTAAAATAATAAATATAAATGTAATTTGCGTTCATGCGTACGTACGGCTTACCTTCTCCATGAACAGTGCATTTCATTTCTTACCTCAAAATGATATGTGCAGTTATAAATACATGTATATACTGGATATATATGATATATATGATATATATGATATCTAAATCATTAATATCATCTTGGATATAATGGACTTTCGACCATGTGAACAACTTGTAAGTGTAAAGTGTTCATTTTTTACTCAAGTGTCAAATATTGACAAAAAGAACGTTATTAACATAAATGGTTACATAATGTTTATAAAATGGTAATAAGTGATATAAAAGTAATAATAAACTTGAAAAATGTTCTTAAGAAAGTATAAATTAACATTATTTTATTATTCAAGATATTAATGAACGAACGGGTCAAGTCGGATACAAGGTAAGGGGTTTCTTATCTCACTTCTAATTCCGTGAGATTTCCATTATTCACCGCTTATTTATTGCATGTGGTGTATTTTGTAATGAAATTTGATATATATTATCATTATTCTATTTATATTCATGATATTATGTGATTCATTTGGTTTTTATTAACGACTCGATTGATAGCAACGAGCTAAGGGTTTATTTCACAATCTCTTCATTATTCGAGGTTGTTTATAGGTAATTATCTACTGGGACCTCTTTATCATCCACATCCATGTTTCTTAAAAATATATTTTAAAAAAAATTACTGTTTAACTGATAATTGTTTAAATTCATTTATACCCTAGTATGACTTTTTATAAGATGTTTATAAAGGAATCTTTTCGTCGTTTTCCAAACAAGGTCCTTTTTAAACATTTCGACAAAATTAAGGTAATAATTTTTTTTAACATATAAAGTGAGTGAAGATATATTATGTCGTTATAACATCGTCAAAGATTCCCTTAAAATATTATAAAAATATTTTCAAAATAAATGTTTTTTTTATAATTATGTGACGCTTAAATAATTTCAAAATATAAAGAGATATTTCTCTAAAAAAAGGTTTTGATTTCTTCTATGTCAACATCCGTGGATGGATTTTAAGTTTATTTGAAGTTGATTTATTATGATACAAAACATCAATATTGTATTTAAGGTTTTGTGATATGTTTTACTGTGGATTTTCTATTTGTATATAATTCATGGTTTATGGTTAAATTATTGACATTTCGTATGCTAGTTTTAATATGAATGTTTATGTTATATTTCAACCTTTTCATATGAGGAATATACTGGCCTTAGTAAGTGATGGGTGGAGCTCTCTATAGCTCCTCTATGCATCGGTAGGTATGATGAGACAACTAGACGTGGAATTGGTTGAGGATCTTTCCCAATTTGATATGTGGTTTTGGTCGAGGCCTTAATAATTTTTAGATGTCTTGGCCGAGGCCTTGAAAAAATGTTTCAGAATGTATGGCATTATACATTTCCTCATTATGGAAATAATATTGATGGTTCATGTGCTCATTCAACTAGTATAATACCTATGATTATGTTTTATTATCGAATTATTACTCATCTCATATTCCTTCCATAAAAGTATTAATGTTTATTATTGGTAAAGGCATGAGGTATCAATTATTCATCATGCTTAATATTTCTGTTATCTTCCACTGTATTTCTTACCTTTACTGAGCATTTGAGCTCACCCCTTTCTTATGATTCATTTTCCCAGGATATGAAGAAGGTAGTTATGACTGAATTTCAGGCATAATCTAGGAGGCTTGGCTGTTTCTAATTGAATAAATTCATGTTGCATTTCATTTCAAGTTGTAAGGTTGAACTTATTTATGAATCTTGGTTCCAATAATACTAAACTAGTCAGTCTTTGAAGACATGACTTTCTTGTGATCATGCCAATGTTATTTAATAATGCATCGACTCTAGGTAACTGGGGTCGGGGTGTTACACTGGATCTAGTGACATGATTATCCAATAATATCTTGAACACTACTAATCTCTACATTGAAAAGAATAATTTCATGAAAGGTTCACCATTTTTGTTTCGGATGCTTTCTCCGGGGTGCACATCAATATATTGAGGATGCACTGATTGTTTCCCTGCATTCCCTCTTTTTAAAGGTAGGAGAAATATGTCACTTATTTTTGGACATTTTCTCCTTGATCGAAACAGGTTGATGGGATGTCGGTTCCACCTTCCATGGATTCCTCCTCGGAGCTCATTACCTAGTCTAGGCCTCCTTTATATTTTAGGATGTTGTTCATGAAATTGTTCCCAGGGCCATATCTTTGTGGACTCTATTTATTTACAATTCCTCTATCAGGAAATTCCAAGGGGTCAAGTCATTGAAGAAAACTTCGATTGGGGGAGTAGCCATGTTTGACATCTCTGACATATTTAGATGTTGAAATACTAATGTGTATGGGTTTTTTCCCTTATGATAGGGAATCTCGAGGGTGTTGACACTCAAGGAATCCCATGTAGAGTGAGGGGAATAATATACCATAAACATGTATCTGATGTTTTCCTCACCTTCCCATGTATAACATAGGGTATGCTTTGAGTTTAACGTCTTGTGGAGATGAATCAGACTGATCATAACACAGCTGGGAGTGGATAAGATGGGTACAGCCCCATGAGGGATCACCTGAGAGTCCTACTAGATGGGTGGATGGAGAAGTCAAATGAATACGAATCTGAGGATTATTGGGTCCCTATAAAAGGGATTCCAGGGTTTACGGTTGGCTGGAATTGAACCTCAGCGAGGTTTCCTATGTAGCCTGTCTTGGAGACAAAGGTCAAAACCCCCATAGTTTTAATGGGTCAGGCTCAAAATAGAGGTGTACAAAAATGAAAATAAGCTATAGATATGTTTGATATTATACATGGGTAGCATCCTAGATGGATGGAATTATCACACAAGAATGTGGCGGTATGGGTAGGAATTAAGATAGAAAATGGAGGGTTGAATGGAATGGATGATGAATGAGATGGAACTAATTTAAAGATGAAGTTTATGTTTGGATTGAGACTCGGAGAGGCTTCTTATATATCCTTGTGGAATGGAATACATGTCTACAAAGTTTGGTGGGGTTATGGGACACCTAATGAGGCAGCCCCTAAGAATGGATTCTTGGATGGGACCTAGAAGAAGTAGAACCCCCATGTTTGGTCATAACCTTCCCAAAACATAAAGGCTCAAGTGAGAGACTAGGTCAAGATATGAGTGATGGGATTAAACCTCAGGGAGGCTTCCAATATATCCTAATGGTAGGGAATCAAAGTCCATGTAGTTCAAAAAGGGGTAGGGAATCGGGGTATGTGCCGAGGACAGTGACCCGAAAACATGTTGGGGTCACACGTGGCTAGCAGTCTAAGAGTTGGTATGGTGTAACTGGGATGGACCAAGGGTGTGGGTCCCATTAAACGGGACACCAAGGTTTAACTGTGTTTGGTTTTGAACCTCATGGAGGCTTCTTACATACCCTATCTCGGAGATAGGGATCAAAACCGACATAGTTCAAAGGAGGCATAGGATCAGGGTGTGCGCAGAGGATAGCGACCCAAAGATGATGTTGTGGATTATGTGTGGTTAAAAGCATGAGACTAATCTCATTCCCAGGAGGAGGACAAGATACTTGGATCCTAACAAAGTGGACCACAATAGCTTACCATTGGTTGGGAGCTACCACAACTTACTTTTGGTTGTGGACTACAAAAGCTTACCGCTAGTTGGGGACTACGATGACTTACTGCTAGTTGGAGACTACAACAACTTACTAATTGTTGGGGTTGAACCTCATGTCGGCTTCCTATGTACCCTTTCTAGGAGACATGGATCAAAACCCATGGTTTTTAGATGTATATGGTTTAGCATCTTGATGGATGAAAAGAGGGAATATATTTTAACGTCATGCAGGAAAAGGGTTAACGGACATGATGTAGTCGAGACCAATGGGTGTTAGGCTTGAACCTCGGGGAGGCTTATTATGTACCTTTCTCAGAAAGGGGAAAGGGTAAAAGTCCATGTAGTTTGTAAGAGGGCCTATGGATTAAATAGTAAGGGGTAAATGAAGGATTCCATGGCCAATTCTTACTCTAAACCACATGAGTCATGACTAGTCGGATATACAATAGATAGAAAAGACACAATGACCATGTCACGGAAGGTGTGTCTATGAGGAATTAAGCGGGGCTTCCACATGGTTAGTGGCCCAGGGAGATGGATATTCAGACATACTCTAGGATGGAGGCCCGATGGTGATAAATCCCAAAGAGAGAGGGATGGGATAATGAAGTTTCATGTGCCCGTCTCTCCTATGGCCTTTGAGCATGGAAGTAGAGAGGAAGAGAAAGGATGCTACCTTCCGAAAGAAAGGCTAGGTTCTTACACCAAAATGGTTTCCCTTACATTCAAATAGATTCCATTCTAGTGAAGAGGATATCATTCAATGTAAGGAATGATCTCACTCCTGTCGAGACCTGTGGGGATGGAAAACATCTAATATAGGGTACCCCATGTATATTTCATGGGGATAGGCCAAAATTTAATGTCATTTGATAAGGATGACGGTGCTTGGCAGTTTAACATCTTACAGCTTGGACAAGGAGGGTTCACTGCACACCCCTAGTACATACATAACTGATACCCACCCACCCTAGGGGAAGGTAATGCATCAAAAATTCTATGTTGATATTGGATTGTGAAGTGATCCATTGAGGGTCTCACATTAGCGTGACTATGTGAAGAAGAAATATTTATTAGCGTTCCTATGTGAATAAGCATGAGGCTAAGAAATGCAACACGAACCACTACCCAAGGGACCTTTAAATCACTTCGTACAAACATAGAGGGCTATATGTGAGAAGAATGTGCATGACAGGGGTGTTTCTCATAAAATTGGATCAAACATGGTGCCTTAGGGTAAGGATGACATGGAGAGCACATGAAGAGGGGATCATGACATATGAGAGGATGCAATTAGGATGGGGAAGTTGTGTGCAAAATGGGTAGATTCACATAATATGGTTCTTATTAAAATAGAAACATGCAATAAAGAGCGATATTTTATAGAAAAATGCCTTAGGGTAAAAATAAAAGGATGAGGATCAAGCCCAAGGGGTCCCACCCAAAGGAGGACCCTTGGGAGACCTATTCTGAAAGATACAATACCTTGAAGACATGGTTTTTTTTGTGCAGTAGTGGAAGTGGTTTCCTTCATGCAGGAGAGCATCAATTATTCTTCCAAAACCATCCCAGATGGGTGGGGGTTACACTTCTATTTATAGACGGCAACTTTAGCAATGTCATGCAAGAGGAGTAATGAGCAGAAGTATTATTGACGTCGCATCAGGAACGAAAGGGTTAGTGTGCCTTAGGTGCACTTGTGTGTAGTAATCTGTTCCTTTGTGCTAGTTCCTAGCCTTGGTTTTGAGAATGTCGCCACAAAAGGGTCTTTTTGACGTCGCATTGGGTGTGCAAGGGTTTTCACACATGATGGAATCTTGTGTTCCCATCATTCTCCCTTCACGCCAGTGCCTTTCTTGGGTGCGGATGGTTGTCGTGAAAACCTTCCTCTGACATTTTATTGGGCACGCAAGGGTTTGCACGCCACAGAAAATCTTGAGCACACCCATTAATTCTTTCATGAAACTCCCTCTCGCATCGTGTAATTGTATGTGGATTCTTAAAATGATTTTGGTTTCCTTAAATGTTCTCATACATGGCCCTATCTGAAATTCAACGTGAACACCTATGTTTTGGGATTTTTTTGTACTTTGGTATATTGTTTGGAACCAGTGGAATTTAATTATAATAACAGATTCTAGTTATCAGTCAAAATTGATCCTTTTGAGGATTTATATGGGATTTTTTTCCATTCACCTTTGTGCTGGATATAGGCTTCTGAGTCAGATCTAATTGGACCCAATCTCATATAAGAGATTTCCGAGTAGGTTTAACTAATTAAAAAGTTGTTTGGGGACTATGTCAAGTAGGAAAAAATATTATGAATATCATTATAGACAACATATGGAGTAATATGTTGGAATTGTGTTTTTCTCTGGGTATTGGAAA
Source organism: Viscum album (assembly GCA_963277665.1). Lineage (NCBI taxonomy): Eukaryota > Viridiplantae > Streptophyta > Magnoliopsida > Santalales > Viscaceae > Viscum > Viscum album. The sequence goes on along the minus strand of OY728153.1, from coordinate 389,373,272 downwards.
ATATGGGGAAGCACTGTATCCAAAAGTAGGGAAAGATAGTACCCATAATCATCAATCCATTTAGGATAATGGATAGGGTTAGTCCACTGGTGCACTGATTAGACCTTCTACAATAACACAGTGCTCCGAACGAAATGTTTCATGTTTCTAATCATAAGATATATCACCCTAGAACTTCTAATGTGATAGGTTTTTATGATATTAAGCTTTATTTTGGTGCATCCTTTTAGAATCATTTGATCTTTTTCATAGACCATATTAATAATAATCTCCAAGGAAAGACCATGCCTCTAGTTCTAGTGAAGTGGATTAATGGGTGTTTTCAAGATGTTATCTAGGAAGGAAGGTTTATAAGTGGTGAAATGGACTAAATTTTTCACTGATAAGTCTCAGTGATTCTTGGGAGCATAACAAAAGGATGATATTTTATATGGTGGGGAGGTTGTAAGATCTTGTACTGTCCCATGAACAATATACTTTAAGTTATTTGTTAGATCTATTTGATATTTGTTAAAGAATTTAAAACTTTTTAATAATTCTTATTTATCGTTAATGTGTTTTTAGGTGTTTAGGGAAACTGAAAGTCGAGCTACTAGGAGTCTAGAGGTTCTGTGAAACAATGATGATTTTTCAGAACCATCAACTAATTGGTGAAATCCACTTGCATCTGGTGGGATTCCCAGAAGCCCAGTGATCCTAATATAGTCCCACTATTATTCCAATGAGACCCACTAACTGTCCAATGGGAATTGGGTAGATTGAGCCTTCTACTGGAGACCCTATGGTCAACCTATGAGGTTCCCATCAATGCAGCTACACTGGAGGACACCCTCAGCCAACCGATGTGATCTGAAAGGGTTGGGATTATGAGGGGTATAAACCTATTTCTTCCACCACAACCTCTATTAAGAAACTTTTTACCCCTAATTAGACCATAATTTTGTATTTTTAAATAAGTAACGCTCTCCAAGATTCTTGAGGATTTTCCAATACCTTTACATGGATCTTCAAGCTATGCTTCAATCTGGACAATATAAAATGGAGAGTTCTTCCTGGAATTTATTAAATTTTCTTATGTTTCCCTTGGAACCTCTTCTTCCAGCCTTGATGGTGTGTATCAATATATTTTCTACAGGTTATCGTGGTGTTTTACATTGATCTCAGTATCCTTCTTCTAAATTTATTTAGGTGGGTGCTCTAAAACAACTCCCTAATGTCGATTTTCTTCCTCTTGTATATAAAACATGTCTGGTCACACTAGAACATCATGAACATGAACAAATCTAATTGGAAACCTATTTAAATTTATATATAAATATTCAAAGACCTCTCTTTAATTTTATTGGGTTTTTTGGTGTTGATATTAGGACTTGTGGCCAACTGAGATGTGTGTCAAACCTTGAACCTACATTGGAACTTGTTTATGGATTGGATTAAATATTGAATTGTAATAATATGTAAATTTTGGATGTTAGATTGATAATGAATCACTTATCTTTGATTTGGTAAGTTGGTATATACTTGGAATTGGCAAGATAATATGATTGAATGTGGATATAATGGATTGATAATGGTAATTGAGATTAATTGATATGTAAAACAGAATTGTTATAATTATTGTGATAATTGGTAACTTTGAATAATAGAATTAAATGTTTGGTAACTAGTAATTTGGATAAATAACCCAATATGGAATATGATCACGTGTTTGATAAATTGAAATATTTTTTCCCTTAATTCCTTTTGATGTTGAATTGTTAAATCAGTTCTAACATGAGAATTAACATAGATTCTACTATTTTAATAGCATGTAAGTGGACCTAGAATGAGAATTCACAATAGATTATATGATTCTTTTCCCCTTTGTATGGTATTATCCCATTTGAACATATATGTTTCTATAGGACATGAATTTTCATATTATCTAGTATAACACAACTAATATTTCTATTAGAATGGTCTTGCACCCTGGGAACTTTTAAGTTGATGTATAATGAGAATTAACATAGACCCATTATTTTTTGGTTACATGATGCCTGAGGGTATGTTTTTTGGTTACATGACATGATATTGGTGATACATCCTGGTAAATAGAATCAACTCTTAGAAATTCAGATATCTTACATGATACATGGTACTCGTGATTCATCCTTAACAAGGAAATCCTCTAATAGACAAATATATATAGCATCATGATGAAGCGGGTTTGGATAAAACCAGGTGCCAACCTAGAGCTCAAGGGTTGGTGGGTATGTTCTAATGTTCTTCATTAATTAAGGAATTAATTCCCCAGTTTATAATACTATTAGATACACTATTTATTCATACTAGATTATTTAGACATCATGTGTGTTGTCCTGCTAAGTCTTACTCATACACTATTCAGTTCACCATTTAGTACCTAGTCAAAATTCATGGATAATGATCTAGATAAGGGAATGGGGCCCTATGCTTAATGGATTTACTATGAGATAAGTTTGGATCTTTAATATAGGATGATCATGGTGTTTGTGAACATGTTTTTTAGAGTCTTGAAATGGAGTCTTATTTTAGTTTTTTATATGTTTTACTCCATCATAGAATATATTTTTTTACATTATGAAATGACATGGTTTATTTTTATTATTTGGATTGTCTGGTGTTCATATTTTTTCTTATAGATTATATTTCATGACTGATTTATATTATTTTTATTGTGATTACAATTTTATTATTGAGGGTATAATCTACTCAATATATTTTATAGTCCCTCACTGCTAGTCAGCAGCCTCTAGAATACAAGTATGTGTTATTTAGGTCATGTAACTATCTATCTTAGTCATGTGAGGGATAAATAGAATAGGTATGTTAAAACAATGAATGTGATTTACTTTTTCTCTAAGACATATTTATATTCGTTTTTATCAAGTCACTACATTTTTATTTCATTGGTTTTTAGATATACAATTAGATCCTCCATTAAATTTTCTTTAAGTACTTAACTTCTTATCTTTTAATCCCATTTTATTCAAAATAACTAGGAAAACCCCTAAATATTTTTTTCTATAATTCCTGAATAAGTCATAATATGAAGATATTTACTTTTATAGAAAATTTCACAAAATGTTTAAAAATATTATGTAACAGATTCATATAGGTGTATAATAAATCATTAAAAATGTCCAACCATTTTCAACCTATTATATTTAACTTTTTTCATTCTTTAACGTGTTACTTCGGAAAATTTATAAATTTCATTAGTGGTTTTAGAAATAAAATTTCTATTAAACACATTATGACCTAAAAAATAATGTAAAGTATTCATATCTTTTATGTTATGTCCAAAAGTGACTACGTCATTGAGAGTCCCTATGTTTAATAATTCTGTATAAGGTTAAAATACATGAATTATAATTTTTCAAAATAGCATATCCACTTACACTAAGAAATATAGCCATATTATTATTCTAGTAAAAATAGTCAAAACCATTAAAAAAATTGTATGAATGATTTAGTGTCATCCAGGACCACCATGGGTGTTTGAATTATATCCCATCATAAAAATATCAAAAATTTAAATTAGATAAGATATTAAAAACAAAAACTAATTTTTGAAATAAATCATATTTTAAGAAGAAAAAAACTCACCTTTTTACTAAATGTAGGCCATAATTAAGATGGAAATATGGGGTGAATTACCATAATGATTTTTAAAACAATTCTCTAAAATAAAAGTGAAAATCTTTCAAGAAAATGATTTAAGTATAAAACAATCAAAGTAAAAGTGTGTCCAACAGAAATTAAAAACAATAATTATAGTGTAAAATAAATTTTTGAAATTAAAAGGGAATACTTTTATAAAGAAGTTTGTAAATAGCTCAAGAATCATCCCCTACGTCTCCTCCCCTAAAAAATATTAAATGGATTATATTTTCCACATGGTTTTAATAGAAAAAATATAAAAAATAAGAAACTAAGAAAATAAAAAATAAATAAATCCCTTTGATTTAACAGAGTGTAAGAAAATAGAAAAACTAACTTTAATGGTGGTGATAACCTACAAAGTATGATGAAGAAGGGAGAGGATTGTTCTTACAAACATGTTACAAAGTAATCAAATATATTTAGAAGATATAATGAATATGAAAGATAAAGAAATATATATAGAGATGATTTTGAAGAAGAGCCCTATGGAATACAAAAAGGGAGTAATAGGATCAACTATAATACACAAAAGATAAATGATTGACAAATATGATCCATAGTTTCCCATGATTTATGGAAATTGAAGTTTAATTTGAAATCTATTGCATATTCTCTTTGTGGGTCGATAATGAATCGTTTTGTGGAATGTAGTTGTCATGGATTTCATATATGTGATATAATATTCCCTTGATGTCTATTTATAGCCTTTATAGTTGTTAAAGGAGACTTGAATTGAGTAAATCCATTAAATAGTTGAGTTGAAAATTTTATATGATCATTAAATTTAGATTTAAATATTATTGATTTTATCCATTGGATAGTTACCTAATGAAATAGGATAGATCGTTACATTTTTGTATCTATCTATGTTTCTTGAAACAACACAGGGTAGTCGGTGATCTCCAATGGGTATCTAGTGGTCTTCAGAGTGATGTCAGTGATTATGACTACTGTATCGGTTGGATGATGGTATTCTTCTAGTCAACCAGTGTTGTTTCCTAGTGAGGTACATTAATTTGATTCTCTATATGCCTATTCATGAATTTTTTTAGTCTAACAGTTTCTTAGGATGATGTAAAAATACCACAATAAAAAAAATTCTAAACACATTTTAGAAATACCTTTCATAATTGTGATAATAAAAACAAATTAGAGGTTTATCAATATGTTATTTGTAATAGAGGAGATAATAAAGAAGGTATTTGAATACTTTATAGGGGGTAAATCCCTTCGGTGTTTTAAGAAAAAAGGGTGTTTAATAATTATGATAGTTTTTTTAATACAAATCTCTTTACCTCATAGTATTATGTATTTACTTCTCTATTTACATAATCAATACAAACTATTAAGATACTCCTAATGATAATATCTACTCAGCATTCCTATTATTCCAACCCTAAGGAACAAAATATTTCTCCACATTATGATGATGCCAATGTTAAGAAACAAAATGTTTCTCCATATACAAATGATACATATCCCTAAGAACAACATATTGATAATGTTTAAATTTAGGAAATGGTACAAGGTAAACCACATATGTCAGAAAAAAATTGAATCATCATAGCATGACAATAAGAACAAAATTTTCAAGGTGAGAAGCAATGAAATAAAATTGTAGTTTGGATGGAATGAAAATGACTAGCCAATTGAACCCAACAGGTCCATTTTCATCAGTTATATTGGGTTCAACAATGGAATACACATTCCAATTGATGTAGATACATGGAACAATGTTGTTCCTATGATGAAAACACTAATTTTAGAAGAGGTTATGTTAATATTATGATATACTTTATCTATTTTATAAAAAATAAAATAATGAAACCTTGATTTACAATTAATTATCCCTTATAGAGTATATTTATACTAGATGAATGTCTATTGAAATTGGTATTTATGGTCCATGGAAAGGATCATAGAGAATTACATATAGTTATTACAAAGAATCAACAAAATGATACTGAAGGGAAAGTAAAAAATGCACCCACCAAAAGTATGTACAAACTTGATAAACAAAAAAAACAATAATGCATTTATATTTTAAATTTATTTTAATAGATTTATATAGCATGAAACAATAACATAATTTTATTCCTTTATTAATATTAAGATTGAAAAATCAAAACCCAAAGTCACTTCAATCCCATGTCTTTTTCTATGGAAGGATTTTCCAATAAATAAAGACGACCATACTAGTAGATGAAAAAAGAAAATGAATATGGCAATCCGGTGTAAGTATGATATAATAATTTTTTATTTAAAGTATTATTACATAATAATGTATACTTTTTTAAATATTTATTTAATTATTTTAGACGTAATAATCATTATCAGATATACTTGATGAATAATTACTTTTAGTGGGATTGAAACATACAATCCAATATGACCGTGGTAGAGGTGTAGGTTTTTGAGTTTCACCTTGAGATTATTTTGATAAATGAAATTCATAAGTGGATAAAGATAATAAAATGGATGAGATACAGGAAAAAATAAATGATATAAAATAAAAACATATTTTATAGACAAATTTATTATATAATGTTTTGGGGATGAATCCAATAGAATAAAAAACACAACAATAATCACAACATGAAGATTTAGCCCAACTTCATTAAGCCTATACAATCCCATAAAAGTCATACCTTACCAGAGGAAATCTATTTTTCTCAAAAAAGGTTTTTTTGAAATGTAAATTGGAAAGATACTAATACCTTTCTTGTACTAATATTATATAAGGATAAATTAATTTTTTATTTATCTCTATTAGTACCTACCCAATTCCTTATTGAGAGGGGTATAATGTACAATATCCATGTAGATATTCTAAAAAACATTTATATTATTATGTGATATTAGGTATTCAAGTGTCTCATGAACCTATCTCTGAGATACTTATCCCCCTTGATGATATTTATGATTACACAATAAAAATTTCAACTGTAACTTTCATAGAATGTTCATTTGATCTTGTAAAAATACATGTTGATAATGAGTCATTCACTTTTCAATTTATTTTTTAGGAAAATATATAAACAATAAATAAAAAATAAATGAACTGAGGAATTCTATTACAATTTTAGAAAATTAAGGGTAAATAGAAAGTCAAATCAAAATAATCTAAAGGATAAAAAATTCATTCAAAAAGTACTCCACAGTGTACCTTTACCCAAAAAGTTCACCTACTTCATTTTATAATATTATAATTTTAGGAAAATAATTTTTTTTAAACATTAACATAACATTCATTGATTCTAAAGAAAAAATGTATGAATACTTCAATACAGAATATACTATTATTTTTAATGTAAATAAAATCCTCAATCATATATGGTTGTGAGTCTCAGTTTAAATTTAATACATGAGGTTTATTTTTTGAATATTTTTTTCCCAATTTCTGATATACCATGTTAATTAAAGTAAAATACTATTAATATTTTCTTTTTCTAGTTTATATATCACAACTATTTTAAGGTAAAAATCTGTGGGAAAACAGTTAGACTCAATAGTCTTCACACAACTTCAACATAAAAAGGGACAATAAGAAAAATAAATTTCAATAACCATGGATTAACTAGATACAACATTTTATAAGAACCATTTTGATTAAAAACTATTCTTAATTACCACAATATATGGGTAAAAAATTGCAAATCTTATCATATAAAATATATTTTCTTTTATTTCATTACTTATTCCATTTTAATTTTTTTATATTTCTTTGGATTCTCATTACAATAAGTTTTGTTTCTTCAAAGACATATTTTTTGGATTCAAATCCTAGATTTATAAAAAATTGTCCTCACATTTTGACATTTATCAAAATTTAATACACTAAATTCAATATTTTATATATAAACTTATAGTTACACATTTTATATTATATTTTAAGAATAATTTTTTTGATGGGGTGATGATTAAATATAATCAAAATCATAGCATGGGGGAAGTCCATGAACACAATAAGCCTATAAATCTCTAAAACGCAATATGTATTAAGTTATATATAATAATATATCAAAACCAAAACATTTGTGAAAACAAATTACATGTTTTTACCATTTTTTATGTAGTGTCCAGAACAAAATAAAAAAATGTAGTTATTAAATTTTCAAATTTATGAATGATATCATATTCCAAAAAATATATATAATCCTAGAATAGGTATTTCCAATGATTTTTATAATTATAATTTATTTTTCCATAATCATTTTGTGCCTATAAACATCAAAAAAGGCCTCGATATGGATTTAATGGTCGTTATTAAAGGAAAAAAATTGGATTTTAACTTTTATATATGACCATAGACTATGAAAGGAGTCCTTTTGTTCTATTTGTTGGAAACTATTATTATAAAAAAATAAGTTCTCAATAAAGTATTTGATAAGGATGAGGAACTGTGGTAAAATTTAATTCTATCTACATAGAGCTATTGGTTCTTTATTTTATTTTTTTATGTTTAGTAGTGATGTATGGATTTATATTTTTAATACAGGACTTTTTAGTAATGTGTCGATGATTTTTTTAGAAAATAATCCATAATTCATTTGTGATGTGTAGTAATCAACCCCACATAAATCCAATACACGATGTTCCTGATATGACTCTAAGTAACTATTTTTAGTTTAGAAGTGAAATTATAATTTTAAACTTGAATAACTCACAAAAACCCAAGAAAACTCACTCATATTGTCTTGATACATTATGTAAAAGATTCGTAATTAATTTTTGATGTTTATGAATTAACCACACAAGAATTCAATGGAAAATGTTCCCATTATGATTAAAAGTATTTGTATTGATTTAAAACTAACATTTTATTTTAAAACACACATTAGTTACTCAAAACTCTGAAAACATACTCATATTTTCTTGATACATTATAAAAATGAGTTATATATCATTTTGGACATGTAGGAATCAATTGCACATCAATTTGTTGAAAAATTCACCAGATATGATTTAAAGTAATTTTTTTAGTTTAAAAGTAATATTTTATTTTAAAACATGTGTCACTTACTAAAAAATAAGAAAATTCACTCGGGATATCTTGATAATTTAGGAATACAATCCAAATGTGCATTATGGTTTATAGGAATTAGTCATACATCAATCTGACACATGATTTGGTCGATATGAATTAATGTTCATGTTTTTTATTTAAAATCAATATTTTTGTAAATAGAACTTTCACATACTCAAAACTAAGAAAATTTAATTATATTAACTTAATAATTTATAAAAAAGTTCCATTAGTCATTTTTGATGTGTATAAATCAACTACACATCAATTGGATACATGATTTGGTAGGTATAATCTAGAGTTTATGTTTTCAGTTTAAATACAACATTTATGTTCAAAACATGCATCACTGACTGAAATCCATGAAAATGAAATTGGATTACCTTGAAATTTTTTTAAAATGATACATAAGTCATGTTTTATGTATAGGAATTATTCAAACATCATTGTGATACATAGTGTATCCATTATGACTGAAAGTGCATGTTTTTATTTAAAATTGATATTTAAGTACTAAACACACATTACATATTCAATCTAATTACACAAACATTGTACCTGGTATCAATTAAATTGTGTGTTTTCAGTTTTAAAGTGACATTTCAGTTCAAAACACATATAACATACTGAAGATAAGAAAAACAAAATTCTTGGATTTTCTACATAATTTATTAAAAAACCATAATTCATTTTTTATATGTATGAATAATCCACACATCATTCCAATCTGTAGTGTTCCCGATATGACTCAATGTGAATATTTTCAAAAAATTGAAATTTCAGCTCAAAACATTAATCAATCATTGAAAACCAAGAAATAACACTCAAATTATCTTTATAACTTTTTAAAATTATCCATAAAAATTCTTAATGTATATGAATTGGACACACATCAATCTGATACATGGTGTGGTCGGTATTATTGAAAGCATTTTATTTTATTTAAAATATATATTTTTGTACAAAACACACTTCGCAATCTCAAAACTAAGCAAGCACAACCAAATTGTATCATTAACCATCCTGGATAACATGGTAACCTAATAAGTGATCCAGAATAGACATAGTTATAAGGTAATTTTCAATACCCATGTGTTAGTGGCTATAACCTCACATCATGCAAGATAAATTAGGGAACTGCTTTTCCATAAAAATAGTGTAAGATTAAGATACTTAAATTTATGATCAAAACTCATTTGGGAGAAATTACTATATAAAAAATAGGTAAATCAAAAACCCAAATAGTACATCATCAAAGTACAAGAAACAGACAAGATAAGTTAATATACCAATTGACACATCACTTTGAGCCCCAAAGGATCAAGAACATCCACATCCTCTAAGAGGCAATTTCCCTTTTTATAGACCTAGAAGAATAAAATTTACAAATTCTCAAAGGAAAAGGTAGGATATGATCTAGAAGACAAGTAGGGTCTCACTATGCTTTTTATAAGAATATTTCATAAAAATTACTAAATCACAATCTCTATTTTAAATATAATATGCATGGAATTATAATTTCATATTTAAAACAACACATTATTTTCATATCAAATGATAGAAAACTTTTAACCAAATTCTTAAGTGAACATTTTATATAAAATAGTTTATATAAATCATTAGTCATGAGTAAATCAGTTTCAAAAACATTGGAATATATATCAAAATAGTATCAAAAACACCGTGGTCATATTCCCTGTGGTAATATATATTATATTTATGAGATCCCCATACTCTCATATTAGTGATCATGGAATATGTGCACACATGTCCCACGGGTTCAAGATATATATGACTCATCAATAGCTGTCAGGAATATAATCTACCTAAATAGTTTTTTGGTAGGATTTTCATCATCAATTTGTTATGAGGGAATTGTCACCCTAGAGTGCTTGTCCCAAATAGCACTGTAACTACCAAGTCTTGTTTTTTCTATATCAATCGATCATTTGAAAAAGAAAAAATAGTTTCATTTTCGGTTTTATCATCATTCAAAGTTCTGTTGAACACTTTTCAATTTAAAATTCTGAATCACTTCCAAAACAAAAACAAAGGTTTTTCATCATTTCGTTCCTTTTTCAAAATTAAACCAATCACAAGTTTTCATTAATTCAATTTAATCCATTTTTTCTCAAAATAAATTCAAAAATAAATCAAATAATTACACTAGTTTCAAATCACACCGCAATTTTCAATTCCATTATAATTGGGGGTTTTCCCAAAGAATCATGCTATATCAATTTCAACAACCAATTTTCATAATATTGGGTTTTCAAAATTCAATTGAAAAAATATAAAATATCAAGAATATAAAGGTTCAATAAATTGTCCAAAATTAAAAAAAAACCATATACCTCTATTAATGGTATCAAAATTCCACACCTCCAGTGGGATGTTTCAATAAAGAATAAAAATATTGGTGATCTAGAAATCTGACCTAGATTAAAGATCCAAATAAAATGATTTTAGATACATAAACAATAAGATTATATAACACACTATATGGAGTAATGAAAAAGAGATATGTAGAGAAGAAATGGTTGAAGAACAACTTACCAAAGAGGGATTGAATAAGATATTCCATGCTTTGATCCACCTTGAAAGGTGTTTGAAAGATCCAAAGGGGGTTGTTAAGAGCCTATAGAGCCTAGGATTTCGAGATGTGAGGAGTTGGGGTCCAGTGGTGGAAAAAATAGGGGTTTTCATATTTTTAAAATAATTTTAGGAATTAAAAATCAACGTCTGCACGGTTAGCTGGGAAGGGTCGTACAGTTAGACAAACATTGAACTCTAACTGTGCACCCCACTAATGGGGTGGATGTTTTCTACTAAGTTGGTGAATGGTTTTTCAAGCCTTCTTCCAATATTACAAATCATTACTCCCAAGGATTATATGATTTGGACTGGGTGGGCACACTATTTGGGAAAAATGTGTGTCAACCGTGCATAACATAGAACATTCCAAAATTTTCACCTTTCCAGCTAAAAAACATGAGAAAAACTCCATCCAATGAAATATAAAAAACAAGGGTCAAGGAATACATGGAAATGAGTAACAGTATGTTACAACCTCCCCCCCCAAAGAAATATTCTTTCTCCAAAAATCCAATCAAGAATTTTGCATATCAAAAAGATGAGTCTACTACTATCTCATCAATTCCTCTCTCTCCAAAGTCTCATGAATATCAAAACCATGCTTATATATCACTCATACCAATGGAATAATCCTCTTGAACGGTACCTTATTCTCAAAATCAAATATCCGAATTGGATTCCCAGTCATAGATAAACTAAGCTCAACATCAATATCACCCTAGCTCAAAACATGAGATGGATCATAAAGATACTTTCATAGTTGAGGTAAATGGATCAAGTTATGTATTGAAATAAAATATGGTGGAAGTTATAAATGTTAATAAACATTACCCACCTTCTCAACATTTTTAAAAGGTTCTAAAAATGAGGGAAAAATTCCCTTCCCTCCCAAACCATCAATAAACCGAATAAGGTAAAATTTTGAGGAACACCTAATCACTAAATAAGAACTCAAAGTATCTATAATGGTGATAAAAATATGATTTTTATTATCATTGTTCCATCAACATATTCTAATGAATCAACTAAATCTTCATTATCATCTCTTGGGATAACTTAGTTCAACCAAGGAAATTTAACCATTCTCTGACCAACAGAATAGAGTTTTAGAAGTCCAGCCATACAAGGCCTGAAAGGATCCATTCTAATCATGAACTCGTATATATTATTATAGGTAAACTCAACCGGTCCCAAATGGTCTTCCAAAGATGCACTAAAATCAATGACACAAATAAAAAACATATCCTTAAGAATCTTTATATCCCTATATCTCTGTATATCTATCTATGGATGGTATTTGATACTCAAACAAAACTGAGATCTGAATTGATTATGATGGCATATATAAAAGTGATAAGTAAAATAGGGATCTCAATCAAAGTCGATAAAAGATGTAACTTTTTGAAAATAAACAAGTTATCTCACATATAGGCTTCCTAGCTATAAAAATTTGGTCGAACCACAAATGGGTATAACATGTTCCAATTTGGTCAGCCTATCTATCTAAACACATATCACATTATTCTTTCTCAATGTTAGAGGAAAACCAACCAAAAATTTCATAGATATCTTATCCTACTTCCAAGTTGGTATCGTAAGTGGTTGAAGCAAACCCAAAGATCTCTAGTGATCGAACTTGAACTGCTATAAAATATAACAACAAGGGAAAAAATCAACAATGTACCATCACATACCTGGCCACAAAAATCATCACCGGATCTCATGAAACATCTTTGTGAACTTTGGATTCAATTTCCACTATAATTATTGAAATCCCCAATCACATACTTTCTCATAGGTGATATAACAACAAAACAATTCCAAAAAATATAGAATACCATTTTTGTAGAAAGACCACTAAAAAATAGTCTCCCCACCAAAAAGAGAGTCCATAATTATAAGAAATTCATCATCAAAATGTTCTTCCTGAAGAATCATTTTGAGATAAGTAGAGTTCTATTGAACACTACCTAATAAAACCTTTTCTGAAGATTCCCAAACTCCAATATGAATCTATGGGAAAATAGACATCATGTTTCACACTTCTGATATTTCTTTCATGGACTAGGTCAGAATTTTTCTGTAGAAATCATTAGTAACAGCATTCCATTCCATCAGTGTATAGAAAAAGTCAATGTTAGAATACTGAAATAACTCCACCCAATGTCTCTTATAGAGATTACGTTTTTTAGGGAGAATACATAACTCAAGATCATGTGGTCAGAATACATGGTAAACATTTATTTGAAAAGGTAAGGCCTATAACTCTTACTTTCATGCATAAAAGTTAAATGTTCAAGGTCATGGTTCAGATAATTTTTTGCATGTGTCCTAAGATACCGAGACCCATTGGCTACCATGTGATCACCCTATATAAGAAAACCACCAAACAATTAACCTGATATGTCAAAGAAGACCATATAGAACTACCTGGCCTCTGGAAGAGTCAACATTCGTGTAGAATTAGAAATAAATTTTAGCTCAACAAAATAAAATTGAAATTTTTCATCCCAAAAACAATTGAATCCCTTCTACGTTAGGGTGGTCATCATAGAATAAAACTTTGAGAAATCATTTATAAACTGATAGTAATATCCAGGTAAACCCTATAATCTATAAATCTAGAAAACATTACACAATTTTAACCATGTTATAAAATCATTCACCTTTTCAGACTCAACAAAAACACCATGTCTTGAGACCGCGTATCCAAAGAACTTCACATCTCGAATCCAGAAATCGCATTTTAATACCAAGAAATAATTTCAGTGATTTCACAAAAATTCATAAATTGATCTCATATGACACACATGATCTTTCTTGAACATAGAGTACACTAGGTTGTGCTTCACAAAGACAACCATGAACATACTTTGATACTCATGGATGATCCTATAAATCAAATCCATAAATACTACAAGAGTATTGGTTTGACCAAATAGCATGAAATGATAACCATAATGACCATACCAACTTCAAATGGTGGTTTTCTGAATTTCATATTATTTTATTCTCAATTGGTTATAAAGATATTGAATAAAAATCTTCGAGAACCACTTTTCCCCTTTCTACTAGTCAAACATATCATCAATACATAGTAATAGATACTTTTTATTTAACAAAACATGATTGATTTTCTAGTAATAGACACAAAGGATAAGTGTTCCACCGACTTTATTATCAAAGAGAATAGATTACACCCATGGAGACACAGTCGAGTGTATAAAGGCATTCCCTAATATATCATATGACTAAGACTTAAACTCTTTAGTTTCAGCAGGTTCCATAAAACTTGATGGAATAGAGAAGAGCTAATTACCCAGTAGTAAATCAATAGAAATCACTTCATCCCTTACTGGTGGTAAACTAGATAATTCATAGTGAAAAAATTCGGAAAAAATGATGATAACTAGAGGGATTTCATCAATCGAATATTCTCACTCTAGATCAAAGTAAAAAATTTATATTACTTTCCCAAACTTTGGATAAGAAGGTATGACTCTACTAATCCTTGGGTCCCATTATCCCGAATGATACGACACACCCCATCAGGCATAGTAAAGAAGCCCCATCAAAGATAGAAATCAATTCAGATATTATTAAAAATGATCCAATCCATCCCAAAAATAACATCAAGGGGTTTCATGTAAAGAGCTGGAAAATCCCATGTAAGGTTGATCATTGATTAAGAGAAGACACAAAAGGAAAATGGATAGCCTACTCTCTCTTCGTTTTGAGTGGTGTAGTAATATCCATCACAAATGATAAATGCTACATATAATGGTCTAGAAGATTTAGAATACGAGTCAAAATGAAAGAATGAGATGCACCAGTATAAAATAAATTAGTCACTAAATAGGGATCTATATTGATGGTACCTTTAACAGTTACTATACCCATATCTGCTTCCTCTGGAGACTATTCCATTGTGTGAAGAAGCTTCATTCTGAATTACTATAGCTAGAATCCCTCAGATCATGAATGATCTAATTGAACCAAAATTATTTCTATTGTTAATGAGTCCATTCCACTACATGGGTATGAATATATAAAACAAAATTTCTATAAGTTTCCTAAATGACCATAAGAACGATTTATCTTGGGTGCCTTAGTGAAAAATCATTTTTAATACCTAGACTTTCTACAATGGAATCATGTCAAAGGAACTATTCTATGAATAGGAAGAGATCTAGAAGAACCATGTAGTAAAGATCCACCTTGAGACACATCACACATCATCTCCCATTTAGGGGAAATCACAGAATTGCCAATGGGAGAAAAAAACTCCCACAAACCCTAACTTACCAGCTAGATAAATTTCTACAATCAACACCTTATCCATAACATCAGTGTAAGAGGAGAGATTTACCAAGAAAACCTAATATTTAATATCAAATAAATATCCCATCTCAAACCATCAAGTCTTAATCTTTTCATTCAAAACTATCTTAGCTGAAAACTGGACAAGTTAAGAAAATCAGTTGGCCTATTCTTTCCTGATCCTGTCAACCTCCATGAGTTTTAAAAACTCCATAGACTTATCCAACACCATAGACAATGGATATAATAGTTGGTGAAAATAACTTTAAATTCCTTAAACTATAAAACATAATTATTCTTCTCCATCACCAGTGTGTCCCACTATTTTATGTTAGTTCCATCCTTCTTGAAGGTGGAAAATTTAAACTTGATTATATGAGTTATTTACAGTAACTCAAACAAAAGGTCAATCCTTGTCAACCAACCCTTTGACAATTGAGGATTATTTGAGCCTTGGAACGCTGGTGGATTTTGGTGATGGAACTCTGGATTAAAACTGTAGAATTTATCAATATGAGGTTCCATAACCAGATCCTTAGCGGAAATAGGTGACGGTGCCTATCCTAGAGCTTGGACAACATGTAACACAATCTCAATGAGATTCTGGTCCATGGGATGATTTGACCATTATGGTTCATCAGAAACATCCTCTCATGAATTTTCACATATAAATGATTCTTCCTAATATCTATAAACAAAAATAAATACATTAGAAGATTACTCAGAATAGTACTCAAAAAAGGGAAGTTTGAAAATTAATCCCATCATATAGATATAATGATTTGGATTTCCACCTATCCAAATCAAATGTAGGGAAAATTATAGAATTATTCCTCAAGGAAATTTTCTCAAACCACCCTCTATGTATTTAGATCTTCTAAAATGAGAGAAGTAAAGGTATTGATTCATAACTACGTCATAAGTCCCAAAAATATCTCAAACTACATACTAATATCAATGGAAGATGCATAACCTGCACCTTTGATACTACTTTTTCATCAACTAAACTGGATACCCTGGTACCTTATTGCCCAATACGATACTAACATAGACTGAAGGGCATTCCGGATCTGCATTGGTTTTTGAATAAGCCTATAATCATACAAGATTAAAGAGGGAGTGGTTTTTTTGCACAAAATCCATAGAAGATAAGGATACATATGGGTATGCTAAAAAATCCTCCAAGATAAAGTACAAAAAACCAAATAGGTAAATCAAATAATAAGTTAGTACATCATCAATATACTAGAAATAGATAAGATAGCCCAATTTTCTTTGGGATATGTCACTTAGATCACCAAAGGATCATGAACATCCACCTCCTCTAATAGGCAATCTCCCTTTGCTCAGACCTGGCAGAAGAAAATCTAAAAATGCCCGATGGTAAAAGGAATGATTTGATCTAAAATTCTTGTAGGGTATCACCATGTTTTTTATGATAAGATTCCATCAAAATAATTCAAATAATTTTTTCAATTTAAAATAAAATTGGCATGAAAGTATAATTAAATATTTAAAAAACACAATTTTCATTTAAAATGATAGAAACATTAAAAAAATGGATTATGTACATAGTTTATATAAAATAGATTATATAAATCACTTGGAAAGAGTAAACTATATTCACAAACATTGGAATATATATAAAAATATTCACAATAAGAGAAATTGTCATCTTCCCTATGGTATGATAGTTTATAGTCATAGGATCCTCACACACTTGTATCTATGATCATGGAATATTTGTACCCACGTCCCTTAGGCTCAGGAAAAATAGGAATCATAAATGTTCCATCAGAAATATGATCTGCCTAACTAGATTTTTTTTAGTGTATGCATTGTAAATCCATTGCTAGGGAATTATCATCCTATATTTCTTGTCCTAAATAACCCACTAACCACGTAATCTCACACGTGATCAATCAATAAATAATTTAAAAAGGTGAAATTAAGTTCATTTAAAATAATTCACCAATCACTGTTTAATTTCCAATTTTTCCTTTTCAAAATTAAAATTCGCATTCAAAACCAAAACATATTTTCTTCATAAATTCATAAAATTTTCAGAATAAAAACAATCCTATGTTTTAATTAATTCAATTTAATCAATTTTTATAAAAAATTAATTCAAAAATCGATTAAAAAATTCCATCAATTTCAAATCACACCCTAATTTCCAATTCTATTGGAATTGGAGGGCTTCCACCAAAATTCTATTCCAAATCAATTTTAACTTCCAATTTGAATAATATTGGGTTTTCATAATTCAGTTGAAAAAAATTCCAAACATCAATCCATTCAAGGCTAAATGAATTGACCAAATATAATCAAAACCACCTACGTTTTTTATTGTATCAAAAATTAACACCCACAAAGGAATTTTTCAATGATTAATGATGGGAACAATGATCAAGAAATCAAACCAAGATTCATGACCCAAATAAAATGAGTTTATATACATTAACAAAAATGTGATCTAATAACCTCCAAAAAGGAAAAAATATATAGATGGAAAGAAGGAATGATATAATAACTACTCACTAGAGATGGATCAAATGAGGTCCATAATGATTTGATCCTCCTAGAAAGGGGTTTAGAGGAGAAAAAATGGGTTCTTGAAATCCTAGAAGAAGTAGGATTTTGAGATATGAGGAGTTGAGGTCGAGCACGGATAAAAGGGTGTTTAGGTGTTTGGTAAATTATTTTCTAAATTAAAATTCAACATCTGCACTCTTAACTGGGAATAGGTGCATAGTTAGACAAACCATGCACCCCTCTATAAGAGTGAGTGATTTCTACTAAGTAGGTTAATGGTTTTTCAAACCATGCACAGCCCGTGAAAACCCCCACTCATTGGGGTTGAATGGGGTTCATAGGGTGGGTTCATAGTTTAAGAAAACCATGCAGTAACCGTTTATAGCCCATAACTTTCCAATATTTTCAACTTTCCACCCAAAACAACCTAAGAAAAACATCAACAAAAGAATGATAAAAAGGAGGTTTAGGAATACCTAAAAGTAAATAACAAGATGTTACAAATTAACTAGATAATTTATCAAAACTATTAAAATTTCATTTTTTACATGTATAAAGAATCTGAATATCAATTTGACACAATATTCTCCCAAAACGAATCAAAGTTCATTTTTTCAGTTTAGAAGTATAATTTTAGTTCAAAATGAACACCACTAACTAAAATAGGAAACTATTTTGGATTTTCATGATAATTTAGGAAAATTATACACAGTTTATTTTTGGTATGTAGTAATAATCCTCACATCAAACTATCTCATGTTGTGTCTGACATGACTAAAAGTGAGTTTTTTTATTTAAAATTGACATTTTAGTTCAAAACAAACTTCACTTTCTCAAAACTGAGAAAACATACATAAATAGTCTATATACTTTAGTAAAATGATCTTTAAGTCATTTTATATATATAAGAATCAGGAACACATCAATTTTATACATTATGTTCTTCGTAAGACATAAATTCAGTGTTTTCTATCAAAATTGACATTCCAGTTCAAAATTGGAGTCACTCATCAAAACCCAAAAAACCCTCACCAATTTTCTTGATAAATAAGTAACATTATCTATAATTAATTTTTTTTGTTGTAGATTTCAACAGCATGTATGTATAACACATATTGTGTCGGGTATGACTCAAAGTTTGTGTTTTTAGTTTAAAAGAAAAAATTTAGTTCAAAAAAATGAACCAACCACTATAAACGAGAAAAGAAATATTATTCTATTTATAATTTTGGATAATAATTCATAAGACATTTATGACATATAGTAACTGTAAAAAATCAATCTAATATAGGGTGTTAACGATATGAACGAAAGCATTTGTTTTTATTTAAAATTTATATTTTGGTAAAAAAAACACACTTCGCATACCTAAAACTAAGAAAAAACACTATGATTATCTTGGTACATTAATATAATTATTTAAAATTAATTTTTGTCATGTTTGAATCAGGTACACATAAATCCAATACACAGTGTTCCTGACAGGACTCAATGTACATGTTTTTAGTATAAAAGTAACATTTTAGTTCAAAAAAAAATTCAATGACTAGAAAACAAGAAAAATAAATCTAATTTTCTATATAATATAGGAAAGTGATCCAAAATTAATTTAATAAATATATAAATCATACACTCATAAATATGACACATGGTGTAATCGATATATGCAACGATGCATTTTTTATTTAAAATTGATATTTTTATACAGAAAACCATTCACATTACAAAAACTAAGAAAAAAATATTATACATTCTTGATACATCAAAAAATGACCCATAAGTAATTTTTATTATTTAAGAATAAGTTTTAGGTTAATTATACATGTGGTATACTCAATATGGGTCATAGTGCATGTTTTCAGTTTTAAGGAAACAATTTAGTTCAAATCATTTGTCACTCACTGAAAAAACAAACCCACTTGAATAGTATTGATTCTTTATAAAAAATTTATTTTTCATTTTTGACTTGTAGAAATATTCTATGTGTCAATCTATCACATTGCTTGATCGGTATGACTCAAAGTGTAATTTTTCAGTTAAAAAACATTTTAGTTCAAAATAATCATAAATTAATATAAAAAAAGAAAAAAACACTAATATTGTATTGATAAATTTGAAAAAAATACCCAATTTTTTTTATGTATAAAAATTAGCCACAAATCAATATGATATACGGTGTGGATGGTATGACTGAAAGATCACATTATTATTTAAAACTCACATTTTTGTACAAACCATACTTCACATACTCAATCCTAAGATAAAATTATCATAGTGTTTTGATAATTTATTAAAATGATCCATAAGTTATTTTTTGACGTTAGGAATAAACTGCATGTCAGTTCGATACATGGAGTTCCCAATATGACTCAATGTGCATGTCTTATTTTTAAAAGTAACATTTCTTTTTCAAAACACATGTCACATACTAAAAGAAAAGTATATGAACTAGGATTTTCTTGATAATTTATAATAAATATCTATGAGTAATTCTTGTCATATAGTAATCATCCACTCATCAATATGACATACAGTGTGGATGATATGGATAAAATTTCATAACATTATTTAAAAATGACATTTTAGTATAGAACACACTTTACATACACAAAACTAAGAAAAAATTCATGTAATGACATAATAAATTAGGAATATAATACATAATTCATTTGTGATATTTAGAAATTATAAACATGTAAATCCGACACACAGTGTCACCGTTATGACTAAAAGTGTTTCTTTTCAATTTAAAAGTGGAAATTTAGTTCAAAACATGCGTCACTCATTAAAAAATGAGATAAATTACTTGGATTGTCTTGATACTTTAGTAAAATGATATATAAGTCATATTTAACTTATAGGAATCATTCACACATCAATTTGACAAATGGTGTTCCTGGTGTGACTCAAGGTGTGTGTTTTCAGTTTAAAAGTAACATTTTTGTTCAAAAGACATGTCACTCACTAAAAACTATGATAACAAAGTCCTATTATTTTGACAATTTACGGAAATAATTAATAAGTTATTTTTCATATATAGGAATCAACCACACATAAATCTAGCATACAGTGTGGTCGGTATGACAAACATTGAAATTTTTATTTAAAATCAACATTTTAGTACACTTAACTTACTCATAATTGAGAAAACATGCTTGGATTTTCATGATACATTAATAAAGGATACATATGTCATTTTTGATGTTTAGGAATCATCCATAAATCAATATGACACATGATTTAGCTGGTATAACTGAAAGAGTGTGTTTTATATTTAAAATTAATATTTTGGTTAAAAAAAATTACCACACATTAAAAACTAAAAAACATTACTTTATTTACTTTATAATTTTGGAAAAACATCCATTAATAAATTTTGAGGTATAAGAATAAACCACACATGAAGCAGACACATAATGTGTTTATTACGATTCGAATTTCATGTGTTTTAGTTTAAAAGTGACTTTTTATTAGTGTGGTATATCATATTTATGTTTCATTTATCTTTTTTATGTTATTACTAACATAGTAATTGTATTTTAATATTGGTACACTCTTAATGTTTTTCTCTAAATGGGGTGGTTTTCTCAGAAAATAATAGAATAATTAGTCTCTTTTGAATGGGGGTTCTAAAGTCATCAGAATATAAGGCCACTCATGGTGTTTTTGAATTTCGTAGAAAATGTAATGTTTTTAATAAATTATAAAAACCAATGTGATTGTATTGAATTGAAATATGTTTAATTTAGATCTGTTTATAATTTTAATTTATTTTTTATTTGAAATTAAATTTTAATTTAACTTTGAATGGGTTACTATAATGTGCTGTAAATATAGAATCACATTGTCGCATCCCGTGAATTTTATCAAGGCTATTATTTTCACGAATAAAATTATATTTTATCAATATTAAATATATCACTAATACAATAACCTTTTATTATTTCTAGAAATAACACTGATAAAATCATCATTCATAATTTCTTGAAATTGAACTAACATAAAGCACTTTTATCAATGCTATATACAGTGGTGATAAAATTACATGGATTTTAAAGGTTCTTATAATGTCACTTCTTTTTTAGCATTGAAAATTTTCTTTTTATGCACTGATAAGGCATGAATCAGTAGTGGTAAATAAAAATGAATAAACATGAGATGGATGAGGTTGTTTTCAATCCAACATTCAAGAACCCTTGACTCCTTCTTCTCATCCCCTCAATCTCCCCTATAAAATGATGTGAAAAATTGAACTTTAGGAGAGGCTTCTATTGCTACTTACATAAAAATACCAAAAATGTCCTAAAACTAACCAAAAAAGAATATGGAACTATATTTCCATAAATAAAAACACCATGATCTAAGAATCACTTCATAGAAATGATAAAATTACAATTTTAGCTATGGTTTGAGAAAATTAAATATAAAAATTTTGTTCCATAATTAATTTATTTATTTAAAAATGCATAAAAATTTATTGTACTCTAAATTAAAACAATATTCGTTATAAACCCAAACACCATGTAAATGGTCCAATGGTATAGTTCTAAATATTTTTCAAAATTTTATTACATGGTAATTAAATATTTTTCTTTAAAAATCAAAAAATATATATTTGAACTTTTATATAATTAATTATTTATTATTAAATTTGTTTCAATTAAAAAATGTTTCAAATCATTCAAAACATAAATTCCTAGGAAAACGCCATATTTAAAGATAAAAAATACAATAAATAATATTTTTATGGTTGTTTTAAAAATTAAATCACCATTTTACTCCTTTGGAATGAAATTAGTAGTATTCTCTAGAAAATTCATCAACTTCAAAAACATTTTTAACAATTCTAGTAAATTATTTTTGAAAACAATCCATCCATTAAAAGAATAATTACATCCTTACAACCTCAACACATATAGTACGTTAACTTCCATAAGGTCTAACACATGATGTTTTATAAAAGGGTAGAAAGTAATAATTTAAAACAAGAGCCTCAAAAAATATACACATTAAAAAGTTGTGAGATAGAATTAAATTACGTAATATAAAAATTTAAACTTATAAGATAATTTATTTCATTCAATAATTTTACTATAATGTTTTATGAACCTCAAATTTCATCTGTACATAAAGGACTGATAAATAAATCATTGTATTATGATATCATCTCAACTCTAATAACCCATATAGGTTTACCTGTAAACCAACAAGTTTCCATAATACTAAAATCAAAGAAATCATTTTTCTTCCATAAAACCAATAGCTTATGTTTCTATGTAGTTCTATTCTACCTTTTTTAAACCCCACCAAAGGTCTAAAAGATTTAAATTAACTCCAAAGACATATCTCTTTCGTCAAATAACCACTCTCACCAAGGTGTGTAATAGTCACATGATTAAAAATGATCATCAGTGAAACTTGGAGAAACCTTACTACCAAAACAACAAGAATAATTTCTATGTTCAATCCCATTACACCTCAATATAGTATAATTCATCCTTATATTCCAGAAAATTGGCCACAAATTGCAAATAAATATGTTTTAAATAATGGGACAACCTAACCTCTACTCATATTTAAATAATCACTTCAAACCCTCATTAAATTGTATTCGAAGATAATAAAAATTGAATTTAACCACAGTAGACTCATAAATCCAATATAAATCTTTCCATCCTTAATTATTCCACCCTTACCATATCATGAATTATATTACTATCACTCATATTGTTTTAGTAAAAAATTATGTATAATATCTTATTGAAAGGATGTGAATTTAAATATTTTAATATAACATCTCAACACTAATCATGATGACATTTCATTTCTAGATCCTACCCAAAAACATATTCTCAATCCAAAGAGTGATAAGGTCATGTATTTAGGTCATAACACATACTCTTCCTCTAGAACTCATAGTCAATTCACAAGAAGTCACCCTCTATAAAAGACAGGGAGGTCACAAGAAAAGAATGTGTATGATCTATACATTTATTAAGCATCTCAATAATCACAAAACTCTAGAAAAATTTCAATTTGTATAATAAATGATGACTCTAATAAAATAAATAATGACTATATCACCATATCTAGCTATTTATCCCCTGACAAAAAGTGATCATCATCCACAACTGGTCAACCAATAGGGAAACAATCTCACCGTGGAATAAAAAAACCTATTATAAGTCATAAAATTATCATATATTCCATTTATTATCTCACTTAATTCCAATATCTAAACCTTAAATATCGTGGGAAATTATTATCATAAAAAAATTCATAAATAGGTAATCAAATAGGGCTTGACCATCATAATGAAACTATCAAAATAATAAAGAAATAAAATTGTGTAATAATTGAGCTACCAAACATAAAATAATTAAAAATCTTCTATACCATAAAATATATAAACAATATATATCTACTCATAATTTTTTAAATATCATAAGGATAACAACAAAAAATACCCAATATTTCGTCCATAATTTTATTTTCTTTCTATATTTCCCAATTTTGTTATAGTGTGAAGTGGCATGGTATGAAATGTAAAAGTTTCATGTGACAATGGTTAATTAGTACTTATAATATCATTTCATAAGAGAATGATTTGTAATTTGAAGATCCTAAACTCCAATTAAGGTATTCAAATGTAAGGAAATTTTTGCATGCTGCTTTTTTTCATGAAACAATGGCCCAATCTTCTTATGCCACATCATAATTCCACATTGTCCAATGCATGATTTGTAATCCTAGATTATTTATCCTTAGTTCATACCTATGGTACCACCTTATACCAAATCCCTAATTCTACTCTTATAGATACATATATATGTCTTCTTATGATACAACTAATGATGTTCAGCTATTTTTCACCTCTTTAATTATTGGCTAGATTTGTGACTTGGTGTGACCATAATGGGTGTATGCACACTACAGTGGTAAAAGACATATTATTTTCTTCTATGTTTCTACCCTATAATAGATTATTTATTGATATCTAGGTTATGTAATGATAAATACTTGGTGGGATTTTCACTAAGGAGTGCATTGTGATGTAATATAAAGGTATATGACATAATGTTTCCACACTTCCTAAAAAATCAAAAAAAATGTTTCCAAATCCTTATCAAGATTCACAATACCATATACCATCAAAAAATATTATTAGGTTTTATTTTATCAACATTAATAAAGTAATTATTGAAAATTTATATGCATATTTTTATTTATCAAATTCTCCCACACTTGAAATGTTTATTGTCCTCAATAATAATATCTCAAAAATGATTCAAAAGGATAAATATTCATTAAACAAGAGACAAATAGTATCAACCATGCCAATATAATAAAATATTAAACAAAAAAGATCAAATTTAAAAATAATCACTCTCATTTGGTATCCAATCATGCTTCAAGATTGATATTTTACATCATTCATTTTATTCTTCCATCACCATCTCTCGACTATTCCCCAAATATCCATAACCATTTCCCAATATACATTTCCAAAAATAATCACTCACCACTTGAGATGAATGCAAAATATAGAGTTATGATAAAATTCAAAAGTATACATACTATCAATTGGATTTCATGTCCTCTTAACCCCCATTTAAAAAACTAAACCACATTAACCAAGGGAGGTTTTTAAGAGACATTATTTGAGGCTTATGTTGGTTAGTTCATGATATAAAAGATATTATAATCTTAGTATTGAAAAATAATGGTTAAATTATTTAATTTACCATGCATAATATTAAATCAAAAATCATAAATGTAGCTTCTTTTAGATTTTCTGTCCTAGAACCAACTATTTTACATTTATTACATGAATATTTAATTTATTAAATATAAAATTAAACAAGTTATTACATATTTTTCATTGTTCTTTATGGATTTAATGTAATAATATCATATAGTATTTTTCACATTGATATGAACATATTAGTTCCATGATATAAGCAAAACCTAGAAGTTCTATGCCAATATTCTTAATATATTTTTATGGTCGGATAACACAATATGATGGGACACATAGTATATAGATCATCATTTGTGAGTACTCATAATAAGATGAGACTTCTTCTCATGTATTTGGAAGTTAGTAATATACATGATGATATATTATGAAGACAGATCCACTAGTAAGAATTATGTATGTTTTGGTGTCATAAAATATTCCTATTTGTAAGTGAGTGTAATGGTCCTTATAATTTAAGATTTCCCTTAATGCATGTCATGACTAGTACACTTACATTTGTAGATGAAATCTTACATGCCATATGTTAGAAGGAATTTGGGTATGTTGGGTGTATGATGAATGAAATGTTATTAATGGATAAGTAAATGAAGGATTTTTACCTTCCATCCTTATGGATTTTGATATCTTGAACCTTTGATTGAAATAGAACCATCTCCCTAAATTCCATGGTTGTGGTGTAACAACAAGTTTATTTTAGATAGTAAAATAATGATATATCAAGCATGTAGATTGATAATACCATCATGAAACCTTCTTTATGAGATATTGTAACTAAGGGATTATATTACATAGTGAGAGTTCATATGTGGTCATCGTCGTTGTGACTTTACATTCTTAATCTTGGGTGCTTTGACTCGTTTCTAGACAGTAAACATGCACATTAGGCAACCCTGCCTAATGAAAATGGGAAAGAATTCTAGAGGGCCACACATTAAAAGTTTCCATTGTTCTTGATTAAATTCTATTTCAAATTAATTAATGGAATTAATATTATTCTCTAGAGTGAGGAATAATTTATTCAAGTTATATTGATCACATATATTAAATGAATATTTCTTCACTAGAGTTTGAATAAAATATACGTATTTATTTTGTTGATTATTTAATAAATATTTGTTAACTAGTTTGTGAAAAAAAATATTTATTTAAGAGAATAAAATATCTATTCAGGTGTTTAATAATTGCATGAGGAGTTCAAATAGACCAAGACCATATTCAGTGGTAATTTAATTGTTTACAAACTAGTAAGTATTATTTGTCCATTTTCCACTTGTTGGTGCAATAAAAAAAGAATATTATTCTTATTATTATGTAGAATGATATTTCATTAATTGTTATAATTATATTTAATGGTTGTTATGCAGTTAATTTTTTTTAACTGAAATCCTAGCTCTATAAATAGAAAACTATGTATATTGTGTAAAGCATTTGAAACCAATTCCATTCTTGTTAATAGGTAATTATTGAGAAAAAATAATTCTCCCTCGACTCCTCATCCTCTCTCCCTCTCATGAATGAGAACCCCAAGATATAATTTTTCAAGACTGAAGAATGAGTTGTCAAGAAATAACAATCCAAGACATTTGATTCACTGGGCTAGAACCCTGAGAAAAAGTGGAATTTCTCAGAGACTATTAGAGCATGTGTGGATCACCGCTAGAGGGGTTATACACTTGGATCCTCACAAGTGAAATGAAGGAAATCCAGAAGGGCCTTTTTGGACAATAAAAAATCATCAAAAAAGTATGTTCCTAAGGATATGTATTAATTTTTTAAGATTTTAAATAAATTAATTATTAATTTGAAAATCAATATCTTCGCTCATGGTTTTAGTAAATGTTTATTTAAAGAAATTTTAATATATCACCCTCCACCACAAAACATCCACTGCGCCTAGAACCAACAGGTGGTATCCGATCCTTGTATGTTTATATTTATAATTGGTTATTTTATTGGTTATCTATGTGAAATCATGGTTAAATTTCCATTTGATGTGATTAATTATTTAATCTAATTTGAATTAACAAGTTATATACATATTAATCATGATTGTTAAATGTCTCGTTTTCTTATATATTTAATAATAAATGAAGAATGACTATATATTCCATTGGAATGTTCCAATATTTTGCTGGTAATGCTGGGTTAAACATCATGAAGCCAAAGAACATGATGTATACCCATGTGAATTGTATCTAAATGCGCTATGCAATTAAAAACATGTGATGATTTTATTGAACATAATTTAATGTCTTGGATTTTCAAGGTATTATTTTTAAATATTATATGGAATTATTTTGAGACTAGAATTTGTGACGGCATGAAATTCTGAGGCTCATAGTGCCCTGAATAAATTATTAAAATAAATTAAACATTTAATTATTGTGCGATTGGTTTTTCTAAAACTTTGGAATAACATTTAAATGGGTACCTAGATCAGAAATTTAAGGGCACCATTACATTTAGAGCAGT
Organism: Viscum album; assembly: GCA_963277665.1. Classification (NCBI taxonomy): domain Eukaryota; kingdom Viridiplantae; phylum Streptophyta; class Magnoliopsida; order Santalales; family Viscaceae; genus Viscum; species Viscum album. Next base: position 389,344,878 of record OY728153.1, on the reverse strand, counting down.
GACTTTACCTTAGGTAGGGCCTAACATTGGTCAGCACAGGTCAGTAGAAGAAGTTAGTTTTTGGATTTTTTAATGGAAATAAAATAAATTAACATTTTATTTTATTTTTAACATTTCCATAACAAAGTATCAATTTAATTGGTTTTAAATAAACAAGAGCCTATAGTTAGGATCATAACCCTGGAAAAATCACTAGAATCCTCAAGAGCTTTGGAGAGGAGCCACCCTTGGAGAATTCTCAACGAACAATGATGAATGACAACACATGGATCATTCATAAGAGAGTTTAAATCCCAAACTATGACTGATATCCCCCATCATATATGATCAAGGTATGGGTTTTTATTTAAATTCCTTTCCCCATTATTGGATTCAAATTAAAAACAAAGGTCAACCCACAAACAGGTTGACCTGTGGATTATTCATTCTTACGGGAGGGTCCTTTATTAGGTTTATTTTGGGTAATTAATCCATGTATAGTTTGATTTAATTTTATTTACTTTTATTTATCCTTAAAAAAAGAGTAAATCAATGCCATGATGAATGGTGGTGGAGGTTTGTTCCTCAATTAGTTCTTTGGATTTCTTCTTCCCCTTTTTTCCCCATGTTCTTTGTGTTCTTCATGGGGTTATGAACAACATATCATTGTGCATCTGTTTCACAACGCAATGATACCAAATTTGAGATCCTACATCCTGATGACCCATTAGAGGTGAGGAGATAATGGTGTTTGATGAATTTACACATTTTGAGAGAAATCATCCTTCAACGTTTCTTCGTAATGGTTGATCAAAACCTATTTTCAAGGACAATCGGAGGCCCAGAACTGACATAATCATCTTCTCCATGGAGAGACAATCTTGAAACATTAGTTTTTTGATGAATGAATCATTGGAATGAAAACCAATAGATCTATAGAGGTGTGGATAGGAGGAGTGCTAGTTTTGAAAAATCCCAAAGAATTCAGAATGTTTTCCAAAGAACATAGCGTGCGGGGTTAGCTCAGCAAAAAACAAGATTTTGTGATCCAGGGAGAAATGACATAGAGTTTGAAAACTATCACATAGAGTGTGGGTACTGACACGGGAATTGACATGCATATCAGAAGATAAACAGATATGGGGTGGAGTACATGACATGTACTCAACAGTACGGCTAGACTAGGCCGGTTACATGGGTTACCCCGTGTATCGGTACATGGGTTAGAAAACACAGGTTGAAGCTGTGCACAAGAACTCGACCAACATACATGAAGAAAACAACATATAATAGGACACAACATGTCATGTTCTTACATGACATTTATATATCTTTCTACAGGACATGATCTACGACATGTTCTGTTGTACACAGGCAGTATCCAGGGTCATAGAACATAGTGTGTGACCATTCTACATGTCGTGTACTTTTCTTTACATGGGTTGATCTGCTTGTCTACCATTCCATGGAAATGTTTCATTTGGGTTAGTGTCCCCTTTTCTCATTCCCCTGAAGGTCAGGTATCATTTACATTCACAAGATTATAATCTCTTAAGTATGAATTTATGGATAGAGTATGAATACCCAAAAGAGGCCCAAATAATGACCCTCTACCCATTCTCAAAAATAGATAGAGTTAGGTATTGATGTGTCCAATCCTACAGGATATTGATCCTCTACTTAGAAAGTGAATCCAGATGATTCATGGTATACACCAAGGACCTAGAAGTGATCATCATTCGTGTATGACGATCTTTCCCCACTCAAGGGTGAGTTCTCCTAGAATGGGTGTCTGTATTATCTCTTAAGATCTATAAGTGCATATATATCTCTCATGAAACTTCTCGGTGAACTTACATATTAGAAATACATCATCAAAGATATCAAAATCGTGGAGTAAATTATCTCCGATGACTGCATTGTGGAATCTTCGAACTAAATCCTTAGTGTCAGATAGCAGTCGTTGTGACATACCTCAATACTATAGGTCTGGGTTTCGAGTATATTTAGATATTTTTCTCTTGTTATATGTTTTGTATACATATACCATGTAGAGATGATTGTGCCTTTTATTTGGGTATTACATTTTTCTTTTCAGGGTCCTCTACTGTGTATTGTTATACTCACCCCTACATGGGTTTTTCCCACACGTGTCGTGCCTGGTGGAGATGAATGACCTATTGATGGAGTCTAGGGTGGACTAGGATAGGACTGAGCATTGTGATATTACTTACAAGTTGAGGTGTTCATAAGGATACGCGCATCATTCCAAGTATCTATTTCTTTCTTACAGGTTGGTATTTGTAGTTTTCAAACTCTTTCTTTTAGTAGACTTTTATTCTGGCGTATTTTACTTTCCTTAATTTACTATCCATTGTAATCTGTTGGTTGGTTTTAGTCATATGCATCCATTTTGTTACATAGTGTTTTTTTCATTTCATAATTTGTGGACATGGATGTGTGTGCATGAGTACATGTACTTTATAAATGACTCCCATGTTAGTGATATACCTACTCAGGTCTAGTCACAATCCCATGTCCTATTGGAGGTGGTATTGGGGAGTCACAACAAAGGCCCCACTAGGACGGGTCGTGAAAGAGTGGCATCAAAGGTGGTTGGTTCTTCCTTAGGACAAAGAGTCTGTGATATTGGATAGGGGAAACAATGTTAAGAGTTTCAATTTGATCATTCAGGCTAGGGGCTCCAGTATTGGTGAGGGTGAACGATGTATCCATACACTAGGACTCATATAAACTTATATTTGACTCAGTACATGATAACTCTATTTGTAGAGAAATAATAATGTTACACGAATCATATAGGAATGGGTTTTGATTTCCATGTCCTTTTTGTGTCATCTATCAAGATATACTCCTTGACTGTGGTACATCATGTTTGATTATAGGATGCCTTCATGATTCATACACACTAGGATTAAGAAACTCGATCAAGAGGATGAACCCTCAGTGACGTGGCTTCAATTCAAGGATCAATTCCCTTTGAGTTGCCTCTAGGTTTTGTACCTTCTATACCACCACCAGTGGAGAAGCATGTACTACCTATAGTACCAACAGAAGAGGAGCACAAGCTAAGTTTTCTCCATGAGTTTCATATATATAGACCCCTCAGGTTTTGAGGCCAGCCAGACCCTCAGGAGGCTTAGGATTAGTGTGAGGTGGTGACCAGAGTTTTTCGTCTAGTGAGTACACCAAAGAACTAGTTTGTGATCCTAGGAGTGAGCCTTATTTAGGGTTTAGTAGGATGATAGTGGAGTATGACCATGAAGATTCATGATGAAGAGAATATTTCATGTATGGAGTTAGAGTGACTATTTAGGTAGGAGTTATCTCCAATTATGCTAAGATAAGTTCATATCCAAGAGCTTCATTAGCTCCAGCAGGATAGTTTAACGATGGATAAATATTCATCTAGGTTCAAAATATTTCCAGGTACTCAATGGATATGTCTAGGGATCAATACATTAGAGCTCAAACATTCCAGTGAGGTATATATTTGGACATCCTAGCTAGTGTCGTGTCTCTATGAATTTCGAATTATACTGAAGTGCTCGAGCCAACATTGGGGTCGAGAGCTTATTGGTTGAGAAGAAACAGGTAGTGGAAGTCAGTAGTAGGAAGATAGGTGTAGAGACCCTGGCAAGAGGGATCTGACATCAGGCACAGGGATCGGGATGTGGGAGACGTCATAGGAGGACTCGTGATAGGGGATTTAAGGTCCATAGCTCTCATGATGGATTTAGTCAGCCTAGGGAGAGATGATGTTACTCATGCGATGAGAGGGGACATCTCTCTAGAGATTTCCCATACTTGTTGAACTACTGACATGGATGTGATGGATGAACCACCAAGGAAGAGAGAGAGTGGAGCAAGTAGACCCACCCAGTGGCAGACGTGGAAGAGGATCTGAGAGAGATATAGGAGGTGGAAGACTCTTTGATCTACTCCACCACCACCCCAGGAGGTCTGGACCAGGATCAGGGAGCTGGGCGATATGGTCGGGGGCAGCTACATGCAGTCGAGGTGTATAAACCAGGGACTCTACAGATTATCTGAGGTATGATCTATGTTTTTACTACCTTATCTTCTGTACTTATAGACATAGGTTCCAGTTATTCTTTCCTCACCAAATTTCGTGTTTGAAACCTTTAGATTCACGTAGATCCATTGAATTGACCCTTACATTTGGAGACACCTATGGGAGGAGAGTCGATGACCACATATCTTTTTTGACAATGTGATATTACCCTTGGAGGTGAGATTTTTGGTTGGAACCTTGTGGTGGTAGTGTCGAGACCTTACAATGTCATTCTTGGTATGGATTGGTTATCTTCGGTCTATGCGCATATATTGACTACTTTAGAGGAAGAGTGCAGTGTTTCCATAGTGATGGAACAAGGTTTTCCTTTGTCGTAGAAAAGGAAACCCATGTAGAACAGATTGGGATCATTCTTATGAGGGTGTAGCCGATCACTCATGAGTAGGATAGCTCTACCCTTGGAGCAGTATAATTTTTGAGCTCTCAGTTCTCAGTAGTAGTAGTGGAGTACGAGGATGTTTTTCTAGAAGATTTTACAGGACTACCTCCCCTCTAGGAGATCAACATCTTCATTGACTTACACCCCAGGATGGCACCGATATCCACACGGGTGTATTTAATGTCTCTTGTAGAGCTTCACGAGATGAGGGTGAAGTTGGAGGATTTGTAGGGGAAAGGCTTCATAAGACCTAATGATTCGCCCTAGGCGGACCTAGTCTTGTTTTCTATGAAGGTGGATGGGAGTTTAAGGTTCTTTATAGATTATCAGTGTCTGAATCCGGTTATAGTTAATAAAAAGTATCCACTTCTTATTATTGATGATCTCTTTTATTAGCTAATAGGGGAACATGGGTTCTTTATGGTTGAACTTAAATTGGGTTAGCACTAGTTACGAGTATGAGACAAGGATATAACGAAGATAGATTTTAGATGCTTCTATGGTCACTACATGTACTTGTTGATTTCATTTAGTGCAAAACAATTCCCCCATAGTGTTCATGAGACTCATGTACTAGATCTTTCATTCATACTTAGACCAATTATTAGTGGTCTTTATTGATTACATCCTTGTATACTCAGCATTAGAGGAGGATCATGTGAGACACCTGCTGATGGTCCTTGATGTACTCTAAGAGAACCAGATTTTTTGGACGCTCTCAAAGTGATAGTTCTGGATATAGGAGGTCCACTTTTAGGGCCATGTTATCTTAGAAGGAGTAGTAGCGAACAAATCCTAGGTCAAGTCAGTGTTATCGTGTGAGCAACCCTAGAGTGTGACATAGGTGCAGAGCTTCCTTGGTCTAGTAAGATATTACCAGAGATCCATTCTTGATTTCTCTTAGAAATCAACATTGATGATAGAATTGAACAAAAGGGGATTTATTTAACATGGATGGAGAAGTTCTGACATTTTTTACAGCAGTTGAGGCAGAGCTTGACGAGCACAACAATATTGAGATTTCTATAAGAGGGCGTCAAGTACATAGTTTTTTGCGATAGATTATAGACTAGGCTTGGATGTGTCTTGATGTAGAGACATGAAATGATTGCTTATGGTTCACACAACATAAGGATGAATGAGTAGAACTACACGACCCATGATCTTGAGTTAGAAGCAGCAGTCTTTGCATTGAAGATGTGAAAAAACAACCTAATAGAAGAATTTTTTATCATCTACTCTGACCACAAGGGCTTCGATTTAATCTTCTCATAGAAGGATCTAAATCTGAGGTAGAGGTGATGGTTGGAGTTCCTTCTGTATTATACATTTGAGATCATCTATACTCCGGGGAAGGGGAAATTTGGGGTAGATGCTCTCATCAAGAGATCGAGGTTGCAGCTTCTGAGAAAGGAAAAAAATGTACCATGACCTCCGGTATTAATTTTGGTGGACAGGTATGAAGAAGGTAGCAGCATACTTCATTTATGGATGCCTTACATTCCAGTAGGTGAAGGCTGAGAAATAGGTTTCAGTGGGTTTATCTCACCCCCTAGAAGTGCTAGTGTTGAAGTGGGATAGAATACCAATGGAATTAGTGGAGAGCATACCATGAACATCTAGGGGACATCATTCTATCTATATGATCATTGAACAACTCACCATGTTGGCCCACATCCTAGATACCAGGGAGCATAGTTTTATAAATATCATCGAAGGCCTCTACGTGAATGATATAGTTTGGATTCATGGAATCCCATCAAATATAGTCTCAGATTGGGATGCACATTTCACATCCCTGTTGTGGAAGGGGTTGTAAGAGGCATTTGGGACTCATCCACACTTGAGAATAGGGTTTTATCCCCAAAATAATGGCTAGAAAAAGAAAACCATTCACATTTGGGAGGATATGTTTCAGGCTTGTATCCTGGACTTTTATCATAGTTGGAAGGATGACCTACCACTGGTAGATTTTGCATACAACAACAACTACCACTCCACCATTGGTATGGAACCATTTGAGGAGTTATATGGGAGAACCTTCCAGTCACCAATTTACTAGACTGACCACAGAGAGTTAGAACTCATGAGTATAGAGTTTATTTGATCTACCACCAAGAAGGTGCAGATAATCCAAGAGTGGATGAAGATAGCATAGATCTAGAAGATGTCTTATGTTTACAGATGGCGGAGACCATTGGAGTTCTAAGAGGTTGGATGTGTCTTACTTCGGCTCTAACCTCGATGAGTGTTACAGATATTTTTTCAAGGTCATAGGTTATCTCTGAGGTTCATAATCCCTTCTCAGATACTATTTAGAGTTGGCGAGGTGGCGTACCGCCTAGCTCTACCACCATAGTTGCACTGGGTACATGATGTCTTCCACATGTCGCATATGAGAAGGTACATACATGACCCATTGCACATCATTTAATGGGGTGAGTTAGACATCGAGGATGGAGTGACCTTCATAGAGAAACTAGTGGAGATCAATGATTGACATTAATGTGTCCTTCTTGGGCAAGAGATTCCCTTGGTGCATGTCCAGTGGCAGTACATGAACCTTTAGGAGAGCACATGGGAGAAGGAGGCTCAAATTCTTACACAGTACCCATATCTGTTTGAGTATTCTTTTTTGGATTTTTCATATGTAAATCCCTATGTTGTGGAGAAGGTAATGTCTCAGATTTTTTGGGTATTATTTTTAAATATTACATGTAATTATATTGAGAGTATTCTTTGTGACGGAGTGCGATTCGGAGGCCCGAAGTGCCCGGAAAAATGTTTGAAATAAATTAAACATTAAAATAGCATGTGAAAGAAGTTTTACTGAATAGGTGGAATAACATTTAAATGGGTGCTTAGATCAGAAATTTGAGGGCACCATTGAATTCAGAGCAGCGACTTTAACTTATGTGGGGCCTAAAATCGGTCGATGCAGGTTGGATTCAGAAGTTAATTTTTGTGCGTTTTAATGAAAATAAAATAAATTATTAATTTATTTTATTTTAAATGTTTCTATAATGCACCAGCACATTAATCAGTTTTAAAAAATTAGGAGCTCATGGTTAGGATCCTAACCCTGGAAAACACCCTGGGATCTTCTAGGGAGTTGGAGAGTGCCACCCTTGTATAATTATCAATGAATGAGGACGAATGACGATGTGGGGATCGTTGCGCAGCGAGATCGAATCCTGACTGAAGACTGATCTCCCACTTCATTTATGATTGGGTTAGGGGTTTTTATTTAAATTCTTTTCCCTATTTTTGTATTCAATCGATGAATGTGGATCAACCCACGAATAGATTGACCCTCGAATCATTCGTTCTTGTAGAGAGGGTCCTTTTTCAGGTTTATTTTGGGTAATTAATCCATGAATTATTTTATTTAAATTGATTTGTTCTATGTGATCCTTCTAATGGGATCAGATAAGAACTGTGAATAATGACCTAGGATGTTCATTTGAAAATTCATTGTGTGTATTTCTTCTTCCCCTTTTTACCTCACGTTCTTCATGTTGTTCATGGGGTTATGAACAATAAATTGTTGCACATCTGTTTAGAAATGAAATGATCCCAAATTTTGAGATATGACATCCTGATAACCCATTAGAGGTGCGATGAAAATGGCGGCAGATGAATCACATCAGTTAAAGAGAAATCGTCCCTCAACATCTGTTCATGCTGGTGGATTGAAACATTTTTTCAGGGCTGATCGGAGGCCCCAAACCATCGAAATCAGCTTTTCCATGGTGGGATGACCTTAAACCATTAGTTTCATGAATAAATGATCACCATAACAAAGACCAGAGGATCGATATAGGTTCATAAAGTAGGATCACCGGTTCTAAAAAACATGGTAGAACATGGCGTGTTCTCTAAAGAACACGACATGTGGGGCCGTCTCGATGGAAGATAGGGTTTCGTGATGCAGGAAGCGATGACACAGTGTGTGAAAACTGTCACACAGAGTTTGGTTTCTTATAAGTGACTTAGTGTGTATCTCGAATGATACAAATAAATGAGGTAGAGTATAAGGTATGTACTCCACTACACTGATAGATCATGCTAGTTACATGGGTTACCCCATGTATCGGTACACATGTTGGGAGACATGGGTTGAAGCCATGTATGGGAACATGACCTGTGTACATGGAGAAACCCGTAGATAGTAAGACACAATGTTTCACGCTCTTACACACCCTATATCTTTTTATACGCACCATGCTCTTGGACCCAGGTTGTTGTACATGGGTAGTACTCGTGGTCATAGAAGATGGTGTGTTCTCTTTATACACGTCATGTAATTTTATATACATTGGTTAATATTCTTGTCCACCATTTTGTGTACAAGTTTCTTTTAGGTTAGTGCCCCCTTTTCTTATTCCCATAAAGGTTATATATCGTTTACATCCATAAGAGTATGATAACTTCAACATGAATTTCTAGATAGAGTAAGAATCTCTTTGAGAGTCATGGAGTGAGATGATCTACCCATTCTTAGCCCCAGGTAGAGTCAGGTATCGACATGATCCATCCTACAAGAGAAACATCCTCTACTTTGCAGGTGAATTTGGATTAGTCATGTTATATGAAAAGGCCCAGGAATTTATCCTCATTTTTGTATCATGATACTTCCCCACTTAGGAGTGAGTTCTTCTGGAACGAGTGTATATGATATCTCTTCAGATCTATCAGAAAATATATCTCTCTTGGGACACTTCCCAATGAATTTAATTCTCAAACAGACATCATCAGAGATATCAAACTTGTGGAGAAAGTTCTCCTAGATGTGTTCTTCGTGGAATCTTCAAACTGAATCATTGGTATGGGTATGCGGTCCTTGTTAATTACCTCTAGACTACATGACTGGGTATCAAGTATATTTGGATATGTTTCTCTTATTAGATATTCTGAAGACATATATTGTGTAGATATGATTATAACATTTCTTTGTGTATTTCCTTGTGGTTTTCTGGGTCCTCTACTAAGTATTATTATACTCACAACTATATGGGATTTTCCTATTTGTTTCTTGTCTTGTGCAGACAAGTAGGATTTCAACAGAGTCCAGGGTGGACCAGGACTGGACAGAGCTTTGTAATATTTCTTACAAGATGAGGTGTTCCTATGGCTACAATAAGTAGTCCTACTATCTTTTTCTGGCTCACAGGTTGGACTTTGTAGTTTGCAGAGTCTTTATTTTGGTGGGATTGTATTCTAGTCCAGTTTAATTTCCTCACCTCACCTTCTATTGTACTCTTCTTTTTGGGTTTAGTCATATTAATGCATCTATTTGTTTTTTGTTTTTTATTCATTTCTTCATTTTTTGGATTGAAGATTTGTGCATGTGCATAGTTACTTAGGGAATTCCTCCTAAGTTAGTGATATGGCTACTCGGTGCCAGTCACTATCCCCTGACCTATTCGAGATAGGATTTGGGAGTCACGACACGGACTCCACTGGGACAAGTCATGACCCAATGTATGCTTATCAGGCCAACCGATATGCAGTAATTCAATACAAGGCTTTTATATGACATGTACAAACCATGTAGTCTGATCGAGTTAAGACGTTGAAGCCCCAGTTATGTGACTTGGATATACAGAAACCATGTTACATGGAGTGTAGCTAGACGTACAAGCCATTTAGTCTCCCATTAATGGAAAAAAATTAAATTTACATTAAATTTGAAAAATGGAAGCATTAAAAACTTATTTTATTTATTGGAAACCATTGTGTGTTGGAATATTTAATAAAGGTTTTAAATAATTTTAAATGATCAAGTAATTTACTGTAATAAATATGTAATTAATGGTTATGATGTTTATTTTCTATGAATTCCAAATTGATGGGTATCACCAATTTAGTTCGTATTATCATTAAGATAAATGTGATTTAATTAATTAATTAATTAATATAATAGAATTCATCTAAATAATAAAGAATTAATAATTAAAATAATTCTATGTAGTTACTTTTTTCATATTCATTGCTTTTACGACCGATCATGAGCTTGAACACGACCTATGTAGGTGTTGGGAATTATTTACATAAATTTATTACATAGTTTTTCAACTATTTAATATTAAATTAAAAGATTTCATATGAGTCATCCTTCCCTACATTATTTTGTAGGACATGTGTGTCCAAGGATATTAATATAACTCCCTTTAACCAATCCTTTGGTTCCCCTCACCTGCATGTGAGTATTAAATATTTTTAATTAATGAAGCATCCCAAGGGGCATGGAGATGGTTTAATATCAAACCACAATGGTTCCAACTTTGTGATACGTAGGTGGACATGTGGTATATTGTAGCTCATGCCAAATATGGAACAAGGAATTATTTTCACTAGGTCATAAGTTTATTTAATGTTCTCTAATTAAATAAACCATTAGATAATCTCACGATCAGTTTATTTAATTAATTTTTTTTCATGCATTAAAATTATATTTATTAATTCAATAATGTGATAACATAAATTAATGAATATGAAAAGATGAAATTCATAAAAAACTAATTATGCTATTTTTTTACCAAACCTGCTTAATTAATTAAGTAAACATCCACCTAAATATTAATAGTATTTGTAAAGGATAAAAAAATAAAAATATCTCCATAATAAAATAAAATCCCTCAATATAATATGAAGTTAGACTAATCCATCTGTTACTTGATTAGAAACAAAAACAATAGAAGTGTGTTTTTGGAAACCCATGTTGGGACACTTACTTTTATAAGGGGAGTTATTATGAACAATTTTGGTTGAATTCACTATTTTACATCAAGAGCAGTATACCTTGGTTGAAATGGTGTAATTTTGGGTCAAGTGTTGATAAAATCCAAGTTAGAATTTCTGGATTGGGGAGTCCACTCAAAGGATCGAGGAGCTATAAGGCCACAATTGGCAAAGACTTCCATACCTAAATACCATCCAAATAACTTGACCAACCCATATTGATGTTATGAAAATGGGAATATGAATCATTTCCACTAAAATTCCCTAGAAACTATAAATTACAAGTTCAATGGTGAGAGCTATTGGGACTTGATAAAATAGTGAGATATGTAATAAAACCAATAAATTTATTATTGGTCACAAAACTTTTATTCAATAAAAGTACAAATAATTTGATCATTTAATTTAAAGAATAAAATGACAAGATCATCATCCGTACTATCCCTCTAATATATATTGGTTAAAGATAATATAATCACTGTGATTAACTTCTAAGTGTTTTTTAGACACCCTTGGCTTGTTCTACCCCAGGAAAGAAAATCGAACATGCTAGAATCTTAAATCCTTTCCATCCTACTCAAGAGGCTAGTGATGAAGAGTTCCTAGTCTATGAAAAACATATGATTGATGCAGTTGATATTCAATGTTTGATACTTTCATCTATGTCTAGTAAACTCCTGGAGTCTCAAAAAAACATGGATGTTTATAGCATGCTTTAACACCTTTGTGGTCTTTACCAGGAGAGATCTAGATAGGAAAAATTTGAGATTTCAAAGTCACTTTTCTTAGAAACTATGGAGAGGTACCCCAAATGTTCCTCACATAGTCAAAATAATTGGCTAAATTGAGCACCCAGAGGTTCAAGAGTTTAACATCCTAAAATAATTGGGCACCAATCTCATTATGAAATCACTCTCACAAAAGTTCTCCAATTTTGTTGTGAATTGTAATATGAATAACATTGTGATGTATCTACTAGATTTTATAATCCTTCTTCACCAAGTAGATAATGATATGAAGTGTGAAAAGTATTATGTCCTTTTGGTGAACTAATGGGAAGGGAAAGAAAAGTGATTTAAGCCAAAAGACTATTCAGGCCCTTCCATAAAGGAGAAGATCAAAAGGAAAGCAAGGGACTGAGATGCTATCTGTTTCACAAATGGAAAGAAGGGCCATCGGAAGAAAAACAGCACCCAGCTAAAGCTGTAAGGGGAAGATTTGGGTGCATTTGTTTTCGAGTGCAATTTATCTATTTCTAAAAATTGGATATTAGATACAGCTTGTGGTGATGACATATGTATTCAAATACAAGATCCTAGTAGATTTAGAAAAAAATACCGAGGGGAGGATGATATAGAATCAGCCAGAAAAGCTAAAATTACTTTTGTATCTATTGAGGACTACCACCTCACACTAACAACCAGAATGATGTTGGTTTTAAATGGTTGTTAATATCTGCCTTCAGTTACTAAAAACATTATTTCTATATCCATAATAGATACATATGGATTGATTTTAAATTTTATAAATAAATGTTTCTTCTTTTATAAAGATTTCAATTGTTAGTGTAAGGAACAATTACATAATGGTCTTTATGTGATGGAATACATGAACCAGGTAATGGAAATTGATAATGAAGTAACATTACATGACTAATACCACACCCAACTTTGGCATCACCAGCTAGGATGATTAAGAATCTAAACTTAGAACATTGTGGATAATGTCTTAATAAAGGATTTAATGATTACATATGAGAGTTTGGGATCCTATCCCATCTCAATACTCATTACACACCTCAGTGGAATGGCCTAAGAAAAAGGAGGAACCACACCTTGTTGGACATGGTGAGATCAATAATGATTAATTTGATTCTTCTATTTTCATTTTAGGGATATATGTTACAAATAATAGTACACATACTAAACCAAGTAACAACTAAATCAATAAATTTTATTACATATGAATTTTGGAGTGGAATAAAAACCATGTTATTGAATTATCATGTGTGTGGAAGTGAAGCTTTTTTTAAGGTTGGTTCAGTTAATAAACTTTCACTCTGAGGAAAAACGTATAACATTATTTGATACCCCATGGAAACAAGGGGATATTACCCATATGACACCTCATACAAAAAAATTATAGTGGAAAGACACACCATATTCCTTGAAAGGGATCACATCTTAAAAAGAGATAGTTTGAGCAAGCTAAACTTCAATGAATTCAAGGCTCAAGGTACATAAGAGTTGGTACAAGATCAGATTCCACAAAGCCCCATGGAATAAGAAAATATTATAGAGACACAAGAACTACTTAAGTGTAAAAGAGAGGATAGAAAACCAGAATGATAGGGTTTTATAGTTACTAAGGATGGTGACTCATTATTAGTTGATTATAATGATCCTCTAATCTACAAGGATGCAGTAAGTGGATTATATTTTTCCAAGTGGGAAGAATCCATGAATTATTAAATGGATTCTATATACCAAAAGAAAGCCTATATTTTCATAGACCCTCCTATGGATGTAAATCCCATTGGATGCAAATGGGTATTCAATAAGAAACTAGATATATAAAGAAAATTTGGTACCTATAAGTTCTGACTAGTTACAAAAGGGTTCTAACCATGTCAAGGAATTCAATATGAAAATACCTTTTCACTAATTGAAATGCTAAAATACATAAAAAATAATATTTTCATTACGGCTTACCAGGACGATGAGATTTTGATAATGGATTTCAAAATAACTTTCCTTAATTAGATCCTTCAATAAGATGTCTAAATGACACAATTTGAAGGGTTTGTGACTCAAAATGAATCCAATAAGCTGTGAATGTTGAAAAAAATTCATTTGTGGATTAAGGAAAGAATCTAAGACATGGAAAATTAATTTTTATGAATCCATAATAGAATTTGGTTTTATAAAGAATGAATGGGATACTTATATATAAAAATCTTTTAGTGGTAGTGCAATAATTTTCTTAATATTATATGTAGATTAAATATTACTTATTCGAAATTATATAATATTATTATAGTCTGTTAAGGCATGGTTGAATAAATTATTTTCTATGAAAGAATTGGGTGAGGACACATATATTCTTGGGATCAAGATCCATCAAGGTAGATCTAAGAGATTTATAAAACTATGTCAAAGTAAATATATTAAAAAATATAAAGAGATTTAGTATGGAACACTCCAAGAAGGTATTTTTTCTTGCATCCCATGGAATTCATATTTCTAAGAAAATGTGTCCTTAGATCTGTGAGAAAATAAATAGAATGGTAAGGATTACACACACATCAGTGATTGGATCATTCATGTATGTTATGAAATGTACTAGGTTATATGTCTCCTATACATTAAGTGTGGTAGGAAGATATCAAAATGATCCATGTGATCTCCATTGGCTGGAAGTCAAGACTATCCTTAACTTTCTAAAGTGTATTAAGGATATGATCCTAGTTTATAGAGTAGATGAGGAACTATTCATAAGAGGATATTCAAATGATAGTTTCCAAACGAATCAATATTACATGAAGTCACAAATAGGATACATATTCACTTTGAATGGAAGTACTGTGAGTGGGAGGATCTCAAAGTAAGTTGTGGTTTCAGATTCTAGAATTGTGTCTGTGTATATTGCAGCTTTGGAGGTAGCTAAAGAAGAAGTTTGGATGCACAATTTAATCCTATAACTTCATGTAGGGCCTAACAAAAAAGATCACATGACCCTCTATTATGATAATACTACAATGGTGTCTCTTACAAAAGTGAAAAGGTCACATTAGAGGATGATGCGCTAACAGTGGATGTATGATCTCTAGAGGTATTTTTCATAGAGAGGTGAGGTTTCAGTGAGTAGTATTTCCATAGAAGACAACGTGGAATTCTGCTTGACCAAATACTTAACTCATCCAAAACATAATTTTTATGTGAGGTGTAGCGGATTGAAAGTCGTAGGTAGTTCGATCTAGTCCGATTGGGATTTTTTTAGAGTCGGTTTCCTTGAACTAACAATATTTACTTTGAATACATGAATATTTTATGTATTAAAAATTTAATTAAACATATTATTACATATTGTTCATTTTTATGCATGACTTTAATTTAATAATGTCCTAGAGTATTTGTCTCATGGATAAAGTCATAGTAGTTCCCCTATATGATGAGAATCTAGAAGTTCTATGAAAATATTCTTAATATAGTTCTATGGTTGGATGTAATACTATGATGTGACACATAGTATATAGATCATTAGGCGTGAGTACTCGTAAGAAGATGAGACTTCTTATCATGAATTTTTCACTTGGTAATCTCCAAGATGGGAGATTATGAGAACAGACCTGTCAGTAGGAATTACACATGTTTTGGTGTCATTGAATATTCTTATTGAGGCCCAAGATTAATGTACATGGACATTACTTTCTCGGAATACCAAATACATAACAAAAAAACACCAAATAACCGTAATAGTTTAGTGTATTCAAAAACTCAGAAAAATAATCTTCTAATCAGGCTGAAAGATATTCAACATCTCCCATAAAGATCTTCCCCTTTTTTTCTTACCTAAAACCTTTCTTTATATCATGGGGAAAAGAAAAAAAAGGGTGAGTGAAAATTCTCAGTAAGGGTAAACACAGAGAACATAAAACAATCCATAAACATTTGAATGCAAAAACATGAATATAAAATATAAACCTCAAAATCTTGAGCAAAGTCATAAATATTGGAAGTACGTAAGGCATATATCATAAATGAACATCAATCATGATAATATAGCATGGTAATAAAACATGTATTAGTGGAAAACCATTAATCACATGATATGATTTACATAATATCCAAGGCATTGCTACCAAGACCATCTTAGTGGATAAATTCCCTTTCTGAATCGAGTTCAATCCTCGTTCCAGTCCTGTAACACTAAACCAGATTAACTTACCATTCCATCCATGTCTATCTTATGAGATATAAATCTTTACCCAATTAATTGGAGGGAGATATAGGTCCCACCCTTCTCATAATGAAATCATTCTTACTTGTGCCACAAAATAAACATAAATCATTCATCATAACCCAAATAATAAAATGGGTTTCATAAACATCATCCCATCATTACATAATCCATATAAAAGAAATGGATATCATTTCATCATAAGAAAAATCAAACCATGTAAATAATAAATACATTATACTTGAAACATAAACATACTAAATAATTTAATCTTAGATGGAAAATATTTTTGACAAAACACATGAAATGAATTCTTGAGGAAAATATCCTTTCTTCTTTAAAATCATTTTATATTCACAAAATGCCATTAAATTTTAAAAGAAAATAATTTTTTTGAATATAATCATGAAATATTGTACAGGAATCTTCATGAAAATAAGGCATTATGAAACCTTAAAAAATCCATTCATGCGGTATAAGTTAAAAAAACATTCTTCTCGTACTTTTGTCGGAAAAGTCAAAAATTACCTCGTATAGTAAAAAATATTGATTCCTTCCATAAAATGTGGTAAATGTACAAAAATGGGTAAAAAGGACATTAAATATACCTTAAAACATTTTTATAAAACATGTAAATGGATGATAACAATAACCCCAGTAAATACTTACGAATAACAATCTCGGATAAAAATGATATTGGAATAGTTATCCCTTATCTTAGGTCTGATATGCTTCGTACGTATCTGAAACTCCTGTATAATGATTTAAATAATGTCATTTAATTATTAAAGAATCATATTCATTGTTATGATATCATATATGATACACTTATAACTTTATATTACCTGTTCTTTTGTAAATTCCATGTTAAAGCAACGTTTTGGGTGAAATAATTTTATTTATCGTACGTGTTTGGACTTTTTGTTCTTGATATTATTATTACTTATATCATGTTTTACTTACTTAAAAAATTTAAATCATGATTTATATATCATATATATTCAGTATATATATATAATAGATAAATAAATGAAATGAAAAACACTGTTCATGGAGACGGTAGGCCGTACGTACGAATGAACGTTGTTTTCCTTTCCCTCTTGACTTGAATGGAAGTAAGTAGATGAAATATAAATATATACATATACATAAATATAGTAGCTTTATCATCTCATATATTTAATTATTTTTTATTATATATACTTTATAATCATTCTTGAATGGTTAACATGGAGAATGAATCTCATCATGTCGTGGAGACAGTAATCTGTACGTACGCACGAGTGATGATATCGTTCCCATAATCATTTAATTTAATTGGAGTGAATGATATAATATCTAATAATCAGTATTATTTTATAATATCTATACATAGTTATCCTTTACACCATTATACCCATCCAAGTAAAGTGGTGGTGGAAAAACAGATTACAGCACGGCGTGGAGACGATATTCCGTATGTATGCACGCGTGGTGATTTCATTTTTCGTAGGATGGATAGAAGTTGAAAAAATAACATATAATTATATTAGTTATACTGATGTTATTACTTTATAACTAAATAACTAAAGAAGAAAAATTGAAAAATAAATAAACTTGAAAGAATCGGTAGAAGAGATTACCTCTTCTTCGATGCACCACTTTTAAGCGTCCTCTTAAAGCACTAGAGTTGGTCTTTTGAGGAGACCAGAAACTCAATAATGTTTCTAGGGAAGTTGATAAGGGAAATTGTTAGGGGTTTTCCGAGCTTGAAGGCTCAAAATTGTGTAAAGAGAAGTGGGAGGAGGTTCCCTTTTATAAGGGAGGAGATGGGCATCTTAAGAAAAACAAAAACTATTATTTTATAATAAAGTCATATTCGGTTTATAATGGCTCCAAAGTGACTTATTTCAAAGATAAAGTGGGGATTGGTATAAATACTCTCAACCAATAGGTTTTAGACAAGTTTACGTTACTATTTTAAACTTATCGTTTAGATTTCACTTTATGTTAAATAATTTAACTTTTACCGTGTCTTCCTTTTTTCTTACACTATATGGTTAATAAACTTACTATAACAAGACAAACGAATCCCAAGTGGTTTATTATTAATATATATAACTCTATATAATTCCTTTGTACGAACCTTATATTTTTAGGAATAGAATAATAATTAATAATATAATATTTTTTTAAAAAAATATTTTATGTCAATTTTGACACTATTTGGTAGTTTATTTTTCTGAAAATCATAAGAGCATTATTAGTTCAAAAAAAGATAATTGAATCAATACTAACATGTCATATTAACCTAAAAAATTAGTGTAATTTTTAAAAAGTCTCAAATTACATTTATTTGGGTTTTTATAACATCAATTATGTTCATATTTCATTAATAAGGTCGTTACTGCATCATCATTGTGTCATAAATAAATTAAATTATTTAGTGTCTAAAAATTATAAATCAAATACTATTACGTAGTAAATATTTTTATATTTCTAATGAATATTTATAGTCGAATTTATCTTATGTATAACCCTATATTAAAAATGTTTTAATTATTAAACTTTGATTTTAACTCTTTTAACTCTTCATTAAATAAAATAATAATAAGTGTCCTAATCTAATTCAAGTGGACCTAAAGGGTAATATTTTATTCCTAATGTTTTTTTTGTCTAATTAAATTGACCTATTAGAATTAGGAAATGTGTTAGGGTAATAATAAAATCATTTTTACCCTTAATTACCCTATTTACTTTTAACCGTGGTAAATAAAATTAAAAAGTTACTATTCACCAAAAATTATTTTTATCTTATTGAACCACATTTTACTCCTTGATATTAACCGTTTCTCTCGGATTTTCGAAATTCCACTCATAGAAGGGGTAAAATTAAGTTTTATGTAAATTTGCAAATTCTCCTAGGAGGTGGGTAAAAGGAGGAAAAAAGTTCAATAAAATTTTTATATATCTAAAATTATTATAAAATGTCCCCATGAATTACATTGAACTTATATAGGTATTATGTATTTATTTTTACCTAAAATGAATTTATATAAATTAAATAATTATTTAAATAAAAATTCAGTTTTAAACTATAACTCTGTGTTTTTCAGTATTCATCAAAAATTGAAAGTTTTTAGAAAAATACCAAAAATTCACCCTAGGATAATTTCGATGTTCCGAATCAAAAAATGAAGTCCATTTTGAAAAAAAAATTATAAAATTTCAAAAATTGGGTATTACTATTCATAACGGCTAGTTTATATAATATTTTAATAACATATCGTTGTTTAGTGAAACTCGGTATTGCGTACAACACACGCTATCGTGGAAGGTCACGATTGCATGTAATGCAAGCCAAGTCAGGGTTGTGTGTAGTGAAAGATTCCTTTTTTGTTGCATATAATAGAATCCAACCATATTTCATTTATACATTGAATATATATATATATATATATTTACACTCATTGCTGAGTAGAATAACTTCTATCAAACGAACTTGAAATTGTGTGTAACACAATCCAAGAATAGTGTTACGTATACTGAAAGCTAATATGGTGTTGCGTATAGAACACGATAATCTTGGTGTAACATACAACAGAAGACATATAATAAATTAAAAAGAATACTTCTCATAAAATCTCGGGGTGTTACATTCTACCCCCCTTAAAATGAATTTCGCCCTCGAAATTCTTCAGGGTTATAAATCGTTTACTACTTTAAAGTTTCTTTCATTTCAACCCACATCGTAAAAATGAATACTAAAACATAATTTTAAAAACTAATGTATGAAATGTAATGGTTACCCAAATTAACTTATGCCTGGGTTTCCACATATGAGAACATAGGTGAAAGTATGGATATGGAAGAGAAATCTAACCGTCAATTTCTGATGGAGAGTGGTAGAGAACATGGCTATAAAAAATCCAACAATCACACAGCTATAAATTTGTGATGATCTAAGGTACCATCTTATTCATCAGATATGAGGGTACTAGGACAATGTTTTTAGTTCTCAATATCATTTCCCAAATGTTGAAGAATTGTTGAATTAAAAGAAATACTTACTTGATTTTGGTACACTATCACCATTGTTCGTGCCTTGAACAATTTCCACCTCATCTCTTAAAGAAATGAATTTGAATTTTTCATTCGCGAAGTGTTAGAAGATCATGCGATAGAATGATAGTTCATTCCATCTGTTTCTATCGCAAAAAGTTTAGCACAATTCATTAAATATACATAAGTCCATCTATGCTGAGATTAATCATTTATGGTTACTAAAATAGACTTATACTTCATCTATCATAGCGCTTAATAAAATAAAACTAGTTTCTACTAACCAGGGACTTCTTGTAGTCCATTGGTAGGTGATAAAGGCAAGTGTCACTTTGTTTGTGGGTTCGATTCCCACTGCCTTGTCCGACGCAACGGGTTGTCACCCATCCTACGGGTTGTCCTTTTTCTAAAACTATACTATGATAACATAACAAACATTTCTAGCCTTAAACAATATTATCTAATGTCTAAATTAATCTATTCCAATATTTAGGTTTATCTAAAATACTTCTACCCAATCTCATAGTATAAATAAAACGATTACTAGAAAGGTCATCTACCAAGCATTGAATACAATCATTTATCTCCCGTATATAAAAAGATATATATATCTTTTTTGTCACATTCCAAACATGTGACTTCCTTAATCTTGTATTCTCCTGCAACATGAATTACCATAGAACCTTAGTGAAAACATGAATTCTATCAAAAGGTAACTCTTTCCACATACCAAAATGCCAAAAATTCTATATACTCAAACCATGATATCAGTTTTTCGTTATATCAGTCATGATATCATTAATACTATCAAACATCTCATTATCTCATTATCCTTTCATTATGCACATATCATCAACCTTCCAAAAATATTTGAATAACCTTTCATGGTTACCGGTACCATTCATCGTATACTTTCAAAAACTCAAGGAAAGACAACAGTGTAACAATCCTTAGATTTTTCTTTATTCCATAGTACCATACATTATTCTTGATAAACATACAATCATTCCACCACCTTCTTAAACAACTGACTGAGCTTCATCATTTCTTTCATCTAATATATCATTTGTAGTCTCTTCATCATTATTCACATAAATTCTACCCATATGACCATGCTGATTCTCTTCATGAGATTTTCCCTTGGGGCATTAGTTTTTATAATGCCCATACATTCCACATTTAAAACATTTAACCGTTGTTGATGTCGTAGAAATACCATTATCCTCGTCCATGGTGTTAACTGAACCTTTTCCTTTACAATTACTGGCTTTGGGTCCTTCTTTTCCACACCCAAAGCATCTTTCAGTTCCTTTAAAAAATTCTCCCTGATGCCTCTTCCCACATTATTTACATGAGGAAAATTGAACTTTCTTTCCTCTATGATCATCATGAAACTCCATCTTTCTCTTATTAGATGAGTCGGGAAACATGCCAAAGTTGAGATTATTGATCATATTATGAGATTTCTGATTACGAATAATAATAATATGTGTACTTGTATATCCAATTTCATTTGGTTGCTCATGAAGAATATCATTCCATTGTCCATCATATCATCCATTATCGTGAATCTTCCTATTTCCAACCATTTTCTAAAACCCAAAAAGAATAGTGTGAGAGGAAAAAATCATAATCAAGGGGGATTAACTTCAATATCTAACATTTTAGGTTAAATTATAAGATCGTTACCATGATTCTAGGACTATAACATACACTTATACTTAACCTTAGGGACATCCCTAGACATACCTTAGAAATATATCTAGGGATCTCACTAAAGTTTTCAAATCATAGTTTCCAAAGGTTAACAAAACCTTTCCTCTAATACCAACTGTAGAGACCCAAGCTTGACGTACATGGACATTACTTTTGCAGAATACCTAATACATAACAAAAACAGACACCAAATGACCGTAATAGTTTAGTGTCTTTGGAAACTAGGAAAAATAATCTTCTAATCATGGTGAAAGATCTTCAACATCTCCCATAAAGATATTCCCCTTTTTTCTTACCTAAAACCTTTCTTTATATCCTAGGGAAAAGAAAAAATAAAAAGGGTGAGCACAAATTCTCATTAAGGGTAAACATTGAGAACATAAAACAATCCATAAACATTTGAATGCAAAAACTTGAACATAAAATCTAAACATCAAAATCTTGAGCAAAGTCATAAATCTTGGAAGTACGTAAGGATTATATCATAAAGGAACATCAATCATGATAAAATATCATGGGGATAATACATTTAATTGTGTAAAACCATTAAGCACATGATATGATTTCCATAGTATCCAAGGCATTACTGCCAAGACCATCTTAGTGGAAAAAGTCCTTTTCTGAATCGAGTTCACTACTCATTCTAGTCTTGTAACATAGAACCATATTAACTTACCATTCCAGCCATGTCTATATCATGAGATATAAATATTTTCCCAACTAATTGTTGGGAGATATAGGTCCCACCCATCTCATAACGAAATCATTATTACTTGTGCCAAAAAATAAACATAAATCATTCATCATAACCCAAAGAATAAAATGGGTTTCATAAAAATCATCCCATTATAAAATAATCCATATAAAACAAATGGATATCATTTCGTCATAATAAAAATAAAACCATGTAAATAATAGAGACATTATAGTTGAAACATAGACATACTAAATAATGTAATCTTAGATGGAAAATATTTTTGACAAAACACTTGAAATGAATTCTTGAGGAAAATATCCTTTCTTCTTCAAAATCATTTTATTTTCACAAAATTCCATTCAATTTTAAAAGAAAAGTATTTTCTTGAAAATAATCATGAAATCTTGTACATGAAACCTCATGAAAATAAGGCGTTATGGAACCGTAAAAATCCATTTATGCCGTATAAGTTAAAAAAACATTATTCTCGTACTTTTGTCGGAAAAGTCAAAAAGTACATCATATGGTAAAAAAAAAAATATTCCTTCCATAACATGTTGTAAAAGTAAAAAAATGGGTAAAAAGGTCATTAAAAATACATTAAAACATTTTTATAAAACATTGGAAGGGATGATAACAATAACCCCAGTAAATACTTATGAATAACAATCTCAGATAAGAACGAGATTGGAATAGTTATCCCTTACCTTAGGTCTAATATACTTCGTACGTATCTGAACCTCCTGTATAATGGTTTAAATAGTGTCATTTACTTATTATAGAATCATATTCATTGTTATGATATCATATATGGTTCACTTATGACTTTATATTACCCGTTCTTTTGTAATTTCCATGTCAAAGCAGCATTTTGGGTGAAATCATTTTATTTATCATACGTGTTTGGGAGTGTTGTTCTTGATATTATTATTATTTATATCATGATTTACTTACTTCCAGAATGTAAATCATGATTTATATATCATATATATTCAGTATATATATATATATATAATAGATAGATAAATGAAATGAAATACACCGTTCATGGAGACGGTAGGTCGTACGTACGCATGAACGCTATTTTCCTTTCCTTGTTGACTTGAATGGAAGTAGGTAGATGATATATATATATATACATAAATAATGTAGATTTATCATGTCATATATTTCATTATTATTCATTATATTTACTTTATAATCATTCTTGAATGGTAAACATAGAGAATGAATCTCATCACGTCGTGGAGACGGTAATCCGTACGTACGCACGAGTGATGATATCATTCCCATAATTATTGAATTTAATTTTAGTGGATGATATAATATCTCATAATTAGTACTATTTTATAATAACTATACATAGTTATTATTTACACCATTATACCCATCAAAGTAAGATGGTGGTGGAAAAATAGATTACACCACGGCGTGGAGATGGTATTTCGTACGTACGCACGCGTGGTGATTTATTTTTCAATAGGATGGATAGAAGGTAAAATAATAACATATCAGTATATTAGGGATACTGATGTTATTACTTTATAATGAAACAACTAAAGAAGAAGAAGTTGAAGAGAAAGAATCTTGAAAGAATCGGTTGAAGATATTACCTCTTCTTCGACACATCTCTTTTAAGCTTCCTCTTATGGCACTAGAGTTGGTCTTTTTAGGAGACCAGAACCTCCATAATGTTTCTAGGGAAGTTTAGAAGGGAAATGCGTAGGGTTTGGCCGAGCTTGAAGGCTCAAAATTTTGTAAAGAGAAGAGGGAGGAGGTGCCCTTTTATAAGGGAGGAGAGGGGCATCTTAAGAAAAACTTAAAATATTATTTTATAATAAAGTCATATTCGGTTTATAATGGCTCCAAAGTGACTTATTTCGAAAATAAAGTTGTTATGGGTCGAAATCCTCTCAACCAATAGGTTTTAGAAAAGTTTAAGTTACTATTTTAACCTTATCATTTATATTTTAACTCTAAGTTAAATAATTTAACATTTATAGTGTCTTCTTGTTTTCTTACACTATATGGTTAATAAACATACTATAACAATCCAAAAGAACCCCAAGTGGTTCATTATTAATATATATAACCTTATCTAAGTCATTTGGCCAAACCTTATATTTTTATTAATCGAATAAAAATTAATAATATAATATTTGTTTTAGAAACTATTTTATATCAATTTTGACACTATTTGGTAATTGATTTTTGTAAAACATATAACAGCATGATTAGTTCAAAAAAAGTCAATTGAATCAATAATAACATGTCATATTAACCTAAAAATTAGTTTAATTTATAAGAAGTCTAAAATTAAATTTATTTGGGTATTTATAACATCAATTATGTTAATATTTTATTAATAAGGTAATTACTACATCATCATTGTGTCATAAATAAATTAAATTATTTAATGTCTAAAAATTATAAATAAAATACCATTATGTAGGAAATAGTTTTATCTTTATAATTAATATTTATAGTCGAATTTATCTTATGTATAACCCTATATTAAAAATGTTTTAGTTATTAAACATTGATTTTAACTCTTTTAACTCTTCTTTAAATAAAATAATAATAAGTGTCCTAATCTAATCCAAGTGCACCTAAAGGGTAATATTTTATTCATAAAGTTGTTTTTTATCTAATTACAATTATCCAATAGAATTATGACATGTTTTAGGATAATAATAATATCATTTTTACCCTTAATTACCCTATTTACTTTTAACCGTTGTAAATAAAATTAAAAAGTTACTATTCACCAAAAAAATATTTTTATCTTATTGAACCGCATTTTACTCCTTGATATTAACCGTGTCTCTCGGTTTTCAAAATTACGCTCATAGAAGCAGTAAAATTATGTTTTATGTAAATATGCAAATTCTCCTAGGAGGTGCATAAAAGACGATAAAAAGATCAATAAACTTTTTATATATCTAAAATTATTATAAAATTACTCCAATGAATTACATTGAAATTGTATAGGTATTATGTATATATTTTGACCTAAAATTAATTTAAATAAATTAAATAATTATTTAAATAAAAATTCAGTTTTAAACTATAACTCAGTGTTTTTCACTATTCATCAAAAATTGAATGTTTTTAGAAAAATACCAAAATTTCACCCTAGGATAATTTCGATGTTCCGAATCCAAAAATGAAGTCCATTTTGAAAAACAAAATTTATAAAATTTCAAAAATTGGGTATTACAATTCATAACGGATAGTATATATAATATTTTAATAACATATCGTTGTTTAGTGAAACTTGGTATTGCGTACAACACATGCTATCGTGGAAGGTTGTGATTGCGTGTAGTGCAAGATTCCTTTATTGTTGCGTATAATAGAATCCAACAATATTTCATTTATACATTGAATATATATATATATATATACAAAGAATTTTGTGTAGAATAACTTCTATCAAATGAACATGAAATTGTGTGTAACACGATCCAAGAATAGTGTTACGTATATTGCAATCTAATATGGTGTTCCATATAGCGCAAGATAATATTGGTGTAGCATACAACACAAGACATCAAATAAATTAAAAAGAATATTTCTCATAAAATATCAGGGTGTAACAATTCCTATCTATGATCCTTTGTTATGGTACATAGACTTTAATTTTATCATTAATCATTGTCACAACATGCGCACTTAGATTTGATAATGAAAACTATCACACTATATATTTTCAAGAAGTAAGGTATGTTGGTTGTGTCACTATTGACATGTTATTAATGGATAAGTCAAAGAAAGGATTTGTTCATTTCATCTTTAGGGAAGTTGATATCTCGACCCATTTATTGAAATATAAATGCCTCCCTAAATTCTATATCCATGGTGCAATGATGAGTTTATTTTAGATAGTCAAATAATGATATATCAAGCATATATTTTGATAACACCATCATGCAACCTGCTTGACAATGGTATTATATTTCACAGTGAGTGTTCGTTTGTGGTTTTTTTTTGTTACGAAATTATGTTCTTCCACTTGGGTTCATTGACCTGTTACTAGACAGTAATCTTAATTTTTAGTCACGCCCACAAAATTGCTACAAAAGGTATCTTAGAGGGTCACACACTAAGTCTTTCTATTCGTATCGATTAAATTTTATTTGAATTTAATTAATGGAATAAATATTATTCTTAAGACAAAGAATAATTTTATTCAAATTATATTGATCACATAAATTAAATAAATATTCATTCATTGGATTTTGAATAATATATATATATATTTAATTTTTAAAAAATATTTATTTACTAGTTTGTGAATAAAATATTTATTTAATAGAATAATTTTTTTTCGGTGTTAAATAAATGCCAGAGGGGTTCGAATGGACCGAGACCATGTTTGGTGATAGAATAATTATTTATGAGCTGTAAAATATTATTTATACATTTTGTGCAAGTTGGCATACCAAAAAACATTTTATTTTTATTTTTCTTGGGATTTCAAAAATGGTTATAATTAAATTTATTGGATATTATGAAATTAAATTTTTTAACCGAAATCCCAACTCTATAAATATATGGCTATGTCTATTGTGTAAATATTTTGAAACCAATTCCATGTTTGGGAATATGGAATTGCTACACACAATAAATTCCCTCTTTAGTCCTCCTCCTCTCTCTATCTCAAGAACGATAAACCCAAGATTTAATTTTTTTAGGACCAAAAAATGAGCGATCAAGAAGGAATATTTCAAGACATTTGATTCATCGCACTAGCACAAAGAGAACACGTGGCATTTATTGGAGGCCATTAGAGCACATGTGGATCACCTATAAATTATTTCTACCATTGGATCCTCATAGGCACAATGAAGGAAATCCAGAAGGTCCTTTTGGACGATCAACAACCACTAATGAAGAATGCTTCTAAGACTAGGTATTTATTTCTTTAGATATTCATTAGATTAATTATAAATTTGAAATTCAATATCATCACTATTTTTTTGGAAAATTATTATTAAAATAAATTTAAATATATCTCCCTCTACCACAATTCTTCTTCTATTCCTAGAACCAATATCTTCCTCTTTCCCCTTTACCTGAAAATAATTAATCACATCTTCCCTTTATGTTATTTATAGTTTCTTATAACTTTAATAATGTAATTAAATAGTTATTTTCGTCTTTCCCCTCAATTATATTTTTTATTTTTTCATTGAAATTTTCCATAAAAAAGTATATGAGTCAAACAAGATTATAATATTAAGCTTGTGAACCAATTTTATAAATAATTTGTTGAAATTTCACTCAACAAGTTTCTTTTTTTGAATTGTATTCACACATAGTATTACAATGAATCTTTGAGCCCCATACACTTTTTTAAACTCAAATTAAAATTATGAAATTAATACCCAAAAATATAATAATATTAACAAGGATTGTAATGTGGATTTATAAATAGGTTTTACTGGTTTTTAGGGGGTGAAAAAAGATTAGAAAATGTTGGAAAAGTTTAAATCAACTATGAATAATTAATCAACATACTCTATCATTTCAATTTAATTCAAAATTCACATGATTTTAAAGATATATAAAATTAAATTTCTAATAGATGTGTGTATCCCAAGAATCACTAAAAAACATTTTTTTTTTTGAAGAAGGTGACATGGATTGGTTGCCCAATCCATGCCGGAATAAATTTATTAAAAAAAGGAAAGTTTACATCGAGTACATGAGGTGTAATGTGTTTACACCACCTGAAAACAAGAACCCGACCAACAGAAAACAGCTTTGACAACATGGGTAAGCAGCAACAAAAACTCACAAAAAAAATTCACTCTGGGCCTGCAGCATTCTAGGTTGCAGCAACAGAAAAAGCATGCCATCTTTATCCAGGTATACGCGAGAATCAAGGCTTCAAACAGGCCCGAATAAGATCCAACAAGAGTCCATGGCCTCTACTGCAGGAGCATCACAGTGTACAATCCAGACATGCAGTATCATTCATTATAAGACATTTCAATGAAAACAGATGCATCCTTCAAGAAATATAGATGATCCAACTTCAAGATAAAAGAAATGTAGCTGGAGTCTCATAGCCAAGGGAATGTTTGTAGATTCTGGAACTTCTTGTCCAAGAAACAGCATAGCATCTCAGCAAATCAAAGCCAAACAGAAGCAAGGGAAGATCAGCAGTAATAACCAAAAACAGAAGTTGATCAATCTGGCCAAATCGAGCTTAAAAAAGCACAGAAAAGACAGAATTTCAACTGAGAAGAAATATTGAATGATGCAGGTAGGACACAAGAACAGGAGGGGTGCAGATCCAACTACAAATCCTCTGAAGAAACAAAGCAGTTCGTAGCAAGCTCAGTCAAAAACAAGTGAACAAGAAAAGCACAAAACCAGAGTCAAGATCTCAGGACAATTCCAGAGCAAATCAAAGCTTCTCAAAATCAGAACTAGCCCGGTTAAACATGCACAGAACAGCAACCAGGAGAGTAAAATACCAGAGGAGAAGGAGTCCCCAACCAAAAACAGGCTAAATCAGCACATCCGGAAACTGAAAGGAACCATCCAGAATTAGGATGATTTGAAACTCATCTTTTTCTTTTTCCTCGGCAATGGATCTTTTTATACTGAGTAATTCAGCATGAGATATCTTTTTTTCTTGAAATTCTTGCTGGGCAATTTCTTGTTGCCTGTCCATATACTGAATCCATACTTGTAAATCCTGCTCATCAAAATTCTGAGAAAAGTAGTACAATTGAGTACTAGAAGCAGCAACCAAAGTATTATCTTGAGTTTTCTCTGCATGCAGAGTTTTGGAGGCCTCAACCAGAAGTTCTTCCTTAGGAGCCTCAACTGATTCAGACTTGGAATCATTCATTGATCTGGTCACAATTGTGCGCTCAGTGTTCGAGAAATCATTTCGTCTTCTAGATTTTCTTGATTGTGGGGTAATAAACCCATCCTCATCCACAAGGGGTTTCTTACCTTTTTTTGCCATTTCATTTATGAATGTTTCAGCAATCAGATCTGGTTTATCCCTTAAACCAGAGGGTGCAAGCTCTCCTACAACTTCATTCCTTTCTAGAACATGTGTGTCATCTTGATTTTGGACAAGACCCTCTTTATTACTTGAGGTAGGGGGGGTGTCACACCCTTTTTCAATGACCACCTTAACAGGATCTTGAAAAGAAGCCTGATTGCGATCAGGAATCAGAGATGCATCCTCTGTGACAGCCATGGAGGGAACCTCAACTTGACTCCCATCAGTGTGGTTATCCTTAAAGTTATCTCTAGCCATCAAGTTAGAGATTATAGGATCAACAAAATCAACCATGGCATCCTGAGCATCATTCTTAACAGAAACAGTTTGATTGTTTTGCATACTTAGTTTCTGTTTTTGGACCCATGTTGGCTTCACATGTATTTGAGAGATATCTTTCCCACAATCTTTATAAGAATGACCTGCTCTATAGCATTTTTTACAAAAAGGTGGAAGGTTTTCAAATACCACATCCTGGACGAAACCGCTCTCACCATTTTGGATCCAGAGATAAGAAGGAAACTCTTTAGAAAGGTCAATTTCAGTGAAAACTCTAGCAACTGAAGGCCGAGTGAGATTCAAAGTGGCATAATCTAATTTAATGGGAGTTCCAAATAGTTTGGCAATTGAGAAGAGGGCCATCTTCTTAAATAAATGAATCGGCAAATCTGGAAAAGCAAGCCAGATGGGAGCAATGGGAGACTCAAAACCCGGCACAAAATCAGGAGACCATTTATGAACTTTCATGATAGCCCTCCCAAAAGACCACGAACCACGCATCCAAAAACGGTAGAAATCAGATTCTGAAGAAAATCTAAACAACACATTCCTAGCGTTTAAAAATCCAATGCTAAAATCAACAAATCCAATCCTTTCTAATGTCTTGCGCAAGAACAGAAGCGGGGGACGATGATTTGAGAATTCCCCGACCAAGGCAAAATGAAAATCAGAGGCAAGAGCGCTTACCTCCTCTTTCGAGAAAGAAATTGTAGTTAGACCTTGGTGCTTGAATACCTTTGGCGAGATAGTTTCCTCCTTCCTCAGATAAGAACTCGAAGATCCACCATCAACCACTTCGGCGAAAGATCGGCCATCTTTCTTCAACCCTAGATTAGGGTTTCGTATGCCGCCCGACATGACATTAAAAGTAATACAATAAAATATTTATAATACCTCTCAGACATAGAATTTTTCATTTGGTCAATCACTCAGGACAAGGATGTAAAGTTATCATCTAACAAAGGAAAATTTTAAAAAATTAAAATCAAAACTGTAAACAATTCACTAATCACTTTGAATTAAAACATAATAATGAATAATAATTTTATTGAATGTTATTTTCACTTAAAAATTCTACTTTTATTTTCATTAATACGATATATTTTCTCCAGTAAATGATTTATTCACATAGTAAATGTCTCCTACATCAATAGAGTAGCAAAATTCCGTATGGGTTCTCTCCCCCAAATTAGTATTAAATATTATCCTAATTGTTTTACCATGGTGATAGATATGCATATAAATAAGGAAAAATTTTCAAAAAAGGAATGGCTCAAAATAATATGAAATCTTCCAAAATTTATGAAATATTATATTCCTCAATTCATGGATAAAATTTATTCCATGGAAGTATTTGAATTTGTTGATGTTTTGTTATGTGGTTCCCTATAACAAATATTCTACACTTAGAGTGATATTAGTTCAAAAAGATATTTTAAAATGCCTTATGAATAATATTTTACTCAAAATTAGTCTTCTAATATATAATCAAGGTGAGTATAAAATGATATAAAAGAATCTCGAGGAGAGAAAATACACATGGAAATAGAAAAATAGTAACAAAAAACCCACAAATAATAATGATAATAAAAATGGGAAAGGGGGAAATCCTATAAATCATAATTTTCCTCCCCTATATATTTATTTCGTCCTCATCCTTTAGGGTTATGGTTTTGGATAATAGAAAATATCTAAGAAAATAAATCCACTTTCATATAGTATCCTTAGACTATCCTTGGATTCTCACCTAAGTAATTGATGTTTGATATTGTGGAGGTGAAATATTATAGTTTTTACTGCATGAGTAACCTCAAAGGTGGATGATAATGACAATTGGTCTTAATACACGTGACTACCTGCAATAGGGTAGTATAAACACTATGTGGTGCCTCTTCTGTGGTCATTATGATGTGTACCATCTCAATATTTAGATTTGAAATTTGAACAAGGAAAGAAATAATAGTCAGTGTGTCTATATTAGTTGTAGTAATAATTAAAAGGATAGTATAGGGAGTCATGTTATGCTTAGTATACTCTTGAATTGGCTTCTTCAAAATTAAGGGGGAGGCCATATTTCATGTTTCAAGATCAATGAATGATATCTTGGGGGATTTATCAAAAACAATACATCAAAATCCAACTATTGAAAGCTGGTGACATCTATTGGAAAGTCATGTATATCAAAATCTATAACCCTTTTATATATATAGTTCCCTTGATAGTTATGATTATAAGGCATCATAGGATGGATAATGTGACTCGTAGAGGATAATGGGGGGGGGGGGGTCAAATCTATATGTGGGAATGAATGTAGGCACCATACCATTTAGTGATTGTGATAGTTGTAGAGTGGGTCATGGGGAATGTGGTGGAATGGATGGTGGTTATTATGATAACTTTATATTTAGGAACAAACTATGATAAATATCAATCATTTACTAGATAATTACACAAAAATATATATTACCCTCTCCTGAAAGGATGGAGGGTGGTTGTGAATGGATAAGTGTAGCTTGGGCTATATGTATAGGTATAATATAAAGGTAGGCATGAGAAGTAACATGTGAATGGACCTTACTAAATTTATCCTTCTTTGGGAAATAATTTTAACTCTCAACATATTCATACGTATTTCCTTATTTTCAAGATATGTAGATTTTGAAAAAAAAAGGTAGATCAATCTGTTATATCTTCCCTAGTGAGTTAAAGACAAATGGTGGTTCAAAATCACCCATGTGTTTGGATAAATGTGTAATGAAGTTGAAAACTAAAAATATACATTTAAAATTATATCAATTTTTCTCAAATTATGATGAATGTTTTCAAAACATGTTGATCTCCATCTGATGAATGAATATATAGGTTAAAAAGACAAAATCTAATTGAATTGAAAATAGGTGGGAATCCACCACATCCATCAAGGAATGTGTGGTAGCTCTATTGATATTCCTAAGGAAAAAAAATTTAACTAAGAACCATTTTCATTTTCTTCGTCATTATTTATCAATGGATTGGTCATCATTATCATACACCTCTGATAGATCATAT
Source organism: Viscum album (assembly GCA_963277665.1). NCBI lineage: Eukaryota > Viridiplantae > Streptophyta > Magnoliopsida > Santalales > Viscaceae > Viscum > Viscum album. The sequence goes on along the minus strand of OY728153.1, from coordinate 389,311,889 downwards.
ATTTTCATCACTCTATGATAATATAATAATACTCTGCGGTTTTCACAAAAATCTATTAAATAAATTTCTATCCCCACTCTAAATTTGTTGAGAGACAAGATCCAATACTACCTACCCAGTAGGAACACAAAATGTTCCAATGTCGGCTCAAATATCAATAAGAATTTCAGAGTTAGATCATTATAGGCCCCCTCCCATACATATACAATATATTATATATGTAGAGATATCAATATTTATATAAATATACCAACCATGTTTTTTACTCCATTATTGACATATAAATTTTTTTTGGTTGATATCTAATGGATTTTAAGTTTCAACACCCTCTCCCAGTGTTTAGGGTTAGTTAACCAGAGGCAATAGTGGGTTTTTTTGATTTCTCATTTTAAGAAGAGTAAGGGACAGATTATATGTTCTTTTGTGAGGTGGTTAATGGGTCATACGATGTGATATAATATGTTCTACATGAGGGCACATAAGGTGGGGTAGATTATTTATATTTTCAATTTTTAGCACTTTTAAGTGTAGTTTCTCAGTGTGTGTTGGGGTGTCTTCTTTTTAAAAGGGGTTTCAATGTATTTATTACATACTTTGGTGAAATATGAATGTTAAAGGACCAAGGAAGGTTTATTTTTAGGATAAAAAACATTTTTGGGGGTTTGTTAAATGTTTTATCAGTTCAAGTGGTATTTGGAATGTTTTAGGGAACCAATTAGGAAATAGGGTAGAATATGGGTTATAATGGGTGAAATAAAGTATGAAAGTCAATTAGAATAAGATCTATAAGTGTTACCCTTATTATTGAAGCTAATTATATTTTTTTAAGGAATTGTGGAATTGGTTGAAGGATAAATGAGATAGGGGTATGTGAATATCCATGACATCAGTTAGGGATTGTGATGGGTATTTATAAATAGTCCATGAATTACAATATTACCCATGGTTCTGAAATGTGATATATATCCATTCCAGACCAAAAAAATCATAAAATCTCATTTTCTTGAGTCATTATTCTATGGGCTAGGCTATAATGGAAAAAACTAATCACTTCACTAATACAATGGTGTCTTATAAAAACAATTTATAGCATAATCCCTTGAACTTGAAAATTATGGTATTAAATATTTATCACAATTATAGTAATTTCTTCATACAAATTTCCCAACACCCTGATCTCATATTATCATTCCTTTAGGAAATATTGCGTTATTATATTATTGTATGATCACATTACCATTAAAATGAGGTTTTACTTTGGTTATGTTCACCATTTATCCTTATAACATGTTTAATTATTTTTCACCATGGTCAAACTTTATAATATTTTTGAAACATGACATTATGGTTTAGTCTATGTGGATAATCTATGAACGTGTATAATTAATAATTTGTATCTTGTTCCTTACCCCAATGATATTGTCCCTTTTCAACTCTAAAAGGTTACTAATAAAGATAACCCTAGAGTCTCTACATAGAAACTTTTACTAAGAGGTCCAAACGTAACTTAAAGTTAAATGTAAAATAAAAAGAAACAAACATGGACTTACACCTTTCTGGTGATTTATTTAAAGATAATTTGCTAATTTATATATCAAATTTAGTTAAATTTCAGGTAGATAATTCATACTTATTGAAAATTATAAATTAAAATCTTTAAAAACTTACCATTTAAATTGAAAAAAGGTTTGTTCTCCATTTAGATCTCAATAGATTCATATGGAAAGCTCTTGATCACCATGAATAGTCCCAACCAATCCTAATATAGTTTATTTGGAAACTAATTGAATTCTGTGTTACGAAAGGTACTTTGTCTCTGAGTTTGAATGTGTATCAGTTGACACATTAGCCATACCATTTCTTGGCCTTATATTTATATATCATTTCATTCTCTATACATCTCTATATGTCTCTTACAATCAACTAATCTCTAATAAATAAATTTTTAGCTTGGTCTAATTTTTTTATTAACTTACCAAAAGACCAATAGGATTGGTGATTGAGCGCTAATTGAATGTGTAATGGTTTCTTATAATTATAATAAATATGGTTATACCAAATGATGTTTTAAATTATATTTTATATGAAAATAATTCATCTCAAATCACTTTTTTCATTCTATTTTAATTAAACTCACCATTTTTTCTATAAATGGTTTTATCCCCCAACTTGATAGTTCCACTTTCCCACTGGTTTGTGGGTGATAATGGGATCATGTGTGGTATCAAAAAATATAATCCTATATAAATCCCATCAATAGGTGATTATTTATTTGAATACATTGATCATTTTTGTGTATCCGTATGATTCCAAACCAAGAATGTTTTTCCTCCTATCACCACATTTTTTTGGGTTCTTTGATGTAACCTCATCATATAACCATTTTAACATGTAATCCAAACACAAAAATATGTATTTTTTTGAAGTATTTTTGTAATGATACCATGAAATTGATTATCTGCACATTTCACACATTAACTTCATGAATTGAGTGTCAGTTCATCACATTTCTCTTTTGAATATTACCAGTACATCAACATCAATCCTAGATATTCAAAAATTCATATTCCAGTCTTTAATTTATTAGATAAAATATTCTGATTATAAAATCTTATCCTCTAATATAATTGGTATATGATGTATTCTTATAGAGACCGAAGCTTGACGTACATGGACATTACATTACTTTTGCGGAATAATTAATACATAACAAGAACCAACACTTAAGGACCGTAATAGTTTAGTGTCTTTGGAAACTCAGAACATAATCTTTTTATCATGGTGAAAGATCTTCAACATCTCTCATAAAGATCTTCCCTTTTTTTCTTACCAAAAACCTTTCCTTAAATCATGGGGAAAAGAAAACATATAAATGGTTAGCTCAAATTCTCAGTAAGGTTAATCTTGGAGGAAATAAAACAAATCATATACATTTGAACTTTAAAAAAAACATGAACATAAACATTAAACATCAAAATATTGAGAAATAAATCTTGGCAGTACATAAGGCATAGATCATAAAGGAACATTAATCATGATAAAATATGATGGGAATAAAACATGTAATTGTGGAAAACCATTAAGCACATTATATGATTTCCATAGAAGACAAGGCATTGCTTCCAAGACCATCTTAGTGGACAAAGTCCCTTACTGAATCGAATTCACTCCTCGTTCCTTTCATTTATCACTGAACCAGATTAACTTATCATTCCAGCCATGTCAATCTCATGAGATATAAATATTTACAAAATTTATTGGAGTATGATATTGGTCCCACCCATCCCATAATGAAATCACTCTTTCGTGTGCCACAAAATACACATAAATCATTCATTATAACCCAAATAATAATATGGGTTTCATAAACACCATCCCATCATAACAAAATCCATATAAAATAAATGGATATAATTTCATCATAAAAAGAATAAAACCATTTAAATAATAGAGACATTATACTTGAAACATAATCATACTAAATAATTTCATCTTAGATTGAAAATAGTTTTGACAAAACACATGAAATGAATTCTTGAGGAAAATATCCTTTTTCTTTAAAATCATTTTTATATCAGAAAATTCCATTCGATTTTAAAATAAAAGGATTTTGTTGAATATAATCATGAAATATTGTATAGGAAACTTCATGAAAATTAGACATTATGAAACCATAAAAATCCATTCACGCCGTATAATTTAAAAAACATTCTCCTTGTACTTTTAACGGAAAATTCAAAAAGTACCACGTATGTTAAACAAAAGAAAGATTCCTTCCATAACAAAAAATAAAAGTCAAAAAGGGGTAAACATGAATTTAAAAATACATGGAAGAATATTAAACACTTTATTAAAAACATTTTTATGGACATGGATGAAAAAAAATATAACCCCAGTAAATACTTACGTATAAGAAATCTCGGATAAAAATGAGATTTGTAAAGTTATCCTTTACCTTAGGTCCAATTTCTTCCATACATGTCCGAAAATCCTATATAGTGGGTTTAAAAATATTATTTACTTGTAACAGAACCATAATAATATTTATGATATCATATATGATTCACTTATGACTTTATATTACCCGTTCTTTTGTAAATTCCATGTTAAACCAGCATTTTTGGTAAAATCGTTTCATTTATTGTATGTGTTTTGACTTGTTGTTATTAATATTATTATTAATTTTATCTTGATTTAATTAATTCTAGAATGTAAAAAATTATTTATATATCATATATATTCAGTATATATATATAATAGATAGATATATGAAATGAAACACACCGTTTAAGGAGACGGTAGGTCGTACGTACCCATGAACGTTGTTTTCCTTTCCTTATTGACTTGAATCAAAGTAAGTAGATGACATATATATATATATACATAAATCAAGTAGAATTATTAGGTTATATATACCATTATTAATTATTATATATACTTTATAATCATTATTTAATGGTTAACATGGAGAATGAATCTCATCGCATCATGGAGAAGGTAATCTGTACGTACGCACGAGCGATGATATCATTCCCATAATTATTGAATGGAATTGGAGTGGATGATATAATATCTCAGAATTTTTATGATGTTATAATAACCATAAATATTTATTCTTTACACCATTATACTCATCCAAGTAAGGTGGTGGTTGAAAAACATATTACACCAAGGCGTGGAGACGGTATTCCGTACGTACGCACGCGCGGTGATTTCGTTTTCCGTAGGATGGATAGAAGGTGAAATGGTGTTGTTTCATATTTATAATAAAATATAATTATATTAGTGATACTTATGTTATTACTTTATAATGAAACAACTAAAGAATAAGAAGTTTAAGAAGAAAGAAACTTGAAAGAATTGGTAGAAGAGATTACCTCTTCTTCGACGCACCTCTTTTAAGCTTCCTATTAAGGCACTAAATTTGGTATTTTTAGAAGAGAAGAAACTATATAATATAAATATATCGATTTAGAAGATAAATTTTCAGGGTTTGGTCGATCTTGAAGGCTAAAAATTGAGTGAAGAGGAGAGGGAAGGAGGTGCCCTTATATAGGAGAGGAGAGGGGCACTTTTGGAAACCTTAAAAATATTAATTAATAATAAAATGAAACCCCACTTAAAAACGTCCAAAAATGACTCAATTAGAATATTATTTGAGATAGGGTTTTAATATCATCAACCAATAAAATTTAGGCAAGTTTTATGTTTATTTTAACACTTATCAACTTGATTTATCATTATTTAATCTATTTAATTTTATTTGTGGTACTAAAATTCTAAATTTTAAATTGTTATAAATACATACTTAAATGTTGTAAATATCCCATAATTTGACCCTTTATAACCTTATAGTCCATATACATTTCAATTTGTAGTTTTTAAAAAAAATTGTGATTTTTAAATAATTTAATAATATGTTATTTTTATAAAATATCAATAGTGTCAATTTGGACAGTATTGATTATTTGAATTTAAATAAAAACCACATAGAAGATATGTTAGAATAAAAATATATAATAGATTTATAACATGTAATATTCATAAAAAAACATGGTTATATTAATTTGTTAATATATTGTTTATTTTAATAATTTAAAACCATTTATTTGGTATATCTCTCAATAAAATAATTACTACAACATTTTTTTATAATTATTTTATATACTTATTTGTTTCATAAAAATTAAAAATAAAATAATATGATGAATATAAATATAATAATATTCATTATAATATTTTTACTAGAATTTATCATCTTAAAATCACAACATTTAAATTGTCATATTTATTAAATTATGAAGGTGATATCTTTGACATTATTTAAAATAAAATAATATAAATGTCCTAATTGGTTCTATAATGATCGAAATAGTCCAAAAATAGCCCCTTTGAAGATTAGGGTATAGATATACTCTAAAAAAAATTGGTAAAGTTTCTGTTCTTTTTGATAGGTATTGTTATTTTCATAAAAACTACATTATTGATTTTTCACTAAATAAATAATTTCTACATAGTTAATGTATAAGCTATTAAGGTAATTAAATATTTCTTAAAAATTACAAATAAATTACCATGATAAATAGAAAAAATTATCTTTTAAATGAGTATTTATAATCGAATTTATATTTTGTATAACCTTATATTAAAAATAATCTAATTATTAAAGTTTGAGTGAGACATATTTCACATTCCTTTAAATAAAATAAATAAAAGGTCTTAATAAAATAAAAGTGGGTTACATTAGATTCCATTTATACCCAATTATGATTTAGGAAAAAATATAATCATACAATCATATTAATACAAGTGTTAGAGTAATTTTATAATATTACATTTACCCTTAATTACCCGATTTACCTTTAAATATGGTAAATAAAATTTACCGTACTTACTATTCATAATGCCTAAAAATAAAAATTAGATTATTAACAAAATTTGGACCAACTGATTCCAAATATGAAATCCATTTTCCAAATTCAAAACACAAAATTTTCATTATTTAATTTAAAATTAATCCCGCTGTTGAGAAAACAGGTTTTAAAAGTTAAAATGTTGCAAAAGATTGAAATGTTTTTACTTATGAATTCAGTGTAAAATTAACACTAATGACTTAAATTATATTAAATGGTAAAAATATATTCTATTTATACTTTAAAACCATTCAATATTATAATTTAACCATATAAATTATCTCGATGAAAAAAGTTGTTTTTAATTAAAACTTAGCGTATTTTTACTATTCCTCAAAATAAGAAACTTATTTGAAAAATATCAAAAATTTATCCAAAGTAAATTTTTATATACTGATTCAAAATAAGAATTTAATTTTGTCAAATTGAACTTATAAACATTTCAAAAACTAAATTTAATGTGGGTGTGCCATTAAAAGGCAGCAAAACTGTATTTTTTGAAAAATACTTATTTTACCCGAAAAATTTATTTTGGTCTCATACCATGTTCTATAAAATGTGTAAGATAAATTATAATGTCATAAAACTAAAAATTTAGTTACTAATATTTATAACAGCTAGTTCATAATAATATTATAACAATATATAGTTGTTTTGTAAAACTCAGTATTGCGTATAACACACCCTATTAAGGAAGGTTTCTCTGCGTGTAACATAAGCCAAGAATAGTGTTTGTGTATAATATAAGCTAATATGGTGTTTCATATAGCACAATCTAATTTTGGTGTAGCATACAACACAAGACATCAATGAAATTAAAAGAATATTTTTCATAAAATCTCGAGGTGTTACATTCTACCCCCCTTAAAGTGAATTTCGCCCTCGAAATTTGTCGGGGTTATAAATGGTTTACTACTGGAAAGTTTCTTTTATAGAAACCCACATCGTAAAAAAGAATACCAAAACATAACTTTAAAAACTAAATTATGAAACATAATGGTTACTAAAATTAACTAATAACTGGGTTTCCACATAAGAAAACATAGGTGAAAATTTGGATATGGAAGAGAAATCTAACCATAAAGTTCTGATGGAGAGTGGTAGAGAACATGGCTATGAAAAATCCAACAATCACAAAGCCATAAATTTTTGGTGATCTAAGATACCGTATGATTCATTAGATATGAGGGCAATAGGAAAACATTTTTGGTTTTCAAGATAATTTTCCTAAAGTTGAATAAAATGGAATTAGAAGAAATATGTTCTTGATTTTGGTACAATCTCACCGTTGGTCGTTCCTTGAACAATTTCCACTTCATCTCTTAAAGAAATGAAGTTGAATTTGTTATTCGTGAAGTATTAGCAGATAATGTGATAGAATGATAGTTCATTCCATCTGTCTCAAACAAAAAGTTAGAAAAAGTTATTAAATATACATAAGTCCATCTATAGTGAGATTAATTCTATATGGTTCCTAAAATGGACTTATAATGCATATATCATACCACTTAATAAATTAAAACTAATTTATACTAAACAGGGACTTCCTGTAGGCCAGAGGTGTGCAATAAAGGCATGTCGCACTTTGATTGTGGGTTTGATTCCCAAACCCTTGTCTGACACGACAGGTTGTTGCACGTCCTATGGGTTTTCCTTTTTCTAAAACTATACTATTATAAAATTCCAGAAATAATATCGAAAAACAAGTTATATCCTTAAATAAAAATGTCTGATGTCCAACATAATCCACTCTAATCTTTAGGCTTATCCAAAATAGATATGTCCAATCTCATAGTATAAATAAAATGATTACTTGAAAGGTCACATAACAAGAACATGAATACCATCATTTATCCCCCATATATCATAAGATATATCTTGTTGATCGCATTTCAAACATTTTAATACCTTAATCGTGTATTCTATTGAAACATGTATAACCATATAATCTTTTTGAAAACATAAATGATCCCAGAATTTCTATATACTCAAACCATGATATCACTTTGTCCTTATATGAGTCATGAGCTCATTAATATTATCAAACATTTCATTATCTTTTTATCCCTTCATTATGCGGATATCATCTGCTTTCCAAAAATATCTGAATAACCATTCATGGTTACCAGTACCATTCAACATATATTTTTAAAAACGTAAGTAAAAATAGTAGTGTAACAATCATTAGATGTATCTTTATTACAGAGAACCATGAAACTACTTATAGAACATTACTCTTGATAAACATGCAATCATTCCACTACCTTATTAAACCATTGACCGAGCTTCATCATTATATTCTTTAAGACTTCTTTCATCTCGTATACCATTTGTAGTATCTTCATCATCGTCAACATAAATACTACCCATACAACCATGCTGATTCTCTTCGTGAGATTTTCCCTTAGGGAATTGGTTTGTATAATGCCCGTACATTGCACATTTAAAACATTTAATATTTGTTGATGTCTTAGCAATACCATTATCCTTCTCCATGGTGTTAATTAAACCTTTTACTTTAAAATTAATAGCTTTGTGTCCTTTTCCACACCCAAATCATCTTCCAGTTCCTTTGAAACATTCTCCCTGATGCCTCTTCCCACATGATTTACATGAGGGAAATTAAACTTTCTTTCCTCTGTGATCATCATTAAACTCCATCTTTCTCTTATTAGCTGAGTCGGGAAACGTACCAAAGTTGAGATTATTGATCATATTATGAGATTTATGATTAGGCATAATAACGATATGTGGACTTCTAGATCCAATTTAATTTGGTTTCTCATGAATAATATCATTCCATTGTCCGTCATATCCTTTATTATCATGAATCGTCATGTTTCCAGCCATTTTTTAAAACCCAAAAAGAATAGTGTGAGAGGAAAAAATCATAATCAATGGGGAGTACCTTCAATATCTAACATCTTAGGTTGAATTCCAAGATATTTACCATAATCCTAGGACTATAACATATACTTATATGTAACCATAGGGACATCCATATACATACCATATAAATATCTTCTAGGGATCTCACTAAAGTTTTCGCATCCTAGTTTCCAAAGGTTAACTAAACAATCCCTCTGATACCAACTGTAGAGACCCAATCTTGACGTACATGGACATTACATTACTTTTTCAGAATAATTAATACATAATAAGAACCACCACTCAAGGACCATAATAGTTTAGTGTCTTTGGAAACTCAGAACATAATCATCTAATCATGGTGAAAGATCTCCAACATCTCCCATAAAGATCTTCCCCTTTTGTTTTCTTACCTAAAACCTTCCATTAAATCCCGGGGAAAAGAAAACATATAAATTTTGAGCTCAAATTATCAGTAAGGTTGAACATGGAGAAAATTAAACAAATCATATACATTTGAACATTAAAAAAACATGAACATAATGTATAAACATCAAAATTTTGAGAAATAAATCTTGGAACTATATAAGGAATAGATCATAAAAGAACATTAATCATGATAAAATAGCGTTGGAATAAAACATGTAATTGTGGAAAACCATTAATCACATGATATGATTTCCATAGTAGCCAAGGAATTGCTGCCAAGACCATCTTAGTGGACAAAGTCCCTTACTGAATCGAGTTCACTCCTCATTCCAGTCATGTATCACTGAGCCAGATTAACTTACCATTCCAGCCATGTCTATATCATGAGATATAAATCATCTCCCAATCTATTGGATGGAGTTATAGGTCCCACCCATCTCATAATAAAATCATTCTTTTGTGTGCCACAAAATAAACATAAATCATTCATCATATCCCAAAGAATAATATGGGTTTCATAAAAACCATCCTGTCATAACATAATCCATATAAAATAAATGGATATAATTTCATCATAAAAATAATCAAACCATGTAAATAATAGAGACATTATACTAGAAACATAATCATACTAAATAATGTCATCTTAGATGGAAAATAGTTTTGAAAAAAACACTTGAAATGAATTGTTGAGGAAAATATCCTTTCTTCTTTAAAATAATTTTCTTATCAAAAAATGCCATTCAATTTTAAAATAAAAAGATTTTTTTGAAAATAATTATGAAATCTTGAAGAGTAATCTTCATGAAAATTAGGTGTTATGAAACCGTAAAAATCCATTCATGCCGTATAGGTTAAAAAAACATTCTCCTCGTACTTTTAACGGAAAAGTCAAAAAGTACCACGTATGGTAAACAAAAGAAAGATTCCTTCCATGAAACAAAATAAAAGTCAAAAAGGGGTAAACATGACTTTAAACAAACATGGAATAATATTAAACACTTTATGAAAAACATTTTTATGTACATGGATGAAAAAAATATAACCCCAGTAAATACTTACGTATAAGCAATCTCAGATAAAATTGAGATTTTCAAACTTATCCTTTACCTTAGGTCCAATTTCTTCCATACGTGCCCAAAAATCCTGTATAGTTGGTTTAAACAAATTATTAACTTGTAAAATAACCATAATAATATTTATTATATCATATATGATTCACTTATGACTTTATATTACTTGTTCTTTTGTCAATTCCATGTTAAAGCAGCGTTTTCGGTAAAATCATTTCATTTATCGTACGTGTTTGGACTTGTTTTTCTTGATATTATTATTAATTATATCATGATTTAATTACTTATAGAATGTAAAAAATGATTTATATATCATATATATTAAGTATATATTTATATAATAGATGGATAAATGAAATGAAACACACCGTTCATGGAGACGGTAGGTCGTACGTACGCATGAACGTTGTTTTCCTTTCCTTATTGACTTGAATCAAAGTAAGTAGATGACATATATATATAGTAGAATTAATATGTTATATATACCATTATTATTCATTATATATACATTATAATCATTCTTGAATGGTTAACATGGAGAATGAATCTCATCGCGTCGTGGAGACGGTAATCTGTACGTACGCACGAGCGATGATATAGTTCCCATCATTATTGAATGGAATTGGAGTGGATGATATAATATCTCAGAATTCGTATGATGTTATAATAACCATATTTAGTTATTACTTACACCATTATACCCATCCAAGTAAGGTGGTGGTGGAAAAACAGATTACACCATGGCGTGGAGATGGTATTCCGTACGTACACACGCGTGGTGATTTCATTTTCCGTAGGATGGATAGAAGGTGAAATGGGGTTGTTTCATATTTATAATAACATATATGTATATTATTGATACTTATTTTATTACTTTATAATGAAAAAACTAAATAAGAAGAAGTTTAAGAAGAAAGAAACTTGAAAGAATTGGTAGAAGAGATTACCTCTTCTTGGACGTACCTCTTTTAAGCTTCCTCTTAAGGAACGAGTGTTGGTATTTTTAGAAGACAATAACCTCTATAATATAAATATAGAGGTTGATAAGAGAAATTTGTAGGGTTTGGCCGAGCTTGAAGGCCCAAAATTGAGTGAAGGGGAGAGGGAAGGAGGTGCCCTTATATAGGAGAGGAGAGGGGCACTTTTGGAAACCTTAAAAATATTAACTAATAATAAAATGAAGCCCCACATAAAAACGTCCAAAAATGACTCAATTAGAATATAAGATGATATAGGGTTGTAATATCATAAACCAATAAAATTTAGACATGTTTTATGTTTATTTTAAACCTTATCAACTTGATTTATCAATATTTAATCTATTTAATTTTATTTGTGGTACTAAAATTCTAAAATTTAAATTGTTATAAATACATACTTAAATGTTGTAAATTTTTCATTATTTGATACTTCATAACCTTGTAGACCATATAATTTTCAATTTGTAGTTTTTAAATATTTTTGTGATTATTAAAAAATTTAATAATATGTTATTTTTATAAAATAACAATAGTGTCAATTTTGACACTATTGATTATTTGAATTTAAATAAAAAACAAACAGAAGATATTTTCGAATAAAAATTTATAATATATTCCTAACATGTCATATTAATCAACAACATTAATGGGGCACATTAATTTGTTCATATATTATTTATTGTAACAATTTAAATCCATTTATTTGGTATATCTCTTAATAAAATAATTACTACAACATTTTTGTATAATTATTTAATATACAAATTTTTGCATAAAAAGTATAAATAAAATCCTAAGATGAATATAAATATAATAACTTTTATAATAATATTTTCACTCTAATTTATCATCTTAAAATTACAAAATTTAAATTTTTATATTTATTTAATTGTGAAGGTGACATCTTTGAAATCATTTAAAATAAAATAATATAAATGTCCTAATCATTTATATAAGGCTCCAAATGGTACCCAAATCGACCCTTGTATGCTTAGGGTATAGATATAATCTACCGATAATGTTGGGTAAAGTTTCTGGTCCTTTTGATAGGTATTGATATTTTAATAAAAAACTATATTATTGATTTTTCACTAAATAAATAATTTCTACATCATTAATGTATAAGCTATTAAGGTAATTAAATATTTCTTAAAAATTACAAATAAATTACCATGATAAATAAAATCATTTAGCTTTTAAATGAGTATTTATAATCAATTTTTTTTTTTGAATAACCATATATTAAAAATAATCTAATTATTAAAGTTTTATTGAGACATATATCACTTTCCTTTAAATAAAATAAATAAAAGGTCTTAATCAAATACAAGTGGGTTACATTAGATTCCATTTCGACCTAAGTATGATTTATGGAAAAATATAATCATACAATCATATTAATAAAAGTGTTAGGGTAATTTTATAATATTATATTTACCCTTAATTACCCAATTTACCTTTAACTATGGTAAATAAAATTTACCATATTTACTATTCATAATGCCTAAAAATAAAAATTAGATTATTAATATAATTTGGACCTAATGATTGTAAATATGGAATCTATTTTTCCAAATTCCAAACACAAAAGTTTCAGTATTTAATTTAAAATTAATCCCTTTGTTGAGATAACGGGTCTTAAAAGTTAAAACGTTGCAAAAGATTGAAATGTTTTTACTTAGGAATTCATAGTTAAATTAATGCTAATGACTTGAATTATTTTAAATTGTAAAAATATATTCTATTTATACATTAAAACAATTCAATATTATAATTTAACCATATAAATTACCTCGATGAAAAAAAGTTGTTTTTAATTAAAATTTAGCGTATTTTTACTATTCATCAAAATAATAAACTTATCAGAAAAATATCAAAAATTTATCCAAAGTAATTTTTTATATCCTGATTAAAAAGAAGAATTTTATTTCGTAAAATTGAACTTATAAAAATGTCAAAAACTAAATTTAATGTGGGTGCGCCATCAAAAGGCGGTAAAACTACATTTTTTGAAAAATACTTATTTTACCCGAAAAAATTATTTTGTTCTCATACCATGTTCTATAAAATGTGTAAGATAAATTATAATGTCATAAAATTCAAAATTTAGTTACTAATATTCATAACGGCTAGTTTATAATAATATTATAGCAATATATCATCGTTTAGTGAAACTCGGTATTGCGTACAACACATGCTTTTGAGGAAGGTTGCTCTGTGTGCAACACAAGCCAAGAATAGTGTTTGTGTATAATATAATCTAATGCGGAATTTTGTATTTCAAAATATAATTTTGGTGTAGCGTAAAACACAAGATATCAATGAAATTAAGAAGAATATTTTTCATAAAATCTTGGGGTGTTTTATTCTACCCCCCTTAAAATGAATTTCACCTTCAAAATTCGTTGGGGTTATAAATGGTTTACTACTTGAAAGTTTCTTTAATAGAAGCCCACATCTTAAAAATGAATACCAAAACATAACTTTAAAAACTATATTATGAAACTTAATGGTTACTCAAATTAACTAATCACTTGGTTTCCCCATAGGAGAACATAGGTGAAAATATGGATATGGAAGAGAAATCTAACCATAAAGTCCTGATGGAGAGTGGTAGAGAACATGGCTATGAAAAATCCAATAATCACAAAGCCATAAATTTTTGATGATCTAAGGTACCATATGATTCATCAGATATGAGGGCAATAGGACAAAATTTTTTGTTTTCAATATCATTTCCCTAAATTTGAAAAAATTGGAATTAGAAGAAATACTTTCTTGTTTTTGGTACAATCTCACCATTGGTTGTTCCTTGAACAATTTCCACTTAATTGCTTAAAGAAATGAAGGTGAATTTGTCATTCATGAAGTGTTAGCAGATCATGCGATATAATGATAGGTCTTTCCATCTATCTCAAACAAAAAGTTAGCAAAAGTTATTAAATATACATAAGTCCATCTATAGTGAGATTAATCGTATATGGTTCCTAAAATGGACTTATACTTCTTATATCATACCACTTAATAAATTAAAACTAATTTATAATAACCAGGGACTTCTTATAGGTCAGTGGTATGAGATAAAGGCCTATCGCACTTCAGTTGTGGGTTTGATTCCCAAATCCTTGTCTGACGCGACGTGTTGTCACTCGTCCTATGAGTTGTCCTTTTTCTAAAACTATACTATGATAACATTCCAGAAATAATATCAAAAAACAAGTTCTATCCTTAAATAATACTATCTGATGTCCAACATAATCCATTCCAATCTTTTGTCTTATCTAAAATACATTTGTCCAATCTCATAGTATAAAGAAAATGATTACTTGAAAGGTCACATAACAAGCACGTGAATACCATCATTTATCCCTCATATATCATAAGATATATCTTGTTGATCGCATTTCAAACATGTGAATACCTTAATCATTTATTCTCTTGAAACATGTATAACTATATAACCTTTGTGAAAACATGAATGATCCTAGAATTTCTATATACTCAAACCATGATATCACTTTGTCCTTATATAAATGATGAGCTCATTAATATTATCAAACATTTCATTATCTCCTTATCCCTTCATTATGTGCATATCATCTGCTTTCCAAAAATATCTGAATAACCATTCATGGTTACCAGTACCATTCAACATATATTTTCAAAAAACTTAAGTAAAAACAATAGTGTAACAATCCTTAGATGTATCTTTTTTCTAGAGAACCATGAAATTACTTATACAACATTACACTTGATAAACATGCAATCATTTCACTACCTTCTTAAACAATTGACCGAGATTCATCATTGTATTCTTCAACACTTCTTTCATCTCATATACCATTTGTAGTCTCTTCATCATCATCAACATAAATACTACCCATACGACCATGTTGATTCTGTTCATGATATTTTCCCTTAGGGAATTGGTTTTCATAATGACCATACATTGCACATTTAAAACATTTAATCATTATTGATGTCTTAGAAATACCATTATCCTTGTCCATGGTGTTAACTACACCTTTTCCTTTACAATTAATGGCTTTCAGTTCTTCTTTTCCACACCCAAATCATCTTCCAGTTCCATTGAAACATTCTACCTGATGCCTCTTCCCACATGATTTACATTAGGGAAATTAAACTTTCATTCCTCTATGATCATCATGAAACTCCATCTTTCTCTTATTAGTTGATTCAGGAAACTTACAAAAGTTGATATTATTGATCATTTTATGGGATTTCTGATTAGGCATAATAACGATATGTGGACTTGCAGATCCAATTTCATTTAGTTGCTCATGAAGCATATCATTCCATTGTCCATCATATCCTCTATTATCGTGAATCTTTCTGTTTCTAGCTATTTTCTAAAACCCAAAAAAAATAGTGTGAGAAGAAAAAATCATAATCAAGGGGGAGTACCTTCAATATCTAACATCTTAGGTTAAATTATAAGATCTTTACCGTAATTATAGGACTATAACCTATACTTATACGTAACCTTAGGGACATCCCTAGACATACCTTAGAAATATCTTCTAGGGATCTCACTAATGTTTTAGCATCCTAGTTTCCAAACGTTAACTAAACCATCCCTATGATACCAACTGTAGAGACCCAATCTTGACGTACATGGTCATTACATTACATTTGCGGAATAATTAATACATAACAATAACCAACACTCAAGGAACGTAATAGTTTAGTGTAATTGGAAACTCGGAACATAATCTTCTAATCATGGTGAATGATCTTCAACATCTCCCATAAATATCTTCCCCTTTTGTTGTCTTACCTAAAACCTTCCATTAAATCCTGGGGAAAAGAAAACATATAAAGGGTGAGCTAAAATTCTCAGTAAGGAAACATGGAGAAAATAAAACAAATCATATACATTTGAACTTAAAAAAACATGAACATAAAGTTTAAACATCAAAATCTTGAGAAATAAATCTTGGCATTAAATAAGGATTAGATCATAAAGGAACATTAATCATGATAAAATAGCACGGGAATAAAAAATGTAATTGTGGAAAACCATTAAGCACATGATATGATTTCCATAGTATCCAAGGCATTGCTTCCATGACCATCTTAGTGGACAAAGTCCCTTACTAAATCGAGTCCACTCCTCGTTCCAGTCATGTATCAATAAATCAGATTAACTTACCATTCCAGCCATGTCTATCTAATGAGATATATATCATTACCCAATTTATTGGAGGGAGATATAGGTCCCACCCATCTCATAATGAAATCATTATTTTGTGTGACAAAAAATAAACATAAATCATTCATCATAACCCAAAGAATAATATGGATTTCATAAACACCATCCCATCATAACATAATCCATATAAAATAAATGGATATAATTTCATCATAAAAATAATCAAACAATGTAAATAATATAGGCATTATACTTGAAACAAAATCATACTAAATAATTTCATCTTAGATGGAAAATAGTTTTGACATAATACTTGAAATGAATTATTGAGGAAAATATCCTTTCTTCTTTAATATAATTTTCTTATCAGAAAATGCCATTCAATTTTAAAATAAAAGGATTTTGTTGAAAATAATCATGAATTCTTGTAGAGTAAATATCATGAAAATTATTCATTATGAAACCCTAAAAATCCATTCACGCCATATAAGTTAAAAAAATATTCTCCTCGTACTTTTAACAAAAAAGTCAAAAAGTGCCACATATGGTAAACAAAAGAAAGATTCCTTCCATAACACAAAATAAAAGTCAAAAAGGGGTAAACATGATTTTAAACATACATGGAAGAATATTAAGCACTTTATGAAAAACATTTTTATGGACATGGTTGAAAAAAATATAACCCAGTAAATACTTACGTATAAGAAATCTTGGATAAAAATGAGATTTGCAAAATTATCCTTTACCTTAGGTCCAATTTCATCAGTATGTGTCCAAAAATCCTGTATAGTGGGTTTAAACATATTATTAACTTGTAAAAGAACCATAATAATATCTATGATATCATATATGATTCACGTATGACTTTATATTACCCATTTTTTTTTCAATTCCATGTTAAACGACTGTTTTTTGGTAAAATCGTTTCATTTATTGTACGTGTTTGGACTTGTTGATCTTGATATTATTATTACTTATATCATGATTTACTTACTTCTAGAATGTAAAAAATTATTTATATATCATATATATTCAGTATATATATATATATATATAATAGATATATAAATGAAATTAAACACACCGTTCATGGAGACGGTAGGTCGTACGTACGCATGAATGATGTTTTCCTTTCTTTATTGACTTGAATCGAAGTAAGTAGATGACATATATATATATATACATAAATAAAGTATAATAATTATGTTATATATACCATTATTATTCATTATATATACTTTATAATCATTCTTGAATGGTTAACATGGAGGATTAATCTCATCACGTCGTGGAGACGGTAATCCGTACGTACGCACGAGCGATGATATCGTTCCCATAATTATTAAATGGAATTGGAGTGGATGATATAATATCTCATAATTAGTATGATGTTATAATAACCATATATAGTTATTCTTTACACCATTATACCCATCCAATTAAGGTGGTGGTGGAAAAACAGTTTACACCATGACGTGGAGACGGTATTCCGTACATACGGATGCACGGTGATTTCATTTTCCGTAGGACAGATAGAAGGTGAAATGGTGTTGTTTCATATTTATAATAACATATAAGTATATTATTGATAATTATGTAATTAATTTATAATGAAACAACTAAATAAGAAGAAGTTTAAGAAGAAATAAACTTGATCGAATTGGTAGAAGAGATTACCTCTTCTTCGACGAACCACTTTTAAGCATCCTTTTAAGGAACTAGAGTTGGTATTTTGAGAAGACAAGAACCTCTCTAATATAAATAGAGAGGTTTAGAAGAGAAATTGTCAGGTTTTGGCCGAGCTTTAAGGCTCAAAATTTAGTGAAGAGTAGAGGGAAGGAGGTTCCCTTATATAGGACAGGAGAGGGGCACTTTTGGAAACCTTAAAAACATTAATTAATAATAAAATGAAACCCCACTAAAAAACGTCCAAAAAGGACTCCATTGGAATATTAGATTATATTGGGTTTTAATATCATCAACCCATAAAATTTTGACATGTTCTATGTTTATTTTAAACCTTATCAACTTGATTTATCATTATTTAATCTATTTAATTTTATTTATGGTACTAAAATTCTAAATTTTAAATTGTTATAAATACATACGTAAATGTTGTAAATTTCTCATAATTGGATACTTTATAATCTTGTAGACAATATAATCTTCAATTTTTAGTTTTTAAAATATTTTTGTGATTTTTAAATAATTTAATAATATGTTATTTTTATAAAATATCAATTGTGTCAATTTTGACACTATTGATTATTTGAATTTAAATAAAAACCAAACAGAAGATAAGTTAGAATACAAATATATAATAGATTCTTAACATATCATATTAATCAAAAAAAATCATGGTGCACATTAATTTGTTCATATATTTTTTATTTTAATAATTTAAAACCATTTATTTGGTATATCTCTTAATAAAATAATTACTAAAACATTTTTGTATAATTATTTAATATACATATTTTTTGCATAAAAATAAAAAATAAAATCCTATTATTAAGATAAATATAATTAATTTCATAATAATATTTTTACTCTAATTTATTATCTTAAAATCACAACATTTAAATTGTTATATTTATTAAATTATGAAGGTGACATCTTTGACATCATTTAAAATAAAATAATATAAATGTCCTAATCGGTTAAATAAGTATCAATATGGTCCAATAAGAGACCCTTGTATTCATAGGGAATAGATATACTCTACCAATAATGTTTGGTAAATTTTCTGGACCTTTTGATAGGTATTGTTTTTTTAATAAAAACTATATTATTGATTTTTTCACTAAATAAATAATTTCTACATCATTAATGTATAAGCTATTAAGGTAATTAAATATTTATTAAAAATTTCAAATAAATTACCATGATAAAGAAAAACATTTTATATTTCAAAAGAGTATTTATAATCGAATTTTTATTTTTTATAACCTTATATTAAAAAAATCTAATTATTAAAGTTTGAGTGAGACATATTTCACTTTCCTTTAAATAAAATAAATAAAAGGTCTTAATCAAATACAAGTGGGTTCCATTAGATTACATTTAGACCCAAGTATGATTTAGGGAAAAATATAGTCATAAAATCATATTAATACAAGTTAAATTACCTGATTTACCTTTAACTATAGTGAATAAAATTTACGGTAGTTACTATTCATAATGCCTAAAAATAAAAAGTAGCTTATTAACATAATTTGAACCTAATGATTCCAAATATGGAATCAATTTTTCCAAATTCAAAACACAAAATTTGAAGTATTTAATTAAAAATTAATCCCTCTATTGAGAAAATGGGTTTTAAAAGATAAAACGTTTCAAAAGATTGAAATGTTTTTACTTATGAATTCTGTGTAAAATTAATGTTAATGACTTACATTATATTAAATGGTTAAAAGATATTCTATTTATACTTTAAAACCATTAAATATTATAATTTAACCATATAAATTATCTTGATGAAAAAAAGTTGTTTTTAATTAAAATTTAGCGTATTTTTACTGTTCATCAAAATAAGAAACTTTTCTGAAAAATATCAAAAATTTATCCAAAGTAAATTTTTATATCCTGATTCAAAAGAATAATTTTCTTTTTTCAAATTTAACTTATAAACATGTCAAAAAGTAAATTTAATGTGGGTGCGCCATCAAAAGGAGGCAAAACTGTATTTTTTTAAAAGTACTTATTTTACCCGAAAATTTTATTTTGTTCTCATACCATGTTTTATAAAATGTGTAAGATAAATTATAATGTCATAAAATTCAAAATGTATTTACTACTATTCATAACAGCTAGTTCATAATGATATTATAACAATATATCGTCGTTTAGTGAAACTCATTATTGCGTACAACACACACTATTTAGGAATGTTGCTCTGTGTGCAACCCAATCCAAGAATAGTGTTTGTGTATAATATAAGCTAATAATGTGTTGTGTATAACACAAGCTAATTTTGGTGTAGCGTACAACACAATACATCAATGAAATTAAAAGAATATTTTTCATAAAATCTCAGGATGTTACACTTCTGATAGGTGATGAATAACCAAATTATATAAATCTATTCACCTCAGATTTGATCATACATTATTCAATTATTGCATATACACATTATTTAAACAATAATAAATCATCAAAAATGTAATGTGTTTTATTACCAATAAATATTATCCATATTTTAATTGATCATATATTTTATCTTTTAAAAAAAAATTATATTTTAAACAACCATGTAAAAAATTGTAAATCAACATATAAAATATTATCATCATAAAACTCATCGTCAATATTAATTTCTTATTCTTCTTCTTCTTCGAAATTATTTAATTATAACATTTATGAGGGATTAAACACCACATTATACAATCCATTTTTATCTTTAATCATAATATCAAACTCTATATGTAATAGGATGCACTAAATTTTTTTAGCCTTTTCGTACTTGTTATTTAATGAATATCTCATAGTTGAATGGTCAGTGTAAAAAATACTTTGGAGAGAAATAATAATAATATAAGATTACCAAAAAAAAGTACACTACCAGTATCTCTATATGTATGGTGGTGCATTTAATCTGGGTTATATAAATTGTAATACTTTCATAATTGATAGGTCAAAAGATGTGATTGAACCACATCCCTGTAGAATCTCCTATATTAAAATCACTCATATAGTAATAATATAAAGAGTGTTCCCCCAATTAGAAGAGATCATGATTCGGTAATTTAAAGTAACAAAGGAGAACATGAAAGATTCATCGAAATTTAATAGGACTTACTTTGAAAAAATATCAATAAGTGGTAATGATATCTTTGATAATTCTTTTAAAGGGTAATGGATGAATCATGAATGTATAATAAATATTTGGATACCCTTCACTATATTACTATCATGAAACTCTTATATCAATTTAATTTTTTTTAGATGATATTTAATACTATGGTTGGATATTATAATCCCATATAAGATTCCTTTTTTCAGTTTAAACATTTGATAATAAAAGAGAATAGCCTCGAACCTCCTTTTAAGATTCAAAGTTCAAATTGAAACATTCAAGCAGAGAACATCGCATCGCCTCGGAAAGTAGAACCTCAAACTTTGCGAGCAGTAGGAACCTTGAACTGTGCTAGAAATAGGAACACCCCTCTCATCACCACCTCAACATAGCTATAGGTCGTGGCCCGGAATCAGTACCTCCAAAACAGAATCAACATCACCCTTGATATACCTCGACATGAGAAGAAGTTCCCACATACAACACTGAATGAAACCAGAAAAGGGAGAAGACAACTGCAGTCATGACTCTTGGAACCCCCACCCACTCACACAAACACATCCCAAAGCCACCACAGAATCCATCTCACACATCTGACCTAGAAAGGATCAAAGAACACGGAATCTAGAGTAGCATGAGAGTGGACAATATCATCATAGTGAGCCACAATGAATCCAGTGCTGTAAATCCCACAGATAAGAGCATCATCTAACTGGAATAGTAGAAAAATGGATGTGACGCAATTGGATGACCAAACCAAATAGTGAAACATCCGAAGAGAATAGACACTGTTAACAATAAAGAGAACCAAATAAGGAAAAATAGAACTAGGGATAAAACCCTGAAGAACTTTGGGGATGAACCCTAAAATTAAGAATCACGACCGCCTAACCGTATGACCCAAAACCCTTGAGCAACCATCGCTCCAACTCCGACCTGGAGAGGAGAGGTGGATCCCTGGGTCAGAACTGGTTTGGGTGGCTGGGAGTGAAATAGAATGACGAAAAGGACTGACTCAGATAGCTTCAGAAACCCTCTGTCCACCGCACCACAAATCCCAAAGCCTCTATGTTAACACCACCAATCACCGACCAGGAGAGGGATAGAGCAACTTGTGGCCAAAGTTTTTATAATAGTTTCTTTAGCTCAAGAATTTTTTACTTAATGAAAAAGGGATTATTTATAAGTATAAATATTTAGATATGTTTTCTATCAACTTTATAACATCAAATTCTTATTTATAATAAAAACTTTTCTCTAACATTCTTATTGCAAACCATGCCATCAACCAGTTGTATCTTGTTTTACTATTTATATTTTATTAAATTCAATACAAAGAGATGTTATTTATATGAAACGATAACATAAGAAATACTTTTTTTTGATATATTCTTAAAACCTATTATATTATTGAAGGTTCCTTATTCATTAATCAGGAAAAATATAATTCTCTTTTTTATCACTTCAATTATGGATTTCCTGGTTGTGAGGATTGGTATCCCAAAAATTATGAGAACATATCATTATTATTTTATCTCAAAAATATATTTAATGAGAATGAAAATCTTTATCGCCTCCCTAATAATTCATTTAAGGAATAATTGAGAGAATTTTATTGAACTATCATCATGTTGAAGGGATACTTTCTGATGTTTTGCCTCATCTAATTGTAAATTTAAAAACACAATTAGGGGATAAGATTGAAACTAGATCTAAATTCACAATGTGCCTCTAAAAATTTTCATGATCTAATAGTACATTGAATTAAAAATCTCTCTATATATATTATATTTTGAGGTTACTTTTTTTCGAATAATGTTTTAACATTACTCACATAAAAAATATAACTTATATACCTTCTAACTCCTTTTTGGAGAGTAATTACATCATAAATTTTTAATATTTCAGACCTAAATAAATTATATCAATGATGAAATTGTTAGTGTGGAGTGTAATAAATTTTTAGAGAAATGTGTTATATTATATCTTTTCTTTTCCTTTCCTCATCGTATTTAAAAATGACAAATGATATTTATATGAATTTATTTTCATGTATTCATATTTCTCTATTGGTATGAGTTTTCTCTATTTTTATATATTTTCATTCTACTTTTTCACCTACTTTTATACTATGTAACACCCCAAGATTAAATAGTACATTATTTCTTTAAAGTAATTCAATATCTTGCACTACATGCAACACTGAGTTCAAGCGCACCACAACTTACCAAACTAGCCGTTAAAAAGTGGTTATGAATAGTATTAATTGAATTTTGAAATTTATATAATAATTATAATTTTAGATTCCATACTATGAGTTTCTTATACATAATTTAAGAACAAATTAATCTTTTTCAGGTAAAATAAGTATATTTCAAAAAATACCATTTTACAGCCTTTTAAGGGTGAACCCTTTCTAAATCCAAAATTTGAAACTTTTATATATTCAATTTGAAAAAATAAACTACTTCTTTAGAATCAGGACATAAGAATATATTTTTAATAAATTTTGGGTGTTTTTCTGATAACTCTCATATTTGGATTAATAATGAAAAATACTATATTTTAACTGAAAATATATTTTTTAATAAAAATAATCTATAGTGTTTAATTGTAAATTTTAATGGTTTGGATGTATAATTAGATTATATTTTTACCATTTAATCCAATTATGGTCATTGTAAGTAATTTCACATTGAAATTGGACATAAATAAGTGTCAATCTTTTGATGGTTATTATTTCTTAAAAATACGCCTTTTAGTTTTTACAATGGGAATTAATTTTAAATTAATTAATGAAACTTCTATGTCTTGAAATTGGTAAAATATAATTCATTTTTGAATTCGGAATATCAAAATTTTCTTATGGTGAATTTTTGGTATTTTTTTAAAAACTTTCAATTTTTGATGAATAGTGAAAAACACTGAGTTGTTGCTTAAAACCAAATTTTTATTTAAATGATTATTTTTTTATTTAAATTTATTTTAGTTAAAAATAGATACATAATACCTATATAAGTTCAATGTAATTAATTGGATTCAGTTTATAAAAATTTTAGATATATAAATTGTTTTTTGAACTTTTTACCGTCTTTTACCGACCTCCTAGGAGCATTTGCAAATTTACATAAAACATAATTTTACCACTTCTATGAGTTGAATTTAAAAAATCAGAGAGACACGGTTGATATCAGTAAGTAAAATTTGGTTCAATAAGATGAAAATATTTTTTGGTGAATCGTAACTTTTTACTTTTATTTACCACGGTTAAAAATAAATAGGGTAATTAAGGGTAAAATTGATATTATTATTACCCTAACACAGGTCCTAATTCTATTTGATAAGTTTAATTAAACCAAAATAAAACTTAGGAATACAATATGATCATTTAGGTCAACTTGGATTAGATTAGGACATTTATTATTATTTAATTCAAAGAAGAGTTAAAAGTGATAAATTCAAAGTTTAATAACTAAACCATTTTAAATATAGGGTTACACATAAGATAAGTTTGACTATAAATATTAATTAGAAATATATAAATATTTTATACATAATGATATTTTATTTATAATTTTTAGACATTAAATAATTAAATTTATTTATGACATAATGATTATGTAGTAATTACCTAGTTAATGAAATAGTAAAATAATTGATATTATAAATATCAAAATAAATGTAATTTGATACTTTTTATGAATTAAACTAATTTTATAGGTTAATATGACATGTTAGGGTTGGTTATATTAATTTTTTTAAGTAATAATGCTGTTATGAATTTAGAAAAAACAAAATATCAAATTGTGTAAAAATTGACATTAAAGAGTTTTTAAAAGAAATATTATATTATTAATTTATATTATATTCCTAAAAATATAATGATTGGAAAAAAGTCTTTTATAATGATATTTGTATCATTAATTAATCACTTGGGGTTATCTTAGATGTTTATAGTATTTTTAGTAAACATATAATATAAAAATACAAAGAGACATGATAAATGTCAAACTATTTAAGTAAGAGTTAAATCTAAAATATAAAGTTTATATAGTGACCAAAACCTGTATAAAACCTACTAGTTGAGTGGTTTTCAACCCATACCCACCTTATCCTTTAAATAATTCATTTTGGATCCATTATAAACCCAAAAGTATTTTATTATAAAATAATATTTCTATCTTTTCCTAAGGTTCCCCTCACCCCTCTAATAAAAGGGGACTTCCACTTCTCTCTAATTCACACCATAAAATCCATTTGTCTCAACCAAAGCATGCCCAAATACCTTCTCAACTGTCCTACCTTAATCCTAGAGGCCTTCCTTCAGTCATAAAGCCAACATAAAGATCTATTTTGATCAAATCAAAATGAAGAACCCGATAAAGAGGTAAATATTTCATCACCTCTTTCAAGTTCTTTTCTTCTTCCACTTCCTCTTAATTTGTTGTTTCCATTATAAAATAATAACTCCAGTATATTATATATACTGTGATGTTTATTATAAATATTTTACAACCATATTCATTATTATATCCATCCTTTCAATGACATTTCTCCATACGTGCGTACGTGCGGCTTACCGTCTCCACGTCATGGTGTAATTGTTATTCAATACATTATTATTTGGATGGGTATAACATTGATGTTTAATTGTTGTAAATAATAAATATAAAATGATAATGATTCTATATATATGAAATACCATCCAATTATATATTATTTTAATATAAAAATAATGACATTGTTGCTCGTGCGTACGTACGGATTACCGACTCCACGAACACGATGAGATTCATTCCCCAACGTAATCCATTAAAGGCTAATTTAATTAGATGATTAAAAATTATGTTTAAAGAAATAATATAATTATTAATATGAATAAGATACATCCTATCCATAACAAACCTTACTTATATAATAAATCATATAAAGGAAAATGAATCAGTTAACACCCGAAACGACGATAATACTAAGTTATTATTAACAAATCCATGTTAAAAGATCATATATGATTTCAAATTAATGTATATGATTCTTTTATAATTTAATAACAATTATTTAACCATTATACATGAGGTTAACCTACCCTTTACCAAGGAAAAGTGCAAGGTAAGGGTTAATTTCAAAATCTCTTTATTATCCGAGGTTGTTTTTATATAAGTATCTACTGGGACCTCTTTATCATCCACATCCATGTTTTTTAAAAATTTATTCCAAAACATTTATACTATTTACTAGACTATGGGTTAAATTCATTTATACCCTTGTTCTACTTTTTATAAAATGGTTTGAATGGATTCTTTCTTTCATTTTCCAAACAAGTTCCTTTTTAACCTTTTAGACAAAATTAAGGTAAAAATGTCTTTTTTTAACTTGTACGGCAGGTGCAGCTATTTTCCACTGTTATAACAACGTCGAATCATCCCTTACAAGCTTATAAAAATATTTTCAAAATAAATTTTTTCCTAAATGATTTCAAAATATAAAAAGATATTTCTCTAAAAATAGGTTTTGATTTCATCTATGTCAACATCCTTTGACGTATTTTAAGTTTGTTTGAAGTTGATTTATTATGATATAAAACTTCCATATTGTATTGAATGTTTTGTGATATGTTTGAATGTGGATGTGTTATTTCATACAATTCATGGTTTATGGATAAAGTATTGACATTTCATATGCCAGTTTTAATATGAATGTTTATGTTATGTTTAAGCCTTTTCATATGGGGAATGAATTGGACATAGTAAGTGATGGGTGGAACCCGCTATAGCTCCTCGATGCATCGGTAGGTCTCATGAGACAAATTAGTGTCTTGGAAAAAGGGCTTGACAAAATCTTATTTGTAGTCTTGGCACAAAGCCTTAACTATGTGGTTATGAAAGTCTGGCATTATGTATTCCATCATTATGAAAGCGGGTATTGATATTGCATTTCATTATTCGACTTGTAAAATATACATGTGAGTAAGTAAATGACATTATTTTGATTTCTATTTTCCATATAATGATGAATTTTATGTTGAAATTGATTTTTTTAGGTCTATACATTGGGTTAAATGTTTATTCTTATTTATGAAAGTTTCTGCTATATTGTTATCCTTACTGAGCATCTGATCTCAACCCTTTCTATGTTTTGTTTTTTGCAGGATGTGAAGAAGTATATTATTACTGACCTACATGGATAGTCTATGGGATCTCATTGTTGTCTATGGAAACAATGTTTTGTAGTTTTCCATTTTATGATGTAATGTAAGCCTTATGAATGCATCAAGTACTTCCAAGGCTACTAAACTAATCAGTATTTCGAGACTTGATCTTTTGTGATCATGCCAATGATACGTAATAATGCACCAACTCTGGGCTTTTGGGGTCAGGGAATTATAGTTGGTATCATAGGAAGTTTAGTACAAACCTTGGAAACTATATTTAGATAAACTCGGATTACAACACATATCCCTAATATAGAATTTTAGGATTAGTATAGAAGAACTTCCTATAATTTTGGTATTTTAGAGATTTTGTGAGTTTTTTAAGCAATACATCCCTGTCTGGATACGATCAGGTAGAGGCAGCTCTGTCCAAGATGTACCTAGGGGTAAAACCCAAAAACACCACTTTGAGCTATACTTGAACAGGAACTGGTGCACGACAACGGGCCTTGCTGCACTCTTGGTTACAACACTCTGGGGGGGTATGATTAGAATAATTCTCATTTTCTTTACAAATAATTATGAAGGATTTACAAGTATATACTTCCTCAAAGAAAACATTTTTATGATTATGGATTATATCCATAAACTATTCAATTTATGTTAGGTATTTTACCAATTTGGAATTATTCATTGCAATTCATAAACTGACCTAGTGTGTGCCATTGTATAGAAATGGTGCCCAGTATGAGGAATGTGAACTCCAGCAATACGTATGATCCAAAGAGTAAGAAGGAACATATCTTTCATGGTATAAAGACAGCATTTAGAATGGAAATAGTCTCCCATGTATTCTTAACATATGAAGAAATAGTATCATGTGTTAATAAGATAAGTAAATAATTATCTGAGTCCTTTGGCTTTGAAGGGATGCAAGAGAATAAAAGGATAGAAGAGATAAATATGGATAAAGGGAATAGGGAAAAGAAGGATTTTCCCATATGTGGTAACTGTGGAATGAATTGCCTTGGTAAATGCATGAAGGGAATGGCAGTTTGTTATAAGTGTAGAGAAAAAGGACACCAAGTACGTGATTGCAAGGTTAAGAAAAAGGTTTCAAATGTACAATGCTTCATCTGCAAGGAGTTGGGGCACTACGTGAATCAATTTCCAAATCATCAAATTATACCCCAAATGCTACTATTGGTTAATAATAATGTTATGATACTACTGAATATGAAGATGAATGATTAGATTTCTTACGTTGTTATTAAAGTATTGTGTCATTTGAGTATTGTATTAATGATGCACATGTTATAATAATTTTAGAGTATATAATGATTTTACTGTAGTACTATTTCATTAAAGACATGAGATTTTGTGGAACCAAGAAATGTGACTCAATAGCAGGTTAAATTTTTGGAAAATGTATGGTTGAGAGAAAGATAAACCATAATATGGTTCTGATATCAAGGTAGTGATTTCGGAATAATACATGATTGATTTGGATAAATTATATTGGATATTCATGACTACCTTGAAAATAATTAATGATTTGTATATTCCATCATTGATGGAGTTTACAAATTTTTTCGATAGAGGAGTATATCCAGAATTTTATAAGGAATAAGGGAGAATGAATGTAATCAATAAAGTTTTGTGGTAATTCAGGATGTTGCAGTGTTTTAAAATAATATATGATGAAGGTGTTCACATGTAATTACATGGAAAAAAGGATCTTCATTATGTTTACCTTAATTATAAATTTAGGATTGTGAGTTTAGATAGAATCATTTTTAGATAATTATAGTTTTAGATTATTTTTGGATTTCCACAAAAAGGATAACCTGGAGGTCGGGTGAAAACCCATCACGTCCGACAAGGCCGCGAGACTTGAACCCGCAATCGAAAGGTGACAAGGGTGTATCACCTACAACTGGCCCATGTGATTTCTTAGATTGAATAATGTAGTTTTTTTAAAGGTCTAGTAGATGAATTATAAATTAATTTTTTTTGGAATACTATATTAATAGGATAAATAAAATATTTTTTTATGTTCTATTATCTTTTAGAGTGAATGATGAGTTTGTGGTAGAAATTAGTTAAAGGATGGAACTCTAAATGTAAAGTATATATTTTTTTCTTCTCTTATTCTATGAATAAATTAATTCTCAAACATTATGTAAGGTATATTAAAACTAAAAATGTGTTATCCTAATACCTTATGTTTTGTTGAACTGGTGATATTTTAAATCATCATAGATTGATGGCTTTGAGGCCCTCAATTTTACAATTGTTTGTGATTGATGACCTCAATAACTCCCTATAAAAATTTATGTTTTTCCTCTAATTATGTGTATCTAATTTCCACTAATGTTCTCCTAATCGAGATCATAATTTGGTGGGGACATTTTCATTCCCCTTTTCCTCTAATTAAGACTAAATTTTATTAACCCAATTTCCGATGTGGGTTTTCTCACAAAGGTATCTTCTATTTTCGACCTTTTATTTTAGAAGAACAATTTCAAATTTCAAGGATGTAGTTTATTGAAGGAGGGAAGAATGTAACACGCCAATATTTCATAGTACGTTATTTCTTCAAAGTAATTCTATAACATGCACTACACGCAACACGGAGTTCAAGCACACCACGACTTACCAAACAAGCCATTCAAAAGCGGTTATGAATGATTTTAATTAAATTTTGAACTTTATATAATCTTTATAATTTTAGAATCCATACTATGAGTTTCTTACACATAATGTAAGAAAAAATTCATTTTTTTCAGATAAAAGAAGTATTTTTCAAAAAAAAATCAATTTTACCGCCTTTTAATGGAGAACCCTTTTTAAATACAATATTTGAAACTTTTATATATTAAATTTTTCAAAAAAAACTTATTCTTTGGAATCAGGAAAAAAGAATTTAGTTTCAATAAATTCTTTTTGTTTTTCTAATAACTTTCATATTTGGGTGAATAGTGAAAAATACTATATTTTAACTAAAAACAAATTTTTTAATAAAAATAATCTATAGTGTAGAATTATAAATTTAAATGGTTTTTAAGTATAATTAGATTATATTTTTATTATTTAATACAATGATGTTCATTGTAAGTAATTTCACTTTGAAATTGGACATAAACAAGTGTCAATCATTTGATAGTTATTATTTTGGAAAAATATGCTTATTGGTTTTGACAACGGGTATTAATTTTAAATTAATAAATGAAAATTATATATCTTGAAATTGGTAAAATAGAATTCATTTTTGAATTCAGAATATCAAAGTTATCTTTGGGTGAATTTTTGGTATTTTCGTGAAAACTTTCAATTTTTGATGAATAGGGAAAACCACGGAGTTATTGTTTAAAACTGACTTTTTATTTAAATAATAATTTATTTTATTTAAATTTATTTTAGGTAAAAATAGATATATAATACCTATATATGGTCAATGTAATTAATTGGAGTCATTTCATAATAATTTTAGACATATAAAAATTTCATTGAACTTTTTACCGTCTTTTACTCACCTCCTAGGAGCATTTGCAAATTTACATATAATTTAATTTTACCACTTCTATGAGTTGAATTTCAAAAATCCTAGAGACAAGGTTGATATTAGTAAGTAAAATGTGGTTTTATAAGATGAAAATAATTTTTTTGAACAGTAACTTTTTACTTTTATTTACCATAATTAAAAGTAAATAGGGTAATTAAGGGTAAAAATGAAATTATTATTACCTAACACTTATCCTAATTCAATTGGATAAGTGTAATTAGACCAAAAACAACATTAGGAATAAAATATAATCCTTTAGTTCCACTTGGATTAGATAAGGGCATTTATTATTATTTAATTCAATGAAGAGTTAAAAGTGTTAAATTCAATGTTTAATAACTAAACCATTTTTAATATAGGGTTAAAAATAAGATAAGTTCGAATATAAATATTAATTAGGAATATAAAAATATTTCCTAAATAATGGTATTTTATTTATATTATTTATACATTAAATAATTAAATGTATTTTTGACACAATGATGATGGAGTAATTACCTAATTAATGATATAGTAAAATAATTAATATTATAAATATCCAAATAAATGTAATTTGAGACTTTTTAGGAATTCCACTAATTTTCTAGGTTAATATGACATATTAGGGTTAGTTATATGAATTTGTTTCTAAGTAATGATGTTTTTGTGAATTTAGCAAAAACAAAATACCAAATAGTGTCAAAATTGACATTAAAGAGTTTTTAAAACAAATATTATATTATTAATTGATATTATATTCCTAAAAATATAATGTTTAGAAAAAAGAATTATATAATGATATTTTTATCATTAATTAACCACTTGGGTTTCACTTGAAAGTTTATAGTAAGTTTATTAACCATATAATATAAAAATACAAAGAGACATGGTAAATGTCAAACAATTTAACTAAGAGTTAAATCAAAAAGATAAAGTTAATATAGTGACCCAAACCTGTCTAAAACCTATTGGATGAGTTATTTTCAACCCATAACCACTTTTTAATTTAAATAATTAATTTTGAAACCATTAGAAACAGAAAAGGATTTTATTATATAATAATATTTCCAGATTTTCTTAAGGGGCCCCTCACCCCTCTTATAAAAGGGTACTTACCCTTCTATCTAATTCACACCTTCAAAGACATTTAGCTGGCCAAAAAATGCCCAAATACCCTCTCAACTATCCTTAATTCATCATAGAGGCCTTAAATTATCCATAAATCCATCATAAGGATCCCTTTTGATCAAATCGAAAGGAAGAACCCGAAGAAGAGGTAAATGTTTCATCACCTCTTTCAAGTTATTTTCTTCTTCCACTTCCTCTTTCTTTGTTGTTTCTATTCTAAAATAAAAACTCCAGTATATTATATATACTATGATTTTATAATAAATATGGTACATCCATATTCATTATTCTATCCATCCTTTGAATGACATGTCACCATACGTGTGTACGTACGGCTTACCGTCACCACGTCGTGGTGTAATTGTTATTCAATACATTATTATTTGGATGGGTATAATAATGATTTTTAATTGATATAAATAATAAATATAACATGATAATGATTATTTATATATTATATAAAATCCAAATATATATTATTTTAATATCAAAATAATGATATTGTCGCTCGGGCGTACGTACGGATTACCGTCTCCCCGAACGCGATGAGATTCATTCCCCATCGTAATCCTTTCAAGACTAATTTAATTAGATGATTAAAAATAATGTTTAAAAACTTAATATAATTCTTAATATGAATAAGATACATCCTATCCATAACAAACATTACTTATATAATAATTCATATAATGGAAAACGAATCAGTCAACACCCGAAACGACGATAATACTAAGTTATTATTAAAAAAATGTTAAAAGATAATATATGATGTCATATTAATGAATATGATTCTTTTATAATTTAATAACAATTATTTCACCATTATACAATAGGTTAACCTACCCTCGACCAAGGAAAAGTACAATGTAAGGGTTAATTTCATAATCTCTTTATTTTTCAAGATTGTTTTTATGTAAGTATCTATTGGGACCTCTTTGTCATCCACATCCATGTTTCTTAAAAATGTATTCCAAAACATTTTTACTATTTACTAGACGATGGGTTAAAGTCATTCATACCCTTGTTCAAATTTTTATAAAATGGTTTGAAAGGAATACTTCTTCATTTTACCAAACAAGGTACTTTTTAACCTTTTCAAAAAATTTAAGGTAAGAATGTATTTTTTTTAACTTATATGGTGGGTGAATCTATTTTACACCGTTATAACATCATCAAAGCTTCCCTTAAAATCTTATAAGAATATTTTCAAAATAAATGTTTTCTTAAATTATTTCAAAATATAAAGAGATATTTCTCAAAAAATAGGTTTTGATTTCATCTATGTAAACAGCGTTTGAGGGATTTTAAGTTTTTTTGAAGTTGATTTATTATGATACAAAACTTCCATATTGTATTGAAGGTTTTGTGATATGTTTGACTATGGATGTGTTATTTCATACTATTTATGGTTTATGGATAAAGTATTGACATTTCTTAGGCCATTTTTATTACAAATTTTTATGTTATGTTTAAACCTTTTCATATGAAAAATGAATTGGACATATTAAGTGACGGGTGGATCCCGATATAGATTCTCAATGCATTGGTAGGTTGCATGAGACAAAATAGGGTCTTGGCACAAGTCCTTGACAAAAAAATTTTTGTAATCATGGCACGAGGCCTTGACTATGTGGTTATGAAAGTCTAGCATTATGAATTCCATCATTATTAAAGTGGCTATTGATATTGCATGTGATTATTAAACTAGTAGAATATACATGTGAGTAAGTAAATGAAATTATTTTGATTTATATTTTCCATATTATGATGAAGTTAATGTTGAAAAGGCTTTTGTTTTAGTTCTATACATTGCCTTAAATGTTTATTCTTTTTTATGAAAGTTTCCACTATATTGTAATCCTTACTGAGCATATGAGCTCACCCCTTTCTATGTTTTTTCTAGGATGTGAAGAAGTATATTATGACTAAACTACAGGGATAGTATATGGGATCTCAGTGTTGTCTATGGAAACAATGATGTTGTATTTTTTCATTTTATGATGTAATGTAAACCTTGTGAATGCATGTAGTACATCCAAGGCTACTAAACTAATCAGTCTTTCGAGACTTGATATTTTGTGATTATTCCAATGATACGTAATAATGAATTTAATCTAGGCTTCTGGGGTTGGGGCATTACATACTACTACCTTTTTTACTATTTTTATCTTTATTTTCTTTATTTATTTTTATATTACCACCTCTTTTTCATCCTCTATTTTTTTATTTTCCTCTACCTCTCACTCAAAGTGAATTGTATTATCCTTCACCTATTATATAGTATTTGTCTCCACGGTACTCAATAGCATACCAAATAATTGTTTTAATAATGGTTTGGAAATTTTACCCACTTGATGCAAGATATTGTTTATAAGGGAATATTGAATCATTAAATAGTTCTCCTGGTTTGTCATCTGATGATTCAAATTATGAAAAAATAATTGTCATTTCCCTCAAGGAACTATTTTAGGGTTTTTAGTTGGAATTTATGTGGAGGTTGATTAATTTGAGTTTGAGTGGTTGGGTTTGGTTTAAATGGTCACATGGATTATTTTTTAGGAATATATCTTGGTGGAAAATTATTTGTTTTGGAAATTAATAAACATTGATATTAGGTCCTTACCATTTTGTGTTTCAATTAGGTTAAACTGGCCTCCCATTGTTATATGTGTTTTGGAATCATTGATAGTATTGGTTATAGATCACATATTTTTAATCCATTGTTTTATTATCTTTTGATCCATCTCGACACTCATGTTATTCATGTGCCCCTCTATACATATCACAACCATGTAAAACAAGAGTGAGTGTTGGCAGTTGTGGCTATTTTGGTTGAGTACATTACACAAATTAGAAGTTATTGATCTTCTTTGAAAATATTTCCACTTAGATATCCAAGTAGGTAGTTTTTTCCCCTTAATGGATTCCTCAACTCAGTGGCCGCTAATAATTTTTTAATGGCTATCATCGTGAGATTTCTCATAGAGAATATCTTGTTCAATTTTAGGAGTTTTAAGCATTATTCCCCCATCCATTATGACATGGATCATGTATTGAGGTGTCAAATATAAACCAAAATAGATCATTTTAATTTGGATCCAATCATCATGACCATTATATGAGAAAATTTTCAATAGATCATTAAATCAATCCTAATATGTATATGTGGATTCTATATCTTGTTTGATGAAGTAGTAAATATCATTGTTCTGGATCATTCTCATCACTAGTAAAAAGAATTTATATGTGAAAATTTTTAGTAAGTTGTATTATTGTGTGATGTAAACTTCTAGTCAGATTCTCAACTTTTCATTTTCCTATTCATTATGTGAGAATGGGAATTCCCACAACCTTATAGCATTATATATCACTATTTTTTTCATGAATGTATTAAAAATATCTAGAAATATAAAAAATAATCCTTGAGGACCTTTTCATGACATGCATAAAATTTTTCCAATATAATTAATCATATAAAGTTGATCTCTATTTTTTTTGAATTTATTCATGAAAATTAGAAGTCAAAAAAATCTTGGCTTATCCCCATAAATATATGGTAAACTGTATTCAGTGATGGATCTAGTCCTATGAACTTGTTATTCTGAATATTATTGATTTTATTGAAATAATTGTCTAATAATTGAATTGTTTTAAATATCACTACTAGAAAATACCATATACCAACAGTTTGAAACTGTTGGTATAGGCCTCCAACCCATTGATATATCCTATACCAACGGTTTAGAGAAAATTTGGCTAGTAAGTCATGGGGATAGGTCTATAAAAATGGTTCTGAAAACCATTGGTATAAGTAATATGAAAAATCTATACCAATGGTTCCATAAAACTTTTGGTATATGTATTTCAAAAAAGAAGCATTCTGTCAATTTTGATCCCAGTACCTCTGGTTCATGATTGAACGACCTAACCACTAACCTAACTTGCCTTTTGTGAAGATAATTTCACACACACACACATATATATATATATTATCATAAATATTTTAAATTTTGATTTATTTAATGTTCTTCGTAAGAAGATTCCATAAAAAATACATGTAACTATACCAACGGCTCTCAAAACTACTGGTATAAATATACCAACAGTTTTGAGAACTGTTGGTATATATTCTTTTATTTTGATACCTATACAAATAGTTTGTCCAAAACCACTGATATAGGGTCTCTATTATCGACCTATACCAACGATTTGGCCAAAACTGTTGGCATAGGTCCATAATAGAGACCCTATACCAATGGTTTTGGACAAAACGTTGGTATAGGTCCATATAAGTGACCTATACCAAAGGTTTCTCCAAACCATTGGTATAGGTACCCCCTACCCCATACTAACAGTTTTGGGAAAACCATTGGTATAGGTCCAAATTAGTGACCTATACCAACTATTTTGGACAAATAGTTGTTATAGGTCCATATAAGTGAACTATACCAACAGTTTGCCCAAAAATGCTGGTATATATCTTATTTACAGTAATGTATAGTGAATTTTATATTACATAGTTGATTTATAGTAAGATAAAATGATCTTATAATTCTTAATATCGTGTTCTAAAGGTTTACATGGTTCAAGGATCCGCGTTTGAGACTTTGAAGTCATACTCATGAATTGAACAACTTATAAGACACAAACAAAGAAACTAATTCATGTAAAAAATAATAAAGAGAACAAATAAATATGGTAAGAATATATTTGTATTAATAATTAGATTTTATAGCTCCTCAATTCCCCAGAAGTATTTGGAAATAACACCAAAAACGTGACTCGACATAAGCAATCATTAATTGTATGTAGTTGAAAAACATTACAATGTAATTTCTAAATACTTTTGTATGATAATATGGACTATATTATCTTTATTTTGAGGTTAGTACAATGATAGAAATGAGTGATCCCTAAATTATTTATGTTATCTTATTTTAAACATAAAAATTATAAAATGAAAAAGACCAAAATTTCATGAGAACTAATTTATAAAGGTCATTAGAAAATAAATTAAAAATAGAAATGAGTGTTTAGTTTCAATAGATTATTATTCAGAAAATATGGATAACACATTCATTCAAGAAATAAATTAATCAATTAATTACATTTTTTTCTATGTTTATAAAAAAAATTATGAAAAAATTCATTACATACAATCGTAAAGGATAGAATACAAATCCAAACCATTTCTCATTATTCAATTCACTCACCCAATTTAGATATTATCCCGTAAGAATCATTTTTTTCAAATATATATTAAGTAATAGGATCAAACATTTATTATAAAATTTAATACAAGTAAAAAAAACTCATGAATTAAATTAATAGAATAATTAAACAATCACCATTCTATTAATGAACTATCACTCCTTATGAAATTAACTAATCATGACCGAGTAAAGATCTATAACAATTGGAAAGTTCACCCTATGAATCAAGTGAAAGAATTAATATAATGGTAAAGAAACTAAAAAAATTAAAATGAAATAAATATTACTTGAATTAATGAATTATTTGACAAATAGTGGTTTCTGAAAAGAAAATGAGTACAAAAAGGCTTAGATGAACTAAAAAAATTTAAAGCTCAAGCTAAAGGTTACTCTTCCTTATCTTAATAATTTTGAAAAAAAACCAATTTATAAACCTATAATACATCATATACCATAACTAACTATTATAATATAATGAGACTTATCTAAAATAAAAACTCTAATATATCTTTCACTGGTTTCCTCCACCACAGAGTAAAGGTTTTTATTATAGAATAAATGATAAATCTCATATCTTAAAATTTTGAATCATTATTTTATCTTGGTTGATTCTCCTAATATTTTATCCAATCTTAAAATTTATTTTTATATTTCTCATGTATGTTTTGGTTTTAAGGGTCATGGGATATGACATGAAATTTTTGTGCTACTATGGTTAACTCATACTCAACAAATAATGATGTAAGGTAAAGATTCATTAAATGAATGTAATACACTTTTCCATATATATTACAATGTAAGTTTATTTTGGAATGGTTCTTTTCTTCTAGGAAAATAGAATCAATATTCTAATCCTACAACAAAATTCATCACAATCCACTAACTATTACTCTAATGAACCATGCCATATTTATCCTATAATTACATGATTTATAATAAGGGTTTCACATTTTTAGATTTAAATGACCATTTTGTTGTTTATATCTTTATAAAATAAGGTTAAAAAATTAAATTTGAATATGGAAAATTTCACACAGTATACATTTTTTACCTAAAAATAGAGATTTATGTTTACATCCCTATTTCATTCATGACACATTTTCATCATTTTATATGAGTCACCATTGTTTAGATATTTACCATTATACATTTTTCACTCATACTTATATCATATGAAAAAAATTTGAAAATGAGGGATGTAAAAAAATAAATCTTATTATGGGATTTAAAAGTAATAGAATTTCATTATTCTAGTGAAAAACATTAAAAACTGGATAGTGTTTATCTTTTTCAATATAAAAATTTGATAAAATAAATAAAACATATCAACATGAGAAAATAGAAATTTTCTCAAATTAAACATTTTAAAATCATTAACAATAATTTAAAACCTTTAAGGAATCCTGAGGAACATGTGTAATCATTAAAACATTTATTTTAAAAATAAACCTTCCACCGTTATAAGTTCATAACCATTCATTACATCAGAAAATGAAATGATTTTCTAAAAAATAAATTTTTCAAGAATAGTGTAGGTATCTTGGAGAATCATATTCATAACCCTTTTCTACTCATTTTTAAAACATTTCATAATAAATAATGTATATTATATTTTATTGGAGTAACATATTCAGTTATCTCCCTCATTTTTTTACTTTCAAATAATATTCTTTACATAATGAAATGGGGCACTATATCATGGTCACCCATCATCATGAGATATTTTGGGCTCACCAATCATCATATTTAATTTTCATGTGCCATATGATGAACAAATTATTTTAATATCCAAGTTTTTTAATCATAAAAACTTGGAAAAAAACCCATTGGATTCCATTAGCAAACCTCTTTCTATCTTTTCATAATCAAAAGAAAAATGTTCACTTTTCTTTGATAATTATTAAAAATGAAACATTCACAGAAGACAAGTAATAAAATATTCATTGAAATAAAATGTAAAAATTTAGAGGAATCATAAAAAGGAATAATTTCTATGATGGTGGGAAAGTGTTTTCATTCTATATATGCTAAAAAATTCTTTTTTTTACTTTAGTAAAAAAATTCACCTTATGCTAAATATTTAAAAGATGCATTTTTAAACCACAAAAAAAGTAGTTGAAAATTAATTTGAAAAATATTTATTTTTAAAATAAAAATATTCTTGGAAAAATTTTAGTAACATGGATATGGAGGATAAATATTTGAAAAAAAATAAAACAAGGTTTTAAATAAAAATACCTTACCTTAAGTCTCATCTAGGTTCTTACATTCCCTTAATCATGAATAATAATTTTTTTTTTAATTTTTTACTTTCATAATAAACTATTTCATGTTAATGTTCATTATTATTATTCCAAGTTTTTTTATTTATTATCCTATTTTATTTAGTTACAAAAATGGCTCAATTCAAATTGGTTGTTTTGGGGACATTAGATTCAAAACCTCAAAACCACATCGGTATGTTGAATGTGGTCAATGGGTTTATAGTTCTACTATCTCTAGAATATTAAAAATGTTATATTTATAATATTAACACATTAAATACAATTTTAAAACCTACCATGTGAGGTGGTCATAAAAAATGAATCACATTGTTTCAGGAACATGGTAATCCATACATATGCATTAAGAGAATTTTCATTTACCTAATGGGTAAAATAAAAATAATATAAAGAATATTTTACTTTTGGAAAGATTAATTATGTTAAAAATTTTATATTTAGTCAGTGTTTATATTATTATGACTATCCTTATAAAGATAAAATAAAAAATGAGTCGCATTGCTTCGTGGAGGTGGTATTCAATAGGTACACAGGAATGAAATTATCAATTTACAATCGATTGAAACTTTAAGAATGCAAGTAATATATTAAATTTATAAGATCATAATTATTTAATAAATATTTGATATATATTCACTTTTTCCCCCATTTTTAACATTCACATAGTCTAATGATGAAAAATAAACCACTTTATTTTGTAGAGGGGGTAGTCCACATATACATATAAACGATGTTTCCATTTCTCATAAGATGGAAAATGAAGTAAAATTGTGTTTTAATAGGATAAAAATAAACTTTTAGTATATTTAGGACACTTAGTTTAGTATTTAACTATTTTTTAATAATATTAGAATTATTTAGAAGAAGAATTAAACTTGTAATATGTCAGTTATGACTTAAACCTTCTCCTCAGATATCTCCCTTTAGATTTCACCTTAAGATTTATAGGATTGGTCTTTTAAGAAGACAAGGAAGGCTAATACATGGGGATAGATATTAGAGATTGGTTTGGGTATGTATTTTCTAAACTCTAGATCTAAAAATTTGTAATTAAGTGAGGAGAAAAGGTTCCCTTTCATAAGTGAGGGACGTGGAACACTTTTTAAATTTAAAATTATTTAAATATTATAAAGTCAAATCATAAGAACGTGGATCCAAGACTATAAAATTTTTAATATAAGGTGATAAGGTCTGAAATACCATCATCTAATCATAATTAATATAATAATTTATGGCATTATTATT
Source organism: Viscum album (assembly GCA_963277665.1). Lineage (NCBI taxonomy): Eukaryota > Viridiplantae > Streptophyta > Magnoliopsida > Santalales > Viscaceae > Viscum > Viscum album. The sequence continues at coordinate 389,270,595 of OY728153.1, read as the reverse complement.
TATTTTTTACTAGAATTAACCAGATTTACCATTTTCGGTGGCGACAGAGTTTTACCATGGTTACTATTCATAATGACCTCAAATGAAATCAAACTAATCAATAAATTATATAATATGAATATTAAATATGGAACCCATTTTCAAGGGATAATTTATATAATTTTCAGATAATACATTTAATATAAGTGAAAAAAATGTAGGGAAAACAATTTTTTTAGAAAATTGCATTTTAAGCATAAAAATGAATATATACGAGAATAAAATATAAATTTGATAAATATGAAATTATTTATGTTTTTTTTTAAAAAATATATTCAAAATTAACTTATTAACACATATAAAATATAATTATACTTTTAAATTACTTTATTTTTTATAAATTAATGACATTTGCCCAAAAATTGACTATTTTCACTATTCACTAAAAATTAATCTTTCCATAAAAATTCTAAAAATTCAACATAATATATATTTAATATTTTGATTCCAAAAATGAATTAATTTTTATAAAATTAAATCTCTAATATAAATAAATATATCTTTTAATTAAAATAATATAATTCATGGAAAAAGTTTTTAATTAATAAAAAAAGTTATATTTTAAATGAAAAATTTTATAAAATAATTTATAAAACTATGATGAATATATATATATATATAATGAATAAATTTATATCATTATATTTATTTATTTATAGTATTAACTATGTTTTCACCTTCTCCCCCACTAGGTAATTTCATCCATAAAATTTTATTTAATTCTTAAACAAATGAGGGTATTTCTCTATCATAGAATTTTTTGATTCTCATGTTTCTTCTTTAATAATGTGATTCTTCCATAAAAACATTACCAAGTGAATAAAATAAATTCATAATAATTTCTCTCTAATTCAAAATATGAATTGATAATTTTTTAAAATATATATTCACATATAACTATACTACTTTAAGGACAAAAAAAGAGATGCTTCAGGTACATAATGTCTTAGAAAATAATCATGAAACAAATCATGTACCTAAGAAAATATAATAGGTAAATCTACATTTTAAGTACCCAATCCTACCATTTATATATTTTTATATTGACTAATAAACTATGAACTTAGCTCTCTCTTACATCTAAAAAGAGTAACACATTTCCCTGGAGATACTTTAAGAAAAATATGGTGGCCTACGTTAAATGAGAGATATCTTGACATGTGATCAACATAATCTTCTTTATATACTAATCCGTTCTCATTTGATGCTGAATAATATTTAATTTCCCTACCATTTATTCTACTGGTTCTAATCCCAAAAAATTCATTTCACTAATATCATTCTAATATTATGGAGTTGTAAACCAGTTTCTATATAATTCGTCAAAAGATACCATTTATTAACTGGAATGAAAAAATTTATTATATGAAAATTATACCAATGAATGATATTGATCCCAACTTCGATGATATCCCAAATATCAAGCCTGAATCATATATTCCAAAGTCTAAATGTTTCATTCCAAATGTCCACCACATTGAAAATGAAATGGTAAAGTAAAATTGAATTTAGTACCCAATTAATTTTTATGTTCTTTCCCAAAACATTAAGTAAATATAGGATAATGATTAGATAAAATAGAGAGAGGGACACCATGTAATATGATTATCTACTTAAGATAAAGTCTATTAATTTTATCTAAGGACTTAGTATCTCAAATAAATATAAAATGAAACTATTTTGTCAAACAATCAATAATAATAAAAATCACATTATTTCCATAAGATTTCTTTGGTAATACCACAATTAAATACATTGATAAATTATCCTATTTTCATTCAGGAATTGAAAAATGTTAAATCATCCCATGTGTTAATTTTTACATAGCTTTATCCTATTAATAAATCAGAAATTTCATGGTAAAATCAAAAATATCTTTCTCCATGCCTTTCCACCAATAATATTTCAAAATATCTCTACACATCATAGTATTATTAGGATTAATAGGAAATAAAGTTCTATAAGCTTCACATATCAATTCATTCTTAAACTAGGAATCAATTGACACATAGAACCTCTTTCCAAATTTGATGGCACCTTATTTATCAACATTAAACTAATGAAAATTACCTTATATGGACCTATTATAGTCTTTTATAAAAACCAAGATCTTCCTTTTAATCTTCCATAATTTCTTCTGACAAATATGACTACACTGACACCTGATCCAAAAATTGAATAAGTTTATGCATACATAATATCAATTCTAATACTCATTAAACTGTTTATTAAAGGACCATGTTTCATTCATAACTTGGTTAATGATGAATTGCCATTTTTACTTAAGGCATCAACTACCTTGTTTTTGGATGATAGTGAATTTTTCAATCATAAAACTTAATTATTTATAATCATACTATCTTCCTAATGTTGAACTCTTTCTAGGAAAAAGTACACTTTAATGTTTTATGATTAGTATAAATTTCACATTTATCCTCATAAAAATAATTCCACTCGATTATAAAATCACCATATATAGTAGCCTACTCATGGTCATGTATAGGAAAATTTTTCTTATGGGGTTTTAAATGATGAGATACATAAATAAAAACTCGATTATTCCACATCAATGAAAAAATAAATTACATTAAAATAAGAATCACTATAAATAAAATATTCACCATTTACTACTAGAAAGGGTAACACTAGATAATTAACCAATATTACTTTCAATTCATGAAATAATTCATCACAATTATTTATCCTGGTGAATTTAAATCATTTTTAACTTATCAAAGTTAATGGGATTGATAACCAAGAAATGTTCTCAACGAATTATCAGTAAAAACCCACTAAAAAAGAAAACTATGAAACTTAGTAACATTTATAGGCCTTTTCAAATCATAAAACAATTTAGTTTTAGAGGGATCAACTGTTATTAGATATTTAGAAACAATACACCTAATAAAAGAAATATGTTTTATCCATAATTCAAATATATTGAATTTTCTAAAAAAATATCTTCTTTTAAAGTATACAAAAAAATCCTTCTTCATTAATCATTATCTTCATAGATTTTTTAGTATAGAAAAATATCATTGATAAATATAGAAACAAATTTATCCATATACTCATTGTATCCTCTATTCATTAAGTCTATAAATTCAATGTGTGTGATTGTTAACCAAAATTTCTTAACCAAAAACACGTAATGACGAAATTGAGTTCTAAAAACTATCCTATGAATGTCTTCATCCTTTAAATTTAACTCGTGATACATAGACCTAAGATCAACCTTAAAAAAATATTTTTCACCGTAGAGGTAATCAAATATGTAATCGATATGAGGAAAAAAATACTTATTCTAAATAGTGATGTCATTGAGTTCTCTAAAATAAATGAAAAGTCTCATGAAACTGTCATTATTTTTAAGAAATAAAATAAAACCACCAACTAATAAATTTTAGGTAAGATGTAACCCTTATCGAGGAACTCTTTTAACAAATTTTTTAGTTCTAACAACTTAACTAAAGTCATTCAATACGGGGGGTTTGAAAATGTCAAAGCATTAAACACTAATTCAATAGTAAACTAAACCTCAAGATCCTAATGAAAATAATTATAAAATACATCTATATATTTTTTCACAACTAGCACATCATTAATTTAAATTTTTCTATCTTTTCAATAATATTTGTAAGATAAATTTAACTCCCATATGTAATCAGTTATGTAGCTTCATTATACTTTATAAATGTTATGAACTCATTCTTATATAGGAATTAAATGACACTCTAAAAATTGAATATGAATAATTTATCTTTGGAATATATCTTAGTATGATCAACTAAATAAAAATATATACCTATAATAATATCAAACTCTACAATGTAAATGAAAATATTATTTTTAAGAAAAACCATTTTCCCAATGATAATAAGAATATTTTAATAAATTTTGATTACCTTATACTATCCACCATAGTTTTTACCAAAATATCTATCATTATTTATTAAGGTATTATTTCCATTTTACTTTATAATTTTATAGAAGTTAAAGAATACATGGATCCAAAATCAAAAATACATTGGAATAATCTGAATAAAGATGTATTGTACTTGAAACCACTTTATTTGATTGATCGAAAACTTCTATAGTAGAAACAGTAGACTTTTCCGAACCTTTATACATTTGGTTTTAATGATACAGATACTGAGTAACTCACTTTGGACATGTGTCAGTGTAATGACCCAACTCATTATAAGTAAAACATATCACTATTGACTAAATATCTTTTTCCCCGTTATTGGTCTATTTGTAACACATTGAATTATACCCATGAGTCAAACGACTGAGATTACTACAATGGTAAAACATTCACAATCCTACTAAACATTATTTAAAATGTAGTTCACCACATTTTGAATCGGGGGGTACCTCTAGTATTGTTGGTTGAATACTTATCAATTTCTGTACACCTTAAATAGTTCTTACTTTTTTCACCATGTAGTACTTATATTTCTAGAAACTTCATCTCATCATTCACAACACAATTAACAACTTCCTAATAAATTTTCAATTTGATAGATGCCAAAACTCTTGATAGTCATGGTTTTATACCTATATAAAATATACCAATTTTACTCTCATGTGTAAAAAAAATAGTGTAGACCTGCCCCATCTAGGAAAATTTACCTCAGATGCAAGCATTAACTCGCTAACAACCTGATATTTTATGATATATTTCTCTTAAATAAAATTTATTTCTTCAAAATCATCCAATACACACAATCTCATGTCTAAATGAACCGTATTATGGATGAAGTAGAATAATCAAAGTTTTCTTAATGTATTTAGATTCAAGAATTATGTTATATGAATGGTGAAATATAGAAGTATTTTCCTAGTTTATGTTTTTTCAGAAAGTATTTACAAGATTATGTTGATTGTTACTGATGGACTGGAAAATAGATTTAATGACAAGGAAATATTTTTACTAATCAAAGATAACCCTTAATATGTTCAGTATATTAAGATAATGTTTTGATAAATTTGTTTTGGATTTGAGAATGTAAATTGGATGGTATTGATTACCAAAGATCTTATAAAGCATTTTTTGAAAAAGTAGTGTATAATGTTTAAGGGTTCTTGGAATTAAGGAATATATATAGTAATGTTTGAATAAGGAAGCATGCATGCTTTCAAAAAAAAATTATGTAAATTTTTGTTATTACCATGTTTCAAGAGAATAAATGATTAGGGTATACACATGTTTTGCATGTGATAGATAAGAGCTACTTTATTATATATGGGGGATCAATGTTAAGTAGATTTCATGATATTCTATCTAACGTTTTGGAATTTCATCTCTTAGAAGGTTTATAAGGCTAACCTTTTATGAAAAGTTTATGTTAATTTTTGGAGGAGCTATTTATGCATTGAGTTTGTATTGAGAAAATTAGTTAAAAGCATATTTATTGGTTAACCATGTTTAAAGGATATCTATCACATTTATTTTGGAAATTATAAAAATGTGGTTTTAAAAAAAATACAACCAATGTATCGGGTGACAAATCATCAAGTCCATCAAGGTCGCTGGTCTTAAAGTTATTACCAAAGGATGATAATGGTTTCACGCCTACCACTAGCTTACGCGATGTTCGAGTTAGTGTGTATTTTTTTTGTTAAATAGTTTGATGAATAAATATTAATGATAAACAAGTATTGTTATTTTTTATGTTTAGAGATTAATTTATTAACCATGTTTATTTTAAACAATTATTGGAGACAAATAGTTAGGATTGTCATTCTTTTATGGGCCTTAAGATTAATTAAAAGAGTATTTTAGTGATTTAGGCATCAAAGATAATTTCTTGATATCCACTTCTTGATGTAATGGATGATTTAGAAATTTATTGAAGTAGAAAAAAAGAATGAAATTGTGTTTGTATAACTATATCAAGTTAGTATATTTCCTTATATTCATAGTTAATAAAATAATTACTCAATGTTAGGAAATTAAACCAAAAATTATTTCCCTAATACCTTAATTTTTGTTGAACTAATGGACTTTTAAATCATTACAAATTTATTAATTTGTGGCCATCAAATTTTCATTGATCAGTCACTTGTTTGTGATTATTGGAATCAATCACTCCCTATGAATATTTACGACTTTCATCTAAGTCTATCTTTTCACTTCCCACCTATGTTCTCATATGTGGGAAGCTAGTTATAAGTTACTTTGGGTAACCATTATGTTTTCATCTTTCATTTTTTAATGGATGGTCTATTATTCATTTTCACAATGTTAGTTTCTATGAATTGAACTTTTAAGTATTAAACCATGGATAACCAAAGAATATTTTGGGGGAGAAGTTCAATTTAAGGTTAGTAGAATGTAACACCCTGAATTTTTTTTAAATTTATTTTTTGAATTAATTTAATATTTTTGATATTTTGCATTTAACGTATCTCCGAATATAGTTTTTTATATTAAAGTATTGAATTTTGTTTGTATACACTACACGCAAGACATATATAAGCTTTAAATACACGCACCTCCAATATGACTTGTGCTACACCCAACACTGACTTGGTGTATGTTACACACAACACAGAGTTTATACAAAACCTAATTTTTTTATTATAATTATTCAAACGAGATAGTTATAACCTACCCATGAAACTTAGTAATATGAATAGTAATAATATAACATATATATATCCCCATCTAATTTTCTCCCATTTCACAACTCTCTCAACTGCTATCTAATTCTTTACTCTCATATTTTTCTCTTAAATTTTTTCAATGTTCAAAATTCTACATTAGAATGGTTTTCAAGCCTTGCATTGTACAAAAGAATCTGTTTTAATTTATTTCTCTATTACTTTTATTTTTTAGTTAATTAATTTAATTTTATATTAGATAAAATTATTGTTAATTAGTGACAATTAAATTATATTTTATTAGATAGTTTTATTTTTCATTATTTAATTTTAGATATATGTTGTTTCTTTAAGATATAATTTATTTATTTAAAAGTAATTAGTATTAATTTGTACTAATTTGGTTCAACTATAATTAATTAATAACAATTACATGTAATTATAATTATTTATTATTAATTAATAGTAACTAGTATTAATTAGAAATGAATAGTAATAAATAACAGTAAATTGTAATAATTAGCTGTAATAAGAAATAAATAGTAAGAATTAGTAATAATTAGTAATAATTATTAATAATTATTAATAAATTGTAATAAATTGTAATAAATATTAATATTTAGTAATAATTTGTAAAAAATAGAGATAAAAAGTAATAAATAGTAATAATTATAATATATAGTGGTAATTAGTAATAAAAAGAAATATAAGAGTAATAAATATTAATAACTATTGATAAATAGTGGTAATTAGTGATAAATAGTAATAATTAGTAATAATTAGTAACAATTAGTGATAATTTGTAATAATTAGTAATAATAGTAATTAGGGATAAATGGTGGTAATTATGGATAATTTGTAATAATTAGTAATAGTAGTAATTCGAGGTAAATAGTGGTAATTAGGGATAAATAATGGTAGTAAATAATAATAAATAGTAACAAATTGATACAAACAACTATGCGTAGCAATAAATATCAATGAATAACAATAATAATTGGTAATTACCAATAATTACCAATAAATATCAATAATTAGCGGTAATTAGTGATAATTAGTGGTAATTAGAAATAATTGGAAATAATTAGTGGTAATTAGCAAAAAATAGTAGTAATAATCAATAAAGATTGTTAATTAGTATTAAATAGTGGTAATTAGTAATAAATAGTGTTAGTTATTAATAAATAGTGGGAATTAGTAACAAATTTTGTTAATTAGTAATAAATAGTGGTAATTACTGGTAAACAATAGTAATTAGGGGTAATTAGTAATAATTTCTAATAATTAGTAATAAATAGTAAAAAATAGTAATAAATAATAATAAATAGTAATAAAAACTAATAATTAGTAATGAATAGTAGTAATTATGAATAATTAGTAATAAATTGTAATAATTACTAATAAATTGTAATCATTAGTTATAAATTAGTAATAAATTGAAATAATTAGTAATAATTAGAAATAATTAGTTGTAATTAGTTTCTATTAGAAATAATTAGTGGTAATTAGAAATAATTACTAATAATTAGAAATATTTAGCAGTATTTTGGAATAATGAACATAATTTAATAATAATTGTCTATAATTAGAAATATTTAGGAATAATTAGTAATAGTTAAAAATACTTAATACTGATTAACATTTTTATTCTTTTTAGGTTGTGCTTTTCTTTTATCATATTATTTATAAAAAATATTTATTTTATATATTTTTGAGAAATATGGAATAAGTATGTCGACAAAAGTCTTTATTAGATGATCTCAATTGGATAAATCAGTGTGGGAATCCAGAAGGGTCTGGTATAAATACTGTATATAATGACGGTGTTGAAAATTTCATATCATTTGCATCATCAAAACCAGAATTTTTTTCAGAAGGGAAAATTATGTGTCCATGTAAAAAATGTGGTCTGATGATGTTTGACACATTTGACAATGTTGGGGGTTGTCCATTGCATTATAGTTTTCAAGTAGATCATGTTTTTTTAAACCAATATTGTGGATGCAGTTCGAGAAAAGATAATAATAATTTGGTTCCAGATCAATCGTAGTTTCCAAATTTAGTACATGATGTGGTATGTCCTTTTTTCAACAAACTTAAACTCTTGATGATATATATTTAACTTCTAAGTTGGAATCATCTCAATTTTATAAGTTGTTGAGGTCCACTAATGATAAGTTATATCCTTGTTACAAGATAAGAAAATTTGAAGTGGTTGAAAAAAATTCTGTCTATTAAATAAGATAATGGAATATCTGATAGCTATTTTGATTACATGTTTTCTTTTTTTTAAACACTTTTACCTAAGGGAAATGTGTTTTCTATAAATTTATGTAAGAGATAGAGGAGGGATTTTAATATGGGTTTTGGTTATTAGAATATTCATGGATGTTGAGATGGTTTAATCTTATATAATGGTGAAAATAATTTGTTGGATATTTGTTCTACATATGAATAATAAAAGTATAAAGAGGCTCAACTAGGGAAGCTTGGATTGATTCTTCTAAAATAGTTGTGGTATTCAATGCTTACACCCAGATTGAAAAGTTTATTTATATCTCAGAACATAACGTCATTGATGTCATAGAACAAAACCAATATTTCAATTGGTAAATTCTTAAATTATCTCTCTGATGGTGATTCATGGAAACTTTATGACCGTGAACATCATTCTTTTTCTTTAGAATCCCAAAATGGGTGATTGGGTCTTTCTACTGATGGTTTCAATCCATTTAGATCTTATGGTAGTCAATATTCTTGTTGACATGTATTTATAACTCTAAACAATTTACCTCCTTGGATGTTACTGAAGTATCCATATATCTATTTAACCTTATTAATTATAGGAAATTCATAAAATAATATTGATTTTTATTTTAATCCATTGATTTGTGACTTAAATTTATTGTGGAGTAATGGTGTTAGTATATATGATGTTGCTACATAATAAAATTTTATACTAAAAGCATCATTAATGTGGACAATTAGTGACTTTCCATCATATGGAATGTTATCTGGCTAGAGTACACATGGTCCAAAATCACATCCAAACTATATGGGAGACAAAGAAGAATTTATGCTTAACAATGGAAAAAACCTTTTTTTTTTACTATCATTTCATGTTCTGTCCAACTGATCAGCCTCTTCGAAGGAACATATATCATTTTAGAAAAGGAAAAATTGAAAGATATAGACCTCCAAAAAGGATCTCAGACATGGACTTAAAGTCATTTTACACTTCATTACCTCCCATTACATTTGGACAAATTATAAACCAACAAACAATTGATGTCTTTGTAAAAGGATATAATTGGATAAAACGGATCATTTTTTGGATATTCTATATTGGTCTAATTTTTTGGTTCTTGACATGTTTGATGTCATGAATGTTGAGAAGAAATTTTTTGAGAATATATTTTATAATGTTTTGGCTACACCAGGTAAGACCAAGAATAATATAAATTCATGATTAGATCTGACCGAAATTTTCAGGCGATCAGAACATAAACTATTTGAATATGTCAGATCACAAAATCTAATGAAGAAAAAAGTATCTTATACACTTTCTAATGAAAATAAATTATTATTTTGTTAGTGGATTGCATATTTGATACTTTTATAAGGTTATGATTCCAATTTGGGAAGATGTGTCAGAAATGGTCATATTACCAGATTAAAAAATCCAATGTATCATGTTATAATGGAATAAATTATCCCAATTAGATTAAAAGAATTTTTCTAATTATATTATTTTGGATGGGATAAAAGGAATATCATATTTTTGAGACATTTTGCGGTGATAACAGACTCCGATACAGTATGTAGACTGCAAGAAGATATTGTTTTAATTTTGGTAATCTAAAAAAAATCTTCTCACCATCTTTCTTTAACTCAATGGAATATTTGATATTACATTTTCCCCATAAATAAAAATTATGAGGTCTAGTAAAATTATGATGTATGTGACCATTTGATAGATGCATGCAGAAATTGATGAAATAAGTACACAAAAAACGTTGACTGAATGATCAATTGCATAATATTATTTTCAGGAGGAAATTTCGTTTTTCTTCTCTCATTATTTTCAATTCTAATATCCCTAAAAACACATATGAATGATCCATAAAGATGGAAATATTGAAGTTGAAATGGAAAATAAATTATTAGTTTTTTAATCAGTCCAATGTTGGCTTCAGTGGAGTTCATGAACAATAGCTTTCAGATGATGAAAATCCTAGAGCTCATACATATGTTCTGATGAAATGTTAAGAAATGAAACCATTTGTACTATTAGTGATACTAGTCACATATTATATAATATTATTTATAGTAAATTAAATCTTTTTTAGATTATATGATAATCATGTCAAGAAAAATATTCCACAAATTATAGTAGTTACTCTTAAAGATCGTCAGAAAAATAATTTTCCATATTGATTTTAAAAACATGTATTATAAATTATTTATGGATTAACATATAAAATATATTTATTACTTGTTATATTGATATTTATTTTACAAAATTCCAATTGTCTCAACGTGATAATAAAGTTGATAATTGATTGTGCGTATTGAGTAACCTTCCATCCAAAATGGTTAAATCTTATAATCCATTTGTGGTGAATGGTTTTTCATTTCATACGCGTGCATATGGGGAATAAGAAAAATGAATTGTGGTGTTTTATTAAGAGGATATCATCATATAGAAATTAAAGTTGACTCTTACAACATGATGGAATAAATTATTGAACTATATTATCTTGGAAATAATTACAAAATGATGTTTAAATGTTTATGGTTGGATACTAAGAGAGTCTTGTGTGGTCGTACGAGCCATAGAATTGATGATATTATCAATAAAATTCATATTATAGTAAACGAACAATTTTTTTGTCCCATCAGGAACATAAAATTTATTATGAAAATTACTAAGCTACTACAAGAGAGTTTGGTGATTGGTGGAGCATAATAAAAATAAAATATCAGGAAAATCAGTTTATTCAAAGTGAATGTGGTTCCACTGAAGTGCAAAGAATTAAAAAAATTCAAAAGGCTACTCCAAGTCTATATTTTTTACGAAGAGACACGAATATCAATGATGACACCCCAGAGTTAGGTGTTGATGGTGAAGATGAAGTCATTGATGTAACAAATTAATTTGAAATGAAAAGAGATGATGAAAGTGAAACTCTTTGTCACGACCCGTCCTTGGGGCCCGTGCCGTGACTACCCCAAGCCCGCCTTCCATAGGCTAGGGGCTGGCGACTAGCACCAAGGTGTAAATCCCGGTAAAAAGGGAAGGCATTTCCTTTGTAAAGTAAACAATCGCACAGAGTACAAGTGGAATAAGTAAACACTAAGTAAAAACTGAGTACAACAGTAAGTGCGGAAAGTAAAAAGGGGCTTGAAATACAAGCCCAACTGTAAAGTACAACTCGAAAGGGAAAACAACAACTGAAAAGTAAAGCTACTACGCCGAGCTGTCCACTAGAAATCCCACCTGAAGGGTGGGTACAGATAGCTCCTCTGCTCCTCGGGTCCCGCCGTCCGCTCCGAGTATGTCCCGCCCAGTGGTTCACCTCCGGGTACCGCCTCGTCGTCACGTCCTCCTCTGGTACCGTCTCTTCATGAGGTCCTCCTCCGGGTACCATCTCGTCGTATAGTCCACCTCCAGGTACTGTCCAGTCCTCGAACACTCGGCCTCTGTCAGCACTGCCCGTCATCTGCAACCAACACAACGAGGTGCGGGCATAGCCCGTGCAGGGGTGAGTATAACAATACTCAGTAGGGACCCCGAGACCCTCAAGGTCTCACTAAAACCAACAAGGATAACCACATAGAAGATCTCAAGAGATATCCTCTACTTAGGTATATGCCCATACATATACCTAAGCTATCAAGTATCCCATCTCAATCATGAGGAAACACAAGGATTGTGAAATCAACGGATAACTACTACCCAGGTATATGCCCATACATATACCTAAGTTATCAAGTGACCCATCTCAATCATGAGGTAAACAAAAAGGTAAAAAGTCTCAGCTCAAACCAGGATTTTCATTATCGAAACCGTAACTGCTGAAGAGCTCCGTCTCTAGAGTGTACAGTGGTCCTGTCACGACTCCGAGGTACTGCTCACTAACCTAAGACTGCTGAAGTACTCCTCCTGTCGAGTACCGCGGGTCATCCACCCAGACACAGTAGTGCTTCCCGCCGAGGTATGTCACCCAAACACAGTAGTGCACACCCCCTAGTAGCCTGCTGAGGTACTCTCCGGACGTGTACCGCGGGTCTTCACTGTGACACAGGTAGTGCTCCGTCCGCCATGGGTCTGCACCTCAGAAAGTAGTGCTCCGTCCACTGGGCTAGTCGACTCACTCCAAGTCGAGTCGGTCAAGCAGTCGTCAGGTCTCAGCCAGTTACACGGTCTCCGTACTCCGCACACTCGCCACTGGGAGGGTCCGCTCCATGAGATAAAGGTCAATACTCCAAGTATCTCAAAGTCCCACGAAGAAGTATCTCAAAGGACCGCCTCGTCATAGGGATCTCAACACAACAGACGGCGCGTCAATCGGACGCCCGGTCTGTGAGTTATTAGCCTTTTCGTCCCAGGGGCCCGGTTGGTTTCGTGAGCGAACCAAACCCATCTGTATCTCAATTGTACCCCGAACACTCATAGGGTATACTCATAGGGACCGTTTCTCAACGAGATCACCAACGCCGCTGACGGTTCGTCAAACGGATGTTCTATCAGAAAGATATCAGCTTTCTCGTTCCAGGGGCCCGGTTGGATTTCGATGCGATCAAACCCGGCCACTATCCATCTGCATTCAAAACTCGGGCGGAGGATGCCAAAAGTTCCGTATCGTCAACAGGAACTCAACGCAACAGACGGCGCGTCAATCGGACGCTCGTTCTGAGAGTTATTGGCTTTTTCGTTCCAGGGGCCCAGTTGGATTTCGGTGCAATCCAACCCGACCGCACTCCGTCGGCATCCAAACCTCGAGCGGAGTAATCCAAAAGATCCATCTCACTTAGAGGAATTCAACGAAATAGACGGCGCGTCAATCGAACGCCCGATCTGGTATTTATTGGCCTTTCCGTCTCACACCCACCCTGAGAAACATCCCAGGAGGTCACCCATCCTGATCACTACTCTAGGCCAAGCACGCTTAACTATGGAGTTTTAACCACGTAGGCTCCCGAAAAGGAAGGTGCACCTTGTGTATAGTATACCGAAACGACCGTCTCGATCCAAGGATCGTGTTGCCGCTGACGGCGAGTCGTTTGGAGGCCCGTAGCCCAAGATACGGGCATTTGACCAAACCGCTCGGTAACGGGGGTTTCGGGCTCGGGCCGTCCCGGCCCGAGACCCCCCGGATGGGCCGAACCGGGTCGACCCACCCCGGACGGGGTCGACCCGGCCCGGCGCAGCCCGGCCCGACCCGGCCCGGCAAACCAGCCAGGCGCGCCGGTTCGGCGCAAGGCCGAGCTTGCTGGAAACGGGGGGCCGCCTGCCCCCCCTTTGTGAAACCGCCCCCCCTCATAATGGGGGGCCAAATAACTGCCCGGGGGAATTAAATTCCCCCGGTTTCCACCAACCCGGCCGGCCCGACCTGGCCGGCCGGCTTCTTGTCAACAGGATCGGCAAGGGCCGGTCCTCTTCCGTCTTCCGGCACCGGCGGCCCGGCTGGCCGCTGGTCATCACGATCCGCCGTGGCCCGGAACCGGCCGCGGCCTTCGTCATCTGGCGCGGTGCGACGGCACCGCGCCCCTCCGCCGCGGCCCCACTCCGGCCGCGACGTCTTCGGTTTCTTTCGACGCGGCGCGATGTAATCGCGTTCATGATAATTCTTTCCACGGCGCGGCGCGACGGCGCCGCGCAATAATTTTCGTGTGATTCCCGCGTGGTGTGACGGCACCACGCTATCTCGTTTCATACGCAAGAAACATTCAATAACAAATGAAGGGGGGTTCGGCCATGTTTGTGCGGTCCGGTCCCCCTCTCGTTAGATGATAACACTTAATCGTTCATCCTCAAGTTTGTCATGCTAGAACCAAGAATGGAAAATAATTAAATAAAGCAACAACAAACCCCTACTTGGATATTTGACGTCGCACGTCGGGCGTCGCGGAGAACGGCGTCGCGGAGAACGACATCGCGGAGATCGGACGTCGATTCCATGCATGTTGGGGTACGTCCGAGGAGGAAACGACGTCTCCTCACTTGTTGCGGAGATGAAGAAGGAAGGCGCGTTGTCGTTGGAGAGTTCCCTACGTCGGTGTCTTCTCCCTTGCCGTGGAGGAAAAAGAGGATGAAGAACCGTGATCACCGAGTCGTTCTAAGTTGAGGGATCGATATTCTTCATCGGAGAAGAACCGTTCTTCACGGAGAGGAGGACGTTCTTCAACGAAGAAGGAGCTTCCTTCTTCTATCACACAAAGGCTCTTTCTCAAAAATCCTCCCACCACAATTCATCCTCCAAATAAAACAAGGTTTCCCCTTATTTTATTTTAATCATGCCATGCATTGTAAGTTCAAAACTCAAAAACTTAATTGGTTAAGAGTTTCAATAACTTAATTTAAGTGCTAGTTGGCATGAGTTATGAGGGAGAGAGGGAGAGAAGGAGTTTCAAAATAAAGAGGGAGGTGAGGAGTTTCAAAATAAAGAGGGATGTGAGGAGTTTCAAAATAAAGAGGGAGTTAGGGGGTTATGGGAAAAGTGAAGGGGTGGGGTTCGTGTGGGCCCCACCTCACCTTAAATCCTTCCATGGGTGGTTAACTCCAAGTGGGTCCCACCCCTAACTCCCTTAAATAGGTTAAAACCACTTAAGAGAGGGTCAAGTGTTGTAACATAACACTTAATCTACTTAACAAGAAAATAAAAATTGTAGATAAGTTATAAATTAAACTTCCACAATTTTTATCATCTTCTCTCGGATAAACACAACTCCGGAAATGGCGTTCTTAAGAAATTATCGGCGCTGCGGTTCCATCGGTGCCCTCGGAATTCGATTCCGGGCACCGGTTCAAAAGATAGAAATTCCCGCTCGCTCGTTCACTAAACGTACCCGAGCCAAACTTCGGAAATTAATTCCGGGCACACCGGGCCTCGGAATCAGGCACCGTCAAAAACTACGTTCTTGTAAAATCCAAAGAAAATTAGGAAAAAAAATTCCTTGAAATTTCCGGATCTTTACACTCTTAATGAAATTGATGATACTAAGGAGGAATGTGAAGATATTGGCATCATCATATATGAAGATGCCGATTAATATGAATATTGACGTAGTTAAATTCGGGTTATATCATATATAATAGTTATCTTTATATAATAGTTATTTTAAAATATTTGATAACAACAAATATATTGTGTTTCAGATGGTCTCGGATCTGTTTCATGAGTTGGAGGGTGCTGATATACCTAATAAAAAGCAGGGTGTCGGATCATCTAATCCTCAAACTCCTGGAGGTGCACTGAGGACTTCGAAGGGTCATGGATTTGGGATATTGGTGTTTCATATCCCTATCTCGGAGCAATTACCACATCTTGACTTCGATCCATGCATGCAGATGTATCCTTACATGTGCTTTTCAGTTAGTTGTCATTAATTGTCATTAATTTTATTATATACTAATTGTTTTATTATTTGTTCATTTATTAAGAGCTTTTAACATATGGATATTGGAAATGGGAGTGCTATATTACTAAATTATTTTTCTGGAGCACAGGTGAAATGGGATCAGATTCCTATAGATGTTCAATAGCACATGTTCAATCATTGGATGGTATGTAAATAAATATAATTTATTTTTCAATTTATTTAATTGAAAACATGATATCATTAATTTTTTGTAAGGTTTATGAAATAACATTAATTAGAGTATGTGTGACTCTATCTAGAAGGCATGGGAGGGTTGTATGAATGATCATTGCCAATAGTTTTTTCACAATTTGAGGAGAACAACGATGAGGAAAAAATAGTCATAGAGTTTGATAAATCTTGATGCGCCCACCAACCTGATTACATTTCATCTTAGGTTTGGGATTTATTATGTTCACACTAAATGAGTGGTCATTTTCAAATGAGATCATCAGTAGGTTGATAATACCGAGGGAGATAAGAGGTGACACATCGAGCTGGTAGTCATAAATTCAGAACGCATAGGGAACATATGGTAAGTACTTTTGATTAATTAATTTATATAATATTAAATGAGAAAAATTTATTTTATATTCACATAGGTAGTCGAACAAACTAATATTATGGAGTTCTACAATTATAGGAGGATGTATATAGATCCTATGACTAGAGAGATGAGAGGTGATCACCAGCATCAAATTGTGGTCAGTATAATTTCTTTTGAGTTTTAAAATTATCTCCAAATAATATTTTAACAATTTTAATTTTAAATTTCAATTGAAGGCTTCATATGGAGCTAAGACGTATTAGACACAGGCTGAGAGTCAACTGAGACCAAGGATTATACTAGTTCAGTAAGATTTGATGAGACAACATGGATGTAGGTGACTCGGTATGCATTAGAGAAAGCCCGAGTTGTCGGTATCATCTCTCGATTGACGCTTATGAGTTATTATGG
Organism: Viscum album; assembly: GCA_963277665.1. Classification (NCBI taxonomy): domain Eukaryota; kingdom Viridiplantae; phylum Streptophyta; class Magnoliopsida; order Santalales; family Viscaceae; genus Viscum; species Viscum album. The sequence goes on along the minus strand of OY728153.1, from coordinate 389,253,344 downwards.
TACCGCTGCAATGTCAGAGTGAAACTCTAGAGAAGCTCATAGAGATTCATCTTCATATACTTCATAGTTTCAGGAGGTGTTGCGAGCTTAGGGTGAGCTTATAGAGTGTATGTGTAGGGAGCAAGAAGTGATCCATTGACAACAACATCAATAGCATGAGGAGATGTGTTGATGGCAGCAATAGCAGCACGAGCAGACGATGGAGTACATGCAATGTTTGACTCATGGTTTAGGGATGAAGTTCTCTTCATTTCTTCTAGCTCGTCCAAAAGACCCTCCCCCTCAGTGAAGTATTTACTTTTCATGATAAAACAATTGAATGCATATTTTTTGTAATATTATATATTTATATTTCTATATAGTACGTTTTCATATTGTTGCGAATATTTCCTTTTTAATTAATTTATTATTTGTTTTATTATTTTTATTATTTTTTTAGAATTTTATTATTATTATTATTATTGTTGTTGTTGTTGTTTTTATTGTTATTATTATTAGTTTTTTATATTATTTCAAATATTGAGGTTTTTATGATTTTTTTTATTTATTATTATTATTATTATTATTATTATTGTTTTAATAATAACTATATTATTATTATTATTAGTATATTAATTTAATTTTTAATGATAATATTTTAATTTTTTATTTAAAATTATTTTTTTATTAATATTATTTTATTATATTTTTAAAATATTATTATATTTTACTACAGTTTATGTTTTTTGCGTTAGGTTCGTCATAACAGGGATTGTTTTTAAATCAGAGACACTATTTGCAATGTTTTTTCTCTAACGGAGCATTTGAAATGGGACCCCATCAGAAATTACCTTTTGTGATGGGGTCCCATTCAAAATTCCCTATAAATATAACTCAATTTTCAATAGTTTACAGTCTTTATATGTTTAAAAATACTATTTTTTCCAATGAATTGCTTTCCATGTCATTAAATAAAAAATAATAAAATTAATTTTACAAAATATTTTAGAACTGAATTTGATAAAATATACTTAATTTTTGAATTTATAATTTTGATATTAGTATACAATGACTTTTTGGGATTTTTCTGAGAAACTTCATTTTTAACGAATAGTCTAAAGTGATGAATTTTAATTAAAAACTACTTTTTTGTCTAATTTATTTATAAGAATAAATTATATTTTAAAATTATTTTATATTTTAATTATAATAAATTTTTATTAAATAATTCAATTTTGGTCATTGGAACCAATCTCACATTGATTTGGGATATAAAAACTTAGAAATATTTAGATTGTTTTTACTTTAGAAACTAACGGTGTCATCCCATCTGCAGGATTATGTTTAAATTAATTTCTATAAAATTTGTGAATAAAATTATAAAATTGGATTCCTAATTTGAAATCAGCATAATTTATAATTTCTAATAAGGTAAACGAATTTTTTGACCCATAATATTAGTGAAATTAATTAAAATTAAGGGCAATGATTAAGAGAAAACATATATTAACAAAGGACTAAACCTTAAACTTAAGACCCAAAATAACTATATACTATTCCAAAATCCATTTTAGGTATATATTTCTACCCAATAAATTATTTTATTAAATTTTTCCATTATTGGATAAACTTGACATGGGAAATATGTGGGTGGAATTCCTTTTCCCAAAATTTACAAGAGTGTCACTCCTCCTTCACTATAAAAATCCTTCCTCTCCAACTACTTATTCATTCTTATCAAACCACTTAGGTTTAGAAAATATATTCTAAAATATACTAAAAACAAATCTATTTTCCACCTTGAATCCTATCTTGGGTAGAAGGCCATCCAAGGAATCCCTTTGGTGAAATCAAAAGGAGTTACCCAAAGAAGAGGTAACATCATTCTTCAAACTCCTTTTTATTATTTTCTTTCTCAAACACCTAAAATATCCTTAATCTATGATTATATAATAAAAATTGTATTCTAAATATATTTATTTGTTTTTATATTTACGGTTTTATCTAAAATTGAAAACACTTCTATGCAATTGGCAACGAACTTACCATTCTTGTGTACTAAACACTACCGCCTCACGAAACGTTGTTATTCGTTTTACTTTTAACACATTTCATGGTTGTAAATTATGGTGGAAACACTATTTATATATTATATATTGTATTAATATTTATTTATTCTTCTTTAATTCTTTTATAACACGGGACTATATAAATTCCATTTCTTTTAATATGATAACTTCGTTGGTGGAAGTATAGACTACAACCTCCTCAAAGTGATGTGATTTGTTCACACTTTACATGGAATGTGTTAAGGAAGAGTTTAGTGAGAATATATGAAATATATGGAAAAATAATTCTATTTTAATGATTATATATATATATATATATATATTTACATACATGTCATTTACTTTATTTCAATACAATAAGTAAATTGGAACAACGTTCGTGCGTACGTACGACCTACCATCTCCATGAATAGTGTATTTTGTTTAAAATTTATATATTTTTAATATTATTATAATTTTTTATATAATTAATATATATGATATATAAGTCATTTTTTATATTCTGGAAATATGTAAATCATGATTTAAGTAAGATGATCAAGAATAAAAAGTTAAAACCTGTACGAAGAACAAAGTGGATATTACCTGAATCAAGGGATTGTAAATAAAAGGGTAATATAAAGTCATGATAAAATAATTTATGGTACTATTTATAATAATATGGTTATTTAAAATATTTATAATAAACAATCATTTATTATATAGTATTCTTGTATGACTACGACGAGAGTCAACACAAAATGTAAGGGAATTTCATCTCAATTCTTATTCCCATGACATACATGCTTTATACACCCCTTGTTTCTTTTGTGCGTTGTATATACTGACCATTAATGTATTATATAAATCTTATAATTAAATTTATGGGTATTTTAAAATCCATTTTATGATCTTTCTTCCTCTAGGTTTATATTTCTAAAGATACCAAATCTGTAAAGTAATTTCGTTTCAACATTCCTTCTTTGAGATACATGACATGTTATACACCTATATTTTTATATGAGGTGTATATAATTCAATTGATATGTTATATAAGGAATAATATTACTTTCATTATATTTTTAATCTCTATTTAATTTCATTTTCTTACATGGGGAGTATGATTCAGAGTTACGATGGGGTAAGAGTTTATTGAATAATCTCATCGGTTCTCAATAATATTTATGATTAAGTTATAATTGTTGAAATATTTAGATTCATATCACAAGAAATATCAATAGTTTTGTTAACCTATATTTATTCATGTTATATCCATGTAATGTTTCCATTTCCCTGCTATTTGGTACCTAATATGATCAATAAAGAGTTTTAAGAAAGTCTGACTTTACCTCCGTCTTTAGTCGGGAATCTATGTTCCTTCAAACCCATTTGTTCTAAAAGGATTCCAAAAAAAATATAGAATTATCCTATTATATTTAAAGGTAAATTTACCCATTTTTCCATTTTAGACAAAAGGTTTTCATTTTTAGAAAAATAATATTCTTTTTGTTTTCTGGTCAATGGACTTTTCTATCTTTTTTACAATGAAAAAAGAATGTTTAGCATGTACATATTTACCCACAATCATGAGAGAAATTCCATTGAAGATTAATTTACAAGAATAATTTTTTTTCCAAAATAAAAAGGGTTTCCATTATGTTTTCAAGAATTATTTATATGATTTCAATTTATTTTCAAAGATATGGTTTTCAAAATGTTTTTCATTTATTTTATATGTTTTCATGGAAATGTTTTTTCAAAATTTATTCAATATTGTTTAATAAGTTTACAAGGGAAAAAGATTTAAATTTTTTTGACACTTGTTTTATATTTCTACATGAAAATAGGTTTTACAATTTTTTTTTCTGGATTGTTTAAAAATTTTTCAAGTGATTAAGAATTTTTAAAATGATATCAATATTATTTTATAGGTTTTCAAGGAAAAAGGTTTCCAAAATATTTTCAATAATCCTTTATAAGATTTCAGGTTTATTTTCAATTAATATAGTTTCAAGAAGTTTCATGTTTTTAATGGTGTCCATAAAGAAGAAAGGATATTCTCCTAAAGAAATGTTTTTAAAGGTTCTTTCAAAATTATTTCCCATCTAAGATGAAATCCATCGGTGTTACCCATTCTTTTATGAGGAAATAATTCAATGTATTCATTAATAATATTTATTTTAATGGGTTATTTTTTTATGGAATGATGTTTATGATACCCATTTCCCATTCATGGGTTATATGCTATTGAAACCTGCCTCTTTTCATGGGTTATGATTTTGATAAAATTAATATGAAACCTATATCTTTTTCCAAAAGTTATGATATGAGTACATGTTTATGATACCCATTTCATTTCATGGGTTATGATATGATTTTTATGATGTTGTGGAATATGTATTTATGACTTCATTATGAGATGGTTGGGACTTACATTTCCGTCCAATGCATTGGGTAAATATTTATATCTCATGACATAGACTAATATGGTCATGGTAGTGAACCTTGACTTCTTTTTTGGACATGTCATTGAACCATGACTTTAAAGATAGTATGAGGAGTGAAATAATACTACTAATATGTCCATGGGATTGTAGCATGACAACTGAGATTTTATGGGAAATAAATCCATACTACTAAGATGGCCTTGTCTGTAATTCCTTGATTAATATTGAAATCATTTTATACTCTTATGTGTTTTCCACAATTTCCTATTTTATTCTTACTTCATGATTTCATATATTATATTCTTATTTACATAAGATTCATGTCTTATGAACTTCAAAGATTTATTCCATGATTCATGTTTATGATATTATGATATGAAGGGTATGATATTATAATTTTTTGATCTCATTCTTATACCCTTATTCTAATGTTTATGATTACATGTATCCCTTATTTAACCTTAATGAGAATATAATCTCACCACTTTTTATGTTTCCTTCCCTTCACGTTATGAAGATATGTATTATTTTTTATGGGTCTAAGAAGGGTGATAGTCGAGAAGAAACTAGTGGGAGATAATGTATCTCACTCATGTATCAATGTTTATATTTCCATGTTTCAAAAAGATGAAAAATAATGTGGTCTTTAGGAATCTATTTTTATAATGTTTTAAGTACTCAATAAAATGGATGTAATGTTAATATAGTAAAATTGAGGGTGAAAATAATTAACCTTATTCCCAAATCTCATCACTTTATTCCATAGAAATATGTATAGGAATACCATGTATCCCTTATCAAACTCTAGGTCTCATCATTGATTATCAGTATTTTTGTTCTGTCGACTTAGAGAAACCATGATGTGTTGCTGAATATTCATAGATTTTTCCACCATTTCCTCAACCATATCAAGACCAAGTTGTTTTTTTCACCAACATCATCCCAGCATGAAGGTGATTTCCACATCTTCCCATAAAGGACTTGATAGTGAGCCAGTTGGATGCTTGAGTGGAAACTATTATTGTATAAGAACTTGACCAATGGGAGATGTTGGTCCCATCCTCCATTGAAGTCAATTGACCATGCTCTAAACAATTATTCAAATGCATTGATAGTCTATTTATATTAGAAATATTATTTAGGGTGATATGTTGTGATGATGTTTAACTCTATATTTAGAGTATGTTGGAGACTTTTAAATAACATGGAGGTGAATCTCGTATCTCGATCAGATAAAATCGATAGTGGTAATCCATGCATCATTACCACATATCTGATGTATATCATATCTGGTTGATTTAGTGAGAGGTCCTATAAAAACTTAATAAATTGTGTAGTCTTTATAGGAGGATCCACCATAACCCAGATAGTACATTTTCCTATGAATTTATTTAGGCATTTGGTGAAAATGTCTATGGTTTTTTTATCATTTCGATGTAGGAATGGGTAACGGTTGCATCATCCCCTTATATTTTTTCCTTCCAACATTCACTTGATGACATAAAATACATCGTTATGTATATTCTATGATCTACTTATTAATATTTCTCAACCAATAGTGTTCTTAGAGAACTCAATACATCATTTTGATTCCAAGATGCATAGAGAAGTTTATGTAATGTGAATCTTCCAACAACTCTTTTATCTCATGAATTGATAGTACACATAGGCTTGAAGCAGATCAAACAATATCTTCTCCATTAATATTGATCTATAAGGATTCAATTTTTCTTATAGTTTACACTTTCTTCTGAATTCCCACATCACTTTGAGCATCCATTAAACCCTATAAAAGCGAAAATTATGAAATAATTTTTGAAATGATTGATGATATTCCTCTATTTATGATTCCCTTGTACATACTTTTCAAATAGAATAATATCATATCCCTCTCAATTATAATCAAGGAAAGAATTGTTGGATCCTTTCTTCTTGGATCATTTACCACTTTATTCACTTTTCTAGGATGATAGAGTATTGAGAAGTACTAGTATTTGATCATATCTAACCAAATTAATAGGTTCATACTTATCTATTTATATGTGAATATATACTTGAGGGTTTTTTGATTCATATATATTTCAAAAATCTCCCCAAATAGATAATTCTTCCATGTTTTCAAAGAAAATATCACTATAGAAAACTACATATCATGTGTTGGGTAGTTCTATTCATGAAAATTCTACTACATTGAAAAATAGTCTATGAATTTGTCATTTTTTCTTAACACACAACCCAATACCTTATTTTAATAATTGGATAACACTATAAAAATTTCTCAACCTTTAGGTAGTGTGAGTATAGGTGCAGTGATAAGACTCCTTTTAAACTCCTTAAAGCTCTATTAAAATTAATAATTCCAAGAAAACATGACTACTTTTCAATATAACTTCATTAGATGTTTTAAAAATCATGATAGATTCCTCAAAAATGGACAATAATACCTAGATAATCCATGGAAACTACAGATATATGTCAAACATTTTAGCCTCAACCATCCTTTAATTTCATTTCTTTTTGTAGGGTCATAGGTATCCCATTTATTATTATGATATTCCCTAATAATGAGAATTCATTAATACCGAACTCAAATTTTATTTACTTGGAATAAATATTATCCTTTCATAAGGTGTTTATAATAATGCTTAGATGCTCCTCATGCTCCTCCTTTCTATTTGAGTATATTAGAATATCATCTATAAATAATACCAATAATATTTTGAGGTAATCTCTAAACACTCTATTCATGAATTATATTAATATTTATAGATCATTAGTGAGTTCTAATGGAGTTAATATGAACTCATAGTGCCTATACCTTGTAAAAAAAGAAGTATTGGGGATATCCTCCTTCTTCACCCAAACATGGTAACATCCCAAACATAGATCCACCTTGGATAATTATTGTGCTCCACATAGCTGATCAAACAAGTCATCAATCTATGGTAGAGGATACTATATCTTTATCGTGATATTGTTGATCTCATTATAATAAATGAAAAGGTAAATTTACACACCCTTATTCATGAAGAAGATGACATGTTCACCCTATTGTGAATCACATGGGCATATGTACCCTTTATCGATAGTTTCTTATAGTTGATTCTTAAGCTCCACAAGTTTTACAAAAACCATTATATATAGATTCTTGGATAATGGTAATGCCCCAGGTATAATCTTGATTGAAAATTAAACCTCTCATCTAGGAGGAGTATCATGCAATTTATTGGGAAATAAATCAATGTATTCCATCACAGTGGGAAATTCTCCAAGGATGGCATTTTGTTTAGAACAATTGTTTTGATAGATATGCTTTCTCAGAGGGAAATAATATCAATTCTTGAGATTTTGGTTCTAAATTAGATTCATACCCCTCATTTTCACTTGTATGGAATCTAAGGATGATTATCAATACAAAGAGTGATTTCTTTTTCACATAAATCTATATTGGATATGTATAGAGAATTATATTCCATTACCTAAATTGAATCATTTTACACCAAAGGGGGTATGAAAAAGTTTATTGGGATGTTCACCCCACAAATTTTTAAAGGAGATGAGTTATATACTTGGGATAAAATAATTTACCCATTTTCGATTTTCACTAACATCTCTACTTCCATTATTTGTGGTGGTGTTTGAATAGTTCTACTAAACATTTGTGATATGATGGAATGCATAAAATATTAATGAAGAAATATATTTTCTATTATTGATTTAATAACAATAATACATGTCACCACATCATTTTCGGGATACACCTCAATAGTTTTGGTGGGAAAAGATCACCCCTACTACCTTGGAGGTTGTTGGTTGTCTCCAAAAACCATTATCTTAGTGAATTTGATTACAATGTGCATTGATTTCTTACAGTTAAAGCAATAAAAATCCATTGAGGGTTGATTGGATAATTCCATTCCTTTGACTCATTAGTGGGGTTTTTATTTTGGAAATCATTATCTAGGTTCACTTATTTGTCATACCTAAATAATTTCCTCATACCCCATAGGAAGTTTATATGGTACATCTTTCCACGCATATGACAAGTGGGATGTTGAAATTTCTTAGTACCATTTGATTTATCAATTATAACATCAGAATTAAATCCTACATTCTGATTATTATCCCCATAATACCCTTGAGATTTCATAATCACCATTTCTACTCTGAGGTAACATCAAATAATTTAACTATATTATCACCATAATGTTTCTCAAATTATTTTCATAGATTAGGTTTTATCCCACTAAAAAGAAGTCATCCGAGAATTTGGGGGTAACAACAAAGGTAGAGGAGTAGTCTGAAAGTCTTCTAAAGTATGACTCATATGTCTCTATAGATTCATCAACTTTGTTTCTTGAGGGAAAGGAAATACATTTCCATTTTAATTCAGAGAGTTTGGGATAATCAATTATCAAAATACATTTTCTAAAATTCCTTCCACACCATTTCTTAGATATCTTTCTCAGGATTTTTATTCTTGATAAATGTCCACCACTAATCACCTTCTCCCTCCATATGATAAATAGCCAATAAATCCTTATCTTGTTTTCCACATTGAAGGATGGATAATATCTTCATAATGGAGTTGATCCATTGTTATATTATTAAAGGATTAGATGATCCATCAAATGTTGGGGGCATTTGTTGAATAAAGAAAACAAGTTCAACATGTACTTTATTAGAGAGATTTGGGTGCTCCTCTTGATCAGGGGTTCTATTCCTAACTAGATTCAGTGAACAGAGTATCTTCACACAGTTTCATATTTCTTCTCCCATTGGGTTGGGAACTTCATTGGGGTACTCATCACATTTCTTATCAAATGACTGTTTACTCAATTCCTACTTTTTCTATCCATTGGATATAATAAAAAATAGTGATGAGTATTTTTAAACTATTAAACACATAAATGGGAATTTTATGTCATTAAAGGGATAACATATAACTTACATTAATTTCCTTAACTTATGAATTTTATGGTTTCAATCTATGCTATCCATGATCTATTTCATAACATATATTATTATGGACATTTTTATAACCTTAATATTGGTTATTAATGAGGTTGTGATATTTTCAAATCATATCCCCTAGTAGTGTCAAGCCAGGTGTGCAGTATGGCCCATTGTCATGTACCAAGTTCTGTCGAGTAAGGCCCAATGCACCTTATCGGAGTTGTTACCTCTTGATATATCTATTCCAAAACCATGTCCATTTATATTATCTAGACAAGGATGTATTTTCTTGATAAACCACTTACTCTATACTTAAAAACATTTTGTGATGTTTTTTATACTTCGTATTATCCCTAAGGATTTCACTATAGTTTTTTAATCCTGATCCCAAAAATAACTAAACGTTTCCTTTGATACCAACTATGATATCCATTATTTTTATTACACATTAATTAATTAATTATTACATAATTTTACACTTAATAAAACTTTTAATATCGATAATTATAGTTTCTTTTTTAATTAGTTACATTACAAAACAACTCAAAATAGATAAACAAGATCTTTATTGAAAACTTCCTTAGCATGATTGCACTTAAAATTGCATGGTATTAGATGGGGGAATATATATAAGAAATGGGTTACCTATAAATACCAATAAGATAAAAATAATTTAATTATTTAATACATGTTAGACAATAGAAATATCAATGGGGAATAAAATAAACATGAATAATAAGGCATAATATAGCATGATAATCATAACATGGGAAATGTGGAAACATATTAAAAAACTACATCATAAACATAATTCAAGGATAAATACTAAGAAATCATAATTAAAAAATTCACATAAAAAATCAAGTTCACTCATTGTCCCAACATGACATCTCATTAGACTAAATATTACCCAACATATTGAAGCACTATATAATTCTAGTTGCACCCATAACTTTTATTCATTCTCAAGATCAAGTGTCTCACATACATCATACTACATGGATTAAATAATATTCATATTTTATTCTATGATAAACGGGTTTGGAAAAATTCATGTGAGTCAAATTTAAAATAATTATAAGTTTATAAATGTGAATACCCTTGATAGAAAATTGGTATGGTATTAACTACACAAATTTTTTTATGGAAAATCACGGTGAAATTTCAGTAGCATAATGATGTCACATAATAATTTATAAAATGGGTTCATGAGAGAGAAAGTGGTTTATAATAATTTTTACAAAAATTGAAAATTAATTTTTATATGGTATAAAATATACCAGTGCAACGAAATGAATATAAAATACATAAGGTAAATAAGGTACTTGAATAAAATAAAGAAATGAAAAGATCCCTTACTTAAGTGTGTGACTCCAAATGCTTGGGAGGAGATTACTATGAGATTTATAGAACCATGGGATGACTATATTGAAGGTAGGGAATATTAAGGAGATTATAGAAGTATATTTAGTGAGGTTCAATGGGATCTTGAGTGGGTTTATATCGAAAATGATTGGGGATTTCTTTCATATTTCACAAACATTGGTTTTGGACTCTTTACAATAAAATAACGAAAAAAAACCATCCCATGATTTTTCCCATTATCTATAACACCCTATACATGGTTAAAAAACATTTGGATTCTTTAGGAAACCTTGCACCTCAAATCCAAAAAATAGAATCTTTATCATAGTTGATTCTTGACTAAAATAATTGGGCACCAAAACCATGTGGCTATCGGTAGGAAGCCAACCAATTTCCATCAACCCCCTTAACTAACATTTGACTTAGTATTATTACCCATAACCACTATTTGACAGTATAGGTCATCCATTTAATGATACTAGACCATTCTGAAGTGGGTGGATCATCCATGGGGCATTCATTGTGGAGGAAAAGAGCCAAAAACTCATTTTATGCATATTTGTAAATTCTTATATTATGATTGATTGAGAATTTTTTTCAATTATTTCTCAGATACAATAAATAAAATATGTAACATGGTATTGATTATCATCATTTATTAAATGATTAGATAATTCCTTAAATGTTTTGGGGATGTGTGCAATGAATACTATTTGGTGATTGATTTCACATTTTTTATTTATGTTGGATATTTTATCTTTTATAATACTCTTTAATTTAATTTTTTTCTCTTACTAGAAAACCCATATCAGATTAATAATAGAGTTTCTAGGGATATCCTAGGTAATTAAGATGAGTAATACCATGACCATTAGGTTCACTCATTATCTCTAATGGGTTTGTTCTCAAAAAAAAATTTAATAACTATTTTTCAGACCATGAAATTAATTTTTATTAACTTGTATGAAAATAAATAGACCAAGGGAGTTAAATCACATTTGGATCCTAGAGATTATAGTTATTAGGAACAACACAAGGTAATAAGATAATGGATTTTTTATGATATTCATAGATATCCATAGCCCCATTGAATTTCCTCTATTGTTGGTTAGAAATAGTTTCCATGTGTTTTATTTTAAGTAAACCCTTAATGAATTTATGATGTGAACAACTTATACATCTTGATAAATTCATAAAACCTTCATCCATAATCTATAAATTCATAAAACCTTCAGTTAATTAACTATAAATAAATTTACAAAACACTTTATGTCTCCCTATTAATTGACACTATAATTACACTATATGAGTCATAAGGGTGGGAAATTAAATTTGGGCCACCAAAAGTTACACTTCGGAAATAATGACACCAAATTATTTCTTCAGTTTCAGGGAAATAAATGGTGTTATAAAACTTTGATTTTGGATTAATTGATCGAAAAAAAAATCATAAATTCCAAAAAAAAATCTCTTAACATCATTTTTCTATTGGCATATATTTGGTTTTCCCCTTTTATGGTTGGTGAATTTTTTATTATTGTTTAGGAATATAAGTTCATGATCTACTGGCTCACTCATTCTAATAGTATCTGGTCAGTGGAAACACTCTGGTTCGACCCTAAAATAAAATGAACTATATCAAAGAGACACCAATCACTTGTGGGAGATCACATCCCGAACAACCCCATGGAAGATATGGATGAGGTAGAATAAACTAATGTCCATGTAGTTGTATAGAAGTTTGAACTTGATGGGAATCAGAACAAATACATTACTACTTATGATGATTTGAATAAACATCCCCTGGGAAATTTTATGGAGTATATTCCCCAAAACCCAAAAAACCCATCGGCTTAATTTTTGATGGGTTATGTCCAATCATAATATTCACCATAATATATTTTACAAGAGAGTATAACATACATGAACATGAGCCTCATACCAGTTCGTGAGGTCTCTCAATGTGCATCATCGAGTCCTAGGACCGAAACTAGGTGGAGGCATAATTTCGATGGTACTGTAGCAGGTACTATTGAAATTAATGTAGAAGATATTGTTCAGTACTGTAACAGTTGGAACTATTCACCTTGGGCCACCGGTTTCAGCTTAGAGTATTTAAATCCTTAGAGCCACTCAGGCCTTCGGGTCATTAAGGCCTTTGGTCCAACATTAAGGATATCAGGCCACCTCAAGGCCTTTGGGCCACCTCAAGGCCTTCAGGCCACATTATCAATGTAGTTTCCCCAAACAGTCTCTATAATAAGAAGCATCCCCAGAGGAGGATTCAGAGCTAGGTGAACTCACCAGAGAAAAACAAAATAGATTTGGAAGAATGAGAGGGTATTCCTACTCTATCGGGACTAGCTTGTGCTAGCACGAGAAGCTTAGCTGGACGAATATGCAAAGGATGAGAGCTACCATAACGATGCAAATTCTGGGGAGAGGCAGTTCCTTATAGTTATGGTCTGGTTGAATTCCCTAAGACCTTCAAGTTATGTAATGTCTTTTAATCCTACGATCCTTGTAAGGGTTCCCCCTCATCCCTTGAAATGGGGGTTATCAAAAAATCAATAAAAATTAAGGACTTCTAGCCATTCGAGAAAAAACTACATACCTATAAATCAATGAACTTAATTTTCATAAGATCATAAATATATGCCTTAACCTCTTCAATAATAGCTACCACCACAATTTTCACCAATGGAGTACAGACTGTCCTCAATTTATGGAGTGGATACAAGCATTGTTCGACCACCAGTGAAAGCCCAACATTTCAAAATCAATATGTATATCATGTAGATCTTCAAGAATATTATCCAGTTTGGGGTATTTCCAAGTGCAGACCCCAATTCTCATATCTCAAATTATTTGTAGATATGTGACACATTCCATTATGAAGAAGTGTTAGAGGATTCTATTAGGATCTATTTATTTAACTTTTAACATAGATATAAATAATTTGATTGGATTAAAGGGATACCCCTATGTTTCATCCCCACATGGAATGTTTTGGGTCTAGCCTTTCTATCTTGGAACTTCATCCCTCCAAAATGGTGATGTTAATGAAAACAATTCATAAAATAAAACAAAATGAGTCATAATCCTTGTATAAATCATGAGAACATTTCATGGTGATCTTATGAAAATTTATGCATCATAAATTTCCACTATAGATGAAAGTTAAAACATTCTATGGGAGTCTTATAACAAACACTAGATCTATGGTGGATGTGGCTGCTGGGGAAACATTTACGAGGAAATCACCTTAAGAGTTTGAAATTTTTTAAGATAAGTCAAAAATAATTTCTAATGGAATTTTGAGAAGGAAACCCAAAAACAGAATAATTCAAAATGTTGATTCCACCATGATGCTTGCTACCGAGTTTTATGCCATGTAAAAGAAGATTGATGCGTTTAATTTAAAAAAAACTTTATAACTTAAAGCAATTAACTATCTATCTTGTGGAGACTATGGTTACAACCACATCAAGGGTGAATGTTCGAGGACAATTGTTGGCCACTCTACATGTAAAGTGAGATATGTTTTTTAGAACTATAGACCAAATATGTTCCCTCAATATTATATCCCTTCATAGAAAGACAATGAAAAATTAGGTTGGACACAAAAACAACAAAATACCCATCCATGACCTAGGATTCCACCCAGGATTGGTTAGAATCAATCCGAAAATCTATATTTGAGATAAAAACAAGGAAATAAATACCAAAATGTTTCTTTTCAGCACTAATGGTATCCAAACCCTCGTCTGTAAAAACAACCTTGACAACTACATCAAAAACAAGTTTTTCAGTAACAACCTCATCAAGAACAACTATTAAAACTAGAAGATATTATGTCTATGTACATCATCACAAATAAAACTAGATTCAAAAATCAAGAACCATCAATTTGAAGACTTAAAAACCATATTGGATATCTAGACAATCAAATGTCTATGAGGAAACTTTGAACACTACCGGGTTACACTGAAAAAACCCATGGGAGGAATCCAATTAAGTAACCATGAGAAGTGAGAAGGATCTACCTTAATAAGTGAATGAAAGGAAATGAGGATCTGAAATAGAAACACAAAATAGAATCTCTATATATTTTGAAAACGAATCAGATATAGAAAAACTTCCCAAAACAAAAGATCCAAAAAAGGAAGAGTGTTATGAATGAAAAATAAAAGGGGGTGGTCAAACATTATAGAAACACATTACCCTTTTCAGAATGAATTAATCAAATAAAGATGGAATAATAGTTCAAAAAAATCATGGAAGGATTCCAGAAACTTCACATCAATATTCCCTTTTTAGAGGAATTAAATCAATTCTGACTTACACAATGTTTATAAAATAAATTATGTTAAAAATAATATTAAAATTATTTGGGTACCATTCCTCTGAATAATGAGTTCTCCATAGTGTTTTAACATTAAATTAATCCCATGATTCAAGATATTAGAAGATTTTATATTATGTTTCTGATTAACTCTTGTGAATTTGGGAATGACATTTGTGACTTAGGGGAATGTGTAATTTGAATGTCCTTCAATTTTTTCAAGAAACTAGGACTCAAAGAGTTGAATCCTACTCATGTGGAAATACAATTAGTTGATATATCAATCAAATATCTAAACAGACTTCTTGAATTATAGTTGTTTAATGTTGTAAAATTAAATATTCTTGATGATTTCATTATACCGAACATGTAGGATGATGTGGAATTACCACTAATTTTAGGATGACCCTTTTTCACTATGGGTAAATTTATGATTTCTATTCATCAAGGTGAGTTGATATTTAAAGTGGGAGATGAAATAGTTTCTTATAATTTGCTAAAAGTTATCAAACAAGTATCATTTGCAGGAATGGAGGACTATTGTGCCTTATCCAAAGTCAATGATTATGTGTACGACATATAAATTTACATGGGCTATTTTTTCTATTAATGGGTGGGATTTAGTGGAAATCTAGAACAAACATGAATAAGAAGAGATTTGGTATATTTCAGGAAAGGTAGGTCATGGTTGGAAGTGAGAAACAATACAAGATAGTTTGGAAATGGAAGAGGATGAACCAATTGTGCCTTCTATTCTTATGTCCCCAAAAATTGAAATGAAGTATCACCCATCATCTCTAAAGTACATGTATTTGGGTGAAAAGAACATAATTCCTATTATTCTTAACTCATCCCTTACACAAGAGTAAGAAGATCCACATTTATAGGTTCTTAGAAGAATAAATATGTCTATTGGTTGGGAAATAGCTGATCATAAATGGATCAATACAACCATTTGTACCCACAAGTTACTTCTTGAAGAAGGATCCAAACTATCTGGACAACAATAATGATGGTTAAACACTCCAATGAAGGAGGTTGTGAAAAGGAGAACTTATCAGGATTTTAGATGTTGGAACTATTTACCCAATTTTAGATAGTCTATGGGTCAACCCCTTTCAAGTGTTGCCCAAAAGGGGGTTATTACTGTGATATCCAATGATAATAATAAAGTGATCCCAACTTAGATAGTTACGGGATATTGGGTATGTGTTTATTACCAAGAGCTAAATAATTCCACATGGAAGGACCACTTTCCACTCTAATTATTGGACCAAATGTTTAAACATTTTGTGGGTCATGAATTCTGAAACCTCCTATATGGTTATTCTTGATATAACCAAATATATATTTCCCCTAAGGATCATGATAAGAGAACCTCAACATGTATTTACAAAACATTTTCTTAAATTCTTATGTCATTAGGTATGTGTAACTCCCCCAAAACCTACCAATGGTGCATGTTATCTATTTTCTATGACACGGTGGAGAAAAATATAGAAGTATTCATTGATTACTTCTTCGTATTTGGGAATTCATTTAATACATTATTGGAAAACAAAAGAATGGTATTGGAATGGTGTGAGAAAATGAATATGGTCTTGAATTGGGAAAAATACCATTTTATGGTTAAAAATAGTATCATCCTAGAAAACTCAAATCTCAAAAGGGTATTGAAGTAAATGTTGTGAAAATTGAGGTTATCTCCAATCTTCCCATTCCTACTTACGTCTGTCTAAAACAATGTTTTTTTGGACATTTAGTATTTTATCAATGGTTTGTCGGAGATTTTAAGAATATTTATAAACTGTTAACTAATATTCTCTCAAAGGATACTATATTTGATCTAATGAATCCATATTTGGGGTATTTCAACTCTGGAATTAGAGGTTAGTTGAATCTAAAATCATGATTGCTCCCAATTAGGAATAGTAGTTCAAGATCATGTGTGATGCTAATGATTATATCGTGGGTATGTCCTTGGAAAATTGATTCATTATATCTTCTAGACAATTTATTATGAAATTCATGCCTTAAACAAAGATAAAATCAATTATACCACAATGGAGATGAAATGTAGGCAGTGGTTTTTCATTTGACATATTTCAATCATACTTGGTGTTGTCAAATGTTATTATTTATATTGATCATTTAACGCTCAAGTACCTATTTAAAAATATACTAAACCACGGTTGATTATTTGGGTGATTCTTTCCTAAGAATTTTACATAGATATTTATGATAATGAGGGGATTGATAAGTTGATTTATGATCACTTCTACAACTTAGAGTTTCCCCACAAGAAAAATAGGATGATAGAGTTATAAAAGAAGACCTTCCATATGAGAAAATATTTTTAGGTTTTGATACACCTCATCAATGGTTCTCTCATATTGATAATTATTTTTCCATGAGAGTGTTTCACCCTATTATCTCTTACCATTAGAGGAATCACTTTCAATCAGAGGTGAAGAAGTATTTTTTGGAATATCTACTGATCTTCCAATCATGTGGAGATGGAATAATTCTCCATTGTGTACCTAAATTTAAATTCAATGGTATTCTATAATTTTATCACAAATCATCTATTAGAGGTAATAATTTGATAGA
Source organism: Viscum album (assembly GCA_963277665.1). Classification (NCBI taxonomy): domain Eukaryota; kingdom Viridiplantae; phylum Streptophyta; class Magnoliopsida; order Santalales; family Viscaceae; genus Viscum; species Viscum album. The sequence continues at coordinate 389,235,594 of OY728153.1, read as the reverse complement.
CTACACAATTTCCAGAATCTTACATTCTTGGGTTTTCGGGCCAATAATGCATAAGTATTTCCAACACTTCATGGAATCGTGTGACTAATTCCAATAGATAGGTGATATATGGCATAGATCTAAGATACCAAAACACCCCTTCCTTTATGTGTAAGTCTTTTATGTGTGGGGTATTGATTACATGGGACCATTGCATCCATCATCTGGTAACACATACATTCTGGTATATATTTATTATGTCTCTAAATAGGTTGAAGCCACTACAACTACCCAAAATACAGTGAAGTTCACCATAACCTTTCTAAAGAAGAATATTTTTAGTAGGTTTTTTGTCCCCTGGGTACTCATCAGTTATAGGGAGACACATTTTGATAATCCAATGAAGATAAGTTTTTCTATGAAATGTGGGCTAAAGTACAATATGGGGACATTATACCATCCCCAATCTAATGTCCAAGTTGAAGTTTCCAACCTAGATCTCAAAATAAATCTTGGAAAAAATTGTGAGAGTATCAAGAAAATACTATCCTTAGAATCTCAATGATTCTTTATGGGATTAAAATATATAATTCAAAACTCCATTCTAATTAGTCTATGAAAATCACTTCAAATTTCCCATGGAATTTCAACCTATGGTGTATTGGGATGCCAAAGCACTGAATTGTGGTCTAAAAGATGTTGAGGATAAAACGAAATCACATTTATCTAAACTCAAAGAAATCTAGTAGGAATCATATGAAAATTACATGATCTATATGGATATAATAGACATGGTTCATGATCTCCTCATTTATTGAAAATATTTCTAGCCCAGGGATCAGGTTCTATTATTCAACTCATAGTTGAGGTTATTTTTAGGAAAATTGAACTCCTGATGGTTAGGACCATTTTAAGTAATAAATTTATTCAACCATGATGTAGTGGAGGTTTCTGGTGAATATGGATAGACATTCAAGGTGAACAGACTTTGTCTAGAACTACAATTTCAAATAGAGGACATGGTGGAAAAATATCTACCATTCACTTTAGGTAAACAATACACCCTAGTATATTAAGATCGTGACTTTAACGTATAACTGATCCTAAGGTAACACAAAATTTCAAAAAAATATCAAAATGGTTGTTAGAATGTGTTTTTCTTAGGGTAGCATGATAGTGTCTTCTCATTTTGTGTCTTTTAGTTATATGATTCCTAGAATATGATATATATGTATTACTAAATCATTAGTATTATCTTCTAGGATATCATATGGAAACCTCAAATCATCTTTTAAAATAATTAGTGTCCAAATGTTTTAGTTTTAAAACGGAACATTTTGTTCAAATGGGGAAAAATATTTTTTATTTCAGAAGATAATATCTCAAGAATGGTTTGAGCATAGTTGAAATCCCATGCACATAAATCATACATAGTAGAGACCTCATTAAATAGGCAGGAATATATGATTTTTATGTCTAATCAACCCATGAAATAAACTATAAAAAATGGCCCTAAATTCCAGTAGTTATATCATGGTTACTATACAGTTAACCTAATCGTGTGAAGCAACCATTCACCACTCTAAATTACCATTTTTTTAAATATAAAACAATAATACCACAAAAATTTAACCTCTAATTGGGTGAAAACCCACCTCCAAGCAATTTAAAACCCTTCATCTCTCTATCTCATTCTTCCTTCAACCATATTTTCTCTTTTTCTTCCACCAGATCACACTCAATGGTATTATACTTTCTCTTCTTCCAATCTTCCCATTATTTTTATTCCTGTTATCATTATACCATTACAATTTCCCTATCATCCTTTCCTTAAGTTACGATAGACAAATATTTTACCCCATCCCCTTATTCAACTTTTTTTTGTTTTTAATATTTAATTTTATTCATCTTTTTCAAAAAAATTATGGCTAAAACATCGAAACACACACCTGCACAACAATTGTTTTACAAAAACACCAATTTTTCTACTCTTTGTTTTTTATATTTTTAGGATTCCATGGGTTTTTTACGAATTGAATAATTATAATTCCATTTTACATCTATAATTTTATTGACTATTCTATATATATGCTTAGTTTTCCTATAGCCTGTAGGAAACCCACCCAAATCTTTTTAGCCACTTCCAAACATGTCCGAGCTTCAGGTTATAATAACCTCCTCGGCCCCCACATTAGATTCACCAAGAAGAAGGATATTAAGTGATACTGAGATCTCATCACTTGGGAGGTAAACTTGCATAACGTTTTGCAATATAAAACCTTTAAACCCTTTCGAATATATTATGAGATACAAATACTAATTGACTACATGAAACTCATCGAAGCACTTATTGTACACAAAACATCATATAAGGAACTCATGCTACTAGAGTTCACTACCACCTTTTAGTGCTATGATAGGTATAATTTTTATGATAAAGGATATTTAAAATAGGGTATATGTGATTTCATATTCTTCCTTTTGAAATGTCGATATAGTTTCCATCTTAGAGAGTTTTCCACATACACTGGCCTCTATGATTATAATTTTTTGCATCATGGAGTATTCAGAGGCAGAAAATGATTGGGACCCTATAAATACCATGGAATTTTGGGCCGCTATTTACCATCTTGATGCACCCTATTTACCTCAAATAGCTAAGGACAATAAGCTCATGAACCGGACCCATAATATTCTTCCATGGATCATCAAAACCTACTTCACTTCCTCGTCTAACTGTAAAGGAAAAGTAAACCTCTGTGATTTTTTCATTTTGTATTAAATGTTCACTGGGACACCAATTTAAATTTCATTTTTCTTCATATATTACATCTATTACATGTTCAAAAAAACAAATGGATACATTTTTGAAGGAAGTTATATCACTCTCTTAGCTGAGTTCCTTGACATTGAATTTGTTGAGGATCCCTTCATTGGGCATCCAGTGCCTCTCCCTTTTGATATCACTATAGAAAATCATATGAGGATGAAATAATTTGAGTTTTACCACTAATTGTTCAAAGGGCACTATGAGGAAGCCTATTAGGACCCCAATAAGGCCCCAACCCCACCCATTGTATCCCACTATTCCTCCCCACATGATGATAGTACCAACCCACCATCTCAACTAACTTCATTACTTCTCAACCATACTTGGCCCACTCTACTTTCATTAACCTTTAGGCCACCCCATTAAGTGACCCATTTCTCCAATGGAAGAAAAAAAAATATTTTTATTCCATGTTCAACTGAAAAGTTGAGGAAATTAGATGATATATGGCAGAAATTAAATTAAAGTATCTCCATGACCCTAACATTTACCAACCCCTACCCTGACATCCCCTTCTTAATATATGTATGTGGATTCATCCTCCCACCTAAATCCTTCCTAAGCTTTCTATCCACCATAAAACCCCCCACCTACACCTCTAAATGAGGGCATGTACACCAAACATTCCACAGTAGATCCCTGATGTGATGTGTCCCCCCACACTCAATTCCAAGACCCATTTAAAATTAGTCATTCCATGGGATGGCATTGATTTTCTTTGACATTACTCTATTCATAAAACTTGACCTTTTTGTGACTATGTTTTTAAACATCCCTACATCTACATATTTTCTCTATATTTTTTATTTCTAGTGCGATTGTGTGCTTCTCTTTAATTTTACTTGATGCTATTATGATAATATTGCTTCACTTTTTTGTGGTTTCCTTTTCAAGACAGTAGTTTGGTGATTATTTTGGCATGAAGACACTCTTTAACTTGGAGGAATCTTGTACACCCACTAAATATCATTCTATGACGTATTTTGTGGGGAATTTTTCTTATCCTGGTCCATTTTTCCTTCCTTTCAAAGTCTCTCCCTCCCATTACAAACAAAATTTTTTCCCACCTTTGTTCAACTAACTATGATCATATGGAACCATTCTTATTTTTATGTATGGGTGAGGGATATTTCTTTGGAACCCCATTTGTTCATCGCATTAGAATTTCCAAGGATGAAAGGATTTCTTAAAGGAATTTTAAAGGGATGTTATAGATGTCACAAATTTATATCAACTAAAAAAATGGATTTTCGAGACCTTTTTTTGAATTCCTCACATGTTCGGAATGATAGACTTATTTTTAATGTGAATAAACATTAGAACACTTGAAGGGAACCCTTTATATATTCATTCATAATTTTATTTATAAAAATGATCATGGTGATGTAGTAGTTTATATTAAGAAACTTATTAAAATGGAAATAGATTTATGTATAAATTAAATTGAAGCAATGAAATTTTTATGCTGCAATATAGGTTATTATTCTTTCTTATGTTCATGAGTTCTTGAATTTCTTTATAAAATCATCAAGGTAAGACAGGGAAAAATTGGGCACCCAAATTGCAATGCTAGTATCTCTCCCCAATGAAAACAAATTGATATATGAAAAATTATGCCCAAAATATTGATAAACATTAATCATTATTCAAAAAAACTAAAATTAAATGAGATTCTGTGACCTATAAATGTGATAGACTGCCAATTGGTGTTGATGAGATCTTTTTACCAACTAGACTAAGTGTGTGAGGATATAGAATTGGAGGATGGTACTTCCATTACATGAAGAAGTAAAATTAAAGTTTTAAACAAATAAAGATTTAAGAATGAATATTTTCATGTTTTTAGTTCAGTTTACTTTGTCAGATAACATCAATGACTAGTGAGTTATAAATAATTCATATAGGATATTCAATAATTATTCATCCAAAGTTCGCATCTACTTAGTTGATTTAACCTATGACATTTCTACCTTTTTATGGTACCTTTGAGATTATTTTATAGGTATTTGTTTGAGGAAAAACAATTGATCGTGTGTGGGGAGTTTGATGCACTTATGTACATAGGAAATTTACATAAATTAAAGTCTAGTTAAAATGGTTGTTTCGATAATTTTTCATGTTTTTACAACATTAACAAGTCTAGATATGTGGGATTTAATCATAAAAGGAAGGGACTAGAAGATTTGGTATGAAAAGGGAATATCAAATGGAAAACAGTGGCATTTGGACCCTTTTCTTGGGTATATGGTTACTACTAAGTCCAATAAACCATGCACCCTAACCCAGTAATTTGTGCACACCCAGGAGACTCATGAAAAAACTACTTGAAACCCCTCCTCATGGTTTAAAACCTCATTATGATACTCTAAAAAACCGTGTGTGGTGAGATTTTGAGGAGGTAGTTCCCATTTTCATGGCCACCTCATTGTTAAAAAAACCATACAGACTAGCCATAAATCCATGCACCTTAAATACAAAAGAGAAAAACCATTAGAAAGGTTGGAGAATAGTTAAACAAACAATGTGCCTAAACCATGTGGCAATGAACAGGTATCCAACCACCTTCCATTGACCCCTTAACCACCGTTTGGATAAGTATTATGACCCATAAAAACTCATTTACACTGAGGTTTAACCATTAAATGATACCTAGACCATTTTGGATGGGAGATCATCTAGAGGTAATTTATCTAAGATAAAGGGATCTTGGAACACATTCTATAAATTTTTGGATAATTTAATCTTATGATTATGATAAAACACAATTTTATTGAATATTTTATTGATAATAACTAAAAAAAATTCCTCACATTGTGTTAAATATGTTTATTCGCAAATTATTTGGGATTAGATCATTTATTTGAAAATATAATGAAATTTATAGTTTTCCATTTAAAAATTCATTGTAGTATTTAGAACATAAATAATTTTATTTGAATTATTTGAACTTAATATTTTTTAAATGTGTTCTTGACATAAGTTTCTAAAACTTCTATTCTGTAAATTTTTATCAAATCATGCATTTGGTTGGTGAAAATGGGACATGAAGTCAAAGTTGGGTTGGACTCTCCAGATTGGGAATTGGTTCTATATTTGGGCTATAACGACTTTATTTGTGCTTTTATTAGGCCCAAATTTTGAAAGGATCTCTAGGAATCATTTTATCAAAAAACATAATTCTGTAATGACATCTTATTCATGCGTTTTGGTCGTCAAAAAGGTCGTAAAAGTTGGATTAATTTATTTGGTAGAATTTCTCATTCACACTTGAAACCTCTTTTAACCTAGATACCCTTACTCTATAATTTTTTTTTCATTTGTAGGGTTTGGTACGTGGATTAGGATATTTAAGGAAGAGGATAATTTTTTTCACTAAAATTATCCAACAACTTTAAGAGGGGTAGACCTTGAAGTAAGAATCCCCTCATCGAAGCCTTCTTCTTCTTATTTGTCATGTTTTAATGTTTGGATTTGTGTAATAAACATAATTGTTATTTTTTTATTTCTTCTTTTTTATTTTATTTTTGTTCAAATTTATTCTTATCTTAGTCTTCATAATTGGGTTGTAATCAAGAGTAAAAACGAAATTGGGTTGTACTCTTTTTAAACAGTTTCACATGAAAATCATTTCTACGATGACTACACCGCCCATGGAAGAGTAGTTGTTTTTAGTAATAGATCTACCTCTAACCTCCTTAATTAATATATTTTTAATTAGTGGGATAATTTAATTCACATAATATGATCTATTAATTGATTTTTTAATTTAAATGAAACTAATCAAGCAATGGAACAGTTGACACAAAAACATTTGAGTTTAAGATTAGTGTAAATTGTGAGAGTGTGATCTTAATCGGTAATACAAGACCACAAGGGATAAATTTGTAGAGTTCAAATATGATCCCTAAAATTAATTAATCCCCATTTATATAGTATATGTGCGATCTAATTAACCACTAATAATAATCTAACCTAGTAGAATCAATCGAAGTAGGGTGCTTCGATTTCATGTTCCGAAGCTAGCCTAGGGTTTAATTATTTTCATCTTTGTGGTTAAGTTAACTCACATTGGGTATGAGGGTCAAACAATTAGGGGATTATAAATATGTGGATGTTAATTTAAATGATAATGATAATTAATTGAGTGAAGATGTAGAGTTAGATCGATTATGTCTTTTAAAATATTTTCTAAAAAAACATCTTCTTATTGTGGTTTATTAATCAAGTTTAATTTCAAATACAAAAACAAATAATAAATAAATCTTATTCAAACATGATTCTTCTTCTTTTATAAATTAGAAAAAAACCTCATCATTTTTGTGTAGTTTTTTTTATTTTATTTTTAGAATACCTTTAACAATTTGTTTTAATTTACTTCTCCTATAAGAAATGACCTTGGTCAGCCACTCTGCTACACCCAAGTACCCAATAAAGCACACTTCATTTGAGATCTCCCACAACAGTGCCTTTCAAATTGGAATAATTACTAGGGAGGAAAGTAATTATTTCAACCAATGCGAGGTATTTATTTTATTTCACATTTTATTCTCTTCTTCTCTTCTTTCTCCCTTCTTAACCCAATATATATTTTTCTTCTTCTTTTGTTTTCTTCTTCTTATTTTTGGACCATCAACTCAAAAATCCCATTTTTATTTTATTATGACCCACTTTTCATATATTCATTTTTATTTTATTTATGAAATGAAATCATCCTAAATATCTCATAGATCTTGATCCTAATATTGAACACAACTTTAGGGCTCAAATCAGACATTATCAGTCTACGAGAAGTTTCAACATTCAACCAATTATAGAATTTCTCCATTACAAAAAAATGGAAATTGTAAACACTTTTTAATTAATCGTAATACAATAACCAATGGCTAAAAACAATAACAATGAACTTAATAAACCATTCGAGAATTGGATACACCAGACATTAGCTATAAATAGAATTGTATTGCATACCCAAATCATGAATCAGACATTTAACTGAAATCTAGATTAATTAACCTTCTTTCAAAGTTTCATGGATTATCTTGTTAGGATCCAAACAAAAATCTAAAACAATTTAATGTGTTTTTCTCAACCCTTAAACCAATAAATGTCTCTAAAGATCAAATAAAACTAAGGTCATTCCCATTTTCACTTGACGACACTACAAAAGACTGGATGTATTATTTACAACCTAAAGATGTAACATGTTAGAACAATTTTAAACATCTTCTTAAAGATATTTTTTCAACATAAAGGACCAAATCCATTCTAAAAGAGATCTCTAGGATCAAGCAAGAACATGGGGAGTCAATGTATGAGTACTGGGAGAGATTCAAGAAGTTGTGTGCAAGATTTTTTCATCATGAAAACACTAAGAAACTCCCCAACCAATATATATTTGAAAGACTCAAACTTATGGAGATAACCATGGTGGATGTTTCAGTTAGAGGGGAATTGGTCAAAAAAAACACCAGCAGTTTCACGTGCATTGATCGACAAGATGCCACAAAACTCCCAACAATTTGGCGATTGAGGTACACCACATGTTAGAGGAGTACATCAGGTAAGTCGTTCATATCTTGAAAATAATTTGATTAATACTAAGTTATATGAATTGACCACTATATTAAGACAAAATGTTTTGGATCAAAATACATTCCAACCCCCTCCATCAAGGCCTTGAGGAATTTTCACTGTGATAAGCCACCAAACTGATTCTGTCCCCCAACTATAAGAAACCAAAGATTGTGCAATAGTGTTTATTGGGAGACCATATTAGCAGAAACAACAACCATATCCCCAAAAGAAGATTGATTCCTTTTCACCAAAATACAACCAAGGGTAGAAGGATCAATCAGGAATGAGGTATGGCTTTGGACAACAACAACAAAGTCACCCTTTTCAACAAAATGTCAAATAGCCTCTTTCTTACCAGTAGGGTTTCCAATAACCCCAAATCAGATTTGAAGCCCAAGCATCAACAAGACAATAAAAAGTGAATCCCCCAACCATGGTAGATTCAAACACTGATGACATTTTGAAGCAAATTTCTCTTAATCAATAAAATGAGCTGAAGATTCAAGGTTCAGAGTTGTGGGAGTTGAAGACACAAATGATCTATATTGTCACTACCCTCTATGAATTGGTAAGTAAGGACTCCTGAAATCTTCCTTCCCAACATACTCAAAATTCCAAGGGGAAGATTAGTTTCATCACATTGAGAAGTGGGAAGCAAATGAATGATAAATTTGTACCTACCATTCCATCGGGATTCACCTCAACTCCATAAAATCCCATTCCACACCAACTATTGAGAAACCAAATGATAGAGATAAAGGTATGAAAATTTTTAATTATATTTCTCCTAAACCCCTTCCTTTTCCAAATAGAGTTATTAAAACCAAAAAAAATTGTTGAAGAGATTATGCAAAAAAAGAAGTTCTAGATACATTTAAGCATGTGGAGACCAACATCCCTTTACTTGAAGCCATTAAATAAATACCAATGTATGAAAAATTCTTAAAAGAACTTTTTACCAATCAAACAGGGATCAAGGGAAATGAGAGAATCAATATTGGAAACAATGTGTCAGCCCTCATTACACCAACTCTAGAAATGTCAATATAGTTCAAGGATCCAGTGACATTCACCATCACATGCTCCATAGGGTAGTTTCACTTTTATAATTCTATTTGTGATTTAGGAGCTTCCATAAATGTAATTCCTCACTCTATTTTCATATTTATAGGTTTGTGAGTGGAAGCTGACGAGATTAGTGGTGCATTTTACAAATACAGCTACAACATATCCAGCAGGTGTCCTTGAGGATATACTAATCAGGGTAAGAGACATGATCCTTCTAGAATATTTCTATGCTCTTAACATGGAGGATAGTCAGGTAAGTTCTCTTTCTCCCATTATCTTAGGTATACCCATCATCAATACTAAAAAACTATAATAAATATCAATGAGGGTACACTTTCCACGGAGTTTGGTGATGAAGTTGTGATATTTAATGCTATGGACTCCATGAAGTACCCCTCAGTAGACCATTCTGAATTTGTTATCTCCCATTTTGACTATAAAATAAAAACCCCATGGAATTTTATTGTCCTATTCTTAGAGATATTATGAGTATTGGTTCCATTTTTTATGTCTAAGAGAACTTCCAAACTTGTTTCAGATACACAATCCTCTCTTGGATTTGATTTTTATGTGGATTTATATACTGATTTTTATCATGTTCACTCTGGTTATGACTTGGCTGTTGAGTATAATGATTTATTTGATGTTTTATTATATTATTGTGACGATGTATATTCTGACACATATGCTCTTGGTGCACATATTTTATTTCATTTTATGTCTCCATACAAACACCACCCCTACACTGGAACTCAATCCACTTCCACCAAATCTCAAATACTCATTCTTGTTGAGTGGTGTGAAATTACCTATTATCATCACCCACAATATCTATTTTGAACATGAAGAGAAACTTTTAAATATTTTGAGGGAGAAAATAAGGGAAATTGGGTGGACTTTGTCAGAAATATCAGGTATTAGCCCCTCTATTTTTATGCATTGGATTGTTTTAGAGGATGGGGATAAACCAGTTAGGTAGCTACAAAGGAGGCTAAATCCAATCATTCTGGAAGTTGTTAAAATAGAGGTTGAAAAATTTATCAAGGCAGGAATAATATATCCCATTTCAGATTCCCAGTGGGTATTTACTATTCAGGTGTGCCTAAGAAATGTGGTGTTACTTTTGTTAAAAATGAGAAAGATGAGTTAATTTAAATGAGGGTTGAAAATAGTTAGAATGTGTGTATAGATTAGAGGAAACTAAATCCATCCACCTGCAAGGACCATTTCCCCTCCAATTTATTGACCAAATGCTTGATAGACTAGCTGGAAAGACACACTATTGTTTTAAGGATGGATTTTCTAGATATTTTCATGTTCTTATTTCTCTAAAGGAACAGAAGAAGAAAACATTCATGTGTCTATTTGGTAGGTTTTCCTACCGAAGGTTGACATTTGGGATTTTCTATTCCCCGGGTACCTTATATAGATACATATTGAGTATTTTTTTCTGATTTTATTGATACCTACATGGTGGTATTTATGGATGATTTTACAGTGTATGGGTCTTCATTTTATGATCTTATCTCTAGTTTGTGAAGGGTTTTTAATCATTTTGTTGAGAAGATTTTGGTTTTAAACTTTAAAAAGTGTCATTTCATAGTAGATCATGGAGTTGTTTGAGGGCATGTAGTGTCAAAACATGGGATATAGGTTGATAGATATAAGGTAGATATTATTTCATCCTCACCCTAACCTTGATGTGTGTGTGATGTTGGATCTTTCCTAGGTCATGAAAGATTTATCGGTGCTTCATCAATGATTTTAGTATGATTGATCTTCCTATTTCACGATTACTTAAAAAAGATTATAATTTTTTGTTTGATGATCCTTGCAAGATTTACTTTGATGAGAAAAAGATGTGTTTGGCCCCTCCACATAAAATATAGCCTCCACAGTGGGATTTTCCTTTTTATCTTATGTGTGACCCCTCCAACTTCTCTATTAGAGTTGTCTTATCTCAGGGGGTGGAGGGACTTTCACATGTGATTTCCTATACATCAAAGACATTGGATTCATCCCAGTAAAACCACACTAACATGGAAAAGTAGTTTCTTGCTGTCACATTTTCATTAGATAAATTCCGTTCATATTTATTGCGCTCTAAAGTAGTTGTTTTTTAACCATGTAGCTCTGAGGTACCTCTTGAAGAAGCGAGACGCAAAGCCTATAATTATACGATGGATTATTTTTTATGAGGAATTTGATATTGTGATAAATGATAAGAAGGGGTCAGAAAACCTGGTGGTGAACCACATGATTAGGCTTACTCATGCACTAGAGGATGACACCATGGACCAAGTACCACTTCAGGATACATTCCACGATGAGCATCTTTATTCTATATTAGGTACGTGTCCTTGGTATACTAATTTAGTTAACTAACTTGTTACCTTTGAAATTACTACAAATTTTAAGAAACATGAAGTCCAAAAATTAAAGAGTGAGTCATGATTTTATTTTTTGGATGATCCATAACATTGGTGTATGTCTAGTGATCAAATCATTAAGAGGTGTGTTTCTGATCATGAGTTTGAGTATGTTCTACATTTTTCTATACACTTCCATGTGAAGGACGCTATGGACCCCAACAAATAGTTATGAAAGTTTTAGACTCTGGATTATATTGTCCTAGCTTATTCCATGATGCTCATATGTTTTTTAAGTAGTTCTCACATTGCTAACACACATGAAACATTTCTAAGAGACTTGAAATTCCTTAACAACCCATAATATTCTGTGAGATTTTTTATGTGTAGGGAATTTATTTTTGGGTTCATTTTCCATATTCTTTTGTTTTTTTTTAAATTCTGGTTATTATTGATTATTTGATTAAATTGGTGGAGGCTAAGGCCACTAGAGCTGATAATTCTCCTGTTTTAGTATAATTTATCATGACATAGATTTTTTGTAGGTTTAGAGTAACAAATGCCATCATCAGTGATCAAGGGCCACACTTCTACAATCGAAATTTGTCTTCTCTCCTTTTTAAGTATAGTGTAACACACGAAACATCAACAATATACCACCCCCAAATAAATGGCCAAGCTGAGGTTTCAAATATTGAGTTGAAACAAATTTTGGAGAAAACCTTGCTGCCAAATTGGAAGGATTAGAGAAAGCATGTGGATGTTGTGTTATGGGCTTATAAGAAATCATATAAGACACCCACAAGTATGTCCCCATTTCAGATTGTTTTTGGGAAAGCATGTAATCCCCCCGTGGAAGTTGAGAATTAGGCATATTGGGCTATAATGAAATGAAACATGGATTTGGCCTAAGTTTTAATTCAAAGGAAGATGAAAATTCAAGATATTAATGAGATTCAATTGTCTTCATATGAGAACTAAAGGATTTGCAAGAAAATATCAAAAGCATATCATGATATAATGATCCCAAAAAGGAAGTTTCATGATGGAGATGAATTCTTTCTCTACAGTTCACGACTGAATTTGATTCCTGGTAATTTGTGTTTCAGATGGTTAGGTCCTTATATTGTATCTCATTTTTTTCCTTATGGTGTAATGGATATCGCACAAGAGGACACCATAAGGAGATTTACAGTCAATAGGAAACATTTGAAGAAATACATTGAGGTAATTCCAACTAATGTAGTGAATTTCATCAAACTTCATGACCTTATCATCATATGAGCATATGAGGCTATTCCTCACCATTTCACTTTTATATTCTTTTTCCTATTTAAAATTATACATTTCATGTGAAAATATCTTCTAACAGGTTCATATTGAGGACAATGTAATATTATAAGTGTGGGGGAGGGGAAACATTTGGGGGTAGATATTTAGTATTTTCATTTGTGTACTTTTTCTATATTTTCTATTATGTTTTTGGTTAAATAATTCAAAAAAATCAATAAAAAACAAATATATCATGTAACATTATCCTGAGAAACATATAGAAAATGCATGTTTTAAAAATTCATTGGTAGAATTATAAGCATGAATATTATTTTATCATTAAGGGTAGATTTTAATAAAAATTGAATTCATCAATGATATTAATGGTTTGGTAATTATAAAACCTTTTAGATTCTAACATCATTATATCTGATATTTGTGCATTGTAAATTGTGTCATTGATTTATCCACACAAATTTTCACTGAACCACAACGTCTAAAATAATTCATAATCAAGTGAAGGTATATTCAAGTAAGGTAAAAAAATCATTTTTTGATCTATTTATTTGTTTCTCTTCTGATTAGTTTCATTTCTATACTGAATTGACCTATGCATGTGTACTTGTTATCCGACAGTTTTACACGCTCAAAAAATATGGGTTTTGTCTTGTACAGGTCACAAACCAATATTCCTTGACCCTTGATATTTTTATAACTACTACAATTATTATCATGAGGATATCAAACATGTGTTGACAGTTGACTATGAGATTTTTTCTAAGTGATACCTAAAAAAATGAGGGGAGTTATGAAATGTACAATATATGGGGATATATAGGTCGGGAGCTTAAGGTTTGAATTTAAGGAATTATTTAGTGAGTGCGTCTTGAAATTTTATTGCAAATAAATGTAGAATAGGTTTGGTGAATTAAACTAGGTGTGAATAATTATTTTACTTGACCTGAATATACTGAATAAAGGGTGGATTTATGAACTTGGAATGGTTGGCACACACACACATGAAGAATTAGTGTCACAGTAGACCCATGACTTGTTTCACTAAGATTAGTGTTATGAATCTCAATGGATTTTTTTTGATAGAATTTATGAGACAATTAATTTAAAATTTATTGATATTTATTTTTATAAGATTCTTACTTTTCCTATATTTTCACTATGGATTGAGAAATACGAATATGCATATCTTGTCAAAAAAATTTCGAATACATGATATGAAGTTTTTACCAGGATTGAAAAAGGGTATGCATGGGGCAGTTGATAAAACAAAATTTTGTTGAAATATTTTATTAATAATAAATGAAAAAAAATTTATCACATTGTGTTAAATATGTTTCTTTATAAAATAAATGGGATTAGATTACTCATTTCAAAATTTAAGGAAAATTTTAGTTTTACCCTTTAAAACATCACTATAGTAATTCAAACATAAATTATGTTCTTTGAATTATTTGAAGTTAATATTTTGTAAATGTATTTCAGACTTAATTTTATAAAACTTTTATTCAGGACATTTAAGTTAAATCGTGCATTTTTTTGGTGAAAAGGGGCCATGAATTCAAAGTTGGGTTGGACTCACCAAATTGGACAATGGTTCTATATTTGGGCTATAACATTTTCTTCCATGCTTGGATTAGGCCCAAATTTTTATATGAAATTGAGGAATAATTTTATCAGAAATAATAATTCTAGAAGGATAACTAATTCGTGCATTTTGGTGGTCCAATAGGTGGATCAATTAGGATTAATTTATTTGGCCCAATTTCCCAATTAACACTTGAAACCTATTTAAACCTAGCCTTCCCTCCACTCTATAAATTGGTGTTTTTATCATTTGGAGGGGTTCAGACATGAATTTGGAGATTGAAAGAATTGGAGAATTTTTTTCACTCAAATCCCCCAACCATTGTAAGAGGGGTATCTCTTAAAGCAAGTATCCCCTCGTTGAAACCTTATTCTTCTTCTTCATGTTGTAATGTATGCATTTACATAAT
Organism: Viscum album; assembly: GCA_963277665.1. Classification (NCBI taxonomy): domain Eukaryota; kingdom Viridiplantae; phylum Streptophyta; class Magnoliopsida; order Santalales; family Viscaceae; genus Viscum; species Viscum album. The sequence goes on along the minus strand of OY728153.1, from coordinate 389,220,490 downwards.
AAAATTATTTGTTCTTGTTTTATTTTTTATATTTTATTCTATTTTATTCAAATTTTTTATTCTATTAATCTTATTAATTTGTCTGTAATAAAGAGTAGAAACAAAATTGGGTTATACCCTTTCTAAACATTTTCACATGCAAAACGTTTCTACGGTGACGACATCGCCCATGGAAGAGTAGTTATTTTTAGTAATTGATCTAACTATAAACTCCTTCATTAATTTTTTTGAATAAATAAGATATTGTAATTCACATAATATTATATATTAATTTAGTTTATAATTTAAATGAAACTAATCAAGTAATTGAACAATTGACACAAAAACACTCGAGGTTGATATTAGTGTTAATTGTGAGAGTGTGATCTTAATTGGTAATACAAGACCACCAGTGATAAATTTTTAGAGTTAAAATATAATCCTTAAACTCAATTAATCGAGTGGATATGTTCTCTAATTAACCACTGATCGTAACCTAACCTAAGAATATCAATTAAAGAAGGGTGACGTGATTGCATGTTCTGAAGCTAGCCTATGGATTATGTAATTTCATCTTTGTGGTCAAGTTAACTCCTGTAGGGTTTGAGAGAAAACATTTATGGGATTATAATTAAGTGGATGTTAATTTAAATTATAATGTTAAATAATTGAGTGAATATATAGAGTTAGATCAATTATTCCTTTTAAAAAATTTTCTAAAAAAATATTATTATATTGTTTTATTAATCAAAATTCATATAAAAAATAAAAACAAAAAAATGAAATTTTCTTCCAACATAATTCTTCTTATTTTATAAATAAAACCCCCCTAATGTAATGCCCCAGCCCCAGTTACACAAAGTCAATGAATTATTACATAACATTGGCATGATCACAAGGGATCAAATCCCGGAAGACCGATCAGTTTAGTAGCCATGGAAGTACTAGATACATTCATAAGTTTTATATTACGTCATGAAATAAAAATATCAACAACGTTTTCCCCTTTTGAAGAAATATATATCTTTATCCTATCCCTGTAGGTCAACCAGAAAATACTTCTTCACATCCTAGGAAAAATAAAACAAAGGGGTGAGCTCAGATGCTCATTAAGGATAACAATATAGTAGAAACGTTCATAAATAAGCAAAAATATTTAAGGAAATGTATAAGACTAAAACAAAATCCATTTAAACATAAAAATTAGTATAATATGGAAAATATAAAATCAAATAATTCCATTTACTCATTCACAGGGATATGTAACTAGTCAAATAATCGCATGCAATATCAATATCCACTTTCATAATGATGGAATGTATAATGCCAGACTTCATAACCACATAGTCAAGGCTTTGGGATAAGACTACAAATAATATTTTGTCAAGGCCATGTGACAATACACTAGTTTGTCTCATGAGACCTATCTACGCATCGAGGAGCTATAGCGGGCTCCACCCATCACTTACCAAGTCCATTACATTTCTCATATGAAAAGGTTTAAATATAACATAAACATCCGTATTAAAACTAGCATACGAAATGTCAATATATTATCTATAAACCATTAATGGTGTAAAAATAACACATCCACATTCAAAAATATCACAAATCCTTCAATACAACATGGAAGATTTTTATCATAATAAATCAACTTCAAACAAGTTTAAAATCCATCAAAAAATGTTGATATAGACGAAATCAAAACTTTTTGAGAGAAATATCTCTTTCTATTTTGAAATCATTTAGAAGTCATGTAATTATAAAAGAAAACATTTATTTTCAAAATATTTTTATAATATTTTAAGGGAATCTTTGAAGATGTTGTAATGGTGGAAAATATATGCACTCGCTGTACAAGTTAAAAAACATTCTTACTTTAATTTTGTCGAAAAGGTCATAAAGTACATTATTTGGAAAACAACAAAAAGATTACATTCAAAACATATAAGGTAAAATAATGGTATAAAGGAATTTAACACATATTCTATTAAATAGTAAAAATGTTTTGAGATACATTTTTAAGAAAACAAAAATGTGGATGATAAAGAGGTCCCAGTAGATACATACTTAAAAACAACCTCGGATAATAAAGAGATTGTGAAATTAACTCGTACCTTGTACTTTTCCTTAGTTGATGGAATGTTAAAATCCTTAATAATAGTTAAATTTTTTTATTAAATTATTCAATAACTATATACATAAATATGATATCATATATGATCCTCTAATATTGCTTTGTTAATAATATTTCAGTAGTATCATCGTTTCGGGTGTTAACTGATTCCTTTTTCTTTATATACATGGTTATGTAATCCATGTTTTTTGGATAGGATGTATTTTATTCATATACATAATTATATTATGTTCATAAAGATTATTTTTAATCATAAAATGAAAATTATTCTTGAATGATTATGATGGGGAATGAATCTCATTGTGTTCGTGGAGATGGTAATCCATATGTATGCACGAGCGACAATATCATTAAATTGATGGTGAAATCGTATGTAATCAGATGTTATATCATATATAAATAATAATTAACATGTTATATATATTATTTAAATCCATTATACTCATTATTATATCCATCCAAATAATGAATTGTTTGAATAAAAAACTCCACCATGACGTGGAGACGGTAATCCGTACGTACGCACGTATGGTGACTTTGTTATTCATATGATGGAAAGAATAATGAATATGGTTTTACCATTTTCTAATAAAATCAAACTATATATAAGATACTAGAGTTATTATTTTATAATGGAAAGAAAAAAGAAAGAGGAAGTGGAAGAAGAAAAGAACTTGAAAGAGGTGATTAAATATTAACCTCTTCTTCAGGTTATTCCTTTTGATTTGATCAAAAGGGATCCTTAGGATGGATTTCTGACCACATTAAGGCCTCTAGGATGAAGGGAGGAAAGTTGGTAGGATGTTTTGGTAGATTTTGGACGATCCAAATGGCTTTGGAGGTGTGAAATTAGGAAAAGGGTAAGTTCCCTTTTATAAGAGAGGTGAGGGTCACTTTAGGAAAAGCTTCAAATATTATTTTATAATAAAATAATTTTCGGTTTCTAATAGCTTTAGAATGATTTATTTAGCATATAAGGTTATTATGGGTTGAAAACCTCTCAAAAAATAGGTTGTAGATAAGTTTAGGTTTCCATATTAACCTTATCTTTTAGATTTAACTCTTAGTTAAATAGTTTGTCATTTTCCATGTATTTTTGTATTTTTATATTATATGTTTAATAAACATACTATAAAAAGAAACAAGAACCCCAAAATTGTTCATTATTAATATATATAACCTTATATATGTCCTTTGGACGAACCATATGTTTTTTGGAATATTATATCAATTAGTAATATAGAATTTGTTTTAAAAACTCAATTATGTCAATTTTGACACTATTTAGTATTTGATTCTTTAAAAAGCCATTATGACTTTATCACTTACAATAAAAATTATTTAACCAACCATAAAATTTCATATTAACCTATAAAATTATTTTAATTCATCATAAATCTCAATTTACATTTATTTGGATATTTATAATATCAATTATTTTAATATTTCTTTAATAAGGTAATTACTGCATCATCATTGTGTCATAAATAAATTAAATTATTTAATGTCTAAATTTTTTAAATAAAATACCATTATGTATGAAATATTATTATCTTTATAATTAATATTTATAGTTGAGTTTATATTATGTGTAACCCTATATTAAAAAATTTGTTTAGTTATTAAACATTTAATTTAACTCTTTTAACTCTTCTTTAAATAAAATAATAATAAATGTCATAATCTAATCCATGGGGACCAAAGGGGGTAATATTTCATTCTTAAGGTTTATTTTTGTCAAATTATACTTATCCAATAGAATTAGGACATGTGTTAGGGTAATTATGATATCATTTTCACCCTTAATTAGCCTATTAACTTTTAATAGTGGTAAATAAAAGTCAAAAGTTACTATTCACCAAAAATTATTTTCATCTTATTGAACCAAATTTTACTTATTAAAATTAACTGTGTCTTTAAAATTTTTGAAATTCAACTCACAGAAGCTGTAAAATTATGTTTTATGCAAATTTGCAAATGTTCCTAGGAGGTGGGTAAAAGACGGTAAAAAGTTCAGTAAAATTTCTATATATCTAAACTTATTATAAAATGACTCCAATGAATTAAATTGAACATATATAGGTATTATGTATCTATTTTTACCTAAAATAAATTTAAATATAAATAAATAATTATTTAAATAAAAATTCGGTTTTAACCAATAACGTAGTATTTTTCACTATACATAAAAATTTGAATGTTTTCAAAAAATACCAAAAATTTACCCTCTGCTAATTTTGATATTCTAAATTCAAAAATGAAGTCCATTCTGAAAAATAAAATTTATAAAATTTCAAAAATTAGGCATTACTATTCATAACGACTAGTTTGATTGGTCGCAGTGTGTTAGAATCTCGAAGTTGCGTACCATGAAAGCTATTGCATTATTCAAAGGGAAACGTACCGTGGAAGCTTGGGGTGTTATATTATTCCCTCCTTCAAATAATTTCATCCTCAAAATTTCTATAATATTACCGCACAAAAATATTCAGGTGGTTCTTCATCATAAGTTCCCCTTGTTCCCATGCTGCCTCTTTCATCTTATGGTTTCCCCAAAGAACTTTTACCAAAAGAGTCATTCGGTTTCTCAGCACTTGTTCTCTGGTATCAAGAATTTTGACAGACTCTTCAAAATAATACAAATAGGTTCCAGTTCAATTTCTTCATAGGTGAGTACATGTGTTGGATCAGGCATGTATTTTCTCAACAGTGATATGTGGAACACATCATGAACTTTGGAGAGACTTAGAGGCATTTCCAAACGATATGCTATAACTCCAATTAGTTCTAGAATTTTGAATGGTCTGATGTACCTGGGACTCAATTTACCCTTCTTATTGAAACATATAACACCCTTCAATGGAGATACCTTCAATAAAACATGGTATCCTACTTGAAATTCCAAATTCTTCCTTCAGTTATTTTCATAGATATTTTCCCTACTTTGGGCTGCTTTGATGTGGGTTTGGATAATCTTCACCTTTTCCATTGTTTCCTTAACAAGATCTGGGCCTATGTGTTTTATTTCACCAACATCATCCCAACAAGTTGGTGTTCAGCATATCTTTCCATATAATGCTTCATATGGTGCCATCTGAATACTTGAATGGAAGCTATTATTATAGGAAAATTCAACTATAGGTAAATATTGATCCCACATACCTTGAAAGTCAAGTGAGAAAGATCTCAACATGTCTTTTAAGGTTTGAATAGTTCATTCTGATTGTCCATTGGTTTGGGGGTGGTAGGCAGTGCTCAAAAGAAGTTTAGTATCTAGGGTATTCTGAAGACTTTTCCAGAATCGTGATGTTAAACAGGGATCACGATCAGAAACAATTGATAGATGTACTCCATGAAGTCATTCAACTTCATTAATATATAGTCTTTCCAGATTTTCAAGTGGTAAATCTTCTTTTATAGCAAGAAAATTTGTTGAATTGAAAAGTTGATCAACAATGACCCATATTACATCATTCCTTCTAGGAGTCTTTGGTAGCCCCATGACAAAGTCCATCATAATATTATCCCATTTACACTCAGGTATGGGAAGAGGTTACATGAATCCTCCAGGTTGTTTCCTTCCAGCTTTCACTTGTTGAAAAACCATACATATTGACACAAAATCAGCAATCTCCCTCTTCATGTTGTCCCACCAAAAATGTTCCTCCAAATCCCTATACATCGTAGTGCTACCAGGGTGTATA